>CM060368.1:178066137-178701637 GCA_030545235.1 Helianthus tuberosus
ATCTGGTTCGGACCGACGAATCTCACCGGTAACTGTGGTGGTAGTGATGTTTTGGCTCGAGGTTTGGTACGTTTTACATTCAGTTCAAGTTTCGTTTCGATTCAAGTCTGGGTGTTCCGATTCACTTGATTCAGTCTCGAATTACGGTGCTCGGTTCAGTCATGTCTCGATTTAGTTTAGTTTTGGGTGTGTTTCGGTCCAAATTGAATGGTTATTTGGCTAATTCTAGGGTTTAAGGATGGATAGATTTTTTAATTTTCTTTTTGTCTTATGAATTGTTGGTTTCATGTGAACCGAAAGCTATAATGTAAAAATAATTTCTCAAATTTAGGTGATTTAGGTCTCAGATTGGGTTTTTGAAAGTTAAATGACTAAATTTTGTTCCAAATTAAAATACTAGGTTTACAAATTACTCCACCAGAAGGTATACGTGTTTGGGAAAGGTGTTTATTTTGCTAACATGTTTTCAAAAAGTGCAAACTATTGTTGTGCATCTCAACAATCTTCCTCCGGTGTATTGCTTCTGTGTGAGGTTCCTGTCCTATAAATATTCTTTTTACGTTTAACTTGATGTTCCGTTGTTGATTAGTTAATAGTGATTTGTTTGTAAATACTATTGCCTTTTTTGTTAATTAGGTCGCTCTTGGTTATTGACCTACTAGAAACTAACTATGGTGCTGACAAATTACCACAAGGAAAATTAAGGTTTTACTATTTATCCATATTACACCAAAATTCAGTGGTTAAATTTATAATATGTAACAAAAATGCAAAATACATGGTTTTGATCACCAACATTTAATTAAGGTTAAATAATATTTGAATAAAAATGGTTTCTGCAGCACGAAAGGTGTTTGGGCTACTGCCCCGGATATGTCTGAGAGTGAGTCTCTTGAAGACGGCGTTGTGGTTCCACTAGGACGGCCCAACATACCAACTGAGTTCAAAGGTGAGGACTTTAAAGTTTTAAGTAACTGGTCTCTTAATGTTTGGTGGTTATCTAATAAACAGAACTATTGGATACTACTACATTAAATAAGCCAGTTAAGTTATTACATGGGTTGGGGTTAAAGATCCGTGTGTTTTAATGAAATGTGTAATTGGGGAATGGATGTCAAAAGAGATCTGAGGTTGAGCCACAAAGTGACATCTTTTTTAATTTTGCTAATTTTTTTATATATTTCGTTTAAATCTGATCCAGTTGCTCCATTATCATGTAAATCCATCTTTTATTTTTTTTTCGGCTATCAAAAGCCGCTCCATTAATGTCATAATCTAGCCACTTTATTAATGTGTTGCTTGCTTGGTTGGTCATTGAGTTTTGCATAGGGTGTGGCTTGAAGATAGTTCTGCTTGCTGATAATTGTCTTAATCTCCAAGGTTTATTAACTTGAAGCTTACTTGCAACCTCTTTTCAGTATCATTAATTGCATAATTGTTGTTCTGTTACTTTTGTATCAAAGTTTAACACTATCACACAACCAGTTTGGACGGCTTGTATATGTGTGTAGTGATGTTTTATTCCCAAGCGCCTTATTTTGGTGGTCCTTTTATAGATTGATAAGCATGCATTGACAATATATTATAGTGAAACCAAATGATGATATACATTTATTATCATTAAATTGATAAAAAGATCTACCCTATATAGAATATAGAATTATATATATATATATATATATCATATATGCCAAATAGTTGAAGTTAACTTCCATTCCTTTTATTATTTGGATTTTTTGTTTCTTATATAACCTACCTTTATTACATTACTGTAGGTCAGAAGCAAAAGGGGCTAAGAATTTGAAAACTAACCCATAACCACAACCCACATGGTTGAGTCTGGATTAATCAATGGGAACCATGGCACCATTGCAGATGCTTAACCAGGTGCATATATGGAGTATTTGTATCAAGATGGTAACCTTCGTTTAGAGGGTGTATAACTGAATGGTTATATGCATCTGGTTTATGTGCTAATGATTTGTATGGGTAGAGAATGTGGTTTGAGTTGCTAACTCGGAATACAAAGTTAATAGTCAATATAGTAGGGTGCTTAATTGGTTCAAATCATCCAGACTGTTTCCTTAAATGATTAGTCTTTTTACTCACAAAGAAATCGAAACTAAAAATTTTGCAAGCTCTTGTTTAAAAAAAAATATGTAAATGAGTGTTCATAGTTCATACACCATAATTTCAATAAAGATCTGTTTGTGTTCACTTCTTGCGATGTGTGTATCCAACATTGCTTAATTTTTGTTGCTTTTTTAGGTACAAAGAGGAAAAACGGACGCACTCATGGCCTTGATACCACAAGTGATTTCTTTGCAGATTTATAGTTTTATGTTTGTGGTAAGTTGGATATTTATGTGTGAAAAAAAGAACGCGTTGTGTTAAAAGGGCAATAGTTTTTCGAATTTCTCACAGGCATACACCCTCTATTGTGATTCGGATTGTGGTATTTTTTTATAAAATTTATTGGTAGAAATCAATAAAAGGAAAATCGATAAAATGCGTTTTTGGTTTTACATTATATCCTTAGATCCTAGTATCCTACAGATAGTTTTGTTAATTATATAATTGGATTAACGTGTTATGTCAAACGGGTTGCATCGCATGGGTTTCGTACTAGTTCTATATATATAGCTTTTTTACTAATATTATGTATGTTGTTTATGTGTGGAACTTGCAATCCCAAGTGGAAAAGTTAAATAAATGATTCGAAGAGGCGCAACAACCCCACACAGAAGTGTTGCAAAACCGAATTGAAGAGATGCAATACAAATGAGAGAAGATTTGCAACGACAAATAACCGAGTTGATGAAGCAGTTTGGTAATCCTAGCAATCCTCCACCATAGTTTAGTTTTGTTTATTGTCTTTTGCGGTTGAACTTGTAATTTAAAAACCGTGGGATATTTTGTTGTTGAACCTTCAATTTGACAACCGTTTTGTATTTTGTGGATGAACTTTCAGTTCTATAATCGTGTCGTATTTAGGATTTTTATTGGTTTTTTTTTCTGCATTTTTAGTAGAAAAATCTGGATTTTTTGGTTTTTTTATATTTTTTTTTATTAAAAAGTATTTTAGTCGGAAAATGGTCGGAAAACGGTGGTCGGAAAGCTGTCGGAACATCTTGGTCGGAAAACTGTGGTCGGAAAATGGTCGGAAACTGTGGTCGGAACTTTGTCGGAAAACTGTAGTCGGAACTTTGTCGGAAACCGGCAGTCGGAACTTTGTCGGAAAACTGTAGTCGGAACTTTGTCGGAAAACTGTAGTCGGAACTTTGTTGGAAACCGGCAGTCGGAAATTGGTCGGAAAACTGTGGTCGGAACTTTGTCGGAAAACTGTAGTCGGAACTTTGTCGGAAACTTTTGGTTGGAACTTTGTCGGAAATGGTAACTTCTTCTTTTTGTCGGAAATTTGTCGGAAATTTAGTCGGAAACTGGTCGGAAACATTTTCCTACAAGGCTTTTTCCTACAAACGTATTTTTGTCGGAAAGTGGTCGGAAACGCCGTTTTCCGACCATTTTCCGACTAAAACCTTGGTCGGAAATGGTCAGTTTTTTAGTAGTGAACTATAGGACCAAAAAATTAAGAAGAAGCTGAATAGTTAACTTAGGAGATGGTTGAGTTGAGATATCAGTTGGATTGCTTGAAGAATACAAAAAACATGTGTGTATAGAAGAAAGATCTTTACAAAGAATAACAGCGTTGGAGGCTCAGGTATCAATATACTTAGTTTAAATTCCCACTCCATAAGTCAACTATTTAATTAGTATGTGAGGTAAAGTTTATAATATTTCATCTTTTTATTATCATCAAGATTAAAAAAGATAGAAGGAAAACTCTTGCTTATGTTCAAGATCTTCCATATTCTTAGGAGGTTCTTCCAGGATCACAAGTTGTGCTGTTGACTTTAAGTTTGAGTACACCATGTGTCCATTTCTCTTTTTTGGAACTAACTCAAGTGTTTAGAAGGCTCAAGCAAACTTTGCCATTGTGATAAAGATTCGGATTAATTCTTAGGCCACCAAAATGATAGTGCACTTGGTAAAAAGAATTGTATAACATAACATATTAAAAACACTTTTATACAGTTGATAGTGTAAATAAATTATTGCATGAGGTTATCATACCGTCCCAATCCAAAGAAGAGCTACACTAAAAACTTTCGAAACAAGCCTTGGAATCTGGAAAGAATCCTTCGAGGACAACAGACACTTTGAAAAAATGAAGGAATTGTTGAGTTATCAATCGGGCTTGAACGCGTTATTAAAATCTAAGTAGTATGGTGAGATGGTTTAAAGTAAACAACTTATCTATAGCCGTGATCTTTTTTTTTGTGTTTTTAAAGGGAGGGCCATACTGATCAATCAAAGCGAGAAATGAGACCACTTCAACAATAACCGGATTACAAAAGGGTTTCCCGCTGCAACGCGCGGATGGGTAACCCCTAGTTAACTTTAAAACTCAACTAAAAATAGTAAAACAAAAGTCTATTTAGTTTCGACCCCCTATGGGCTCTTTCATTGTTCTAGAACTAAAGTTTTCTAAAATATAAGTTTTATAGAGGCCAATTTTTCTACTCACAAAGGGCCTCAAATTCTCAGGAACAACCATGTCTGCATCTCTCTTCGTAACAAGCCATGAGAAAACTTGTGTGCGGTGAGGAAGTTATCGCACAAGATTTCCAGTTACATAAATTTGACTCACTACTTCAAGGATTAGGTCTTTATGGAGGGCCGAAATGAAAAGATGGAAATATTTATACTAGGCCACTAGGGTGTGCAACGTGTCGAGACGGAAACCAAAAATCATGAAATGCAAGACCAAAGACCGGACCTCGGTTGGTCACGGTGCTCTCGGACCCAAAATTGGTCTTCATACACGACCTATATATTTAGATCTCTTTCCATTTAATGGAAATAACATTTTGTTTAGTTGTATCTTTCAAACAATATACACCAACCAAATTACAAAATGAAGATTTTATTTCATCCAATCATTCTCAGTTTGTAGAAAGGGAGAAACCATGCCATTCATTCTAAATTTCATATAAGAGAAAAACCAGTTTTTTGGTGTATATTAAACACGTAAGCAAACACAATCGGGTGTCCTGGTTCTAGGTTATTTAAAAAATCACAATTTTGTTCAAAATTAACATGTGTAGGAACTTTGTTGTGTAAAAAGATTGTTAAATGAGTTTTGTAAGAAAGACGTAATGTATGGTGTTTTTTTACGGTATTTGACCAACTAGTGGGATCAATAATTATTATTATTTTCTTTTTTAATATACCTCTGAAGATACTTTGATTTAGTTACTCAATGTGTGCACCATAATAGCTTTTAATCGTCACTTTTTTGGAACCAAAAATGTAATGTAAGTTTGTATAATGCATGTTTGTAATATATGAAAATGCACAAGTGTTTGATATATTGCACCAATGAGCAGCTAGTTGAATCATGTTGTGCACACGGGCGGAACTAAAGTTCAAGGATTCGTAGCACGGGCTACGGCTCAACCCCGTATTCGTAATGTTTTTGTTTCCTGTTTTATATAAAGGATACCCCTAACCAAAAAATAGGATAATTGATATTCCTAAAATCCCATTTTTTTAATAGCCCAAACATTTTTTACAACCCGAAAACTTGTAGAATAATTAAGCCCAATTGATAAAATAAACCCAAATTAACAATGACAGAATTGATAGGACACCCAATTGATAAATAACAAAGTTTAGCCCAATTGGTGATAGAATTGAAAGTCGGCAATTTGGAAAACGAAACGTCGAAGAAACTAGCTTTGGTTTTACTGTTTGCAACCGCAACCGTTGAAAGATGTTTTTCAAACATTGGTCAAAAATCCACCTGCTACGACAGGCTCACCAAACACAAAAAGAAAGAAAACAACCAAGAGCAAAAGAACCAGCCTCAACATCTGACAGACGGCTGTTCTAAAACAGCAAAAAAACTAAAAAAAAAAAAACGATTTAAAACAAGGGCAAAATGTGGTGGTGTTTTTATCTCATGTCTTATTGTCTTTGTGTTTAGCAAACACACACTTAAAGACAACCTGTTCTTATTTACTTTCTGCTGCTGTCAAAGACAATCAGATGGAAAAAAAAAATCCATCAAGGTGTGTTTAAAGTATGGGTGTAAACGAGCCGGGCCGAGCCCGACTAGGCTAGAGCTCGACTCGTCATGTTTTTATGAAGCTCGAGCTCGGCTCGGTTGGAGCCTACTTATTTGAGCTCGAGCTCGGCTCGCGAGTTAAACCCAAAGCTCGAGTTGGGCTCGAGCTATTTTGAGAACAAACTCAAACAAGCTAAAAGCTCGGCTCGGGCTCGCTTCAATATCTCTTAAACAAGCCAATGCTCGGCTCGCCGCCGCCGCCGTCATTATATAAAAAGTAAAATTTTGTTTGGACTCGTTTAGGATCGCGAGCCTAAACAAGTTTTGTATTTCAGACTCGAACTCGATAACTAAACGAGCTCTATTATAGGCTTGAGCTCGGGGCTCGACACTTTCGAGCTTTTAACCGACCTTTGGGCTTATTTACACCCCTAGTTTCCACAAGATAATTGGTGGTTTCAAAGATATATTGGTGGGGCTGTAAACGAACCGAACGAACACGAACAAGGCTATGTTCGTGTTTGTTTGTTAAGGAAATTTGGATGTTCGTGAACTGTTCGCGAACACATGACGAACAGAAGTTTGTGTTCGTGTTCGTTCGTTAAGGAATTTTGGTTGTTCGCGAACAGTTCGTGAACACTAACCACGAACGCAAACGAACACAAATGAACTTTAATTTTGAAAATTAAAAAAGGCACCGTTAATCTTAAACATTGTACACAAAGAAAGTTGTTAAATATAACCATTTAAAGATTGAAGGGATGGATGATATTGGGTTCAATCGATTGAAGATAGGCTGAATGAAGGAGCGTGATATCAAAGAGGGAAAGGGCCAGAGAGAGGAAAATATATATTGGGGGAAAGTAAAAAATTAATAAAACATTAAAATTTTTTAAAAAATAAACATAAAAAACCAAACACGAACGGACATAAACGAACGCACACGAACAAACATAAATGAACATATTACCGAACGTTCACGAACGCAGTCGAACGAACGAGACCTTTGTTCGTGTTCGTTCGTTAAGCTTATCGAACGAAATTTTTTGTTCGTGTTCGTTCGTTAAGCTTATCGAACGAACATAAACGAACTTCCCGCCGAACGGTTCACGAACTGTTTGCTGAACGTTCGGTTCGTTTACAGCCCTAGGTGTAGCCATAGAGAGTAGTCAAAAGGAAACAGTAGATCATGGTGTCTCAAGTTCTTTGACTAGATAAATTAATTGATCAAATAGCTAAAATTATTGATGCATGTAACCACGTTTATAGAATAAAAATCAAAACTAAATGTAACTGTTAAAGCATTTTCATTAATATTTCATCAAAACCAAATATCCAAATTAAACATAAATGAATAACATATATATCTTACCTCATCACAAGTGAAGCTTCTTAGATGATTTGTGGTGTTCAGTTGGATATAGATTGGTTATCCAAGTATCTTTCACGTATTCACTCCATATGCCCCACCGCCACTTCAACCCGGGCCAACGAACCATGCACTTAGACATGAAACTTTTAGATTCAGTATCAACAACACCAGCATGGATGAGCAACGAGACCACTGACAAGCCTACGCATTGGTCCAACAGACACGCAACATATGAGAAAGTCAAGGACGGGTCAACTAACTTCAGATATGCACAAATTGTTTTCAATCCTATCCTCCCATCCAAAATCTCCCAACCTTCTGGATTCAAACAAGCTTCTAATTCCGACCAAGCACTTGATTTGACACATAGAGAACTCAAGTTCGGGAAAATTGTGAACACCTTCCCTAAGGTCAGTTTTGAATCTCTTGCGTTAGTTGGTGCATTCTTTCCTGAACCCAGGGTCAGATTCTGAACTGTTTTTGTGATCGGGAATTCTGAAAGTAATGATCCAATACAAAAAGAGTCCAGCCAAAGTGTTTTCAAATTCTCAAAACTTTTGGGAGTGAATGCAGCAACATGTCTAAGGGTATTGAGCCTAAGATGAAAGTGAGATAGCATGGGAGCATCATCATGAATTGCAGCATGATAGGGACATTTAATTGTTAGTTTGATGAGGTTGGGGGTGATTAGAGTTAAAGACGATGGATCAGTTGAGAAATCCAAATGGCAGGTTTGGAGGTGGAGAAGGTGGATCTTAGGATCTTTAAGTCCTGTGATACCTACCAACTTAAGAAGTTGAAGATTAGGGAAACACTTATTCAACTGGTTTAGGTCTTCGTCTTTTAATAATATATGTTCAACTGTCAAACTTGTGAGCATTGGCATTGGATTTGGATTCAAGTAATCCATAGGCAGCCATGCAAAACCAAGATATAAGTTAGCAAGAGTATGACCTGCAACAAAGGAAGCAGAATGAATGCATATATTCAACTCAACAAAATCACTAGAAAACATTCAACTTACAACACGCAGAAATCAGCGCCAATGGAGGTGGACAATTGTACCGATAAGCAGATAATGAAAGCGATTTCAAGGATTGGGAAACCCTAGGCAACCACTCTTTTGCAAAGTCCTCATCAACGGTCTCGTGGACGCGGATAGACACCGATTCAACGATTCTCTGTTTAGAAATAAGATCCAAAAAAACCTTCTTCAAAGAACTCGAGAATTTCCTCGAGGAACATTGAAGATTAATTGATCGAAGGTCTGGAAAAACAGTATTGAAAGCCTTGGAAGCGAATCGGCAGCGAGCAACGTCGGCTGAGTCGTCGAGTCGACTCAGAATTTCAAGAAGCAGAGACTCAGGGAGTTTGTCCATGGAAACAATTACTAGGGTTTCGAAATCTTCGGCAGAGGAAGAAGACGAAGGCTATAAACTTAAAAACCCTACGACACCACCATGCATTCTGGTTACGTGGTTATTTATATTTCTTTGGGATTGGGTCCAACCCAATCCAAAGCTTTCATGATTATAGCTTAGATTGTACCACTGGTTGACAAAGGTTAAACAATTGGGTTTGGGTGGTTTGAACCGGGTGTGATTGGGTTCAATATGATTTAAAAGTATACGGTTAGTGTGTTGATGTTCTACGGGTTTAACTAGATTGGGATGGCCTAATCCAAATTGGACCTTTCATTTTGAAGGTTTTGAAATTAATACAATAAAAATGGATTAAAGACAAATTGAGAAAAAGATGAAATCTAATGCATTGTTCTTTTAAAGTTGTATTGGAAAGTGAATATATCATCTATAAGCTACAATGATTCGTACATATGATTGTGAAAGGTGGAACACCAAATTCGACACATTCAATATTAAGTTTTGAGAATTACTTTATTTATTGTTTTTTTATGGTTATTTATTTTAGTATTTAGAGTAAAATGATCAAAATACCATTATGTGGGGTCTACTTAATTGGTTAGATTTAGCATTGAAAACTAACTGACTTAGATTTAAAGAACATAACGTGCAACGGTTTGTAAACATCAAGTACGTTTTTTTGTACTTTTTGAATAGAAAGAACATAGTTTGCAATCTAGTGTAAACATAAAGGACGATTTTTGTAATTTACTCAATCAAAACCCCTAGCAAACCAACCATTCAGTAATAAAAGCCCCTTGCGGTGAGGTACAAAGCCTCGTCGATTCAACAACTCTCATATTTGATACAAAATTGCAGACAGTTGTCTTAAAAAGCTTATCGTCTGTTTGGTATGGGGTAATGGAATGGACGGGGGAATGGAATGGACGAGTTAATGGAATGAATGAGGTAATGGAATTGATCATTACCATTCCATGTCTTGTTTGGTTACCATGTGTGAATGGAATGAACAATTACTTTTTGTTGTTTGGTATGCGAAAAAAGACGAAGGAATAAAATAACGGTGAAAACAGAACAAAACATGACTCATTCCAAACAACAATGGTGAAAACTTCAATTAACAATGTCATATAAGTCTTAGATTTATATCCATATAAGTTTTAAAATCGTTCTAACCCACTGAGTAAAACCAAAATACTATAAGACCAAGATAATTCTAAAAAACACAACAGTCAAAAATTACCAATGGGGTGGTGGTCCATTGGCAAAGGCTTTTAAACACCTTGGGAGAGGGAGGTCTTTGGTTCAAGTCCCACACACAAAGACACATAATCGAAACTAATTAGTTTTTGAGTTTTCATAGTTAATAAAATATATAAAAAAAGTGTTGAATTAAATTGGTAAGAGAGTAGTCATCTTTGTTTACCCCAGTTCGACACCCACAGTCAACTTTGAAGGCTACGAACGTTTGTTATAATCAACAGTTACCTATTTTAAATCATCATAACAGCAATAAATAGGTAAAGGAGAATTATTTTATATAAACTAAATGACTTAAAATATCATTCTATAATCATGAAATGAAAAACTCACCAAACAAAAATAAAGACCAATTGTGTCACAAAGGCCATGGTTGAGCTGATGAGGTAGGTACTGCACGTTATCTGTTTGCTGATATTTTGGTACATCAGTCATCACAGCAGTTACTAAACAACCTTTCTGATCCTTCTTGTGGAACCACTGAATCTAAGACTATGGGGTGTGGAGAGCTTGGGTTGGGGGCGTTGTTCGACACGTGGCAGATGTGAGGCTCCACCAGTCGAAAATGCAGGTTCCACTTTATGTTGGTTTTGGTTGTACTTCAGCTGGAGGATAGACTCTCAAAGTGCTTTCCGTATAAAAAAAATCAAACAACCATTTCAAATACAAACAGATCAATTATGTCATTTTATGCTAAAAAGCCACACCACAAACAGCACGCCAAACACTATACTCACGCCATTCCTGCCGCAATAACGACTGTATGTATAACTCGTTTATCTTCACAAGTTAAAACTCGAGATCGGTAACACCAAATAAGGCCACCCTACTTATCCTACTTTCATTCCTAATAACCGCATCTAGAATCTTCCTATTGTAGATTATTCTTAGCCTACAGAAGCCTTATTATCATATCTTCACAAACAAAACTACACACACAAGGAAAAGAAAAACCTAATAAAAGCATCAAATCATACACATTGATTCCACAACGTATAACTGTTTTTATCAACTTTAATTTCACAGATCAGAACTAAATTCACACAAAAAATCATCAAAATAATAAGCAAACAAAAATCACCAATAACAAATTCGACAAATTAATCAATAATTCAACAAAACACACAAATTAGGGTTCAATCGTTGATCTACAACGATACACAACTTGAAAATTAGCTAGAACACCATCGATCATAACAGAAACCCCAAAACTTTTAAAAATTGAATGAAAATTAGCGTAAATTAGCATACGAATCGACATGCATATAGTAGATATGAGATTGAAACAGACCTAATGCAGAAATTGTTGTTGAATTTGAGTTATCATCAAGAAGCCTTTATCACCGAGATGAAATATTCTGTGTGTGTGTGTTCGGCCCTTTTTACTCTTGTTTTAACGCACAGCTGGATCTGAAATCCGATTGAAAGATGAAAGCAGAATGAACTCTGATTACAAATTCCAGAAGATATAGACCTTCATTAACATCTATTCACACCCTTATACATATGAAAGCATCAAAGACAATAAAAAACTTACCCTTGAAGAACACTCAAAGCAAAAGAACACTAAAAAACTTACCCTTGAAACTCCTATAAAAAACCCAGTTCATAACTGCGCCTTCATCATTCTTTCGATTATGACAAAACCAATACCTCTCAGCCTCTTGTTCATTTGATTGTGGCCCCCTAAAAGTGATTTCTAATAGCGTTCATATCTGTAGTATGATTGTATAGCATTAAATGTAATAATAGCATTCATATTTGTAGTATGAACGTATAGCATTAAATGTAAGGCACCTAATGTAATTATAAATATCATTGTAAATCAATAGAGGAGGAGACGGGTTTTGAATTCTATCATGGTATCACGAGCCTAGTGTGCCTAACTCTATTTTTCTTTCCCCTGCCGACACCATATTTTGGCCTCTACCTATTGGTTCTTTTCTTTCTCTGTTCTTGTGCCTCTTTTTTTTTTTATTCTCCCCACCATCAACAAGTATTCTCTTTTCTTTGTTCCTTTTTGATCGTCCCTACCATTCTCTTTTTTTTTTTTATTCTTTTTGATTACATCCATAACCCTTTTGAATTCTTCCTTTAGAATTCCTTGTATTTATCCTCTGTGAACGACAATGACAACAGAACCCCCACCTACCTCTACAATTCCATCCATAACCCTTGAATCCAAGATTCATCCTGCCACCACCATATCCAATATAAAAAATTATGTCCCGATCATCTTGGAAATTGAATCGTCGCAATATGCAACCTGGGCAACATTGTTCGAAAACAACTGCAAGGCCTTCTTAGTGCATGACCACCTATCTCCTAAACCACAGGATACCACCACAGCCTCCTCTACTACCACTCAACCCAGCAATGATTGGGATCGTCTTGACGCCATTGTTCTACAGTGGATTTATAGCACGATCTCCAATGATCTCCTGCACACCATCATCAACAAAACTGCCACCGCCTACGATGCTTGGAAAGCCATCGAAGATCTCTTTCAAGATAACAAAGGTTCACGTGCCATTCACCTTATGCACAAGTTCTCTAATACAAGGTTAGATAGCTTTCCTACCGTTTCGGCTTATTGTCAAGAGTTGAAAGTTTTGGCCAATCAATTAGCGAACGTGAATGCTCCGGTCGACAATGATAGGCTGGTCTTACAATTAATTTCCGGGTTGAACGAGCAATATGAAGGCATCGCTACTATTCTTCAACAACAAGAACCACTACCTTCGTTTTACAATGCACGTTCTAAGTTAATACAGGTTGAAACCCGGAAGGCGGAACAAGCTTTACTTGCATCAAAAACGGCTTCCACTGCTCTCTCGGCTACCACCAGTCGGTCCTCTTCAGCCGACTACAATCGATCCGACGAACGGTCTTCTGGACGGGGCAACCGTGGCAGATCAGCAGGTAGACGCGGACGTGTGGGGGGCAGGTTTGGGTCGGGCCGTGGCCGTTACCAACAGACCTATAATCCACTCTATTACAATCCTTGGCTACCACCTTGGTTTCAACAGCCTACACAATGGTCCAACAACAACCCTTATTCGGCCCAACAACCATTCCCATGGCCCAACCCACCATGCCCTTACCCCACTAACAATCGCCCCAATCCCACAAACCCGGCCCAACAGCCCGGCCTCCTAGGCCCACGCCCGCAACAAGGAAATTATGCTGCTTACAGCCCAACAGATATTGAACAGGCCATGTACACCATGTCTCTTCAGCAGCCCGACCCAACACAGTACATGGACACTGGAGCAACTTCCACTATGTCTCATGAACAAGGTGATTTCCATTCTTTTTCTAATTCATGCATTCCTCAAAATATTATAGTAGGTAATGGTAATACAATTCCGGTTATAGGACAGGGCACAAAATACCTACCCAAACCATTCCCACCCTTTGTCCTTAAAAATGTCTTATACTCACCTAAATTAATTAAAAACCTTATTTCAGTCCGTCGTTTTACCACAGACAACTCTGTATCTGTTGAATTTGACCCGTTTGGTTTTCTTGTGAAGGACCTCAAGACGCGGGCCCCTCTACTGCGATGCAACAGCAGCGGTGATCTCTACCCTCTGGTGCTCGGGTCCTCCTCCTCACATCCAACTGCTTTTGCCGCTATCTCTGCTCAGCTTTGGCATCAACGTCTTGGTCACCCAGGACGTCAATCTTTAGCTTCATTAAAAACTTCTTGTTCTATTTCTTTTGACAATTTAAATAATAATGTATGCCAAGCTTGTGTTTTTGGAAAAAGTATTCGTTTACCTTTTTTTTGCTTCTACTAATTATACCGTTCAACCATTTGATATTATTCACAGTGACGTTTGGACTTCCCCGATCATAAGTTCGTCTGGTCATAAATATTACGTATTATTTTTAGACGACCACACAGATTTTTTATGGACCTACCCAATAACCCAAAAATCCCAAGTCTTCCCTGCCTTTACACACTTTGCCACAAATATAAAAACACAATTTGAACGAACCATAAAAACTTTTCAATGTGATAATGGTAGGGAATACGTAAACACTTCTTTCCAAAACTTCTTCACAACAAATGGCATTCTTTACCGTTTATCTTGTCCCTACACCTCCTCTCAAAACGGCAAAGCCGAACGTAAAATTCGAACCATCAATAACATGATTCGTACCCTCATGGCCAATGCCTCCCTTCCCCCCCATTTCTGGCACTTCGCACTTGAAACCGCCACTTATTTACTCAACATCCTACCTAACAAAACCTCCAAAAACAACACACCTACCGAACTTCTCTACCACTCCACCCCTGCGTACGATCACCTTCGTGTGTTCGGATGCCTATGCTATCCTCTACACCCATCCACTACCATTCATAAGCTTGACTACCGCTCCCACCCGTGCGTCTTTCTTGGCTACCCACCTACTCATAGGGGGTACCGATGCCTTGACTTGAAAACCAAACAAATGGTCATATCTCGACATGTCGCTTTTGACGAGACAACATTCCCTTTCTCTCAAACTATTGGCCCGCAACCCACCTACGATTTCTTGTCCGATCAGTTCCCACAACACCTATGCCCACATATTTCAAACCCCACAACCACACAATCACCTCCCACCCAACCGGCCTTTAACCCCACATCGTCACAACCCTCCACCCATAACCCTCCTGGCCCAGACCTTCAGCCCAATAACCCGGCCCCCACTTTAGCACCCTCCACCAATCCACTCGGCCCAAACCATCCACCAAACACTGCCCAACCTACTACGGCCCAACCTCAAACCCGACCCCACACCCGTTCTATGAGCGGCATTTTTAAACCTAAGCAACCCTTTAACTTAAATACCACAACCACAACCTCCATTGTTCCCATTCCTAAAAACCCGGCCGATGCCCTAACTATACCGGAATGGTACTCTGCTATGACTACTGAATATAATGCATTAATTAGAAACGGAACTTGGGAACTTGTACCTCGACACCCTAATATGAATGTTATCAGGAGTATGTGGTTGTTTAAACATAAGTACAGGTCGGATGGCACTTTGGAACGGTACAAGGCAAGATTGGTCTGTGACGGTCGATTGCAACAGGTAGGTGTCGATTGTGGTGAGACGTTTAGTCCGGTTGTGAAACCGGCTACTATTTGGATAGTTCTTTCCATAGCTCTGTCCAAACATTGGTCTGTACATCAGTTAGACGTCACCAATGCCTTTCTTCATGGGAATCTCCATGAAACAGTTTACATGTACCAGCCAATGGGATTCAGACATAAGCAATTCCCAGACTATGTTTGTCGTCTTAAGAAATCCTTATATGGGCTAAAGCAAGCCCCACGGGCTTGGTACCAGCGGTTCACAGATTTTGTTCTCTCTATTGGGTTCATTCATAGCAAGTGTGACGCCTCCCTTTTTACTCTTCATCAGGGTTCTAATACGGCTTTTCTTCTTTTATATGTTGATGACATACTTCTCGTCACCTCATCTGACGCTCTTCGTCAGTCTCTCATGGCACGCCTCAGCAGTGAATTTGCCATGAAGGACCTTGGTCCTCTGAGCTATTTTTTAGGCATTTCTGTGTCCCGCACAAAGGACACCATGTTTCTCTCACAACAATCCTATGCAACTGACATTATTTCCCGCGCCAGCATGCAGTCCTGTAACTCTGTCGCTACACCAGTTGATGCTACCGGCAAACTCAGTGCGCATACCAGTGCACCGTTTCATGATCCTACCTTATTCCGAAGTTTAGCCGGTGCACTACAGTACTTGACTTTTACACGGCCAGACATATCCTATGCCGTTCAACAGGTATGCATGCATATGCACTCCCCGCGCCTTGACCATTGGAATGCTCTCAAACGAATTATTCGCTACATCAAAGGAACTTTATCCTTTGGCTTGACCCTTCACGCGAGTTCCACACAGACCCTGGTTTCCTATACAGATGCAGACTGGGCCGGCTGCCCTGACACGAGGAGGTCCACGAGTGGGTACTGTATTTATTTTGGTGACAATCTAATCTCATGGTCTTCGAAACGCCAAAGCACCGTTTCTCGTTCCAGTGCCGAAGCTGAATACCGGGGAGTTGCAAACGTTGTTGCAGAGATCTGCTGGTTACGCAATCTTTTGCTTGAGCTGCATCATCCGTTATCTCGTGCCACGTTGGTATATTGTGATAATGTCAGTGCCATCTACTTGTCAGGGAATCCCGTCCAACATCAACGTACAAAACATATTGAACTCGATATTCATTTTGTTCGCGAACAAGTTCAAAGTGGCCAGGTTCGAGTTCTACATGTCCCTTCACGGTACCAAGTTGCAGATATCTTTACTAAGGGACTACCTCGGATATTGTTTGAAGATTTCAGAGACAGTCTCAGCATCCGGTCTCCTCCCGCTTCGACTGCGGGGGTATAATAGCGTTCATATCTGTAGTATGATTGTATAGCATTAAATGTAATAATAGCATTCATATTTGTAGTATGAACGTATAGCATTAAATGTAAGGCACCTAATGTAATTATAAATATCATTGTAAATCAATAGAGGAGGAGACGGGTTTTGAATTCTATCAATTTCAGGTAAAAAATCTTTCGAGGTGTGACTAATTTTGCGTTCTAGGGTTTCTCTAGCAGAAGATTATGAAGATGAAATAATAGTGAAATAATGAAGGATAGAGAAGGAGCGGCTATGGTTTTTAGGGTTTCGAGAGAATGAAGGAGACTGAAGGGGGAAGAGAGAAATAACCAGGCTTTTCGGAGAGAGAGAGAGAGACACGTGATTTGAAATTGGAATTTGAAATTTGAACGAAAATTTTGAACCTGACCGCCAAAAGCATGTTTGCATATTTGAAACAAAAGCCTATACAACATCCAGCAATTAATAATATATAAAAAATTAAAAATCTCACAAATTAACACATGGGATTAGAAGGTATGAGAGGTTGACAAGTAGGAGAGAGAGGAGAGAGGATGCTTGAGGTGTTGACACATGGGACAAAATCCATTTGCTTTATTATATTTAGAGATACTAAACCCACAATACACAGACGTTTCATCTGCCACCACCCCCAATCCCCATCATCTCCACCAGCCGCCGCCACCACCACCGCTAGCACCACCCCTACCCACCGTTCCCCAAATCAAAAGCCACCATCATCCCCAAATCATCTCCACCATCGCCAGATCCAGCCAAAAAAACCACCACTGTCTCACTTAAAAATACCTAATCGAGTTCCCCAAGATCACTTGGAATCACAAGAAATTGGATCTGAAATACTTATCTCCTCACGATAACCACCGCAAAACCATCCGGAACCCAAGTCCATCTATCCGATGTCGCTGGAACCGACCGCCGCACACCTCCCACCGACGTCACCCACCTCCCCATTCACCTCCCACCGCCACAAAATCTGAATCACTGCCATCATCATCACCGGAAATAGCCTAAAACGTGTCTGAGACACTTAATACTCGCCTGAAACAAAGCTTGGTACTCTACCTACTCGCTGGAAACGTGTTTCGCCGAGAAACACGACTCGTCGGAAAGTGGATTCGCGGTAAAACATGGCTCGTCGGAAAACTGAGATGAGAATATGGGTTTTAGGGGTTGTGTTGTCCAGATATTGAGGAAGAAAGTGGGTGGGTGATGATGGGTTGGTTTTGTATAATAAAGAAATAAATAAAAGTATAAACAATTCAGATTTTTTTAAATGGGTGAAATTATATTTGTTTTATAATATGTGTTTCATATAATAAATAATAATAATAATAATAACATTAATTTTTTTCTTTTATTTTTTAATGTAAAATAAATTTTGGATCAAAATAGCAACCGAAAAGATTTAAATTGAAATCCCCAAAATACCCCTGGTTAAAAATGGGGTTTTTGGATGAAGTTAGGTTATGTGATCAAAATGGCAACAAAAGGGAAAAGTCAGGGACCCAGAGGCGAAAAAAATATTTGTACTAAAATGGCAAATTTGGACAAAACTCAGGGACTAAAATGGCAATTTACTCTTGTTTATTCAATGGTTTATGTCTACGAAGAATGTAATGGCTCAAGAAGGTTATTCACCAACATGGAACTTACGAAGAATACATGCTACGAACATTGACTCTTCGTGGTGTTGAAGAGTTCATTGGAATGGTCTATGAAGATCCGATTCTTCGTGGGCCTGATGAATGTTCGTGAGCCCAGTAACCACTCTTCGTAGGATTACTGGGTGTTGGGCCTATAAATACAGTCACTTGTTTGTCATTTTTGTAGAACACAGAGAGAGCACACCAGTGAGTTTGAGAGAGCATTTTCTTGTACTAATCTTTGTAACCAAACTCTGTTGAAAGTTAATACATGAGCTTTTAACTTTGAAATCTATTGTGTATTTGTGTTCTTTGGCTTGGTTGCATACCCGCTTGGATTCCGCACTTGCGGGTGTGTTCGGTAACAAGGAGAAGTGTTGATACACTTTGTGGATGCGGCTCGGTTCGGTTCGGCTCAAGACCAACGTCGCGACATTCCTCCGTCGTGCGACCCGGCAATTCGCGATACGAGATCGAAGTTTATGCGTGATGACATCATCATGATGATGTCATGATGATGTCACTCAGAATGCATACAAATGGAACTTCCATGCAACTCACGAAGACTCAAGGATTGGACGAACTCCCTTATTGCTACGAACCCTTCATGATTGGACGAAGAGTCCATGTTAGACGAAGGGTGACTGTTCGTTGGAATCACATATGACGAAGGGTCTCCTCAATGAACTCTCTATGCATGGCGAACCCTTATCATTCCTCACGAAGGGTCTCATCGACGAACCCTCAAAGGATTCGTCCTTCTCCCTGCGACGAAGGCTCACCCTTCCTGGGCTTGTTGACAGTTCATGGCCCTATTCAACCCTTCGTGGGTTTCTCCAACCCTTCGTGGAAGTGCTGTTGTGGTTCTCTATATAAAGATCCTGTTTTCACAGAAGTAATCAGACACACATAGAGAGACACCACAGAACACAAATAAGAAACAAGAGAGAACAAACAGTGAGTTTGAGTGCAGATTATGTATTATCATCTTGTAAACAAACTCTCTAGTCTGAATATATTTGAATATTTTAAACGTTGAATCTTTATGTCTTTGTGTTCTTGATCTCGGTTTGCTTACCCGGTTGGATTCCGCACAACCGGGTTTTTTCGTATCACAAGGATAAGGTTCCTAGATCCTCCGCTAGTGGACCTACAAGTGGTATCAGAGTCGAGGCTCTCATCCTTGTTAAAACCGAGTCTTTGTGTCGAGTTTTCAAAGCTTGAGTCTTGAAAGTTCTATGGTTAAGGCTTTGAAAATCATACCATTTTGTTGTTAGTTCATATAAAAACCATTGTTGGATCTCATTGTTGGTTCAGGCCCCTCTATAACGCAATAAAACTCACGTATGTATATGAGACTTGAGTTGCAGAAAGAAAATGCTTCTGTATTCAATAATAAAGGGGTACATCACAAATAAAATAGGACTACTATTTATAATAAAATAATAACTATCACATGCAAAAATACTAAGTCCACGTCTCCATAAATTCAGCAACTTGCAACGTTCACATCCACTACCAGGTCAACCGGAGATCATGACTAAATTTCCAACAATCTTTCAAACCATTCATATCGGACCCAGTTCAGATCCGACCCGTACCCGTCGACCCAAACCCATCAAGATTAAACCCAACATTCACCCCCTTAATCTTGATTTGGTTCTTTGTACTTGCTCGATTCTTGCTTGCATTCGTTCTTGCTTTCCATGCTAAAACCGGAATCGGTTTGCTTGCTCGATTCGAACTCGTTCTCTCTTGCTACGAGCCACACATGACATACTTGCTACACAAACCTCGTAGGTTCGCTCTAGTTTCGGTCTTCTCTTTCTTTCTAACGTGAACTCTTTCGGTCTCTCGTTCACGATTTCGGTCTATTGTGAACTCTCGGTCTTTGTTCACAATTTCTGTCTTTCTTTCGATCATTCGGTCTAAGCTTTCTTTCCATGAAAGCTTCTTTCGGTCAACAATCTTTCTCGGTCTATCTTGGTGTGAACCTTCAGTCATGGTCACACCTACGGTCTCGGTCACGCCGTTCGGTCTTTTGCGGCTTGTCGGTCTATGCCAGAAAATAATTTCCGGTAACGGTCTTCTTCTCGTCGGTTCTGATCCGACGACGACGGTCTTTCTCCTTTCTTTCTTGCGATTTCTCACATGAAATCGTCTACTTTTTCTGCGGTTAGAGGACTGCTCCCCTTTCTTTCTTAGGGTTAAAACCCATTTTCTTGCTTCCGGCGACAGCAACCAAGGATGCCGCCTGTCTTGCTCGCCTTCCTTCTTTTGACTATCAAAAATAGCCTCACGGTCTTCACATCAATTCCTCCTACTGCTGCGTTTTGCCCTGCAGTGAAAAGGGCTGCACTCTTTCTCGCCAACGACTCTCAAAACGGCCCTCGTTAAACCTTCGCTCTGATACCAAATGTTGGTTCAGGCCCCTCTATAACGCAATAAAACTCACGTATGTATATGAGACAGGAGTTGCAGAAAGAAAATGCTGCTGTATTCAATAATAAAGGGGTACATCACAAATAAAATAGGACTACTATTTATAATAAAATAATAACTATCACATGCAAAAATACAAAGTCCACGTCTCCATAAATTCAGCAACAACTTGCAACGTTCACATCCACTACCAGGTCAACCGGAGATCATGACTAAATTTCCAACAATCTTTCGAACCATTTATATCGGACCTAGTTCAGATCCGACCCGTACCCGTCAACCCGAACCCATCAAGATTAAACCCAACACTCATGCATATGTGATAAGGTTTGGTTTTTAGTGAAGTTTCAAGCAAAATTTGTTTCGCTCTGGTGAACGTTTGGTCGGAAAATTCATAGAGTTCATCGTCATATTCATAGTTTCTGGGTTTTGGTTTCATTTGAAAATTATTAAACTAGATTTTCTTCTTTCAAAAGGTTGGTGAACTAAAGTATGGTCTTTTGAAAAGCATGTCTAAAAGTATGGTTGTTTGACTTTGTGTTACCAACCCATATGTGCAGAGATGTGGAAAGATAAGATTTGCTTTTGATTAAAATACTTGTTTCTGTAACTTTTTTTTCACAAATTCCATTTCAACGAATACTATACTCTTCGTGGGTTTTTCATGTCCTAGTGGGCCCCTTTTTCTTTAAATTTTAAACCTTATTTGGGCCTTATATTCTTCATAGCATTCAATCTTTGTGGACAACATAAGCCCATTATTCTAGTCTTCGTGGCCCACCCCTTTAAAAATTTTTATTTGGTGAACACTAGTCTTGGTGGCCCAGTCTTCGTGAAGGGTTGCAAGTTTTCGTGAGTTTATCAGTCTTCGTGGGTTTGTACTGTTCGCCCTTGGTATTTATTATTCGTGGACCACTGAGACTTCGTGAGACTTGAGTTATCGTAGACTTGAGTCTCCGTGGTCTCATTGTTTCATTTTTCACTGAAGGCTTGCATTTTATTCTGAATCCTGTTTAAATTGGTTTTTCGAGGGTTTGTCACTTAGTTTCAACAAAATATGACTTCCGACTGGTGGGGTTGGAAACCGGATCCCAATATACGAGTAAAGGTTCAGGTCCAATCCCCTCATGGGCTCAGATTCCCACGCCTACGTCATCAGCACAAGCGTGTTCTATTACGGCAAATCAGTGGGCATTGGTTACTAACCAAATTCACAAACCAAAAATGGAAAGAAATATGTATGGTGAACCAATACCAGTTACCTCAGAGCAAAGCCATCGGTCTACTGGAGTATCATCATTTCTAGATACAAACTATAATGATCAAACAAGAACTGCATTTTATGCCAAAATTGTCAAGGATGTCAGCAATGATGAGTCCTCGGGAAATAATGACAGTTCTGAACATGGCGGTAGCCCAGTTGAAGATGTTACAAGTTCAGTTGAAGATGGTACAAGTTCAAGTTCAAGCGAGGATGGATCTGAATGTGAATCATCAAGGGAAGATGTTGATTCTGAGGCAAATGAGTCAATATCTGATAGTGAATCCAGTCAGGTATGTGTTGATGAACCAAAATCTTATAGGTGTGATAGTTGTGTTGAATTTAGTGCTAAATTGTCTGATTTGCAAAGCAAATGTGACGATTTGCAAAGCAAGTATGACGTGACATTTATCCACAATCAAAGTTTGATCGTGGATCTTGCAAAATGCACAGAGGCCAACTTGTTCAATAAAAATCATGAAAAAGAGTTTAAAAAGATAATTGAGACATTAAAGGAAGATAAGTCCGAGCTGAAAAAAATGGTTTCAAGAAAACCGACTGACATAAACAATTACATCACTAGGCTTGAGGAAGCACAAAAAGAGTTGGCATGTGTCAAGTGTGAAAATGAGGCGATCCAGCTTAGGTTAGATAGTTACTCAAACTCTAGGTATGTGCTGGATCACATCATTGACATACAGAAGAAGAAAAATGATGTCACGTGCATTGGATATAAGAAGTGTCCTCCACCTTATAGACACAATTATACTACAATGCCTGATGAAGAGGATAAACCTAGATTTGAGCCATCTGTCCCGTTAAGTGTTGAGGAGTTTGCAGCTGGACTTGGTTACAAAAAGGAAGTAACATCAGATTCGGGTGTGTCAGCAAATACGAAAGTATCAACTGCTGAACCAAATCAGGATCCTCCAGTCATTGTTGAGGATGCTGATTCTTCAGATGATGAATCCGAGGATACTAACTCAACACAGTCTGATGCAGAGGACATACCTCTTGAGAATCATATTCTATGTGATCCTCCCGCAAAACCTGCTAAGACTATTCTGGTTGAGTCCACGTCTACGCAAGAGTCTAAGAGTTGTGAAAGCGTGAATTTCGTGAAATCCCGAGGGACGGATAAAATTGAATCTTTTGAAAACAAATCCAACACGGAGTTTGTTATGCAAAAGAAAATTTTGAAAAGAAACAGTCAAAACAACTACACACAACACACAAACTATTGTGATGTAGGACCAAGTACCTCAAGATCACGAAGTTCATCATCAAGCTCTTACAATTATGATACTCCGAGGTTTGTTGAGCGGAGATCATGTTTTGAATGTGGTGAGTATGGGCACATTGTCAGAAACTGTCCATATCTCACAAAAGGAAAGGCAAAAGTTGATGCCCCCGTGGTAACAGTTACCATAAAAGATCTGTTTCACCAAAACAGGACCCTCGACTTGTTAAACAACAAGAAAAAAAAAACAGAAAAAGAAACAAAGAAAAGAAGTTAAAATGGCTTTAAAACCAGAGGTTATCCAAAAACAGTTTGTTAAATTAGAAGTTAAAAATGAAAAACAGAAACATATTTGGAAACCAAAATCGGTAACTATTTTAGGGGGAGCTCCACAATTCCAAATCATCGGGAAATGGACGTCACAATCCTCGATGATGACGGACGACCCAAGTCTGTGAAGGCTTGGGTCCCTCTCTCCAACTAATCTCTGAATGAGTGTGCAGGATGTTCCAGGAGGAACTATTGATAGCCTTAGGACTGTTGATAGTGGAGCATCCATGCACAAGATTGGCGACATAAGGCTCCGAAACATTGTGCATCTAGGAGAATATTGTTGCCTTTGATGGAGAGAGAAAAGGAAAAGAAGACAAAGATGTCTGATGAATGAAGAAAATTTGATGAAAGAATTTGAAAAACTTCGACAAAATGAAAAACATACCAAAGTTTGATTGTTGAAGGATTTGATCGGGTCAAGAGGATAGATTCAAATGAAGTGTACGCGCCTGTCGCATGTTTGAGATCTTTTAAAGATTCATGGCTTTTTCTTCCACAAGAAGTTCAAAGTCTACAAGATGAACGTGCAGTGTACATTTCTCCACAGTGTGATTGAAGAAAATGTGTTTGTTGATCAAACCAACCGGGTGGGCGGATACTTTGGAGTGGATTGAACAACCGCGCACTACTTCTAAAGGAGAAAGACGAAGACCTTTGTTGGTGCAAAAGCATGTGGATGACATCATGTATGGACCGTCCAAAGATGATGTGTATAAGCTTTACCGCATGCTACATTTTCCACTTACCAGCCGGAGCTGGAGGTTTCTAATCTTGTTGTTGTGAAGAGAATTCTCGGTTCATTGAAGTAGCTTCAAAATAGACCTTGAAATCCACGCCGGGTGGATATCCAGTTTGGGAGAGCACTTAGATTTCTGCCAATGCACGAAGTAGTTACAGGATTACAGTTTTGAATTCCTAATCTCTCCTATCCTTGTCGATATTTAAGCCGCTTTATGATTTACTAACATCTCATACAACACTCTTTGACCAGACACGTTGATCTTGAATATCATTTCACACGTGATTGTTTCAATGTGAAACTCGTCAATGTTGTTTTGGTCCACACCGATTACCGACATGCCAACTGCTTTTTCCAAAAATCGATAAATCATTTTTTATTAAATTAATTTTGGTAAACGGGGTAAAACATGAGTTAATTCACATCGGGAAATCGTTTTTGTAAATATCTATTTGTGTTTTTAATTTATCTTACTTTTTGCATTTTAGGGGGAGTAATTTACAAGAAAAATACAAAAAACATTGAAAAATTTCAAAAAACACAAAAACAATAGAAAAACAAAAATGAGTTTCCTGGCGAGAAAAAGAGAAAATGATAGTACATCAGTGGTCTGTCGAAATCTCTTTAAACTTAAAATGAAAAACGATAAGCAGTTCTATATAAGATGTATCGGTAGGCTCACAATCATTTTAAAGTATGCAGGGTGATATAAACCTAAATCGACTGAAGACTGGATCTACATAACGATGTAAGATAATAGGACTATTCTAGTGACTAATGTTAAAATTGAAATGCACAACAAAGTTTGATTGTTGGTGATGATAGCTATGACTTATAGGACCCTACTTAGTATGTTATGAACCATACTAGCCCACCATGGCCCAACCTAACAGCCCATTCCACTTTCCAGGAGTCCAAGAAGAGAGAAGGATTGTTGGATTGTGAAGAAATCATCGCATAATACAAAGGAAAAAGGATTGAGAGAATAGGTTGTGAAGATTGTTTAGAAAATGTGATTGTTCTTCGTCCCACCTCAGCATGGGCGGCTCTGAGGGTGGGCGGGGAGGACCACCGGCCAGGGCCCGATATTTCAAAGGGCACGTTATTTTAAAAAATCTGATATGTATATGTAAAAAATTAAACTAACAGGGTGTACCCATACAAACACCAACATATGCCCACTTACAAAACTATTTTTATGGTTTAGATTAGTTAGTAGCCCATTGGCATTAGATTTAGACCTTTAGTGAGCCTAATACCAAATTTCGTTAAGGCCCAAGGGCACGTTTTTTCGAGCTCGAACAAGGTACACGAATTCTCATGGCCGGCCCTGCACCTCAGATTCTAGTTTAATTTCCCAACACCTTCTATTTTACTTGTTCTATGATTTGCATTGTAATCTTTCTACTGAATCAATAGAATCACAAATACTTAATTCCTTATTTGATTATCTCTGGTTGTGTCAACTTGGGTACACAACACTATGCTACATGATGATGAAATAAAGCAGGTTGGAGAGTAGCTTATGCATTAATTTTAATGGTATTAAAGTAGCGTATGCATTAGTCTCATATTATATAATCTTGTACTTGACACATTAAAAATTTGGAAAAACCAGACAAAATATAATGACCGGTCAACTCGACCCAACATATTTTGGCATGCATCCCAAAATTCCTCAAGTTGCCACAATCTAAAACTGAAATGTAGAAATTTGAAAGTTTAAACATGATGAGAATAATAATGCAATTCAACTCATAAGTCTATATTTAGAGTTGTTTCTTCATCTATCTATTATATTAGTATATATAACAACTAGGTTACAACCCCGTGTATTACACGGGTTGAAAAAAATAAGAGTAAACTGCAATTTTACCCCCTGAGGTTAGGGGTCATTGGCATGTCTACCCCCCCTAAGGAAATAATTGCAATTTTACCCCCCACTGTTCACTGTTATGTCGCAACCTTACCCCCTGTTAACAGATTCTGTTAAGTCAACGTTTGTTTTGACTGTTATAATGTGTGAAAAGTCGTTTTTTCCCCTGTCTTATTAAAATTATATAAAAAATCAAGAATCAAGTTCATCATCATCAGTTCATTCTTCTTCTTCATCATCATCATCATCATCATCATCATCATCATCAGTTCATTCATTCTGGGTGTTCTAGATCCACAAATCACCTACAAATCCAGATCCACAGCACAAATCACAAAATCAATGAAACAAGTTCATCATCATCAGGTTCATCATCATCATCATCATCAGTTCATCACCACCACCACCTCATTCTCCTCTTCTGATCACCGCCACCATCATCCCACCACTGTTCATTCTTCATATTCAAAGCATCCCCATACAAAACAAACCCAGATCTAATAACCCAAACATCTTCATACAAAACAAACCCAGATCTAATAACCCAAACATCTGCACATGAACATGAACACAGATTCATAATCAATCTTTATACAAAACAAATCCCCTTTGACTTGTTCATAATCAATCTTCAAAAAACCCAGATTCATAAACCCAAACCGACTTAATAACCCAAACATCTGCACATGAACATAACAGATTCATACAAAACATACCCAGATTCAAAAAACATCTTCATAATAACCTAGATTCAACTGATGATGATGTTTTATAAAAACAAAACAAACCCAGATTCAAAAAACATCTTCATAATAACCCATATGCACATGAACATAATAGATTCAAAAACATCTTCATACAAAACAAACCCATATACATAAACCCAGACATGCCAAGTTCATGTGCAGATTCAACCCAGATTCAACTGATGAAGTGGCGGAGACGGTGGTGGTGAGGAGAAGTGGCGGCGGAGACGGTGGTGGTGAGGAGAAGTGACGGAGACGGGGGTGGATTGATTGCAACAGCGGTGCCGGAGACGGTGGTGGTGAGGAGAAGTGGCGGCGACGGAGGAGGGTCCGGAGATGAGCCGCCATCAACGGCGGAGATGGCCTGGATTGATGGTCGATGTTCTTGGTGGTGGTAGGTGTTTCGATGGTGGTTAAGGGTTTCCGGGTTGGGGGTTCAGTTTGGTGAGGTGGTGGTCAGGTTTTGGTGGAGGTGTTGATGGTGGTAGAGGTGGTGGTCGGTTGATGGTGGTGGGAGGTGGTGGTGACTGAATTTTTGTGAGAGAGAGGGAGAGTGTGGTAGAGAGAGAGAGCTGTAGAGAGAGAGTGTGTCTGTGTGTGGTATAGAGAGAGAAAGTGTTAATAATAATAATAATAATAATAATAATAATAATAATAATAAATATTAGGTAAGATTACCAAAATACCCTCACCTATAAGGGTCAAACTACCGTTGACTGTTAACAGGGGGTAAGGTTGCGACATAACAGTGAACAGTGGGGGTAAAATTGCAATTATTTCCTTAGGGGGGTACACATGCCAATGACCCCTAACCTCAGGAGGTAAAATTGCAGTTTACTCAAAAAATAATTATAGTTAACATATGATGCAAAATGATAATAATACTAACAACAATAATAATAAAAATATTTTATGCGGTTTGGTAGATAATTTATAATAACACATTTATCAAACTTCATGATAGTGTTAGGTTATAAGTCGATTATCTTTTATGTAGTTTCATTTGTGTAACATTCTGATTTTAGAACTACATATTACTAATAATACATTTACCACGGAGGTAATAATAATAAAAATAAAATCATGAATGAATTGAATTTTCTCTAGTACGAATATAAAAGAAAAACATAACCTTAAGAATTTTAATAACATTATGAAATTTGTAAATTAATAAAATGAATTTTGTTAGAAAATATAAAAACAACAACAACAACAACCATACCGAGTAAAATCTCACAAATAGCAAACCTACTTATAGGGTCTGGGGAGGGTGGGATGTAGACATACCTTGCCTCTATCCATAGGGATAGAGAGGCTGCTTTCAGAGAGACGCTCGGCTCGAAAACGAACAACATGCCAACACACCAAGTCAAAGAATATAGAAATAAGAAGTCATCCATACCAAGAAAGTGATCAGGGTGGCACAATATAATGTAAATCATGAATAATAGCATACAACATCATTTGGGAATAAACACAAGAAGGCAATCACTGGAAAAGTCCCTTAAAGAATACGAAAAAACCTACGTCCCTGAACTACACCTAAAACCTTAATGCAATATCCTTTAGAAGTCGTTAACCCTAATCCTACGCCTCCACGAAGTCCTATCTTGGACCATGTCCTCAGAAAGATGCAACTCTAGAAAATATATAAACAATATCTATAATTATGTGTAAGGACCTTCAAAAATGTCCCAAACAACCCGTAAATGAAAAACCCGGACCCCTGAAACCCTAATCCATATCAAAAACCAAGAAAACAAGAAATCTGGTCTTCAGGCGGGCCGCGTAAGGCTTAAGAATAGCCTCACGCGGCCGCGTCAACTTATGTTTGACCGGATAAGCGTTCCCAGGCCACGTGGCATACACGTGGCAGCACTACTGATGACACGCTAGCCCTAGTCTACGACTAGGGTTCCTCGCAGGCCGCGTAAAGATCAAGAGGGGGCTTACACGGGCCGCGTAAACCCCAAATTTCAGCTATAAATTGTTCAGTTCACGAGCAGTTCATCTGTGTCGAAATTTCAATAAAAAACACGAAGAATACTGCTCAAAAGTCGAAAATCACATTCACAAAAGTGAGACGCTGCTACGATACAGGGTATTAACTCGATCGCTGCTACGATTCAATGTCCGATCGATTGAAACTATCCAATGGATGTTTAAGTGTTGCCCCCCTTAGGGCCATACTTTGTTATTCGTCGTGAATTCGATGGATGTTTAAGTGTTGCACTTTGTCATTCATTGGGAGGGTTTTAATCTCGTGATTTATCGTAAATGTTGTATTAGTTGCTGACCTAGTTCGTGTGCATTGTTATTTAAATTAGGTTACAAGGCTAATCAGTAAGCTAAACTCTGCTCGTTTAAATCTGCAATGTGAGTCATTCTCTTTTATCAAAGTTGTTTTACAATACTCCAATTATTTTCAAAGGTTATAATTACAGGGATTAAGTCATGATTATCTTGAATCACTGGCTAGTGGGGTATTGTGCACATTACTAATTTCTCACAGTTAGACTAATAAATCCTAACAGTGATAATCATCACTACTTGGGGAAAAAGACCCAATAGTGGTATGACCATCGTCAACAGGAGGTGACATGGCGCCAGATAAAAATAAGATAGAAGCCATTGTAATCGCTCTTATGCTGTAATTTATAACTATGTGTCGTTTTATCAAATTTGAATGACTCGCCAGTATTTCCCCGCTGATAAAATATTTTCAAAACATGTTTCAGGTGACTACTGTGAACCAAGGAAAAGTGCTATGGAGCACTAACAAAGCTTGAAGTAGTGGCTCAGTTAAACAAATAAACATGTTTTGTAAATTAGGGAATTTCCTTGTGAAATTCCTCTATTGTAAACTACGGGGTTCATCCCGAATTATGAAATAAAATAATCGGCCATTTCAAGTTTTAAAAAGATCCTGTAAAATCTTCTGCTGTCAACTCAAATAATAAATACCACGGGTTTCTGTCCCGCGACACCTGGACCGGGTCAAACCGGGGCGAGGCCGTGACAGGAAAAGGTGGTATCAGAGCCACTGATTTAAGCCAATTAAGTATTTAGAAATACTTAATTTTCTAATTGTCATTTTGTGATTATATGTCTTTTTCTTCTTTGACTATTTGTTTACAGTATGGGTAAGCAAAGAATTTCGGACATCTATCGTCAATTAGATAGTTCACCAAAAGATAAGGGAACTTCATCTCAATCAAATTCCTCAAAATACTCAGCAGATACTGAGGAAGGAATATTTGTTCGTAAGTCACAGTTTGAGAAACCACTTACCCCTAATAAAAGAAGTTGGATTATTAGAAAAAGTCAAGAGAAAATGAAGAAGTTATAACCAAAAGGAGTGATGATTAATAAGGAAACTCCAGAAATAGGCAATAATCCACCAGGGGGAAATAAAGTAGATGAACAATGGGCAAATCTCTATATGTTAGCCACTACAGCAGTAAATGTTAACTTTTAAATAAGTTAAACTACCAACATCCTGACCCAGTACTAGCACCCATATTATCTATAACCCAGAAATTTTAAAGAAAGTTTGCCTATTAAATAAACAACTTAATAAGAAAAGATAGACTAAAATAAATTATCCCCTCGTATATTTTAAATTTCAGCTATAATTTATAATAAATATATATATAAAATTCGCAGTATTTTATTTTAATCAATCTGTTTGTATAAATACTTAATTTTTCTGATTACCATTTTGTGATTATGTGATTATTCAATTTACAAAAATTTTAACCTAGAATTTTGTGTGTTTTTTAATATCTGCTAAACAGCATGAATGAGTTGTCTGAAGCTCTTCAGAATCTCAATCTCTATTCTGTTAATGTGGAAGTTTCCAAAGACTTTACTGGTTATTGTGCTGACATTGAGGAACCCATGGAATTTCAAGCCCAGCCTCCGGAGAAACCCAAGCCAAAGAAGAGGAGAAGAATTGTGGGCTGGAGACGTGTGCGCAGAAGGAAACCAGTAACTCGGAAAGTTGCCAAGTCGGAGGACCCAATGGATAAAGGGAAAGGAATAGAGATTGGAGAAAGCTCCAAGCAAGCCGAGGAAATGCCATTGTGGGAAGAATTGGATCACAAACTGGCAGACTGTGATATCCTTAAGCCTGTCAATGAAAACCTCTTTACTTATCCTGCTGAAACCCAACTCCCATTAAATTTTGAACCAGCCATCCCAGATCCCCTTGTTAACACCCGGCCTTTAGGAGAAATGGAATAGTGGTGGACCAATGACTGGCAGTTCCAGAATCTCTTAAATAACCCTTATACCTTTTTCCCTCAGTTTGACCCAGAGCATGTACCCAATCCACCGATGAGCAATGAGAACCTGGCTGAACTCCGCCATTTTGGCGAGGAACTGGTGGATGCAGGGAATCGAATCCGAGAGATGGGAGAACAGATCTCCTGGAAGTACGACGAGAGGGAACGTTGTCTCTGAAAATGTCAGCTGATGGGATAGTATGTGGTAGTGGAAGCACGTGTTTAATAATAATATAGTAATAAAAATATAATTATGTGAAATAACTTAAAAATAAAACTTTTGTAAGATAACAGGTGTGTACGGAAACATATTATAATATAAAAAAATGGAAGTTGAAAAATCAACAATTTTGGGTTATACGTGTTAGTGTGATTATGTGCGATTATTTTGTTATGTTTGATTATTAATTATTTTATGCTAATCATTTATATAATTAATTACCAGATGGAACACGCTGGTAATGAACCCGTTAACGAAGTTAACCAATCTGAACAAAATCATGAAGATCAATTTCTGAATAGGCAAGATATCGAGAATATCGTTGCTCAGGGAATAGCCAATGCTATTCCAGCAATTCTTATTGCTGCCCGAAATCCAGTTGAACCTCAACAAATTATTCCTAGCAAACGTACACACGGCGACAATTTCAGTAATAGTGTAAACGGAGGCGGCAACCATACTAATAATGATAACGATGGGATGCAGGCCCCACTCCTTAAGAAAATGAAAGCTGCAACGCCTGGTTGCACTTATAAGGAATTTCTTGCCTGTAAACCGGTTGAATTTGCAGGTAACGAAGGGGCGACTGCTGCACTGCGTTGGTTAGAGAAAACCGAGGCGGTGATTAAAATAAGTAAATGTGCTGAGGAAGACAAAGTCATGTGCGTGTCGCATATTTTTAAAGAAGGGGCGCTAGAATGGTGGAATATGGTACTTCAAGCCAAGGGAAGCGATGCGGCCTATGCCATGAGTTGGGAGGAATTTAAGCGACTGGTGGAGAGAAAATTCTGTCCCGAATATGAGAAAGAACAAATGGTGAATAAATTTCTGAACCACCGGATGGTGGATGTGGATTGTCGAGGGTATACTTCGACATTCTTCGAATATGCTAGAGTGGTATGGGGATTGATTTGTGAAATCCGTGATATCGTTAAAGCTGCGAGACCTCGCACAATTGATGATGCAGTGGAATTAGCCAACACTTTAACTGACGGACTAGTACGTACGTGAGAAGAAAATAGAAAGAGAGAAGTGGCCCAAAAGATTACCCAGGGATTTCGTGTGGGTAGCCGTAGCAATTTCAAGAAAAAGGGAACTGGGCAATCTTCCACTGTTCCATTTTGCAATGCCTGCAAAAGAAAGCATTTTGGAAGATGCAAAGGATATTGCAATTTCTGCAAAATTCCGGGGCATCAAGAAGAAGATTGCAGGAAGAAGAAAGCAACAATCTGCTACAACTGCGGAGAGGCTGGACATTTTAGGCCAGATTGCCCGAAACTGGTCAAACCAGCTGATAACAAAGCCAAACCTGCAGAAGGAACTACCAAGAGAAACACAAGAGCCTTCCAGTTGACTACTTAGGAAGCAGAACTAATCCCTGACGTGATAGCTGGTACGTTCCTAGTTCACGACGTTTATGCAAAAGTATTATTTGACTCTGGTGCAAACCAAAGTTTTATAAATACTTCATTCTGCCAAGCTCTTAACTTACCCTTAACCAACCTTAGGCAGATTTTTACAGTCAAAACGGCAGATGGGAATTCTGTTAACATAGATAAGGTTTTGCGAGAAGGAAAGATAGAACTCTTAGGCCATAAATTCTCTGCAAACCTGTTACCTATGAATTTAGCTGGATTCGATATAGTATTAGGAATGGATTGGTTAGTAGTCAACCATGCTCGAATTCTCTGTGATAAAAACTCCATAGAAATTCATACCCCTATAGGAGAATTAGTGGTGATTATAGGAGATAAGCCACGAAAGCCACTGAACTTCATTTCAGTTTTGAAATTGGCCAGTTATTCAAGAAAACAAGAAGTGGTGTATATGATTTCAGTAATCAGTAACACGAAAGGTAAGGAACTTAAAGAAATTCCCGTAGTAGCAGAATACCCAGATGTATTCCCAGAAGAACTACCGGGATTACCACCTAATAGGGAAGTCGAATTTAGAATTCATCTAATTCCTGGAACTACACAGATAGCCAAGGCACCTTACCGGTTAACACCCACCGAAATGCTAGAATTGAAAAAGCAATTAGATGAATTATTAAGTAAAGGATTCATACAACCTAGTTCATCCCCGTAGGGAGCTCCAGTGTTGTTTGTGAAAAAGAAAGATGGGTCAATGAGAATGTGTATCGATTATAGGGAATTAAATAAAGTTACAATTAAGAATCGATACCCATTACCTAGGATCGGTGATCTTTTCGATCAACTTCAGGGAGCTAGATACTTTTCTAGGATAGATTTACGATCAGGATACCATCAGTTGAAGGTAAAAGAATAAGACATACCTAAAACTGCTTTCAGAACTAGGTATGGTCATTACGAGTTTACAGTCATGCCCTTCGGACTAACAAATGCTCCTGCAGCATTTATGGACATGATGAATAGAATCTGTAAACCGTATTTGGATAAATTTGTAATTGTCTTCATCGACGATATACTTATTTATTCCAAAAGCCAGGATGAACACTGTCAGCACTTGCATGCACTCTTAACTTTGTTAAGAAAAGAGAAGCTCTACGCCAAATTCTCGAAGTGTGAATTTTGGCTGCAAGAGGTACAATTTTTATGACACATGGTGAATCACGAAGGTATTCACGTAGATCCTGCTAAAATAGAAGCAATTACCAAATGGAAGGTTCCGCAATCAGCTATGGAAGTTAGAAGTTTTATAGGGTTAGCCGGATACTATTAGACGATTCATTAAGGATTTTTCCAAAATAGCTGTGCCATTCACTAAGCTAACCTGTAAAGGATTTTAAAGTAAAAGCTAACAAACGCCCCAATTCTAGCCTTGCCAGAAGGAACAGAAGATTTCGAAGTCTATTGTGATGCTTCTAAGCTAGGATTAGGATGTGTGCTAATGCAACGCAAAAAGGTAATTGCGTATGCCTCAAGACAATTGAAAAAGCATGAGGAAAACTATACGACTCATGACTTAGAATTAGGAGCCATAATTTTTGCCCTTAAGATTTGGAGACATTACTTGTATGGAAGTAAGTTTATTGTCTATACAGATCATAAAAGCTTAAGATACATATTTGGGCAAAAAGAATTAAACATGACGTAAAGGAGATGGATGGAAATCCTAAGTGACTACGACTCTGATATTCAATATCACGAAGGAAAAGCCAATATAGTTGCTGATGCTTTAAGTCGTAAGTATCATGAGAAACAACGACGAGTTCGTGCTCTTAGATTAAGTTTAAAATTAAACCTAATGGAACAACTGAAGAATATTCAGGAAACAGCAATCAAGGATGATGCTGAAGGAATGAAAGAAAGAATAAAGGAATTAGAGCAAGGATCTGATGGAATTTGGAGATTCCATAAGAAAAGAATTTGGGTACCTACACAGGGAGAATTAAGAAATAAGATTTTAGAAGAAGCCCATAAATCTAGGTATACCGTGCATCCTGGTAACAATAAAATGTACCAAGATTTAAGAAATAACTTCTGGTGGATAGGAATGAAAAAGGACATAGCTAGGTATGTTTCTAAGTGTCTAACTTGTTCACAAGTTAAGGCAGAACACTAGAAACCCTCAGGTCTACTACAACAATTAGAAATGCCGGTATGGAAATGAGAACTTATAACTATGGACTTTGTTACTAAGTTGCCCAAAACCAGAAAGGGTAATGACACGATTTGGGTAATTGTGGATCGATTAACCAAATCAGCTCATTTCCTACCTATGAAGGAAACCTTTAGCATGGAAAGGTTAGCCAAATATGAAGATGAAGTAGTATCCTTATATGGAGTTCCACTCTCCATTGTATCGGATAGAGATAGTCGTTTCACTTCCCATTTCTGGACAAGTTTCTAGGAAGCAATGGGAACCCGATTAAATCTAAGCACTGGATATCACCCTCAGACAGACGAACAAAGTGAAAGGACGATCCAAACCCTGGAGGACATGGTTAGGGCATGTGTAATAGATTTTGGTGGAAATTGTGATGACCCCCTACCATTAATTGAATTCTCTTATAATAATAGTTATCATACAAGTATTGAAGCTGCCCCATTTGAAGCACTGTATGGACACAAGTGTAGAACTCCAGTTTGCTGGGCAGAAATAGGAGAAAGTCAATTATCAGGTCCTGAAATCGTGCAAGAGACCACCGACAAGATCACTTAAATCAAGGAAAGACTGAAAACGGCTCGAGATCGCCAGAAAAGTTATGCCGATAATCGACGCAAGCCACTAGAGTTTCAAGTTGGAGACAAGGTACTCTTGAAAGTTTCTCCTTGGAAATGAGAAGTTCGGTTCGGTAAGAAAGGAAAGCTAAGTCCAAGGTACGTAGGACCATTCCTAGTAATACAACGAATAGGACCAGTTGCCTATAGCTTACAACTACTAGAGGAGCTAGCTGGGGTACATGACGTATTTCATGTATCCAATCTCAAGAAATGTCTATCGGATGAATCTCTGGTAGTGCCTCTTCAAGATATAGACGTAAATGAAAAGTTAAAATTTGTTGAGAAGCCATTACAGATAGAAGACAGAAAAGTCAAGTTTCTCAAGCACAAGCGACTAGTACTGGTCAAAGACAAGTGGGATTCAAAGAGAGGACCTGAATATACCTGGGAACTGGAATCGGAGATGAAGCGAAAGTATCCTCACTTATTTCAATAAATCTCGAGGACGAGATTTTAAAATAAGGTGGGGAGGAAGTAAGGACCTTCCAAAATGTCCCAAAACAACCCGTAAATGAAAAACCCGGACCCCTGAAACCCTAATCCATATCAAAAACCAAGAAAACAAGAAATCTGGTCTTCAGGCGGGCCGCGTAAGGGTTAAGAATAGCCTCACGCGGGCCGCGTCAACTTATGTTTGACCGGATAAGCGTTCCCAGGCCACGTGGCATACACGTGGCAGCACTACTGATGACACGCTAGCCCTAGTCTACGACTAGGGTTCCTCGTGGGCCGCGTAACGATCAAGAGGGGGCTTACGCGGGCCGCGTAAACCCCAAATTTCAGTTATAAATTGTTCAGTTCACAAGCAGTTCATCTGTGTCGAAATTTCAATAAAAAACACGAAGAATACTGCTCAAAAGTCGAAAATCACATTCATAGTAGTGAGACGCTGCTACGATACAGGGTATTAACTCGATCGCTGCTACGATTCAATGTCCGATCAATTGAAACTATCCAATGGATGTTTAAGTGTTGCCCACCTTAGGGCCATACTTTGTCATTCGTCGTGAATTCGATGGATGTTTAAGTGTTGCACTTTGTCATTCGTTGTGAGGGTTTTAATCTCGTGAGTTATCGTAAATGCTGTATTAGTTACTTACCTAGTTCGTGTGCATTGTTATTTAAATTAGGTTACAAGGCTAATCAGTAGGCTAAACTCTGCCCGTTTAAATCTTCAATGTGAGTCATTCTCTTTTATCAAAAGTGTTTTACAATACTCCAATTATTTTCAAAGGTTATAATTACAGGGATTAAGTCATGGTTATCTTGAATCACTGGCTAGTGGGGTATTGTGCACATTACTAATTTCTCACAGTTAGGCTAATAAATCCTAACAGTGATAATCATCACTACTTGGGGAAAAAGACCCAATAGTGGTATGACCATCGTCACCAGGAGGTAACATGGCGCCAGATAAAAATAAGATAGAAGCCATTGTAACCGTTCTTATGCTGTAATTTATAACTATGTGTCGTTTTATCAAATTTGAATGACTCGCCAGTATTTCCCCGCTGATAAAATATTTTCAAAACATGTTTCAGGTGACTACTGTGAACCAAGGAAAAGTGTTACGGAGCACTAACAAAGCTTGAAGTAGTAGCTCAGTTAAACAAATAAACATGTTTTGTAAATTAGGGAATTTCCTTGTGAAATTCCTCTATTGTAAACTACGGGGTTCATCCCGAATTATGAAATAAAATAATCGGGCATTTCAAGTTTTAAAAAGATCCTGTAAAATCTTCCGCTGTCAACTCAAATAATAAATACCACGGTTTTCTGTCCCGCGGCACCTGGACCAAGTCAAACCGGGGCGGGGGCCGTGACATTATGGCTTATCACTTATCAGTTAGAAAATGTATAAATAATAACTAGACCTAAAGAATAGGTAAAATAAAACTTATCTATAATTATTGTTTATCACTTAGGAAATATATAAATCTAACTACTATAATAAAAGAAAACTGATTTGAGACAGGGGTCATTCAATGAGGGCTCTTTAATTAAATGGGTACTAGATGCGGATAAACACTGACCCATGAACAAATATATGGATCCTATATAATCTCTTATAACCCGTCCCTATTTCCACCGCCTCCTGTTTCTCTTTTCATCTTCTATGTGGAAACCATAATGTCAAAATCGTCAGTCGCTCGATGCGAACCCTAAAACTATCATCCCTTTTCATCTTCTATGTGCAAACCCTCGGTGGCCATCTGGGTCTTCCGCCCGTCACGCACCATGGTAAGGTATGTTATTATTATTCATAGTTTCATACCTATGAATTTACTCTTCAGATCCTTATGTTCTTCACTTTCAGCTTATTTCACTTACTAGGTACGCTTTCTTATCCAAGATTCCATTTTTCTTATTGTTTTTGAGCTTAATTTCATATTTATTAATTACCCATTTTAATTTTCATCGTTTTGTGCTATAAATTAAACTTCTTTGGTCAAAGAACTGTTTTTTCTTTTTCTTTTTGTGCAAGGATCATCTAATTTGGGTGTTTTGTTCATCTGATTGTGCTAACAGATTTGATCTTGAAAGTATTGGGTGTTTGATTTGATCATTAATGGTTGAATGGTGGGTCCCAGGTTGTACAGTAGTTGCTGCAATTGTAGGAATCATGTTGCCCTTCATGATGATATTATTTCTAAAGCTTTTCAGGTGAGAGTAGTTGGAGGTTTTTGTTGGTTTTTTTTTTTTTTTTTTTTTTTTTTTTTTTTTTTTTTTTTGTGAATTGGTGGTTTGTTGAAGTGAGTTCTTTTAAGTGTGATGAAATTGTTGATTTTGCTTCCTTGATGATCAATAGTGGCTGTTATGACCATATAATTAGAATTGTTTGAATTTATTTGTATTCTTTATGTTGATGTTTCTTGTTGGGAAAAATATAGTTCAAGAAATATATAGACCTATGATAAACCGATAAACACATGTATATGTTACTTTGTTTAAGTATTGTTGATGCATTTTATGTCTATCGCCTTAGTCAATCCGAGCCGTAGTGAGGAAATGAACAAACCGAGTCGTTAAAGTCTAATATTTAGAGAAAAAGGCAAGGTGGCAATCTTGTAATTAATGAAGTTTCATTAAAATAGCCCTTGACCTATAAATAGGAGTGATTAAGTCATAATTAGGGGGCTTTTGGAGAATCTAGGGGAAGACTTGTTCATTTGTAATTCTAGAGAGAGAAAGTCTAGAGAGAGAAAGCTCTCTACACGTGATTCTTGTACCATACACGTTTATTCTTCTAGTAAATCACGTTTCTAGTACGTTATTGTGTGTTCGGTCACGTACGTTCACGGATTCCGCACGTCGAACATCCGTTACGCAATCGAACGGTGTCAAAACCGGTCCTACAAGTGGTATCAGAGCTAGGAGCTCGATTGCTTGATCAAACACATTGATTCGTACCAGATTTCAGCGAATTCAGACCTGAATTTCACCGATTTCTTCAATTTTTTCATTTTTGTCACGTTTTTGCTGAATTTTGTCAAATTGAACGAGATTTTATGGTCCGAATCGGTTGAATTTTTGATATATTGTGCGAAAACATTAGATTTACAACCCTACCAAGTTTCAAATCCAAACTCCTAGCCGTTTAGGAGATATCGAAGGTTTTCGGTCCGAATTCGCGTCAATATTCAGCTTGATTCCGCTCATAGGGTCATCCATCAGCTTGATTCCGCTCATAGGGTCATCCATACGTGTGATTTCGCTTATACGTACACCCTTACGTGTCATTTCGCTCATACGTACACCCTTACGTGTCATTTCGCTTATACGTACACCCTTACGTGTGATTTCGCTCATACGTACACCCTTACGTGTGATTTCGCTCATACGTACACCCTTACGTGTGATTTCGCTCATACGTACACTTTTATGTGTTAATTTCGCTCATACGTACGATCTTACACTTGATTTCGCTCATAGGGACTCTCAACACATGATTTCGCTTATGTGAACTTACTGATTTCGCTTTTTCGGCAATAAGGGGTATTGCTTATTAGTCAGTATGTGTCATAGTTAAGGTCCGCTCATATTGTTCGATAGTGGTTCGTTTTTATGACATCTGTGTGAGGAAATAATAATTGTCAGGATAATACACGTGAAGTCTCAATCGAATGTTGAAGAAACAATTAAAATTGACACTAGATTTTGTCATATGTGCATGAGATTACTATAGTTGTCGGCTGTGATAAATGATGATGTTTACACACTAGTTTGGTGGTCCAATGAAAATTAAAGTGTAATATAATTTGTTAGTCATTGATCAGTGTTAACACGTGAACTTTCGAATCAAATTGAATTCATTTTCATTAATCCATGTGAGCATCGATTCATTTAAATTGTCAAGGTCCAATCATAGTGATTCTCAATTACGGCTCAATCACAATCAATATTGACGGCACATTCATATTCATTTAAAATTTGAAATTGTCGAATTAGTGTGTTGTCATTCTATTATTTGAGTTTGATTTGGTCCAATTAGGTAATTGTTGTGTCTGTAATCCGAAGACTGCATTGAAGATTAAATTGTTTGTCGGTGATATATAAGAAAAGGTTATTGGATAGTGTAAGAGTTTGTCAGTTTAGTGGGTTTGTGATTTGTCGTTCAATAGTTGAAGGCCCAATCAAAGTTAAATAATTTGTTTGGTCAAATTAGATTTAAATAGTTGATCGACCAAATAAAAGTGTGATGTAACTGATGTTGTCGTTTTAAGTGATTTGTTGTAGATTAAAAAGTCTTAGTTCAATCAAAAATCAGTTTGCTTGTGGATTTGAAATCCGAACTACATCGAACAAGTGATCCGAGTTTCTTTGTCAAGTTTTGGATACTCGCACGAGCAAATCACCACTCGATCAGTTGTTGCTCAATCTTTGATACTCAATCGGATAATCGTTTGTTTGTGTGAAATTTTGTATTGTTTGAAAATCTGTATTTGAAAATCTTTCAATAACGAAATATGGATTGTGAGTCGTATCGTGTTCAGAGTCCAGCAGATATTGCACGGAAGAAATTTGATAGTTTTACGGGTATCAATGGAGAGTCTATAAACGAATTATTTGATAGATACTGCCATCTAGTTTTGGAAATGGGAAAATTAGGGATAACCAAGTCTAATAAAGAGTGGGTTGACAAAGTGGCAAATGTTTTACCGCGTGATGTGTGGGGAACGTATTTGTTAGATTTGAAGGATAGACATTCAGACATGAATTTGAGCACGTTCATTGAGAAGATTGAAACTCAAGAACTTGAGTTTCAAAAGATTAGAAAAATGAAATCTGAAGAAAATGATCAAGTGATAGAGAAGCTAGTCGACGAAATTTCAGCTTTGAAGGTTGAGAAAAAAGCTGATGATGGACAAATTCTGGAGTTGCGATTGAACTGTGAAAAACTGAAATCTGAAAATGCCAAACTCTTGAGGGATTTAGAAAGTTTGTCATTAGAAAACGAAAATTTTAAAAAATCAAAAAATGTTTTGAAAAATCAAAAACAAAATTTAGAAAATGAAAAAGTAAAAATGGAAAAAGAATTTGAAAATCAAATAAAGATTTTAGAAGATGAGAAAGATATTTTTGGTAAAAATAATCTTGAAAAACAAATTGCAATAAATTCTCATCTTGCTAAAATCATTCAGCTTGAAAAAGAAGCTGAAAGTGATCGGAATAAAATTGCTGAATTAGAAAATAAGTTGAAAGGTTTTGTGACTTCTGCACCTTATGTGTGTCCAGAACCGATCAATTCTGTTCCAATAAGTGACAATGTCACAAACTTTGACAATGTCAAAGTTGAGGATTGTGATGAAGGAACTGATGATGAAAATGAAAAACAAACTAAACAAAAATTATTTTTAGAATTAAAAGAAAAATTTAAAAATACTGTTTTGCAATCTACTGAAATAGGTGAATGCTCAAAGCAAAAACCTGTTAAGAAGAAAGTAGAACAGAAACAAAAAATTCAAAATTCAAAAAATGTTCAAAACAACAATAAAAGTTCATCAGTTCAGTCATCCAATCGTTATAAAAAACCACAAAAAGTTGAAAATTTAAACTCACAAAAAGTTGGTAATAAGTGGTGCAGGTTTGACCACAGTGCTTCAAAGTCAATTCCAGCTTACAAGAGGAATGATGACTACCACAAAGCCAGACAATGCTATGATCTGAGCGTTTGGTGTGAAGGTGGTACATGGTACGATAACAGGGTGTGTTACAATTGTGGTTATCAAGGACACATTGCTGTTAACTGCCAGAGTTGGAGCTATGAGACGAGAAGATGCTATAATTGTCAAATCAGAGGTCACATTGCCAGAGATTGCCCAATGAGATTTAAGAGGAGATCGAGGGCTGAATTTCATGGAACGGTGAAAAAATCAGTCAAAGTCGATGAAAAGACTAGAACACAGAAACAACAAGAAGTGAAAGAACCGAAAGTGAAGCTTTCACAAGGACAGAAAGATCGACTGAGAAAGAAAAGAAAGAAAGCGAGAGAGTATTTGGAGAAGATTTTGTCCTCGGATACAACAAGTAAAACAGAGAAGAGTTCTGATAAATCGTCTTGCTTTTCAAAGAATGATAAATCTTGCAAAACGAATTCATCAGATACAAATCTGAGGACAGAAGAGAAAGGAATTTTGAAGAAAGACAAAGTTGTTAATCAAAGGATTAACAAAATAAAGAAAGTGAAGTTTTCACTTCCTGGTGATGAATTTGTTTCTTCGGAAACAAAGGAGCCACGCGTTGGCGATGAATCTGACTTATCAAAGTCAGAAGAGCCACCAGTTGAGCAAAAAGGAGAAAATTTAGTTCCGCCAATGGATGATATCAATTTTCCACCATTGCGAGCTGGAAATTATAAACAAAAAGTTGACGAAGTTGAAATTTCAAATCAATCTTTTTCTGAAAAGAAAGATTTTGATGTTGAAAAAGCTTTTAACCCCAATGTTCTAAACATTTTTGGAAAAATGGTTGACGGGAAAGTCAAAGGGGTTAAAGAATTTTATGAATCAAAAAGGTATGTTCAAAACACCCAAGGACCGTCAGGCTTGGGTGAATCTCTTTAACTGAAAAACCTGACTTGCCGGAGTTCCCAGGTTGGTAAGCGTGGAACATGAATCGGCACATTTCTTGAGAAATTTCACTCTGGTGATTTTTCGCCTTACATGTGGTAAATCAGGGACATTAAGTTGTACTTGATTTTCTACAAGTGATGTTTGAGATCTAAAACTGAAATTGTAAAATTTGTCATGTGTACGAAGAAAACAATGTGATGAAGTGACCCCGAACCTACAAGTGGTTGGTAAACAAACTAATTTTTCCGGAAAAACCATTTTGATTAAAATAAACTTAAGTGTTTTGAAATCATAATGGGAAAATAGTTTTGTTGTGAGGGGGAGTTCTGATTGTTTATGCCAAGTGGATGGCGATTTGAAGTGATTTGATATCGGTTGTCAAGTTTTTGTACAGTTTATTTTCAAATTTCCTAAAATGTGTTTGAATTTTAGGGGGAGTAAGAATTTTAGAAAATCCAAAAACATTAGAAAATTTGAAAATGTCAAAAACATTGAAAAATTCAAAATGAGTTTTGTTGAGAAAAAGAGGAAATGATAGTAAATCAGTTGGACTATCACAGCATGCTAAAGAAATGAAATGTCAAATGTGATAAACGGTCTCACTAAAGATGTGACGATAGGCTCAGCTAGACTAGTAGATTTGCGATAACGATACAAACTTAAATGAAAAAGCCTAGTTCTAGTGGGAAACATGGTCAAAAGCATAGTACTTAGTTTTGTCCTTCTTGATTGTGTGCCTACTCAGTAATCGCTGATTGTCGAAAGACATAAAACTGGTTAAGTTTGTGAACTTTCACAACTTTGCTGAAAAGTCGCTGTGCTTGTGCATTTTATTTTGCAAAGATTTAAACTTGTTTTATTTCTTTATTTTGTTTAAGCATCGGACATCCTCTGCGTATACGTGAGTATCGACCTGGATGTTGTTGCCTAAACGTTCTGCTTTATTTTCTTTGGTGTTTCGTTTAAGCTTTGGACCTCCTCTGCGTATACGGAAGTATCGACCTGGTGGTTAAAGCCTAAACAACTTCAACTTGTTTTATTTTCTTATTTTGTTTAAACATTGGACTTTCTCTGCGTATACGGAAGTATCGACCTGATTGTTAATGTTTAAACATTCTGCTTTGTTTTCGCACATATCACAGTTGATGATAGTTTAAAGGCATTACTTGAGTTAGTGTATTGCATGATGAGGGGATATACTGAGATCGTGGGATCCATAAGAATTTAGTGCAAAATTAATATAGCTTAACGTATCGGTAAGCATTTCGAAAGTTTTTAGATTGAGCTTAAGAGGACAATTATATCGTCAATCAACGTGAATTGTTTAGAACTTAAAACGATTAAAAGCTTAACGGTGCTTGTGATGTGTCTCAAAAACTGATATGATCCTCTTTCGCAAACTCACAAAAATATGCTTGTACATATTTCATTTCTGCATTTAATTTCTGTTATTGCATTTATGTTTCATATTTTGAAAAATTCAAAAAGATTTTCGACAACTGATGTTGAAAAGCTGATATTCAAAATCTCAAAGGCTAAACAAGATGAACTATTGGTTTGGTTAAGATGATGAGAAGTTGGAAGATAATCCTCAAATGTTTAGATGATTCATTAATTTGAATCACAATATTGTGTGTTATATGTTTGAGAATTTTGAGTGAATTCTTTTAGAGTCAAAATTATTTTGTCTTACGAGAGGTTGAGATGTGTAGGTTTTTGATTCTTTGGCTATGGAAAGCAAGGCGTCGATCCCAAAAGCACGGAAGCTTAACGAAAGGGGGAGCCAGAAAATATGAAAAGCCAGGTGTCGATCCCAAAAGCACGGAAGTTTGACGAAAGGGGGAGCCTGAAGAGACTACTGAAAGCTGAAAACAGATCCACCGGGTTTCTGTTCGAGCAAGAGGGAGTCTATGTTTGCTGAAGAAGTTAAAGAAGAATCAAGAGAGAGAGAAAGACAAGTCACTACGAGTTTGACTAAGGATTGACTGCGGCAATATCCAAGGGGGAGATTGTTGATGCATTTTATGTCTATCGCCTTAGTCAATCCGAGCCGTAGTGAGGAAATGAACAAACCGAGTCGTTAAAGTCTAATATTTAGAGAAAAAGGCAAGGTGGCAATCTTGTAATTAATGAAGTTTCATTAAAATAGCCCTTGACCTATAAATAGGAGTGATTAAGTCATAATTAGGGGGCTTTTGGAGAATCTAGGGGAAGACTTGTTCATTTGTAATTCTAGAGAGAGAAAGTCTAGAGAGAGAAAGCTCTCTACACGTGATTCTTGTACCATACACGTTTATTCTTCTAGTAAATCACGTTTCTAGTACGTTATTGTGTGTTCGGTCACGTACGTTCACGGATTCCGCACGTCGAACATCCGTTACGCAATCGAACGGTGTCAAAACCGGTCCTACAAGTATGATGCATAAGGCAGTTATGTAACCGTGAATACGCTCTTTCTCTACCACTATATCTAACCAATTTGGCCAACACTACGTACAAGTGCTAATACGGTACTCTACTTAAAGTTAGTTCTGTATTGAACCGACGCACCCCTGTGTGTGTATACTGGAATGGAGTAGAAAACGTATCATAGATAAAAATAGGGATGAAATGTTAAGTAGCAGATGAACTTTGTGAATACAATTGCGTTTTGAGAGTTCTACTTTTTAACTATTTTTTGCATCTTTATTCAATTATCGTATATATCATGCTTCCTTATTGAGATATGAGATTTAATGTGATGTAATATAAGCTTTCTATTTAAGGGGTGTTTTGATTTGGGTTTTAGAATTGATTATGATTATTTTATAATTGTGACTGAAGTTGCAATAATGAGTGTTAAATGTTTGGATAACAGATTCTACTTGTGATTATCTGATTATGTTGGGGTTAAATAGTTGATTTAGTTAATCAGTTTCATACCACTTTTATTAATGTGAAAGTTTTTTTATTTAAACCTAACAGATTTCGTGCTGGGTGTATAGGGAGCACAATGGGCAAAATGGGCGGTTGAGACAAATTCGAAAATTGGGCAAACAAGTTACGTTTGAAAAGGTAAACTCACAGAATAAATGAAAAGGCTTGGTCGGATTTCTAACGTGATCAACTTTTTTGTTTGTTTTCCTCGCTATTACACTTAATCATATTGAGTTAGGGTTTTTTTTTTGTTAGTATAGATTATGTATGTTTCTTTCGGTATTTGCATCTTAAATATCACATATTGTAGTTCATGTTGGTTGGAGATATATCATTACTATTTTGGTTTTATGATTCTTAATAGTTTCAAGAGTAAGCATGATTCTGTGTAGTTTTTTTTCCCGAGTAAACTTCACCACTAATCTTAATATGAATTTTTTAAAATATAATATTTCTTATTATGAATTTTTAAAAATATGATATTATTAAAAGTTATGCACGGGGTTACATATTGTAGCTGTCAAGATGGGGTTAGGGTAATTGGTCTCCGTTTTAAAGTACCATTTTTTCGGGTCAAAACGAGCTTCCATCAAAACAAGTTCTGGCCAAAATTGAGTGAGGTTGAAGTGAGTCATTATAGAGAAGATACCAAAACAGGATTACCGGTTATATTTTTACTATAGGTTAATTGGTTTTTGGTATAGGTTCAGTTCAGTTATGGGTTGGTTAACCGTTTTGCTGTGGTTGATCCATTTTGTGGTTTATGACCTAACTTGCTGTTGTTTTGAGTATTGATCCATTTTGCATGTTTTTGCATTTTTATTTAAAATTGAGTTTTGTTTACAAAAACAATATGTTACAGTAATAATATCTGCATTTTTATTAAAGCGACTTAGGATATGTATATCAAATAGAGACTTTGGGAACCTCTCAATATATTTCTCTTTTTTCTAAATCTTTGTGTTTGCCATGTTTGACCGGTTTTGAGATACAAGTAACCCAAATCGACGATTCATTCATAATTAATTGGGTCGAGATTGTCACTACTTCGTTTATCTATAGTTTGGAGTTGGTAGCTAGCTTGTGATTTAATATTTTCTTTATCTCTCTTGTCTTTAAATTTAGGTCCAAGTTTCATTTAAATACTCTAGAAAGATCTCTCTTGCGGATGGATCTACTGCTCCTCCTACCCCTGTTGACACGTGCAATTGGGCTCTTGAGAAATGTATTCAAGTGTATCAAAATTTCCTAAGTTGTTTTACTCAACAAAAAGTTAGATTATTGTAATTTTATTTGACTTTTTAGTTATAAATGTCCCTATTCTCTCTCTCTCTCTCTCTCTCTCTCTCTCTCTCTCTTTTGTGTAATTATGCAAGTTAGAAACAAGAGGCAGCAGCTCAACCCTTTTTATTGTGAACGAGTCAAATAATTTTATTTTATTTTTGGTAAACAGGTATGTGAAAAATTGGTTAAATATTTTAGATAAAGAAATTTTGGGGGTTGTATTATAGTACGCTTTATGTAATTTTCTTCACGTTTGACCGTTTTCTTTCACTTTTCGATTCAAGTTAATAATTTCTTGTATTTCTTACATCTTTTTTTTTTTTTCTAAACGCATTGGTGGAATTCATAAGGTGTGAAAAGTGGTATGTTTTAGTACGTATTGTGTTGTGTTGACGCGATAGATGTTGACCTTTTAAAAAAAATAATGCTCCAACTACAAACTATGTTTTTACTGTAACAGTATACTCCAATGGTTGTAGTGTACAATCACAATGGAATATTTGGATATATGTTGCCTGTTTGTGTATTTTGTTAATTATCATTGTATATTTTACCATCCCTTATTTAAGTTTATTTTATTTCAATTAATTATAATGTAAACGTTTATAGTGTTTTCATTTGTTAAATCACGTGTATACGCGGGCTCTAACCTAGTTATATTTAAACCTATAGGATATCAACTAAATTAGAGAAAAAAAGGGCAGGAAAACACTTATGAGGATGCATAGTAATTCAATACGTGTTCCCTCCTAGATTTCTTTTAGAGTAAATTACGTTTTTGGCCTCTATGGTTATATCACTTTTACTATATTAGCCCAAAATAAGAATTTTTAACATATCTGCCCCCATGGTCTTTATAACTAACCATTTTGACCCCTAAGTCTAACCATTTTGGCCTCCATGGTCTCTATAACTAATCATTTTGGCCCTCATGATCTCTAGACTTAGGGGCCAAAATGGTTAGTTATAGAGACCATGGGGGCATATATGTTAAAATTCTTATTTTGGGCTAATATAGTAAAAGTGATATAACCACAGGGGCCAAAAACGTAATTTACTCTATAGATTACCGTCGATGCTTGTAAACAGTACCATTAATGTTCCTACGACTTACTTTGGGCTTTGGTTTGAACCTATATCACAGCAATCTTAATCATGGATGATTATAAAGTTCTTACAAATCGGCTATAATGCGATTTGCAACCAACGCCCCCGCAACGCGGGGGTTAAACACTAGTTTCATATAAACAGAGTAGCCTATAACATAAAGTAAATATGTTAAAAGCCTACATCAATATAAACGATTACAGATTACAAATTACATATGAATGATCTTACCTCATCAAAAGCGAAGCTTCTTAAATAATTTGTAGTGTTCAGTTGGATATAGATCGGTTATCCAAGTATCTTTCCTGTCTTCTCCCCATATTCCCCACCGCCACTTCAACCCCGGCCAACGAGCCATGCACTTAGACATGAAGCTTTTACGTTGAGTACCAACAACATTACGATGAATGAGCAATGAGACCACAGACAGGCCTACGCATTGGTCCAACACCCGTGCAACACATGAGAAAGTCAAGGACTGGTCAACTAACTTCAAATATGCACGAATCGTTTTCAATCCTTTCCTCCCATCCAAAATCTCCCAACCTTCTGGATTTAAACACGCTTCTAATTCCGACCAAACACATGATTTGATACATAGAGAAGTCAGGTTCGGGAAAATTGTGAACACCTTCCCTAGGGTCAATTTTGAATCTTTGGCGTCTCTTGGTGCCTTGTTTCCTGAGTCCAATGTCAGAGTTGTTACTGTTTTTGCGGTCAGGAATTCTGAAAGTAAGGAGCCAATATATATAGAGTCCAGCCAAAGTGTTCTTAAATTCTCAAACTTTTTCGCGGTTAATGAGCCATAGCGTTTAAGGTCATCAACAAGCCGAAGGTGAAAGTGCGATAACATGGGAGCTGCAACATCAATTATAGCCAACCATAAACAATCAATTCTGAGTGTATTGAGGTTGGGGGTGATCAGAGTCAAAGACGGTGAATTCATATGTAAAGTCAAACAGAAGGTTTTCAGGTTGGGAAGGTGGATCTTAGGAGCTCGAAGTCCTCTAACATACATCAAGTTAAGAACTTGAAGATTAGGGAAACACTTGTTAAACTCGTTTAGGTGATAGTCTCCTAACATTGTAAATGCAAGTGTCAAACTTGTTAGCATTGGCATTGGATTCAAGTAATCCACAGACAGCCATGCATAACCTAGATTTAACTTAGTAAGATTTTGACCTGCAACAAAGGAAGCAGAATGAATGCTTAAATTAACAATCATATATGTTTAATAAAACTATTAAATTGGGATGCAGAAAGTATAACTTATGTCTATAGGGCTACAAACAGGAACAAAATCACTAGAAAATATTCAACTTACAAAGCTCAGAAATCAGACGCAAAACATTTGATTGGCGTTTACTGGAACGGTAATTAGAAAGACCAGATAATGAAAGTAATTTCAAGGATTCGGAAACCCTAGGCACCCACTCCTTTGCAAAATCCTCATCAAGGGCGACATCAAGGCAGATTCTCACCGTTTCAACAATTCTCAGTTTCGAAATAAGATCCAGAAATACCATCTTCAAAGAACTCGAAGCCGTAGAGCTTGAATTTCCGTACAAATTCCTCAGCCATCCAAGATTAATAGATCGAAGGTCTGGAAATACAGCATTGAAAGCCTTGGAAGCGACTCGACAGCGGGCAACGTCAGCTGAGTTGTCGAGTTGACTCAGTATTTGGAGTAGCAGAGGCTCAGGGAGTTCATCCATGGAAACGATTACTTCTTCTAACTGAGAGCTAGGGTTTTTGAAATCTTAATCAAAGGAAGAATATGAAATTAAAAACCCTAAAAAGATGCCATGCATTCGAGTTACGTGGTCTATAATACTTCTATGGGCCCTCGACCCGAATTTTTTTTAGAAATGGTGTATTTTGAATATATTTTTAGGATAACGGGGAAGTCAAAAAAAAAAGGTTTTTGGTGTATCCTCTATTAGGAATAGCGGATTAGGAGGAAATTAAATTGTGTTGCAGCAATGCTCAGGTAGGTGTCAGGTGGGTGTCAGATGTTTTTCTAATCCTCTATTCTCAATAGAGGATTAGGAGGAAACACTTAACCAAGGTTCAAGCCTCACCCGACACCAAACATAAGCCAGTTAAAAACCTAAACCCAGTTACAAAACTTAACCTAGTTAACTTTTTAAGTTATACTTCCAGCTATACCTTGGATTCCTCCTCTATTATTAAAGAGATTCTGGCACATCACATGCAACCTGAGAAGTCTGTCTTCTTCTGACCATGAACATGCACCATTCACATCCATTGCAGAACATCACATGCATATGTTGAATGGTTTTAATTGAGTGCTTTAACTTTACAGCTTTTGCAGGTTGTACAATCTTTGCAGAAAATGCCATTTGAAATGGCGAAAAGGTAGAATTTTCTATTTGAAATGGCAAAATATTTATAAACAATTGAAGTCCTCATAATATGAAGCAGAGTGAGTCGAGATATTCTGGAAAACCACATTTCACTCCCATAAATTTCAACCTTATGTAAAACCAAATTTCCCTATGAAAAATAGATATGTTCACACAAACCCGGATTCTCCACATTCTGTAAAACCAAAATTTTCACTCTCAAAATTTCCAGATTACTCCATTCAGTATGGCAAGACGACATTTTTCTAAGCTTTAAAGTTTGTATACCTTTTGAGAAGACCGTATGTGGAGGGGAACGCTCGTTTATTCCACCACCTTCTCAATTATGGTACACAATAATAACGGCACCCCAAATGTTTTGTGGTGCCTCCTTCTGCTTTATAGATGCTTCCACCTGTTTTATGACGTGTTCCTTAGCTTTAATATTAGTAGTGATTTTCGTTGTATCTTGTTTCATGTTTCACGTTTTTCATCTTATTATTATTTATCATTTTATTTTATTATTGTTAATGATAATATTCTAATCATAATTAGTTAGGGTTTGAAACATTAAAATAAATTAATTAGAGTTAGGTTTCGAACAATATTATTTAACAAAATATCATTAAATGGGATTTAATTAGGTGATCCGCTATTTGTAATAGAGGATTAGGAGATATTGTGTTTTTACCTAATCCGCTATGCTGATTAACGGCTTAGGCCATATATATTTTTAACAATATTATTAAATTGGGTTTTTAATTGGGTATAAGGTGATCTGCTATTTGTAATAGAGGATTAGGAGATATTGTGTTATTTCCTAATCCGCTATTCTGAATAACGGCTTAGGCCATATATATATTTTTTATAAATTAAAACATCGTCATCCTCATCCTCCACCCTCCATTACCATTACCATGTTCAAGATCAGAACCCCCTCCTCCACTTAAACCCTCCATAACCATATTCAACATGAGAACCCCCTGTATCATATTCAACCCTCCATAACCATGTTCAACATCAAACCCACCAACATCATCTAGCACCCATCAAACAACCTGCAAAAGCTGTAAAGTTAAAGCACTCAATTAAAACCATTCAACATATGCATGTGATGTTCTGCAATGGATGTGAATGGTGCATGTTCATGGTCAGAAGAAGACAGACTTCTCAGGTTGCATGTGATGTGCCAGAATCTCTTTAATAATAGAGGAGGAATCCAAGGTATAGCTGGAAGTATAACTTAAAAAGTTAACTAGGTTAAGTTTTGTAACTGGGTTTAGGTTTTTAACTGGCTTATGTTTGGTGTCGGGTGAGGCTTGAACCATGGTTAAGTGTTTCCTCCTAATCCTCTATTGAGAATAGAGGATTAGAAAAACATCTGACACCCACCTGACACCTACCTGAGCATTGCTGCAACACAATTTAATTTCCTTCCTAATCCGCTATTCCTAATAGAGGATACACCAAAAACCTTTTTTTTTTTTACTTCCCCGTTATCCTAAAAATATATTCAAAATACACCATTTCTAAAAAAAATTCCCCTCGACCCACCCAAATACCCAATAGGTGGAAATATATTTCAATTTATTGCCTTAGTTAACTATTGAAATTACATATTTTACATGTAAACTCTCTCTTCAGAGTTCAGATTAAATTAGAACATGTTTTTGTTTATAAAAACTTTATATCGCATATATATTTGTATCAGTAGTATCAGAGCATCAATCGAAATAGAAATAGAATCATGCAACGATCCTGAATTTTATAAACTAAGGAAAATTGCAGACATGCATGAGCAAGCATCTGTTGGTTTGGTTCAGGCCAAAACTACACACAAAACTCACTGTACAGAAGTTTATATATTTGCTGCAACTCTATATGTAAATGAACACCTTGAAAGTGAGAAATAGTTAATAAATATGAAAGGAAAAAGCTGCACTTTATTCATTGAACAAGAACTTGGCTTTTATAGCCATACATTGACTGATACATGCGAATAAAAACTGAATATTAAAAGATGCTCTCCTAAAAACTTGGTAAAACCATGACCGCTTCTGTTATCCCATGTGCAGAAACCTAACTGGTATCTCCAAATACTTGGTCAAACCAAGTTACCAATTTTTAACTTATTAGTAACCATACAATATAAAAATAATAAATCCTAAGTCTTCATATATCCATCCACAGCCATGCAAACGTAACACATGAAGATTGTTTATTCCATGCAAACTATGGAACAACTCATAACCCAAGAACCGTGACCCGTTGTTGTAACCAGTGAACGAACCCGATTAATCCAACAGCATCTACATAAAGCACGCACCACCGTCAAGCATTTCTTGTATATGGTCAAAGTCGATTGATTACCTCTGACGATAAACTACATCCAGGGTTGGCCCAAGGTCCTGTGCAGGGTGAGCAACCGCACATGACCATGGGTTTTAAATTTTTTAAAAATCTTTATTATATATATATATTATATGTATTTTTTAAATAAAAAGAATAATTAAATTTAAAAACTAAACTAAAAAATAGTAAAACAAAAGTCTATTTAGTTTCAACCTCCTTATGGGCTCTTTTATTGTTCTAGAACTGAACTTTTCTAAAATTATAAATCTTTTTTATTTTAAATAACATGGAACCACCATCTGGTTTGTTTGGTTGGTTGCTTAGTTACGTGCTCTTCTGTTTTCTTCATACATGGCCTATATATTTGGATCTCTGTTTTCTTCATACATACATGGCCTATATATTTTAGATCTCTTTCAATTTAATGAAAATAACATTTTTGATTAATTGTATCTTTCAAACAATATACAATACACCAACCAAATTACAAAATGAGGATTTTATTTCATCCAATCATTCTCAGTTTGTAGAAAGGGAGAAACCATGCCATAATGCCATTCATTCTAAGTTTCATATAATTTGGTGTTATTTGGAATGGACAATCATAAGCATCCCCGCATATTAAACACGTAAGCAAACACAATCACAATTTTGTCCAAAATTAACATGTGGAGGAACTATGTTGTGTAAAAAGATTATTAAATGAGTTTTGTAAATGTATGGTGTTTTCTTATCGTATTTGCCCAACTAACAGTGGGATTAATAATTATTATTTTCTTTTCTTAATATATACGTTACTCAATGTGTGCACCATAATGAAGAGTAAAATTGCATACACTCGAAATTCAGCAAAACCATTCATGCAATTCGAATATTAAGAGTAATAGGTTGGATTCTATGATGAAAACTCGTTACCTTGGTCTTCTATAATTGGTTTTAGGGTTATGGTAAACGAAGCATGGGATTCCGATGATTTCACATATACTATCGGATAATTAAAAACCTATTGGTCAGATCGGTTCACTCTTTGTTTTCTTGTGTTCCAAACGGTATCCAAAATTATGAAATTTGTAAACACAAGGACCATACCGTATGGGGGAAAATTACTAAAATATACAGTTTAGGGTGGAGGGTATGGTTCAATCACTTTAAGGTGTTTGAGTTATTCTCTAACCAATAATATTATGCCATGTCAAGTCACCATTCCACTCCCCATTTTGCACTCAATCACTAGGTATGGTTCAAACACCTTGAGAGTGGTAAATAACAGTGGCGGACCTAGAAATTGTTTTCATGGCGTGCGGAATTATAAGGCTCCTTTATCTATTGTTGTATAACACTTTTTATGTCCGGTTCAAGTCAGATTGGTACGGTTAGGTTGGGTCGGGTCGGGTTGGGCCAAGAAACTAAAAGCTTTTAGTAAACTTAGTCCCTAATAATAATTACATATTCATATTGACTACCAACACTCTTCTTTTTGCAGTTCAATTATTATATTAACTAGTTTATGAAATTAAAAGTTTTGATTCCAGATTTTTTTTCTAAGGTTACAATTCGAAATATGAGAGAAAATATTTTTTAGTTGTACTATATAATAATTCTGAATACAAAAGTCTTATGAATTAAAATAAGACTTGGATACTTATATTTAATAAAAGCTTAAAAAATTATGAAATAATATGAAAATGAAAGTTATTATGAAGAGAGAGAATGATTATTAATTGTTATCTTACACTTTTACATATGTTGTCAGCAGATAGATTTTAACTATTTACATATCTTTAATTATTTATCTCACTTCATCTTCTTCTCCACTTAGATACTCCATCTCTAAATTGCAAGCAGATAGATTTTAACTATTTACATATCTTTAATTATTTATCTCACTTCATCTTCTTCTCCACTTAGCTACTCCATCTCTAAATTGCAAGCAGATAGATTTTAACTATTTACGTATCTTTAATTATTTATCTCACTTCATCTTCTTCTCCACTTAGCTACTCCATCTCTAAATTGCAGAAACCTTATCAATGGTAAAACTTCAATCTATGCTTGTTATTTTCTCATTGGGGTCTGATAGTTCAAGGGGTGCGATTACAAAATTTCATGGGGTGCGCTCGGGATTTTTATGGATATATAACACTATTTATTTTCTTTTCAAGGGGGCGCCCACACCCTCTAGCCATAGGGTAAGTCCGCCCCTGGTAAATAATTTAAAAAAAAATTGTGATTGGTTGAAAGGGGTTGAGACCCACCATTAAACTCAATCAATCATACTCAAATACTTGGTGAGTATACACCGAAACCCCTCACTCAATCATACTCAATCAACTACTAGGGATGGTTCACCGATCGGTGAAACCAATCATCGAACCCACTCAATCAACCCATACCGTCCACCCTTACCACGTTTTAGAGGGTGTTTGGGGTTGAGTTTTGAAAATAGATTATGCGTTTTGAATAATCAGAATCAGATAATTAACTGTAACAAAACGTGATGTTGAAAGATAATGTTTGGATTTAATTATGTTGCTTGATATTACAATAATCAGATGATCAACTATTTATATGTTTGGCAAATATATATTTAAAAAAATAAACAAGTGAAAATCCTTTTCTAAACGCAAATAATCAATTTTTGGAAAACTGCATTTTGTTGCAGTAGGGGGGGAGCTGCTTTTGAAAAACTGCGTTTTGTAACTTTCTAAATGCAAATAATCAAATTTTTTTAATTTTTTTTACCCAAACACTCAAAACTGATTATTTACGATTTCAAAACTCAATAATCTAAAAATCTCCTTCAAAACTAACCCCAAATACCCTCTTAGACTTTTCAAATTATTTGGAATACTCAGGATGCACCAACTAAGTCCCACCAGATGATCAGGTGGCTAGCACTCAGCCGTCGTTCTTAACAAAAGCATTGGCTTAACCCCCATGTTATGGAACTTGGGGCAAAATGTGGTGGTGTTTTTATCTCATGTCATATTGTCTTTGTGTTTACCAAACACACACTTAAAGACAACCTGTTCTTATTACTTTCTGCTGCTGTCAAAGAGAATCAAATGGAAAAAAATCCATCAAGGTGTGTTTAAAGTATGGGTGTAAACGAGCCGGGCAGAGCCCGAGCCCGACTAGGCTCGAGCTCGGCTCGTCATATTTTTATAAAGCTCGACTTATTTGAGGTCGAGCTCGGATCGCGAGTTAAACCCAAAGCTCGAGTCGGGCTCGAGCTATTTTGAGAACAAACTCAAACAAGCTAAAAGCTCGGTTCGGGCTCGCTTCAATATCTCTTAAATGAGTCATTGCTTGGCTTAAGCTCGGCTCGTCGATGTTATCATCATCATCATCATCATCATCATCATCATCATCATCATCATCATCATCATTATTATTATTATTATCTATACTATTATAAAAAGGAGAAGTGATGTACAAGATTGTAATTTTGCCACGTGTATCAATTTTAAAGCAACATGTACAAGATGCTTAAAGCCATTTAAGTTGCAAGTTCTCCAAAATTTTAAGACACCTAAGGGGTAAATTAGGGTTTTCACCCATTGAATTGAATGGGATTTGCTGGCCTGCAAATGAAGCGTCTCACCTTCATACCCACACACCGTTATATAATAGCATGTGAAAGCGAAGATGCTTGCCCTTCACCTTCATCACCGACTGAAGAGCCTGCATAACCCTCATTAAATCGCCCTCTCAAATCCCCCTTCAAGTCCAGGTTTCCACAGCAGTGAACAACCAACGGCAGATTGGGGCTTCAACACTGGAATAAAGTCCTGCCACCACCACTGACGATCCACGATTTACTCTGTCCTTACTGACAGTCACCTAAGGAGAAAAACAAGTAAGAATCTATCTCCCGTTTTCTCATATCAACAACTTCTACAATTTGACACCCTTTTATTTAAATGTCAGCTTGATTAGTTCTAGACTCAACATTGACATTTAATGTAAACTCCATGAGAAAAAATGAGTCATTTGTATAATAGTATGTTAGATTAATTAAGCATTATCAAAATTGTGCCCACAAGGTGTTTGATATAATGTCCGAATGAAAGAGTTGTGATCAAATGAGCATGAGACCACCACCTGATCCAATAGCTATACTGAGAGGTCATCATGTTTCTGTTATGGATGTTTGTTTTCATCCTTCTCAGAATTTGGTGTTCTCAAGGTAAATATATTAATCATGTTTTGAAGCATTGTTAAATTATGTCGCAATTTATAATCCAAACTATTTTATTTATATTAATTTTCTAATTTCCTTTTTTCTCTTGTTTGCACATTGGGCTGATGGTTATTTTGGCTTCATGTTGGCCTGTTGGGCTAGCTTTGTTGGTTAAAGTTGTCAAGGCTTTATTCTAAGTCAAAGATTACGTTAATTACCGAAAAATGAGGTTAAACTTTCGAATATGTATTTATACTGTATAATTAGACAGATCCACATTATCTACATTAAGTTTTGTTCATTAATTTGCAGAGTTATAGCATGGTTTCACCAAACTATATGTTAACACACCAATCTAACATCAATGAGAAGATGAGAGCCATGCTAATGGACTGCCTTATTGAGGTACCGTCAAAGACCTTTTTTTTAATAACTACTAAATTTTTTTTTGAAAATAACCAGGTGCACTAGAAAGAAGTTGCAACTGGTTGGTATTGGTGGTGTTGGGTGGTGACTTGGTTGTGGTGGTGAATGGCTACAACGCTGGATTGAACACCGATGGAGCTTGAAAGTGATTTTCTAATTTAACTCGGTTTCATCAGTTATTCATCAATCGAAGTTAGCGGTTAGGGAATATCAAACGTATTCCAGAGTTTACATTTTTGTGTTATATGAATCCAATGTTTTAAAAACCGGTTTTTAAATCAAACCGGATTAGACTAAAAAATGATTCAACCGGTTGAACCAGGTTATACCGAGCGGTTCAACCGGGTTGACTATCTAACTCTATAATTTCATAAATTATAACATCAACTCAAAAGTAATCCGAAAATGCATGATTATATATTAAGATGATCCAAAAGTAAATCCATAATAAAAAAAATATCCAAAAGATAATCGAAAATTATTCAATTTTCCAACAATATCTTTTAAATGAAAGTGTGTGTTATGTTTAAGCCATTTGAGTGTTGAATACACCACGTTCACGATCGCATAAAAGATGAAATTCACTATTATCGTCATCCTCATCAACTAGATGATAACTATTTTCGTTTCATACAATATTAATTAAGAACTTTTAGTTACAAATAATCATAATATATAAAAATTTCGTAAGATAAGTAACATATATAATAAAAATAAGTAACAACCCAAACTAAAATAACCCTGGGCCGGTACCGGTATTACGTTTCAAACCGGTATGCCGGATTTTACCGTCGGTACAAACCTTATGCCGTTTCACTTATTTACCGGGGTGTTTTGTACCGGATTTACATCTGAAAACGGTAATACCGGTATAACCGGCCGGTATTTACCGGTTTTTAAAACATTGTATGAATCTGATCGAATGCCTTTTCTCAAACAAAATCATTATACTCCGGTCAAGCCGTTGACCGTGTCGGCTGCGGTCTCTAACTTCTTTGAAGAACGAGGTAAACTCTCTATAATCATTGTTTCACTTGAATTCAAAAACCCATTTGTCTTGATTTTCTTTGTTTAGGTGTTGACTGCTAACTGTTTGCGAAAACATGCCAATGGGAACTTGAAATTTTGATATGAAAGAAGCTCTTGAGTCTTGAACGACAAGAAATTCTTGTTCTCTTGGGCTGTTGCTCGACAGGTAATTATTTCAATCAACACCTTCAGATCGTAACAACCGATTATTTGTTTGTTTTGAAATATGTAGTTGTTGTTGGATATAGGAGCATGGGATGTTGTTACAGAGGCAAGATTCATTCAAGCACAAGTTTGGAACCTTAGACGATCATAATACCGACGGTCTACAGGATTCTACTAAGGATTTGTAGCCAATTTGACTACTTATGGTATATTTTGATACATGAATTATCTAGCTGCTTACTTTTTTTATAAAGGAAACCTTCTATTTTAGGTATTTGGATGGTATTAATATTGTGAATGACAACCGATGTTAGGGTTTCAATGAAGAAAACAAAGCTAAGCAAGGAATCCACATTGTAAGGCCTCCTAATCCAAGATCTCACTCAGCTAAAGCTACCAACAGGTGTGCGGAATCCACCTGATGATTAACCACTGCAGATGAAACACTAGTATGCAAAGATTTGTGAGAGAAATCAAGAATACACTTAGTATTCTTGATGAGGAAGATGAATGACGTCACTCACACAAAGCAGCCGCCAGACAAAACACACACAATGATTAGGGTTAGGTGCACAGAATTTCACATAGAATCGTCGCCTTGTCTATTCCACATAAAGGTATAAATACAAGGCAAAACCCGGACTTTCAAGACAAACTAGAAAGCCCGGACAAACAAACTACACAAAGCAAAACTCTGACTTTTGTCCTAAACAAAACTCAGACAAAAGTCTATCCTAAAACTTGGACAAAATGTCCAAGGATAAAGCTTGGACTAAGTTTCACTATATGTACAATAAAGACCCTATAGAATGGGAGACATGCACTTATCACCTAAAGTGCATTAACAAACTCCCCCTTGATCAGTGCATGGTCTTCATTTGTCTTGAGATCTTCATCCTTTCTTCGAGTACTCGCTGCCTGGTTTTTCACATAGAACTGCACGACTTTGATGTATTGATCAGCTAACGGTTGATCTTCTTCAAAGGAATGCAACGGCAGACGTCTTAGCTTCTTCAAATCTTCCATCTTGAGATGAACGATCCAGACGCACACAGCTTCTTCAAATCTTCCATCTTGAGATGAATGATCCAGATGCACACAGCTTCTTCAAATCTTCCATCTTGAGATGAACGATCCAGACCTGAAACACTTAACACTGGATTAAGAATCTTAACCCCGGAGATACTCAGCCCAAACCTGGATCCCAAAAATAATTCCAATACCCCGGAATCAACAATTGAAATATTAAACAACCAATATTTAATAATTTGTATTTCAAAACACGATCATTCAGAACAACTTACTTCAAAACTTATACTTTTGGAAAAATATCACAACTTGGAAGCAGATTTACCGAAACACCTTAAAATGACGTGATTACCCACACACTTAGATGGATCTTGCACGACCGATTTTTATACAAAAAGACTTATTTTAAGATTACCTAACTTGATGTTTAACACCTTATTAAAGAATGTTCACAACCCTTAGAGAATTTTCAAAATGATAACTCGCACATAGAAACAAGAAAGCAAAATCTTTTTGAAGTTTTTTTTTTTTTTTTTTTTTTGAATTTTTGACTAAATAAAGAAATTAAAACTACGAACGTATTTACACTAATTATCTTTTTGTGAACTCGGAGCAAAGAGATCATATGGGTTTTTCTGTCAATATCCAACACAAGAACATAGATTATCAGTTTAAGTTCTTAGAATGATATTAACAGTTCAAGACGTTCAACGGTATTGTGGTCCACTTAAGCTTTAGCACGCTTTCGAACACTGTTTTCGAGATATGCGATTAAGTGTATTAATAACTGATTGTAACTATGTTTACCCATCTCAGAATATACTCCCGTATCAAGGTATGCACGAGAGTTCATCTTACTGGTGAGTATACCATTTATCATCTGTTTTGATGTATAAAATGATGTGAGATACTCACTTATTTAGAAATTGAAAACAAGCCCTTTGTGATAGGATCACTTATTGAGGAGGAACTTGAATTTCAGATGCATGAGGGCACAGGAGCAAGTCCGTGAACAGGTTAGTACCATCGTACAGACAAAGAGACGAACTTGACTCCCGCATAAGATCTGTGATATATTATCACATATTTTGTGGGACATGTGATTGTTTATCACTTATTGCGGTCGAATGTATCATGTATTATATACACGATTGAATGATATTTACACGTATGTATGGTATCATGGAAGATCTAGACTTGCGTCCCCGTTGTTTTTGGTAAAAGAAACAACCATGATACCCAGATGATAAACAGCATAAAGACCACGTATCTCAGAACCTCGGCAATCTATCAAACGAAATTACGGTACCAAGACCATATATCCGAGAGATGTACCACACAAGTTACGCAGTTCATTATGTTTATATACCAAAAACAGGTTCTTATTGACGCGTAAAACCTACCGAAGCAACGTATAATGAAGCTGTTACAGTTAACGGTTAATTTTATATATTACTATAATCCTGCACCAGATACGACTAACCGATGTACTATCATTTCCCTTATATCTCAACACGACTTCATTTTATATTTTTCAAATGTTTTTGTATTTTTCTTAAAATTTATCCTACAACTAAGTAAAATATTTTTGGAGATTTTCAATTTTAGGAAAGCGGTAAGAACTGTACAGAAAACATAAAATAAAGTTTCTATGCGAGTTTTGAAAAGCATTTTACTCGGGGTTGATCATGCCAATCATTCGGACCAGATTTTCAAATCTAGCCCGATCGAATGTCTTCGTAAACAGGTCGGCAAGATTATCCAAGGTGTCTACCCTAACCACTTCTATTAAACCCTTCTCAGCACAGTCGCGAATGAAATGATGCCTAACATCTATGTGCTTAGTGCGTGAGTGATTAACTGGATTGTTAGTTATGGAAATGGCAGAGTTGTTATCGACAAGAATAGGAGTTCGAGTAAAATTCAAACCGTAGTCCCTCATTTGCTGCTGAATCCACAAGACCTGAGCACAACAGCTTGATGCAGCAATGTACTCGGCCTCGCACGTGGATAGAGAAACGGCAACTTGCTTTTTACATTGCCAAGAGACAAGACGGTTCCCAAGAAGTTGTGCGCCGCCAGATGTTGACTTTCTATTCATCGGGCACCCTCTGAAGTCTGTGTCCGCATACGCCATCAAATCCAGACCACCTTCAGCTGGATACCACAATCCAAGCTTAGGCGTCCCTTTCAGATATCTGAAAATACGCTTGACTGCTTTCAAGTGAGACTCCTTCGGAGTTGATTGGTACCTAGCACACAAACAAACAGAGAACATAATATCTGGTCGTGAAGCAGTAAGATACATCAGTGAACCTATCATTGCTCGATATAGAGTCGGATCCACTTCAGGATCTTTCTCCTTATCAGGTGAAAGCTTGAGATTTGTTGGGAGAGGCGTGTCATAGGGTAAGCTATCTTCCAATCCAAATCTTTTGAGAATCTCGTGGACATACTTTGTCTGATGCACGTACGTCCCGGTTTTTTCTTGACTCACTTGAAGACCTAGAAAGAAGGATAACTCGCCCATCGCGCTCATTTCAAATTTTGACTTCATCACCGCCTCGAACTCACGACACAATTCTTCATTTGAAGAACCAAAAATTATGTCATCAACGTAAATTTGTACAATCAGAAAATCTCCCCCTTTCTTCAAAATGAACAGTGTGGAGTCAATTGCACCACGCGAGAACCCATGCTCCAATAGATGCTTTGACAACGTCTCGTACCAAGCTCTAGGGGCCTGATGGAGACCGTAGAGAGCCTTGTCCAACAAATAGACTTTGTTGTCTAACCCCTGGATCTTCGAAACCCGGTGGTTGGGACACATACACAGTTTCATGCAATTTCCCGTAAAGGATGGCGCTTTTCACATCCAACTGATAGACTTTGATACGCATGTGTGCAACAAAGGCTAGAAACAAACGAATAGCTTCCAGTCTTGCCACCGGTGCATAAACTTCGGTATAATCAATCCCTTCCTCCTGATTGAAGCCTTGAACAACCAACCGTGCTTTATTTCTGAAAACGACACCCTTATCGTCTTTCTTGCACATGAAAACCCATTTCGTGTTGATTGCATGCTGGCCCTTTGGAAGATCGACCAAATTCCACACCTTTAACTTGTCGAACTGAGCTAACTCTTCTTGCATCGCCTCACACCAAGAATTATCCTTCAGAGCCATTTGATAGTTCTTCGGCTCTATTTGAGAGATAAAACATAAATGCAGGCTAAGATTGTAGATTTCTTCTTTCTTGATAGCAGAGAACAGACATTGCATCTCTGAAATACTCCTTCGCGTTTGCACTCCTGCATTTGGATTCCCAATAATATTATCAACAGGATGATGAATATTTGTTCTTGGAACTTGTCACACCCCGACTTTCCACGTGTCACCGGCGGTGGGCTCGGTGGGGAGTATCGTGACGTGGTTGGCAACACAATAGTCAAACAACACAATTATATAAATGCACAGCGGAAGCAAAAGATAAATATTATTACATTCCGAATATAAAGTAATATCCAGTATTACAACGGAAAGTAAAGGATCCACGGGCGGATCTTTAAACATATCATTTGTTCAACAGACTTTAGACGCATAGAACTTGCAAGATTCCTTATTAGCGCCCTGAGCTTCCAGCCAATTTCGTTCAGTACCTGTCACTTAACCTTTTTGGAAAATACGTCAGTTTTCACTGGTAAATACACTCAACCGACTCATTTGAAAAGAGTTTAAGAAAATTGGTTTGAATGCACGTGCCACAAAATATCTTTTATAATTTGATTAAAATGCATAGAGGCAAAATTAACCTTTTTAACTTGGGAAAATTATTTGTATATAATCTTGTATACAGTTTTACTTATTTGTCGTCCGTTAGGGCCGGTTTGTAGGGCCGGACTAGATTAGCTGACACGCCACAGGTATAATGCCCACAGGCTATCATCCTCTAAGTGGATTACCAGTTCCAGTATAATGCCCACAAGGATGATACCTCGGAGTGGATTACCAGTTTTTTACATAATGCAGCTGTCAGGTGTATGCCTACACCCCGTGCTTAAGTCGTGGCCATTACTTCGAATGATGCCAAGGATATCCGGGACATGGTCATTAACCCCCAAGGCCATATACCAAATAATACATATTAAACGGGTTGTAAGTACATCAATCACAATACGATTTAAATAACTACACACCCGACCAAGCGGTACTTTTATAGTGCCGTATCCCAAGTCCGTATAGGGAAAATAAGTTAAGAGTATTTACCAGAGCTAGCTCCTGTCTTAAATAGCAAGAATCTAATAACTCAGCCGTATTCACTTAAGTAAGCGTAGGTACCATTTACCGAAATGCTCTAGTCTAGAATGATGGTATAAATAACCAATTAGAATGCTAACGGGTCTTTAATTTAGCCTAAGCTTAGACCGGTTAGTCTTAAGGGAATATACGGTTCAGACGCATGATTAAGCGAAGACCGGAATAGAATGTGGTTTAGACCCGACAAGTTTGAAGACTTGTCTTAAATGGGTATTTCATACACATTCTGGATTTTGAGATAAAACCAATAAGGTTTGACCCGTTTTGGCTAATTTATGTAAACTTGTTACATAAACCGAACCGTACGTGTAATAAGCGTAACGGGTATTCATGAGAGCCATATACATGTTTCCTAAGTTAATTATGTCTCAAATATGTTGTGACCTCAGTAAGATGTCTTTCATTATGCCCGAAACGTATATAAACACAAACTAGGCCCCGTAGGGGTAGTTTGGTCATTTAAAAGGTTATAAAAGAGTTTAAGTATTTACCTGAGTTACAGGTCTGATATAATCAGAAAAAATACTTATTTTGATAAGTTATAACAGTAGGTTAAAGTATATATGTGAATTTACCAAGTATAACCAAACTATGCACCGTAGGGGCATTTTGGTAATTTCACATAAGCCGTAAAGCTCAAAACTGAAGTCTGAGTTAAACAACTTTTGCTTACTGTTAAGATATTATAATTTGCCTCAAATATCAGTAGGTATCACCCTTGGTGTGTTTAAAATATTTTTAGTACATACTATGCGTTAATAACGCTTAATTAGGCGATTAGAAGCCATTTCCGGGTTCGATACATAAAGCTGATATTTTTATACTTCCAGGAGGCTTAAAATAATTTATTTAACATATCTAATTAGTAGAAAAAGGTTTGGAGTCGTTTAGATATGTAAAACTCATTTTATGGCCCGTAAGGGCAAAACCGACAATTACCGGATTAAGCCTACGACTACTAGTTATGCTCAGCCTAAAATTAATTAAAAATCTTCAAAAATCCCAAAATAATATATTACATCAGTGGGTATTAGGTTTGATACCAAAAAGTAGGCTTAACTAGGCTATACGCTAATTTCGCCGTTTTATTAACATAAAGCGTTCATTTTACGCTAACGAGCATAACTCTTAATCTACACCTCAAACTGATGTCAAACTTTGCATACAAGTTTATATATCAGTAATTAAAGTTTCTACTCTTTTACATTTCCAAAAATCACGTTTTAAGGTGAAAAGGGCATAATGGTCAACATATGAGCAATTAACGGAAACGCGTAACGAATGGGTCAATCAATGAACCAACCACAGAGGGTTGTGCTAACATGTAGCCTGGTCCTAAATAAGCTCTAAGACATTTTCAAATCATACTAAAGCGGGTCAGAACTGAAAGTCAAAGTGAAAGTCAAACTATGTGACTTTCGGTTCCGAACCGGGTCTAAACAGGAAATTGTCGGGTTGAACATGCTTAGACATGTTCTTACATTGATTACTAAGCTATATCAATGACAAAACAGATTGTACGCCATCTAGATTGCTAATTATGCGTTTTATGCTTCTGTTGACTTTTTCGGATTAACTTTGACCCGACAAACGATCTTGTTAGAGTGTAATACAGAGGGTGCCCTTTTAAGGGTTTAATGCCCACATAAATACCAACTTATAACTACTCTTGATTCGACTAATCACTGGACCATTTGTGATTAATCTTAAAGTCAACCGTTAATTACGACGGTTTGACTTTTAAGCTAAAACTAGGCTAAAACTTAATCGAGGAAGGTCAAGGGTACTTACAAGGGTCCTATGCACGTGTAGGGATGTCTTGGATCTGCTCCTAAGCTCCAGAAATGCTCCACAAAGGCAGATGAAGGTGGATGATCAAATGTTGCAACTAATGGTCTTAGTTATAGTGTTTAGATCACCATAACTTGTTGACATCTAAGTCTATCAATGACCACAACTCTTCAACAAGTGTCCCTAAGTGTTTAGGGGTTGTTTAGGGGGCTCTTGGAAGGGTTTAAGGGCAACACATGGCGTTTAGAAGGCTGAACAGGTGAAAAAACGAGTTTCTGCATCTGGGAGGCTGAGGCGGCCCGCTTGAGGTGCTAAAGCGGGCCGCATGGGCCTTCTGATCAGCTTTTTCATTTTTTTAGTTTCCACATCTTGTCCCTTGGCTCTTCGGAAGGTCAACTAGCATTATTACTTGCAATTTGACCCCTTATTATTTACCTACAAGGGCTTTAGAACTTATACCCACTTTGCCAAGTCCCTGGACACTTCCGGTTAACCCGAAAAGTCTTAACTTTCAATGTTTACGCTTTAACCCCTCGCACACGAATTTGATCATAACTTTCTCATACGATAACGAAACTTTATGAAATTTATATCGCGCATTCTAGTGAACATAATTTACAGTTATAAAGCTTCGGGTTTGTCAAAAGGTCACTCAGAGGTATATCTTTAAACATGTTGACACATTTAACCCCTGTAGTTTGTAATCTCTCACTTTTAGCCTCGTATGATCCATGATTTATTCGTTTGATGTTGTAAAGATCAAGTAGGGTTATTATGAAGTATATTTATTCACTATTGACATTTAGAACCCGTAAAATCACATACTTTCCATGTTTGTCAACTTTAGTCCTTTTATAACATTCTTTCACACGTTCAAGCTTTATGACACGTGTCAACACATTATAGGACGTGAAATTTTCGAGGTGTTACATCCTCACCCCCTTAAAATAAATCTCGACCCGAGATTTACTGAAATAAATAAGGGTACTTTTCTTTCATCGTGGATTCAACCTCCCACGTGAATTCGGGTCCTTTACGGGCATCCCACTTGACCTTTACTATAGGCACATGCTTCCTTCGTAGCTTCTTTACCTGTCGATCTTCAATCGACAAAGGTTTTTCAACAAATTTTAAGCTCTCGTCTATATGCACATCTGTATGGGGTATCACCAGTGATTCGTCAGCGAAACACTTCTTTAGATTGCAGATGTGGAACACATTGTAAATTCTACTGAGCTCTTCCGGTAAGTTTAACTTTTAGGCAACTGACCCGATACGTTCGATAACCTCGAAAGGTCCTATGTATCTCGGGCTTAGCTTGCCTTTCTTACCAAACAGCATCACTCCCTTCCAGGGTGATACTTTTGTTGAACCTTATTCCTTAACAAGAATTTAGGAGGTTTGTTATTTTCATAATCCTTAATTTTCTGCCGAATACTGGCATCTTACTGATGATTATGAATTTGCGTGATCTTATTGATTGTCTATAATGCAACTTTCAGATCTTGATCTTTGGACTTACCAAGCTATTGTCCTATCAATGGACGTTTAACATTCCATCTATACAAGGTCTTCAAGGGAGTAGCCTTGATACTTATATGACAGCTATTATAGAAAAGCTTATCTTAAGGTGAGATGGTTATTCCAACCATCGCTCAAAAATAAATTTTTAAGAAATAGCTAATCTTTACAGTTAGTCGAACAAATCGATGATCCTGGGCAGCTGATGGCGATTCTTAATCGTTGCCTAATTAGGGTTGCGGTAAACAATGCCTTAGCAAAATGAACCGTCTTTCATAATTTACTATACCGAATTCTCAGGATATTGAGTTTGGCTTTATGAATCTATATCTTTAAAACTTACTTAACCAGGGTTTTTGATTCTGCCAATATGGTACTAGTTGTCTTGGGGATTTCATAATAATGCAGCCCTAAATGGAATATTAAACTTAACTCTACCTGCCTCCCAGGGGTAGACAGGGTAATCTTAGGAGAAGATAATCAAGGTACAAGGAGGTTACAGAGATTTCCATATCTCAGGCTCCAGTTCACTCATCAACGCTTGTGTCTAATAAGTGACACATTCATGTTATGAGTCCACATATTCCGTTACCCGGGAATATTTATTTGGACAATTCTATTCTGGATATCTTCTTTGAATACTATTAGTTGACTTTAGTACCATATGATCATTGGGATATCTTTGTGGTCCCATGCATTAAACCTCCATACTGATCAGGCATGGAAGCAATCTATGGAACTTATTAAGATACATCAATTTTCATACGGCGGTTTTGTCATACTATTTGGTATTCGTAATCAATAAAGATTAGATAGATATCAACTATATGTGCTTATATTTAATCAGAATAGAAATTTTCACAAACTAGGCACCTAGCTCGGTTGGCTAGGCGCGCGAAAGGGTGCGGCCTAGACCCAGGTTCGATTCCGGGGACGGCCAGTTCCACCATTTTTTATGTTTAATATTAATTAATCGTACGGATACATGTAATTATGAGGGTTGTCTCATAAGGAGTCTTGATAATTAATCGCTTCTTATCACCCACAATATGGGCTTGATTTTTAAGGTAACCGATCAATTTTTATCACTATATTGAGTCCTTATATTTAACGGAACTAGGACATCGAAAAACTGATTCCTAATGAATATAATAATGCTGAAGCAGTCTCTGAGGTATACAGGCTTCTTACTGAACTTACGTTGCTTTTTATTAGGCCTGTACTTGCTCTCTTTCCCAGATTTCTGGGAGTTATCATCCTTCTTTGGTTCATCCTTCATATTTGAAGTGTGAATATAGCTCTCCTCATGAGCAATTAAACATGGTTTTTGAATGAGATTTAGAGCGAGAAGCATTCGGCTCTTTGGATTGTCTCATGACCTTTTCCCATGATCCCTCCAACTGCTGCGTCAACCACAGCCTGGAGATTAACTCCATTAGTATTGAGGTTTACGTTTGTAGTTTTTATTTACATTCGTCGCATTATCAATGGCGCGATTAACGGTTTTCTTATCCGATTTTATCATACTCGAGATTTTGTTCCTATTGCCAGGTGAATCCTTTACTTAGTTGTAATCCAACATCTGCTATTCATTACCCTGATGGCCTTAACATATACTAACCATGGTCTCATCAAACTATACTGGCCAATAAGGCATTATCATTCTTAATGAATGTTATTTTAAAAATATATCAATATCACTTAGCCTAGGTCACAAAAGACCATCAATGGCATTTGAGGGTTGGACCTAGTCCATCACCTCTTTGATAGGGGATCAAAATGTCACATCTGTCTTTAATATACTGATGAATTTGGATAGTTTGAAAGTTTGCCAAAAGGGTATCAGAAAAGAGTGATTTCTAATAGATATTAAATATCAATATAGGATTTGTTGGAGCATTTTCTAAAGTATCATCGGTCAATTTCTACCTCGCATTAAGTGACCGGAGTCTTAATCAGGCGGAGATAATAGTTCTCAACATTTATCATTCATTATAGAGTCATATGTGCCAGTATCAAAATAAAATTCATGCCTAAACTGTTTGATATGAAAAGGCATCTGCTATATAGTTATCATTCTGCATCATCTCCTTGGCGTTCGTATGGAAGACTCATGCGTTTGCTTTCTTGGCCTCTTCAGTCTTCTTTGCGTACTTAGGGCAGTTGGTCTTTATGTGCCCCTTCTCATTGCAATTGTAGCAGGTGGCATCTTTAATCTTCCTGCATTCTACAGTCTTGTGCTCCTTAGACTTGCATAACCCACATGCAGGTGATTCAGACTTAGAATTGGATTCAGATCTGCACTTTCCAAAGTGGCGTCTTTGACAAGTCGTGCACTTTGGCTTCTCCTCTGTTCGCTGACTGTTCCTTCCAAATCCAGACTTCTTAGAATCAGTGTTTCCCTTGTGCTTCTTCTCTGACCCTCGTGAGTTATCATCCTCACGATTCCTCTTACTTTCTTCAGATTTCTTTAGCGATCTCAATCTGACCGCATCTAAAGTAAGGGATAAGGAAATGTCAGCTACTGATCTGAAAGTCGCTGGCCGAGAAGCTTTTACGCTTGCCTTGATCTCGGGGGCTAAACCACCGATAAAACGAGCTATCCGTTTTGGTTCCGGGGTTACCAGGTATGGAACCAACCGAGACATAGTGTTGAAGCTCGTTAGGTAAGCTTGACAGTCGAGGTTTGTCATCACCAAGGATAGAAATCGGACTCTATCTTCTCCACCTCATGCTGAGGGCAGAAATTTTCCCTGATAAGGGCAACAAATTGATCCCACGACATATTGTACAGTGGGATTTTCCCGGTGGCTTGAATCAGAGATCTCCACCATGTTAAAGCTTCACCCTTGAAAGACTGCGACACAAACTTGACCACGTCTCGCTCAGCGCATCCGCTGATATCAACAACCGTATCCATCTCATCTAGCCATGTCATACAATCGATGGCTCCTTTCTCCCCAGTGAAATCCCGGGGTTTGCAGGAAACGAAATATTTATAGGAGCAACCCTTAGCAAGGGGTCCTTTATTCAGTATGACCTGCTGAGATGGAGCACTGTGGTTTGAGGAGTGTCGGTCATCATTTTTCTTCGGGTCATCGTTATTGGACGGTGGCTTTGAAGGCTGTGTAGATAGGGTCCTACTACGAGTCCCACTATACTCATCATACTGCCTTTCCAAAGCCTGTGTAACTGCGCCGTTTATGATCGCTTTTAATTCCGTACTAGTTAGATTAATTCGGGCGTCATTATTAACCTCCGCTGGATGACTATTACCCTCGTCTGAGTTAGCCATTACAATTGAACTGTTGCAGAAAACAAGGACAATAGTTTATTTGGGAGTTTATTATGGAATTGCCCCTTAGGGTAATTCATTAACCATGGTAAACAGAGACCATATTTGGTTAATTTATTAATCAAATTTATTTAGGATTTCTATAATAAGTTATCCTAATTATAAAACAGTAACAGTCTTATTCGTGGCACCAAAGGCCTAGTCACATGGACAATTATAAATTATATGCTAGGATTTCAGAGAATCGAAGCATTTGAGGTTTGAACCAACGTTCATTACCTTTCCTTGACAGGGAGTTGTAGGCTACCACTGTCTTTAGTCCCAGAGGACGTTAATTATAGCCCGTGGGCACTTCATCCATAAGGGATGATTATATAAATAAGGGATTTTAGAATAACCCCAAAAAAAATGACTTATGTGATTTTATCGCAACACACTTTGTCAAGCATGTTAATATGCTTTCAAATGTTTAATAAGGATTTGAATCTCTTGAATAGGTTCTACCATCTTGGCCTTTTCTGCAGTGACACTTAAGCTAGGTTTTACCCTTTAGATTCTTTTTAATAATTAACGCAGAAAAATTTCTAAATTGAACTGTTAACAAGGATCTGAATCTAATTGTGGAACTACCATCTTGGCCCTGTCTTAATGTGACGTATGGCTAGGTCTCGTCCTTTTTAGATTTTGCCATTTTATTATAATGGTAGATCTTATAATATAGGAATGATATTTTTAAACATAATCGTTCCTTTAAAATTTAAACAAGTATATGGTTGCCCTAAACGGGACTTCTGATAAAATGACTTGCCCATGCAAAGGCTAATCAGAAAAATAACAAGGAAGTAATTAAAAGACAATGAAACGAATTTGGATTTGTCTTATGTTCTTGTCTAGACTCAAGAATGTGCAATTGTGTAACTGAGATTAAACGCAAAAGGCTAGCGTTTAATTCACTCAGTGTTGGCTCTGATACCAACCTGTCACACCCCGACTTTCCACGTGTCACCGGCGGTGGGCCCGGTGGGGAGTATCGTGACGTGGTTGGCAACACAATAGTCAAACAACACAATTATATAAATGCACAGCGGAAGCAAAAGATAAATATTATTACATTCCGAATATAAAGTAATATCCAGTATTACAACGGAAAGTAAAGGATCCACGGGCGGATCTTTAAACATATCATTTGTTCAACAGACTTTAGACGCCTAGAACTTGCAAGATTCCTTATTAGCGCCCTGAGCTTCCAGCCAATTTCGTTCAGTACCTGTCACTTAACCTTTTTGGAAAATACGTCAGTTTTCACTGGTAAATACACTCAACCGACTCATTTGAAAAGAGTTTAAGAAAATTGGTTTGCATGCACGTGGCACAAAATATCTTTTGTAATTTGATTAAAATGCACAGAGGCAAAATTAACCTTTTTAACTTGGGAAAATTATTTGTATATAATCTTGTATACAGTTTTACTTATTTGTCGTCCGTTAGGGCCGGTTTGTAGGGCCGGACTAGATTAACTGACACACCACAGGTATAATGCCCACAGGCTATCATCCTCTAAGTGGATTACCAGTTCCAGTATAATGCCCACAAGGATGATACCTCGGAGTGGATTACCAGTTTTTTACATAATGCAGCTGTCAGGTGTATGCCTACACCCCGTGCTTAAGTCGTGGCCATTACTTCGAATGATGCCAAGGATATCCGGGACATGGTCATTAACCCCCAAGGCCATACACCAAATAATACATATTAAACGGGTTGTAAGTACATCAATCACAATACGATTTAAATAACTACACACCCGACCAAGCGGTACTTTTATAGTGCCGTATCCCAAGTCCGTATAGGGAAAATAAGTTAAGAGTATTTACCTGAGCTAGCTCCTGTCTTAAATAGCAAGAATCTAATAACTCAGCCGTATTCACTTAAGTAAGCGTTGGTACCATTTACCGAAATGCTCTAGTCTGGAATGATGGTATAAATAACCAATTAGAATGCTAACGGGTCTTTAATTTAGCCTAAGCTTAGACCGGTTAGTCTTAAGGGAATATACGGTTCAGACGCATGATTAAGCGAAGACCGGAATAGAATGTGGTTTAGACCCGACAAGTTTGAAGACTTGTCTTAAATGGGTATTTCATACACATTCTGGATTTTGAGATAAAACCAATAAGGTTTGACCCGTTTTGGCTAATTTATGTAAACTTGTTACATAAACCGAACCGTACGTGTAATAAGCGTAACGGGTATTCATGAGAGCCATATACATGTTTCCTAAGTTAATTATGTCTCAAATATGTTGTGACCTCAGTAAGATGTCTTTCATTATGCCCGAAACGTATATAAACACAAACTAGGCCCCGTAGGGGTAGTTTGGTCATTTAAAAGGTTATAAAAGAGTTTAAGTATTTACCTGAGTTACAGGTCTGATATAATCAGTAAAAATACTTATTTTGATAAGTTATAACAGTAGGTTAAAGTATATATGTGAATTTACCAAGTATAACCAAACTATGCACTGTAGGGGCATTTTGGTAATTTCACATAAGCCGTAAAGCTCAAAACTGAAGTCTGAGTTAAACAACTTTTGCTTACTGTTAAGATATTATAATTTGCCTCAAATATCAGTAGGTATCACCCTTGGTGTGTTTAAAATATTTTTAGATATGCGTTAATAACGCTTAATTAGGCGATTAGAAGCCATTTCCGGGTTCGATACATAAAGCTGATATTTTTATGCTTCCAGGAGGCTTAAAATAATTTATTTAACATATCTAATTAGTTGAAAAAGGTTTGGAGTCATTTAGATATGTAAAACTCATTTTATGGCCCGTAAGGGCAAAACCGACAATTACCGGATTAAGCCTACGACTACTAGTTATGCTCAGCCTAAAATTAATTAAAAATCTTCAAAAATCCCAAAATAATATATTACATCAGTGGGTATTAGGTTTGATACCAAAAAGTAGGCTTAACTAGGCTATACGCTAATTTTGCCGTTTTATTAACATAAAGCGTTCATTTTACGCTAACGAGCATAACTCTTAATCTACACCTCAAACTGATGTCAAACTTTGCATACAAGTTTATATATCAGTAATTAAAGTTTCTACTCTTTTACATTTCCAAAAATCACGTTTTAAGGTGAAAAGGGCATAATGGTCAACATATGAGCAATTAACGGAAACGCGTAACGAATGGGTCAATCAATGAACCAACCACAGAGGGTTGTGCTAACATGTAGCCTGGTCCTAAATAAGCTCTAAGACATTTTCAAATCATACTAAAGCGGGTCAAAACTGAAAGTCAAAGTGAAAGTCAAACTATGTGACTTTCGGTTCCGAACCGGGTCTAAACAGGAAATTGTCGGGTTGAACATGCTTAGACATGTTCTTACATTGATTACTAAGCTATATCAATGACAAAACAGATTGTACGCCATCTAGATTGCTAATTATGCGTTTTATGCTTCTGTTGACTTTTTCGGATTAACTTTGACCCGACAAACGATCTTGTTAGAGTGTAATACAGAGGGTGCCCTTTTAAGGGTTTAATGCCCACATAAATACCAACTTATAACTACTCTTGATTCGACTAATCACTGGACCATTTGTGATTAATCTTAAAGTCAACCGTTAATTACGACGGTTTGACTTTTAAGCTAAAACTAGGCTAAAACTTAATCGAGGAAGGTCAAGGGTACTTACAAGGGTCCTATGCACGTGTAGGGATGTCTTGGATCTGCTCCTAAGCTCCAGAAATGCTCCACAAATGCAGATGAAGGTGGATGATGAAATGTTGCAACTAATGGTCTTATTTATAGTGTTTAGATCACCATAACTTGTTGACATCTAAGTCTATCAATGACCACAACTCTTCAACAAGTGTCCCTAAGTGTTTAGGGGTTGTTTAGGGGGCTCTTGGAAGGGTTTAAGGGCAACACATGGCGTTTAGAAGGCTGAACAGGTGAAAAAAACGAGTTTCTGCATCTGGGAGGCTGAGGCGGCCCGCTTGAGGTGCTAAAGCGGGCCGCATGGGCCTTCTGATCAGCTTTTTCATTTTTTTAGTTTCCACATCTTGTCCCTTGGCTCTTCGGAAGGTCAACTAGCATTATTACTTGCAATTTGACCCCTTATTATTTACCTACAAGGGCTTTAGAACTTATACCCACTTTGCCAAGTCCCTGGACACTTCCGGTTAACCCGAAAAGTCTTAACTTTCAATGTTTACGCTTTAACCCCTCGCACACGAATTTGATCATAACTTTCTCATACGATAACGAAACTTTATGAAATTTATATCGCGCATTCTAGTGAACATAATTTACAGTTTCAAAGCTTCGGGTTTGTCAAAAGGTCACTCAGAGGTATATCTTTAAACATGTTGACACATTTAACCCCTGTAGTTTGTAATCTCTTTCTTTTAGCCTCGTATGATCCATGATTTATTCGTTTGATGTTGTAAAGATCAAGTAGGGTTATTATGAAGTATATTTATTCACTGTTGACATTTAGAACCCGTAAAATCACATACTTTCCATGTTTGTCAACTTTAGTCCTTTTATAACATTCTTTCACACGTTCAAGCTTTATGACACGTGTCAACACATTATAGGACGTGAAATTTTCGAGGTGTTACAGAACTGGAATTGCCGGAGCTTGAAGATTGTTTCCCAAATTCGATTGAATCTCCCCCTCAGCATTTTCATTACTACTAGAAGCTTGATCATTTCCAGAGGACGTGTGAACATTTGGATATACTGAAAAGTCAACGTACAGATCTCCACTCGTAGTTTGAGCAGCTACATTGGGGATCTGCTCAGCAACAACTTCATTCACGATTGAAGAATCAGCGACTGGAACATTCGAAGACACATTAGTAGGAATACTTGCCCTCCAGCTCGCATCCACTTCATCTTTGTTCACAAGATGTGTGTATACAACCTCCGAATCTTCTTCTGAAACATCAGGAAGATCAAATGAATCAAATAATTTATCATAATCATAACCGCTTTTGGGACCGAACTCGGACGGTGGAGGATCGAAACTCAAAGGAGTTATATCAAACACGATCTCCACTGTACGCTTCTTAACGTTATAAACGCGTTTGTTGGGAGTTCCATTGGCATAACCCAAAAAGAACCCAACTTCACCAACTTCCCCCATTTTAGGAGTATCTTTGGTGCGTTTGATAACACACTTGATCCCAAAAGGTTGAAACCCAGATAAGTTTGGCTTCTTGTTCTCAAACAATTCATAACACGTTTTATCTTCTCTTTTGACCGTAAGCACATGATTTAACACATAACATGCAGTGTTTACCGCCTCGGCCCAGAAGAAAATTGGCAATTTTGATTCAGAAAGCATAGTTCGGGCCGCCTCAATTAGGGTACGATTCTTCCGTTCTGCAACTCCGTTCTGTTGAGGAACATATGGAGCGCTGAACTGGTGAACGATTCCCATTTCCCGACATAACTCATCCATATAATGATTTTTAAACTCAGTGCCGTTGTCACTTCGGATTTTCTTAATAGGAAGTGAATAATTTTTCTCAAGTTGTTTGAACAAATCTCTTAAAATACCAGCAGTTTGGTCCTTTGTTTTTAAGAAAAATACCCACGAGTAACGTGAGAAATCTTCAGTGACAACTAGGCAATAAGACATCCCACCAATGCTAGCAACATGGACTGGGCCGAAAAGATCCATGTGAAGCAACTCAAGAGGTTTTTGGATCGAGTTAACAGTTTTTGGTTTGTGAGGCTTTCGTTTGATTTTTCCTTTTTCACATGATTCACATTTGTTGTGCATATTGAAACTACGTAAAGGAACCCCCAACACTAAGTTGTTTTTCACTAAGTGGTTCATTTTTCGCAGATGCACGTGGCCCATTCTCCTATGCCAGAGATACGATTGATCTTCAGTCGCCTTCGAAAGTAGACATGTCACTGGAGCAGACGAGTTAACCAACGGGCGCATGTCCATGACATATGTGTTATTCACCCTTGGAGCCCTCATAACAATCCAATCTTCAGGAACAACAAATCCCTGACGCAAAATGAAGCAAGCTTTATCAGTGAATAACATCATGTACTTGTTATCACAAATTTGAGAAACCGACATCAAGTTATGCTTCAGTTCTTCAACGTAGTTCACTTTATGCAGCGTAATTTTTCCATTTGACACAGAACCTTCACCGGAGATGAATCCACCCTTCTCACCGGCAAAGTTCACATAACCACCTCGAATTTGTTTAAAATTGTTCAATAACTCTTTATTTCCTGTCATGTGTCTAGAACAGCCACTATCGATATACCAAATATAGATAGCCCTTTTCAGCTGCTCCTACACTCCCCAACAAGAAAATTTAGTTAGAATGTGGGACCCAAGCCATGATGGTCTTGGGTCGTCCCGATTCGTCAACATAAGAAAACTCTTTGAAATAGCCATCATCGTCTCTATGTCCTCCATTTCCATTTTGGAAATTGTTGGAATGACTCCCCGCAAATCGTGGATAATACGGAGTTGACGATCTGTTGGTATAACCAGAGTTTCCATAACCTCGGCTTCCATAGTTTTGGTAACTGTAATTTTGATTCCTGGGTGGCTCAAAATTCCTACCAAATCTAGGAACATCATCGTGTCTTGAGAATGATCGTGGATGATTATCCGAATGCAGTCTTTGATTTGGAAATCGGGGGGGTGACGTATTTCGGTCATTCACGAATCTGTTTTGTGCATGAGGTCTAACATAGTTGTTGTTCGGACCTCCAGAACGTTGGTCATTCTCATGTGTTTGGAAAGTAACATGATTTTGTCGTCTGTGAGGGGTTTTCTCACGAGTATCATGTCTTTGAGATGAACTTTCCGATCCTTCACCATGATTAATAACAACTGGTTTCTTCCCGTGATCCTGATTTTGTTGTGATTTAACATTTGTTTTGACAACTGGTTTTACTTCTTGTTTAATCACTTTGTTTTTCTCAACCTTCTGATTTTTACTGTTTTTCTTTTCAACATTAACTGTTTCATTTTGCGGTTCTTCAACAAAAGGTTTCTTTTGATCAGGATCAACATGGGATTTACCCTTGTCATTTGGACAATCTGCTGCTAAGTGTCCTTTCCCACGACACTTATAACATTTGCGAACTTTCGCAGCATTCTTTGGACGTTCCTCATGACTGGTCGAAGATGATGAGGCGTTAGTGGGATTTTTCAAAATTTGGTTGACAAACTGAGAGTTTGAACCTGTTTCGATTTTCTCTTCTTCTTTGACAAAATCTTCCCCTTTAACAAACTCAGTTTTAGGGATATTTTTCAAATTCTTTTTGGGTTTCCCACGTGACTTTGGTTTTGACTTCGCATTTTGAACTTGATTAAAAATTTCCAAAATTTTATTACTTATCAAATTCTCAATGTTATCAAAATTTACCTCGTTTTTCTTTGTAACTTCACTCACCTTCGACTGTTCTGAGTCAGAAGCCTCATCTGGCTCAGATTCTGACTCACTTTCCGGTTCAACCGTCAGAGGGGTCTTTGGCACAAAATTTGCCAATTCAGGATCAATGCTTGGCATCGATGTATAATTATGGTTTACCGGAGGAGGCACTTTCTTATAACCGATGCCGAACATTTCTTCCTCAGATTCTTTGAGACGTTGGCTGTTAATACAGAAATTCATCACTTCAGATGAATCCCCGAACTGTTCAATTTTTCGTTGCAGATCTAAAATCAGATTATCTTTTTCCAAAATGATTTTGTTCTTTTCCAAAACACAATTTTGGTTCATTTCAAGTTCAGATTTTAATTCCTGATTTTTTACAGTTCCCTGAGCCACAAGTCTCTCAAATTCAGAGATATCATTTTTCAGCGCTATTATCTTAAATCGGTGTTCTTTATCCGAATTAGATAAAACAGCAATGAGTTCTCTGGATTTTTCTAAATCTGCAATTAAGTTTGTGTTATGAAGTGCATATCTATCAATCTTGGTGACAAACTCAACACATCTAGCACATCGCTTATCTACAGAAGATGATTTTACCTCAATGCCAGCCATGAATGCACACGCTTCGCTTTCTCCGGATTTTTCTTCCAACCTTTTAGCTTCTGCATCCGTAAATTGCTGCATTTCAGCTGTGGAGATGTTGAACTCAAAGCATTCTCCTTTTTCATCATCTTCTGTTTTGTTAGCCTTTTCAACAGACTCTTCATTCAAGTTATCTTCATTCTCAACAACATTTCCCGAATCCAACTCTTCCCCAAGAACCTCAGGTACAACCGCAAGTTCCTCAATGCTAGTCTCTTCGACAATCTCTTCACACACTTCTTCAGCTACAACCGCAAGTTCCTCAATGCTAGTCTCTTCGACAATCTCTTCACACACTTCTTCGTTGACAATTTCAGCTATAAAGGCTTGTGACACAATAGCTCCTGAAATGTCTTCCAATGCACAACCCCAGTCGTAAGGCTCAGTCACTTTTTGTAACGATTGAGCCACCATAGCATTGTTTGTTGAAGGTGTAAGATTTTCAGAACCACTTGGACGAGCACTTGAGTTTGAAGTAGTTGCTGAATTGTTGTGAGGTCTTGAGTTGTTTCCTTGAGAGTAGTTTTCTTTGTTCAATCTTTCCATCTTCGGCTTCCGACAATCACGTGCGAAATGCCCGTAGATGCCGCAGTTGTGACATTTTACCTTTGACATGTCGACTCCCATTCGAGTCTTTGTCTGACCTCCTATGAACTTCCTACCCGTTCTCAACAGAAATTTCTTCTCTCTACGTACTAAGAGTGCCATATTGAGTTGTAGATCAAGTTCTTCCATTTCGTCTTGGTCTATCTGGTCAAAGTCCTCATCGAGACTTGACGGTTCAACGAGCTTTCCAAGACAGAAGTTCTCGTAGGCAGTCATGAAGGACGCCAAAAGACTCATGTTTTCTTCAATCAACTTCAAACAGCTTGCATCTACCTTTGGAATGTTCAAGCTTGTTCCTTGAGATTTCTGAGCTCCACCAGAAGAGTACATTCCTTGATTGGAATTTGTTGTTCCACTTGAATTGACATTGTTGCTTATAAAGGCGTGCTCACTTGCAGGGACTTCATTCTCTGAATATAGGGCAACACCGACTCCACCATTACAACCTTTATCCGTTGGTTTTGAAGCTTTATATAACTGAGGATCTTGGATCTTCTCGAAATCAGATGCTTGATCTTCCATATTCCAAGCATAACCCTTCAGTTTTTGTATAACTTCTTCCAATGAGAGCTCCTCGTAGAGAACACCTTCTCTAATCAAAGCGGTGTACATATTCCATTCTCTGGAAAGGAAATTCAGAAACTTCTCCACCTTCTCAAATTCAGTGTAGATACCCTCTTGACTTCTATCAAGTTCGCTCAACAAATGATAAAACCGGTTCACTGTATCATCAAATGATTCATTTCTTAAAGCTTTTAACACAACGAATTGAGTCTTCAAACGTTCGAGTCGTCGTTTCTTGTATATTGCATTTCCTTCATAGCGCTCGATCATGCTATCCCACAACTCCTTCGAGCTACTTCTCTTACGGAAAGTGTGAAGTATAGATTGTGTCATAGCCATCGTAATCATTGACATAGCTTTCTCTTCACAATCATAAAATTTCTTTTGGTCGTCGGTGAGTGCCAAATAAGTATCAATCGTTAACGTACGTACTGGAGTAGCTCCACATCCTTTAACGATACACAACCAGATTTTGATGTCTTTCGCTCTTACATATCTTTCGAAGCGCTCCTTCCACTCAGGAAAATCAAGCTTGTTTATCAACAAGGGAGGTTTGTCGCTACTCCCTACCTCAGCATTGTGCTTGAGGTTTTGCACCATTGCAGACAGATTGTTGTTTGCCATTTCAGAAAACAACAGTAGGTTACCAAGCAAAAACTGTGTCACTGAAAGATTTTCTAAGTCCAAACTCAGAGAGAAAACACGGAGTGAAGTGTCTGAGCTTTAATCAGAGTGTGAAACCCGGATCACAAAAACCTGAAATAAAACACAAACAGAAAACTCGGACACTGTTAGAAATTTAAACTCACTCCCTAAGAATATAAAATTGGGACTCTAATGAGGTTAAAATTCGGACTCTCTAACACCTAGAAAAATTCGGACTCTTAAAATTAATAATCAACAGATTGAAATTCGGACTACCAAGAAACTCAGACTTTAAAAGACTCTAATAAAAAATTCGGACTTAATTAACTCACTACTATAAAATTTCGGACAAAGTATAAAAGACGGACTACATAAGTCGGACTCTACTTAAAAAGACTAAAACTCTACCTAAAAAGACTAAAACTCGGACATAATAAATTGAAACTCGGACTAGACAACTAATTCTAATAACAATATGACAATATTATAAACTTGGACACTATAATAACAAACCTCGGTCTAAACAAAACAAAAAAAAAACAAAATTAAACACTATATCTAAAGAATCTCGGACTAAACAAAATTAAATTAAAAAATTAAACATATATCTAAACCTTGGACTAAAATAAAATTAAAATAAATTCAGACTCAATATCTATTTGAAAATTCGGACTATAATAATATTTTAAAAACTCAGACCCTCTAAAACTCAGACCCAAGAACTGAAACTCGGATCAGGTAGATACTAGGAAAAATTCAGACAAGAACTGGAGTTTTGAAACTCAGAAGAACCAATCTACGGACTATCTCCCCAATGTGACTTCACACTGGTTCAACAATACCCCGGAGACACAAACACAGAATTTAAACCACGGACAAATCTTCCAAAGATCAAACTCAGGAATCTTTTTCCACCTTCAAACACTGTATGAACAAGAACCAAAACCCCTGTAAAACCCAGATGAAGAACAACACTAAAAATCACCAAACTACTCAAAATCCATCATCAAATCACTAGATATGAATGAAGAATCATGAATAAACCACAAAAACTCACTAAACTCTCACTAAACCCTATTAAAGATTGAACTTTTCTCACAAAAACCTTCAAACTAAGAAACACCTACAGTAGTATGAGCACACTGCTCTGATACCACTTGTAAGGCCTCCTAATCCAAGGTCTCACTCAGCTAAAGCTACCAACAGGTGTGCGGAATCCACCTGATGATTAACCACTGCAGATGAAACACTAGTATGCAAAGATTTGTGAGAGAAATCAAGAATACACTTAGTATTCTTGATGAGGAAGATGAATGACGTCACTCACACAAAGCAGCCGCCAGACAAAACACACACAATGATTAGGGTTAGGTGCACAGAATTTCACACAGAATCGCCGCCTTGTCTATTCCACATAAAGGTATAAATACAAGGCAAAACCCGGACTTTCAAGACAAACTAGAAAGCCCGGACAAACAAACTACACAAAGCAAAACTCTGACTTTTGTCCTAAACAAAACTCAGACAAAAGTGTATCCTAAAACTTGGACAAAATGTCCAAGGATAAAGCTTGGACTAAGTTTCACTATATGTACAATAAAGACCCTATAAAATGGGAGACATGCACTTATCACCTAAAGTGCATTAACACACATAAACCCCAAGGTATCTCTCTTTTTTCTTAATGTTTTCTTTACGAACTTGTGCTTTTTTTAATAATGTGTTGGTGTATTTACTTCATGAGCTGTCATACAGGGATTTGCCATTGGAGATGGAATCACTGATTCAATATAAAGTGTACACTGATTACGCGCTAGACATGGGAATAATTAAGGAGTCTTCTACATAAAAAACATAGACATGGGAATAGTTAAGAAGTACTTGAGGCATTTCTTATATTCTACATAAGATTTATATATGTTTAATATGGAAATTACATAAATGTACAACCTGAAAAGCATATTGTACAACAACCTGTTGCACAAACATATAGGAAATACATGAGGCGCGTGCCTCAGGGTCAATTTGTTGCCCAGAAATCGCCTCAGGTGGGCTTTTTGATAAAGCGTGAGATGTCGAAATCCAAGAGAGATCCAGTTGGTAAATCGTTCAATTTGATCATAATGACTAGCGTTTGGATTGCTTTCAAGTATTGTTCCAGATCTACATGCATTTGCAACATTAAAAATTGACATCTGAACTCATATTATTCATTTTTTTTGCTAATTTATTTAATCAAGTTTTTAGGGTTTGTTTAAAGATTTCATATTTGTTACAAGTTGATTTAGCTTTGTATGAATTTGTGTTAATCTGTCCGCAAATATGCAGTGACGTTGTCAAAAAAAAAAAGGAATGGAGCATAAAGAGAACATAGTGACCAGCTTTGAGAACATGAGGAATCTCCGGTTTAAGCATCTCAGAGAGCAACTCAAATCCACTAGCAGGTGCTTCATTTTATTAAATTTATTAGATAATATTTGAATTAGTGGTGGCATTGGGTTTGTGGGTTGAATTGATGCGATTGTCTTTTACACGAGCATTATACAGAGTGCACACATAAGTTGGCATAGCACACAGTAGAATTTATGCAAGCCCAAATGAAAGCAAGCACCAAAACACCATAGAGCTGTTACAACATATTGGTGGGTTTCATGTTGAATTGACTGATCACAACGCATATATTATTTGTGTCAACTGTCAATGACATCAACACATTAACCACGACCTGGACACCTTTGAATTTGTTACCGAAACACAACCCATGAAGCTTATTTATCTGGCGAGTCAAATGGGTGACATATTTTAAACGGTTGGTGGGTTGTAAACGGATTATAATCAAGTTGAACCGGTTTTACGACTGACAAGTTGTAATAAATGAGGTAAATGGGTTGGTGGGTTGATCTTCGATGTGGATTTTTAACCTTTTGGTTGGGAGTCCAATGTTTTCAAAACATTAGTGGATTGGTTTGTTGATAGTGCATTTTTAAAATGTTTGTGGTGGTTGTAGGTCTCAAAGGAATGGGCCCATCTGTTAGAAGATTATGTGTTCAAGAAAAAGAGATAAATGGTGCGGAGATTAATGCAAGTTTTGTTGTCCATCAGGTTGGTGAACACTCTTAAAAAGAGATAACAGCTGTTTGTTTATTCCTTATCATATTCTCTTTAAAATATTTATGATTATTAAATCATTTTGTTGCAGGATGTTAAGAGGTAAAGCCACCGATGTTACACTTGGATGGTCAGTTGCTCATGGCCCACCCTTTACATTTGGAACTACACTAGAACATGAGTATGAAAGTGATACATTTGGAGAAAGAGGTCGGCTTCATTCTTTGCAGAAATAAGTTCAGATACAAGACCAAATTTTTATTTCCAACACAAATACCCGCAGCAACGCGCGGGCATTCCCACTAGTTATATATAAAAAAGTAAAATTTTGTTTGGGGATCTAGTCTCGCGAGCCTAAACGAGATTTGTATTTCAGGCTCAAGCTCGATAACTAAACGAGCTCTATTACAGGCTCGAGCTCGGGCTCGACTCGATCGTTCGAACTTTTAACCGAGCCGATAACGAATAGCTCTCGAGCCTTTGGGCTTATTTACACCCCTAGCTTCCACAAGATAATCGGTGGTTTCCAAGATATATTGTGTAGCCATAGAGAGTAGTCAAAAGGAAACAGTAGATCACGGTGTCTCAAAACCAAAGGATAAAAGGACGTATTGGTAAACACTTTTTATATCTACAATGTTCTTTGACTAGATAAATTAATTGATCAAATAGCTAAAATTATTAATGCATGTAACCACATTTATAGAATAAGAATCAAAACTAAATGTAACAGTTTAAGAATTTTGCCATTTTGATTAATATTTCATCAAAACCAAATATCCAAATTAAACAAAAATGAATAACATATACATCTTACCTCATCACAAGTGGAGCTTCTTAGATGATTTGGGGTGTTCAGTTATCTGTAGATCAGTTATCCAAGTATCTTTCACGTATTCACTCCATATGCCCCACCGCCACTTCAACTGCGGCCAACGAGCCATGCACTTAGACATGAATCTTTTAGATTCAGTATCAACAACGTCAGCATGGATGAGCAACGAGAACATTGACAAGCCTACGCATTGGTCCAACGGACACGCAACATATGAGAAAGTCAAGGACGGGTCAACTAACTTCAGATATGCACAAATTGTTTTTAATCCTATCCTCCCATCCAAAATCTCCCAACCTTCTGGATTCAAACAAGCTTCTAATTCCGACCAAGCACTTGATTTGACACATAGAGAACTCAAGTTCGGGAAAATTGTGAACACATTCACTAAGGTCAGTTTTGAATCTCCTGCGTTATTCTTTCCCGAACCCAGGGTCAGATTCTGAACTGTTTTTGTGATCGGGAATTCTGAAAGTAATGATCCAATATAAAAAGAGTCCAGCCAAAGTGTTTTCAAATTCTCAAAACTTTTGGGAGTGAATGCAGCAACATGTCTACGGGTATTAAGGCTAAGATGAAAGTGAGATAGCATGGGAGCATCAACATGAATTGCAGCGAGATAGGGACATATAATTCTTAGTTTGATGAGGTTGGGGGTGATTAGAGTTAAAGACGATGGATCAGTAACAAAATCTAAATGGCAGGTTTGGAGTTTGAGAAGGTTGATCTTTGGATCTTTAAGCCATACCCCTACCAACTTAAGAAGTTGAAGATTAGGGAAACACTTATTAAACTGGTTTAGGTGATGGTCTTTTAATATTGTGCATTCAAGTGTCAAACTTGTCAGCATTGGTATTGGATTCATATTGTCGACAGACAGGTGTGGAAAACATAGAGTTAACTTAGTAAGATTATGACTTGCAACAAAGGAATGCTTTAATTAACAATCATATATTCAACTCAACAAAATCACTAGAAATCATTCAACTTACAACACGCAGAAATCTGCGCCAATGGAGGTGGGCAATGGTACCGGTACCAATAACCAGAAAACAACCACTCTTTTATAAAGTCCTCATCATTGGTCTCGTGAAGGCGGATACACACCGATTCAACTATTCTCTGTCTCGATATAAGATCCAAAAAAACCTTCTTCAAAGAACTCCATGAGGGGGAGGATCTACAGTGTTTGATGTTGGATTCTTCGGGTTTCTCAAAGCGGCCTTAAGTGATCGTCAGCAAGTCTTTTATTAGAAGGGTTGAAGATCGCTGTGCTCTGCCAAAAAGATCAAGTCTCAGCCAAAGTTGATAGCAACCATGATATCATCAGTCAAGGGGGTGTCTGTAAGTGCAGTATCCGGTGACTGAAGATTATCGATGCCACACAGAACTGATGTAACAGTTAAGGGGTAGACTGTTAGTGCAGTTCCTACTGGGTAACTGTCGCTTATCAGTTCTGGTCAACCAAAACAGAAGTCCAAGTTAAAGTCAACGATAATGAAGAATTCAAGACCACATGAAGACCATGCACTGATCAAGGGGGAGTTTGTTAGTGCACTTTGGGTGATAAGTGCATGCTTTCCAATTTGTTAGGGTCTTTATTGTACAAATCTTGAAACTTAGTCCAAGGTTTATCCTTGGACATTTTGTCCAAGTTTTATGTCTAGGAAAAAAGTCAGGGGTTTAAATTAGGGACAAAAGTCAGGGTTTTTGTGTAGAGTATTTTGTCCGAGTTTTAGTCCCTAGTCTATATATATATGTTGTATAGGATTAGGGCAATCATCAGAAAATCGATCAAGAAGCTTTTTGCACCTCTCTCACTTCTTGTTCCTCCTGGTGTGCACATCCTAGAGAGAGACTATGTGTTAGTGAGAGAAAGCTAGGGTTTAGATCTTTGTGATCTAAACCAGCTTGTAGATGATGTATACTCTTTTGGTATGTAATCTGTGATGACTGATTCATTAATAAAGAGATTCATCTTCTACATATGTCTATCTTGTTCATATTTTGTTCTTCATGTCTTGAATCAAGTGCAATGTTTGATGTTCGTCATCGATCCGGTGCTTCCACAGTGGTATCAGAGCATGGTTACCGATTCGGAATGGTCTAACCACCTTCCAAATCACCATTGCTCTTGATTTGATGTTTGTTTCCGCCAAACATCCTGAAGACTTGAAGATTCTGGAGAAAACTTGAAGAAAATGAAGCTGTTCGTCGGCTGTGTTGGTTTGGAGATCTAGGGTTTTGATCCAAAAAGGTTTGTCTGAGTTTAAGACTCTGTGTTTGTGGTTCCGGGGTTTTGGTGAAGTAGTGTGAAGTCACACTAGGGAGAAAGTCCGGAGACTTGTTTCTGAGCTTCACCATGTCCGAGTATTGTCAACTGTCCGAGTTTTGAATAGGTAAAAAAAAACTTGTCTCCGAGTTTTATCTGTTGAAACTTGAAACTGTTGGCCAAACGGTTTTGTTCCGAGTTTTAAACAATCTTCATTGTTCCGAGTTTTTAAACTCTGTTAAGCTATTCAGAGTTTTTAAACCATGTTCAGCTGATTCCGAGTTTTAATAACTTTTCCATCCGAGTTTCACTTTGTTCCGAGTTTTTAATTAATGTGGATCTGGTCCGAGTTTTTAATTAGTCTAGTCTCAGTCCGAGTTTTAAAAAGACTTCTAAAATCCGAGTTTCAGCTTATGTCCTTTTATCCGAGTATTGTGCAAGGTCCTTCAACATTCAGAGTTTTGATTCTGAAACTCAGAGTTTTTATTCAGAGTTTTGTTTTTAAAACTCAGAGAGTTTTTATTCAGAGTTTTGTTTTTAAAACTCAGAATCAAGTTAACGCGAACCGACTTACAACAATATGTGAGAATATCGCTCCATACATTAATCTTCAAACTTAACCGGTAGAAGAACGAAACGTCGGATTTCCAATGCCTAACATCAAACACTTCAAGATCCCAAAATCATGAAGCTTAGTTCGATAAGTTAATAACAAACTGAAGTTGTACAAGTACATCCGCCATCTTGAACAGAGTCTTCAACCGAGTGTCTGAAATCATTTCATCTCGAATCCTCAAGATCCAATCCCGTATCTTCACGAATCCACCAATTACCCGATGACTTTCGTCTCCAATCTCCCACTCAATGTAAGAACCCCTATTTCGAGAATCCGATCAGTCACCAACTTGGAAGAGAGATCAAGAAGACTAATCTTCTCTACTCTAACCGGCATACAATAAAGGCTTGACGTTCAACTAGTTGCCAAAAGAGCAATTTGCTCATCACGTCAACACTTGATTAAACCTCGAACAAACTTGACAGAACTCAATCATACACTAGCTCTAACTTGCTTCATGTTATAAGCACTTCGCCACCGGTAAGATTAACACTAAGTTAATCTCAAAGATAGTAAACATGAACTTGTTTCGATGTAGCACCACGAGCCTTTGATTTACAAAGAAAACAGAAACTTCAAAAATTTTTACTCCCCCTATTTCTTTGTAAACAATACAAAAATCCAAGCAAATCTTATTCTCTTCACATCCTCCCTTGATCCGGACAACATAAGTACCATAAAACTTTTCGATAATCCGAAACCGACTTCAAGTTTCCAAACTACACATAATTCTGACTCTTAGTTAGTTATCCGGTACCCCAGGTAACCCGGAATAACTAGAAAAACTCAAACATGCACAACTCGAAGCTTCCGAACAACACAAACTTCCAAATTTAGCTAAAAAATCCGGTACCCCAGGTAACCCGGAATTCTTAGCAAATTTGGAAATGTAAAACCCAGAAGCTCTTGAAACCTTGGATCAGATCATTGAGTAGTACATAGAATACAAAGGAATTCGAAACAAGCAAGGAAATAAAGGAAACTCTGAAGAAACCCGGAGACTGCTATCCCAGAGACTAACTCGGAACAAACTTGTTAAGACTCGGAATCTGAAACAGATCGGAACTGGAGACAAACCTCGGTACTGAACCAAAGATGAAACCTCGGAGCTTAGAAACTCAGAGCTAATCACACAGATCTTTGAAAAACTCGGAGCTTTAGTAACTCGGAATTTTAAAACTCGAACCACATATCACTCAAAACTCAGAATAAACTAATTAACAACCTTAACTCAAAACCTCTAACGAGAACACCTGGGTTAAAACTCTGACCCAAACACAAAGTCGGACAGAATTTTAAAGTGCAACTCGGAAAGATGTTGAAAAACTCGGACTATTGTTAACAAGTAAATTCGGAGCTGACAATGTAAACTCAGACAACTTAAAAAAAACTCTGATTGATTGAAGGGCATAAACTAAAAAACTCGGACCTCTCAGGATTTAAAACTCAGACTCAAAAACTCTGAGTTTTAAAATCAAAAATCTGAATCAAAAATCTCTGAGTTTTAGAACAAAACTCTGAATCAAAACTCTCTGAGTTTTAAAAACAAAGCTCTGAATAAAAACTCTCTGAGTTTTAAAAACAAAACTCTGAATAAAAACTCTGAGTTTCAGAATCAAAACTCTGAATGTTGAAGGACCTTGCACAATACTCGGATAAAAGGACATAAGCTGAAACTCGGATTTTAGAAGTCTTTTTAAAACTCGGACTGAGACTAGACTAATTAAAAACTCGGACCAGATCCACATTAATTAAAAACTCGGAACAAAGTGAAACTCGGATGGAAAAGTTATTAAAACTCGGAATCAGCTGAACATGGTTTAAAAACTCTGAATAGCTTAACAGAGTTTAAAAACTCGGAACAATGAAGATTGTTTAAAACTCGGAACAAAACCGTTTGGCCAACAGTTTCAAGTTTCAACAGATAAAACTCGGAGACAAGTTTTTTTTTACCTATTCAAAACTCGGACAGTTGACAATAATCGGTCATGGTGAAGCTCAGAAACAAGTCTCCGGACTTTATCCCTAGTGTGACTTCACACTAGTTCACCAAAACCCCGGAACCACAAACACAGAGTCTTAAACTCAGACAAACCTTTTTGGATCAAAACCCTAGATCTCCAAACCAACACAGCCGACGAACAGCTTCATTTTCTTCAAGTTTTCTCCAGAATCTTCAAGTCTTCAGGATGTTTGGCGGAAACAAACATCAAATCAAGAGCAATGGTGATTCGGAAGGCGGTTAGACTATTCCGAATCGGTAACCATGCTCTGATACCACTGTGGAAGCACCGGATCGATGTCGAACATCAAACATTGCACTTGATTCAAGACATGAAGAACAAAATATGAACAAGATAGACATATGTAGAAGATGAATCTCTTTATTAACGAATCAGTCATCACAGATTACATACCAAAAGAGTATACATCATCTACAAGCTAGTTTAGATCACAAAGATCTAAACCCTAGCTTTCTCTCACTAACACATAGTCTCTCTTTCTAGGATGTGCACACCAGGAGGAACAAGAAGTGAGAGAGGTGCACAAAGCTTCTTGATCGATTTTCTGATGATTGCCCTAATCCTATACAACATATATATATAGACTAGGGACTAAAACTCGGACAAAATACTCTACACAAAAACCCTGACTTTTGTCCCTAACATAAACCTGACGTGATTGTCGTGGGTCACGCAAATTTATCCCAAAAACAACTATAGATAGCGGTAATAGGGTATCGAACTCAGGGAGTATGTGGAAAGTGTGTTGTTTTTATAGCCTTGCGATTAAACTACAATTAACCTAATTTGCAAAAAATAAAGATCAATGAATTTGGATTGTTGTTTGAGAAAACTAAATTAAAAACTAATTGCAAATCAAATTGGTTGTTAAGCAGATTAAGAGAAAGCGATCATCCTAAACTTCCGGTTTGCTTTTGACAATTGTGTTAAATTCACTTGAAAGAATCACATAGACATGATTCATGTATGATTGTTTGTTGTGATAAAAGGGAACTAAGTACTCGGATTATGAAAACGCGAGGTTGTTACCCGATAACCAATTGATTAATATCTAACCCTAATCCCTCCCGTGATATCTCGATTGTTAGCAACACCAAGAACGTACGATTTAGGATATGATTATAACATCAATCATCAATTTACAAACAAACATTCACACACCATAATAAACATATGCATTGCAAGTCTATTATTCTAGAAATACGAATCAAAACACAAAAGTCATAGACAAACCTTCAATTCAGGATGATCACCACAAGTTTAGCCGGACATAACTTGGTGAATCATCATAACAACAAGTCTAATGTTCATAGGAATCGAAAACATAAACCGAATGTTAGGAATTGTCCAAAACCAAGCTAGCACAAGCCAAATCGCCCCTAGTGTCTCCCCAAAACCGACAATCATGAGAACACTTGAAAAGACACAATAAAAACTGATTTAATGAGGCAGTTACGCAATTGATCGCAGCCACCACCGTAAATTACGGTCCTACCGTAATTTACGGTGGTCTTGATATTGTTATGGTATAAACTATCTGATTTACGGTGAGCTTCAGGTCAACATCTTGTCCACCGTAAATTACGGTGAGACCGTAATTTACGGTGGTGACTTGAAATTTCTTCTTTGTTTCATCTTTTGTTCCGCACACGACCCGTTCAACTCCAATACCCTCCAAAGCTGCGTTTCATCCACTTTAAGCTCCCGAACCGCACCTGAAACATAGGCAACAGTAGTTATCTAATTCAAGACAATTACACGATTAAGTGAAGGATTATTTCGTCTTTTAACATGATTAAGGGTTGTCCAACGGACCACCCGTCACATCCCCACACTTAACCGTTGCTTGTCCCAAGCAACTCATCAAATCAATTTTAACACAAGTGATCAAATTAAACCAAGCAAAAACATGCAATCTTTTTACTAACCCCTTTTTAACACCCAACCAATGCACCCCTCTCTAAATCTCTCCTCTCGGCTACAAGTGAAAACTAGCAAAGATAAGCTAGACGCACACTAGGCAAACGGGTGGTTGCACAATCATAAGCTTGTACCTAAATCGATCATTCTCCTAAAATGGGTCAAACATGAATGCAAATCAAAGGGACTTTCAAGGTTGTAACGTGGCTAGGTGTATAGGTAGGAAATGGAATATATATGAAGTAGCGAAAACCTGACCCGGTCTTTTTATTACAACAATAAACAAACGAACAACTATCAAACTTAACTACTATATACAAGACAACTAAACATCATTTTTTTTCTTTTTTTTTTCTTTTTTCTTTTCTGTTTATTATTATTTTTTTTTTCAAAGCAAGCACCCCTACAATAAAGCATCAAACAAATCTACTTCAAACTACTAAAACTACTAATACTATCACTAACACTATAAGACCGGGTCAAATTTGGGTAAATTTTTAAGTAAGTAGCTAGGGGTAACAAATGATAGGCTTTTAGGCACAAAATGGGCAACTAAATGTCCAAACCCCCGCCCCTCTCACTACCATGCTCATATATATAACTTATGAGGTCCAACCCCCCAAATCCCACACTCGCTCACACCAACGACGAGGCTACCTAAATGCCCTTATCATTTTTGCATTCATGTCTAACTAAGGACTCAAATCGCATTCAAACACAAGTTCTAATGCACCCCCACCCGTAGCCACTCTCATCAAAGACAATCATTATTTATGTACAAGTGTGGCTACAACTCTCACCAAGAATGAAAAAGGAATCAAGGGTTGCCGGTGCACCAACTTGGGGTTAATCTAGGGTGTTCAAATTTTCACATCGTTTCGCTTGGCTCAAAATTTTTCAAAATCTTTAAAATTTCCCCCCATCCCCACACTTGGGATACATTGACCCCAATGTATGGCTTTGAGAGGCTTTGATCACTAAAATCCTTTTCAACATCAACAAAAACGCTTCTTCACTCAAACCCCAAATTTCTTTTTGTACTTTTCATTTTATAATTTTTTTTTATATTTTTCTTCTTTTAAACATGACACCACCATCAAGCACCAACCCAACACAATCATAACACCACCCAACCGCCCAACCTTAAACAAATAAACCAACAAATATGCACAAAAATATACATAGGAAGAACACAACCTTACTAATAATAGCGCGGTCCCGGAGGTCCAAACATGGAAGACATCATGTTGTTCCATTCACCGAATGCAAATGAACCGCTACTACTTCCTCCTTCTTGTTGTTGCGCTCCCTCTTGTTGCCTCGGGTCAATCCATTACGAGTGATGGATCGGCAGGGTTGGATACGAAACACTACCATCATACGGTGGTAGAGACGCATAATCCACATGTTGTGGATCCACAACCACCGGCCGCCCGGCATGCCAATCCGCGTGCATTCTCCTCTCTTGGTCGTCATGATAATGGTTATTTATTTCCACTTCCCAGGAATACGCATGTGTGCGATTCCATTCTTCTTGACGATCCAAGCTATGTTTCAAGGCCCGCTCTATACTTGCACTATTTCTCGTGTTTTGATCAAACAACGTCCTCTCCGACCCCGACCACGTATCAAACACGGATGCCGGAGGGCGTTGATTCGCAATCACTTCTTACATTGTGCCTTCATAGGCCCAACCCGGCACATACGATTGCTGCGTATAATCATAAAACAACCCACCATGACCACTACCATAACCACTTTGACCAACATTTTCAACACCATGCGGCTCGTCCGCATAGTCCTCATCTCCACTCGGAACTACTTCTTCATCGCTTTCTGGCTCGTCCGGCTCACCCGGTAACAAATCTCGTGCACCCAACTTCAGTGCCCTCCACCGTTGCCCTTCCGACTTTAACTTGTGATAACGCTCCGACTGAGTATACTTCCAAACATTCCCCAACTTATCCAACGTAAAAGGCTGATGCCTTTTCGTTGCTCCTCGATCTTCGGATGTTATCGCCTTCTGTTGTTTCATCAACCCCGTAATTATTCGACAATACGGGACGATGTCTCTTCCATACTTATTCCGACAGATCCATAAGTGGTTCATGATAAGATAGCGTATAGGAAAACGCGGACCCCCATGCATCAACAAATAAAGAACAGGTACTTCAGGAAACCTCACCTGCTCTTTGTCCCCCCTTCTTGGAATAACATTGAGAAGACAGATTGTATGCAGCAATTTAGCTTCAATTTTTAAATTCTTCCGGTATAGAATACCACTGTATCTACCGGGTAAAAACAATGCTGCCAACATATCATTCCATCGTTGATGTTTTTCCGGCTTCACAAGAAGATCATCAAGAGTCGGTATCATATAATCGCGAGCTGGCAAACTATCATACTTTCCAAGCTTCTTCAAAGTATCAAAAGACATTTCCACCGGCACTCCATTCACAATACCCGTCAGCTTCATATTCGATGGTTTGTCATACGTATTAACCTTAAGAGTTGCCATCCACTCTTGGATTTCAGTGATAAACAAGTTGTTTTTATCTTTGTCAAAACAACTAAGTGCCGACTCCCAACCTAGAGCCCGGAACTTGTCAAACACCCCAAACTGCCCAAACTCAGCTTCTCGAACATCCCTTTCACATATAAAGGCCGCTGCCTTATTCTTCAACCTATTCATACAGTCATTATATAACATTGGCTGCCATTCCAATGGTTGATCATCTAACGGTCCCGAATCCCATTTCGGTTTCTCCGTCATATCCAACTCCATCTCTTCTTCGCTTTCACTTTCGCTTTCATCCACTCTACCCATGTATTGTCTCTTCTGTGGTTGTTGTTCCGGCTGTTTACCCTTTCCCTTTGAAGAGGAAGATGAACCAGCTCCCGTCTTTTCTTTCGTTCGTGCCATTCCTACACACATTAGAGCAAACAACACAATCAACGAAACAAAATTAAACCCTCTTTTCCAAAATATCCCCACACTTGCTTGTTATCATGGTTGTAGATGTTAGTGAACCCAAAAGTATATCAAGAATTTTTCAAAAATCGGGCATGGTGTCTCTACAATGTAGAGATCCCCAAAAGTTCACTACTTTAACCACAAATCCTACATCTACAACCATAACCATGTTCAAAGAACCAATTTCATAATCATATCTAAGAACAAGCAAATGGGTATGGGCAAATAACCTAAATAACCTTACTTTTCACAATGTAGCATCAAAATACAACAAATAAGCTTTCATACCTTTGCTTGAAGATGCAAGAGTGCTTGTGAAACAAAAACTCCCAAAACCCCCAAATTTTTCGAACTAGGGTTTAGAATTCGGACCCTAAAACTGCGTTTTCTCTTGAATTTCTTAGCAAAATCAGAAACTACGTGAAAAATTAGTCAAGAAAGACTCCGATTTCACTTGATTTAAGAAAAAATTGATTGAGATATAAGGGATTGAAGGTTGAGGAAGCTATGGGATCTTGTGGGCTCTTGTGAAGAAGATGATGTTGATAGATGAAGAAAGAGTTGTGTGGATAGGGTTATGTCACGTAATCAGATGTTGTTATTAAATATTTTTTTTATATACATATAGAAAACAAAACGACACATTGACATAATCTGCGTACCGTAAATTACGGTCATACCGTAATTTACGGTAAAACCTGAACATCAATTCTCACCGTAAAACAGTCGAAATTTACCGTAAAAACCAAACACTTTTCACTTCCACCGTAAATTACGGTGAAGCCGTAAATTACGGTAGCTTTTTGACAAAAATAATTACCGTAAATCAGGGGCAAAACACCGTAAAGATCAAATGTATTTCATCTCCACCGTAAATTACGGTAAAACCGTAAATTACGGTGGGTTCTGGGCGATCCTGATTCGTACAAAATGCTGTTTTAAGGTATCATTTTTTTATGTTTTTCAATTTTTTTCGATTTTTTTATGGTTTTTAAAATTTTTCAAAAACGTGTAAAATCACCCTACCCCCTCGAAAGTCCCGTGTTGTCCTCAACACAATGTTAGAGTAATTCGTGACCCGAATATCCCCACACTTGTTTCAAACACGGGTTTCAAAGAAATACAGTAATTGTGCAAACTATACAAAATAAAACAAAACAAAACAAACCACTACTATATACACTACCAAACCTGGGCCTCTCATGGTTGTTCCTCATCGACCGGGCGTAAGATGTAGCCCGCTTTGTCAAGCTCCAAGGTGTTGATGTCGTTCCCATCCAAATACGGCTTTAATCGGTGACCGTTCACCGTTTGTTGTTTCAATGTTTGCTCGTCTTGGATGTCTACGTCACCAAATCTCCCAACTCTCCGAATGACATACGGACCCATCCATTTACTCTTGAGCTTGCCCGCAAACATCTTGAGCCTTGAGTTATACAACCAAACTTTTTGACCCACTTCGAACGTTTTCTTTCGCAATTTTGCGTCATGCACCTTCTTGAGTTTATCTTTATACGCCGATGCACATTCATATGCCTCGTCTCGAATCTCTTCGATCTCGCTTAGTTGCAACTTTCTCAACTTACCCGCCTCGTCATAATCCGCGTTGACCATCTTAATTGCCCAATGTGCCCGATGTGCTAACTCCATTGGCAAGTGACAACCCTTTCCATACACCATCCGGTAAGGCGTTGTGCCAATTGGAGTCTTGTAGGCCGTTCGGTATGCCCACAACGCATCATCTAACTTACTTGACCAATCCTTCCTATCCGTTCTTACCGTCTTCATGAGAATTTCTTTGATTTGACGGTTGGACACTTCGACTTATCCACTCGTTTGCGGATGGTAAGGTGTGGCAATTCGGTGATTCACGCTATACCTCTTCAATAATTTCCCAAAGTTGAAGTTCTTGAAATGCGAACCACCATCGCTTATAATAACCCGCGGGATGCCAAAACGAGAGAAAATGTTGGATTGAACAAATTTACAAACAACCGAATGGTCGTTTGTGCGTGTTGCAATAGCTTCAATCCACTTCGAGACATAATCCACCGCTACCAAAATGTATAGAAAGCCATTCGAATTCGGGAAAGGACCCATAAAGTCTATACCCCATACATCAAATATCTCTACAACCAAGATTGGTTGTAAAGGCATCTCATCCCTCTTCGATATGCTTCCCATCTTTTGACAATTTATGCAATTTCTAGCGAACTCACATGCATCTTTGAAAATTGTGGGCCAATAAAACCCACATGAAAGAACCCGATAGCCTGTTTTGTGCCCACTAAAATGACCCCCACATGCAGACGAATGAGCATGGGTCAAAATTTCCAAGACTTCTGTCTCGGGCACACACCTTCGTATAACTTGATCCGGTCCAATCTTGAAAAGATCCGGTTCATCCCAAATGTATTGCTTCACTTGGACCATAAATTGTTGTCGGCGCTTTTTGGTCCAATGACTTGGGATGGCACCCGTGGCTAAGTAATTGACATAGTGAGCGTACCACGGTGCAACAAAGATAGAAACGGCTAGTAATTGCTCGTCGGGAAAACTCTCATTGATTTCACTTACATCATCGATCCCTTCCACCAGAATCCGAGACAAGTGATCCGCCACTACGTTCTCACTCCCCTTTTTGTCTCGGATTTCTAAATCAAACTCTTGTAACAATAATACCCACCGAATCAACCGAGGCTTCGCGTCTTTCTTCTCCATCAAGTATCGGACCGCACTATGATCCGAATAAACCACCACCTTGCTCCCCCAAATATAAGCACGAAACTTATCCAAAGCATACACCACCGCTAGTAACTCCTTTTCGGTTGTGGTGTAATTGAGTTGCGCTTCGGATAAAGTTTTGCTTGCATAGTAAATCACCACCGGCTTTCTATCAACCCGTTGACCCAAAACTGCACCAATAGTGGTGTCGCTTGCATCACACATGATCTCGAACGGCTTTGACCAATCCGGTGGTTGCAAGATAGGAGCTTTGATCAAATGTTCCTTCAAAACAGTGAAAGCTTGCATACACTCATTAGTAAAATCAAATGGGACATCTTTTAATAACAAGTTGCATAAGGGTTTGGTGATAACACTAAAACCCTTTATGAAACGTCTATAGAAACCCGCATGTCCCAAGAATGACCTTACACCCTTAACATTTTTAGGAGGTGGCAAAGATGCTATTACCCGTATTTTTGCCTTATCCACCTCCATCCCTCTTTCAGAAATTACATGACCCAACACAATGCCCTCTTGCACCATGAAATGACTTTTCTCCCAACTTAGCACTAGATTTTTCTCAACGCACCTTTTTAAAACCTTTTGTAATTCGTTGAGACAGGCATCAAAACTAGTGCAAAAAATGGAGAAGTCATCCATAAATACTTCGAGCGACTCTCCAACCATGTCCGAGAAGATACTCATCATACATCGTTGGAAAGTTGTCGGAGCATTGCACAAGCCAAATGGCATTCGTCGAAAGGCAAAGGTGCCATATGGACAAGTGAAGGTGGTCTTGTGTTGGTCATCCGGGTGTATTGCTATTTGATTGTAACCCGAGTACCCATCTAAAAAGTAGTAATATTTTTGACCCGATAATTTTTCAATAATTTGGTCAATGAAAGGTAGCGGGAAATGGTCCTTAGAAGTGGCGGCATCCAATTTACGGTAGTCAATACACACACGCCACCCGGTAACCGGTCGGGTGGCAATTTGTTCACCACTTTCATCCTTGACTACTTGAATGCCGGCCTTCTTAGGCACAACTTGGGTGGGACTCACCCAAGCACTATCCGAAATCGGATAGATAATTCCTGCATCCAACCATTTAATTACCTCCTTTTTAACTACCTCCCGTAGGTTCGGATTCAATCGCCTTTGAGCTTCTCGTGTCGGTTTGGCATCTTCAGTTGTAATGATTTTGTGCATGACAATTGATGGACTAATCCCTTTGAGATCGGCAATTGTCCATCCGATAGCTCCCTTGTTTTCCTTCAAGACTTCCAACAATGCTTGCTCTTGGGCCAACTCCAAATTAGAGGCAATAATGACCGGTAAAGTGTCATTATCCCCTAAAAACACATACTTCAAATGGCTCGGCAAGTCTTTGAGCTCCAACTTTGGCGGTTCTTCTAGCGATGGTTTAGTACCCGAATCTATTTCCGCCGGTAAGCCTTCAAACTGGTGGGTCCATGGTGGCCGACCTTCCTTCAATGCCATTGCATCTTGCTTTTCCTCTTCAACCCGGAGTGCATAAGCATGTACCTGTTCAGAAAAATCACACAGGCAAACATCCAAACCATCCTCCTCATACTCATGCGGGTTGCATCCGTCAACTATATCTGCCATGAAACACTCATCAACACCATTAGCATTAGAATTGTTAGTAAAAACATTCAAACGCATTTTCTGATTTCCAAAGGTCATATCGACTGTACCAAATCTACAATCGATGACTGCGTGTGCGGTGCTCAAAAATGGCCGACCCAAAATTACGTTTTGTTGTTGTTTTGGGTCCGCCGACGAGTAGTCCAAGACTAAAAAGTCAACAGGGTAATAAAATTCATCAATTTTAACAATGACATTTTGAACCATACCCCGAGGTAACTTATGAGACAAATCGGCTAAAACAACCGTTGTCTCCACCCTTGCTAACGGACCAAAATCATATTGGTCATATAAGCCCCCCGGTAAAATGCTAACTCCGGCTCCAAGATCTAGCAACGCCTTAGCCATTTGAAAATTACCAACTTGTATATTAATCAATGGCGTGCCCGGATCTTGGAGCTTAGGAGGAAGCTCCCCATTCAAAACCGCACTCACTTGCCCGGTTAAATCGACCCGCTTAGGCATTTTCTTTTTGTTTTGCCTCTTTTGTGTACACAATTCTTTTACAAATTTTGCATAGGCGGGTACTTGTTTTATTGCATCAAGGAGTGGAAGGTTAATTTTAACTTGCTTGAACATGTCCCACAATTCTTCTTTTTGGGGACCTCTCGATGCAATAAAATTTTTCTTACCCGGGTCAAGTAAAGCCGATGGAAACGGGACTTGACTCGGTTCACCCTCAACTTTTTCACTTTCTTTATTTTCACCCAAACCCGGTTTATTAACATTTAATTCTTTTGGTTTAACCGGCGAAACATCATCATCACTATCATTACCCGTGATGTCCTCAACTACCCCCTCAACCAATTCGGGTGACAAATTGGCTTTAAACTCTTTTCCACTTCTCAAAACCCTAACCTGATGAACATTAACATTACCTCTTGACGAACCGTGTGATGGATTTACCTTGGTGTCACTAGGAAGTTGACCCTTATTCTTATTCAATTCACATCGGTTGCCAATTGACCCATTTGGGTTGTTAATGATTGTATGCTTTTGTCACGAACTTCATCTTTTTGCATTCGGACTTCATCAAGTTGATTCCGTTTTTGCATCTCCACTTGCATGCTCTTTAGCATCTCCATCATCTCGTTTCCACCCGAAGAACCCCCTTGTTCTTGACCCGCTTGATATTGCTTTTGATATCCTTGGTTGTTCCCTCCTCGATAACCACTTTGGTTGTTATAAGGTTGGCGTGAACCAAAGTTACCTTGGCTACCTTGAAAATTCGGGTTAGCTTGATTAGAAGGGTTCCCATAGCTAAAATTTGGGTGGTTCCTCAACCCGGGGTGGTAAGTATTAGAGTTCATGTTGTTGTAGTTTCTACCACCCCCTCCTTGACCTTGACCTTGTACCGCATGCACCTCTTCATATTGCCCTTCCACCATCCCTTGGCAATTTTCAGCCGCATGACCTATTTCATTACACAAAGCACAAACATCATAAATTTGGTTAGTAGTTTGAACATTACCATCATCTATGGCGTGCACTTGAGGTCGGGCAATGGCAGGTCGGGCTCTCCTCGATGCTTGAGCCTTTCTTTTCGAGGTAATCGCCATGTTCTCTAAGAACTCCCAATCATGATTTTCATAGTTCGTGCCAAAAGTCCCACCGGTAATGGACATTAAATCTCTAGCATCCTCGGCACTCAACCCCTCGTGGAAGGCATTCATCAACTCCCAAAGCTCAATCCCATGGTGAGGGCAATTCTTTATCGTCATATTGAATCGTTCAAACGCTTCATGGAACATCTCACCATGTTGTTGTTGGAAGCTCCTCAACCCCTTTCTAGCATCATTGGTCTTTTGGGCGGTATAGAATTCGTCTAAGAAAATTTGCTGCATTTCCGCCCAAGTATAAATAGATGCCGAAGGCAAAGTGTAGAACCATTTCTTTGCCTTATCTTCCAAGGAAAATTGAAACAAGACCAACTTCACATCATCGGCCGAAAAACCTTGACTCCCAAAAGTATTGCAAATTGAGTCATAGGCCTCTAAATGGAAATACGGCTCCTCCGTTGCTAGCCCTTTGTACTTCGGTAAACTTTGCAACGAATTGGTTCTTACTTCAAAAGTTCTCCCTTGGTTGTTGTGAGGGATAACCACCGGTGAAGGGTTTTGAGTAATGATCGGCCTGAAATGTGCCTCTATTCCCCTTGCTTGTTCCCTAAGATGCCTTCTTGGAACACCCAATCGACCCCTTGGACGAATAGGACCCATTGGTCTTGGTATAGGCCCTTGTGGTGCAATTGGTTGTTGGGGCATCGGTGGGTATTGAATCGGCCTTTGAAATTGTGGTTGTACATGTTGTGGCCGAACTTGTTGCAATGGGATAGGGCGTTGCATTGGTGGCCCTTGTGGTCTTGGCCGAATATGTTGCGGTATAAGTTGTTGTTGTGGCATTCCACCAGCACTTGTCATCCCTTGAGATTGACTTTGCACATACCCGAACTCTCCTTGATCACCATAACCTTCATAAGCGTACCCATCTTCATCATAGCCCTCAAAATCTTCGTATCCTTCCTCATATCCATCTCCCCCTATACCCGAAGTTTGCCCAAATGGAATGGTCGAGTATTGAAAACCCGACTGGTTTGATGGTCTAAACGTAGAGGTAGTATGGACAATGGTTGTATTTGGTGGTATTGAATAATGAGAAGATGATTGACCTGTAGATGGAGGAAAGAAGTGTGATAATGGTGGGATTGTGGCTGAAGGGTTAAAAGTAAGATTGGGTTCATTTTGAGTAGTAGTCGGTTGTGTGGTGTTGGTTGGTGTAGTATCATGAAGTGGAGTAGGCATTGTAGTAGAATTAGGCATGGTTGTGTTTGGTGATGGTTGTGTGGAAGTAGGTATAAAAGTTGAGGTCGTTTGACCCGTTGTGGGTGGTACTTGTGTTTCGTCCATGATGTTTCTTGGTGTGATGGGTGAAGTAGGTGAACCAATGATTCTGTTTTCGCGTAGTAAAACTCGGTTTTGCCTTAACGTTCTTTCAATTTCCGGATCAAATGACAATGGTGACGCTTTGTGAGAGCCTCTAGTATGCATGCACCTGTAAAACCTGCACACTAAACACACCAGTGTAAACCCGAAAATAACAAAGCAAAACTAACAAACTGACACACGTTGCGCACTACTCCCCGGCAACGGCGCCAAAATTTGACGTGATTGTCGTGGGTCACGCAAATTTATCCCAAAAACAACTATAGATAGCGGTAATAGGGTATCGAACTCAGGGAGTATGTGGAAAGTGTGTTGTTTTTATAGCCTTGCGATTAAACTACAATTAACCTAATTTGCAGAAAATAAAGATCAATGAATTTGGATTGTTGTTTGAGAAAACTAAATTAAAAACTAATTGCAAATCAAATTGGTTGTTAAGCAGATTAAGAGAAAGCGATCATCCTAAACTTCCGGTTTGCTTTTGACAATTGTGTTAAATTCACTAGAAAGAATCACATAGACATGATTCATGTATGATTGTTTGTTGTGATAAAAGGGAACTAAGTACTCGGATTATGAAAACGCGAGGTTGTTACCCGATAACCAATTGATTAATATCTAACCCTAATCCCTCCCGTGATATCTCGATTGTTAGCAACACCAAGAACGTACGATTTAGGATATGATTATAACATCAATCAACAATTTACAAACAAACATTCACACACCATAATAAACATATGCATTGCAAGTCTATTATTCTAGAAATACGAATCAAAACACAAAAGTCATAGACAAACCTTCAATTCAGGATGATCACCACAAGTTTAGCCGGACATAACTTGGTGAATCATCATAACAACAAGTCTAATGTTCATAGGAATCGAAAACATAAAACGAATGTTAGGACTTATCCAAAACCAAGCAAGAACAAGCCAAATCGCCCCTAGTGTCTCCCAAAAACCGACAATCATGAGAACACTTGAAAAGACACAATAAAAACTGATTTAATGAGGCAGTTACGCAATTGATCGCAGCCACCACCGTAAATTACGGTCCTACCGTAATTTACGGTGGTCTTGATATTGTTACGGTACAAACTATCTGATTTACGGTGAGCTTCAGGTCAACATCTTGTCCACCGTAAATTATGGTGAGACCGTAATTTACGGTGGTGACTTGAAATTTTTTCTTTGTTTCATCTTTTGTTCCGCACACGACCCGTTCAACTCCAATACCCTCCAAAGCTGCGTTTTATCCACTTTAAGCTCCCGAACCGCACCTGAAACATAGGCAACAGTAGTTATCTAATTCAAGACAATTACAAGATTAAGTGAAGGATTATTTCGTCTTTTAACATGATTAAGGGTTGTCCAACGGACCACCCGTCAAAACCCCTGACCTTTTTCCTAGACATAAAACTTGGACAAAATGTCCAAGGATAAACCTTGGACTAAGTTTCAAGACTTGTACAATAAAGATCCTAACAAATTGGAAAGCATGCACTTATCACCCAAAATGCACTAACAAACTCCCCCTTGATCAGTGCATGGTCTTCATGTGGTCTTGAATTCTTCATTATCGTTGACTTTAACTTGGACTTCTGTTTTGGTTGACCAGAACTGATAAGCGACAGTTACCCAGCAGGAACTGCACTAACAGTCTCCCCCTTAACTGTTGCATCAGTTCTGTGCGGCATCGATAATCTTCAGTCACCGGATGCTGCACTTACAGACTCCCCCTTGATTGATGATATCATGGCTGCTTTCAACTTTGGCTGAGACTTGATCTTTTTGGCAGAGCACAGCGATCTTCAACCCTTCTAATAAAAGACTTGCTGACGATCACTTAAGGCTGCTTTGAGAAACCCGAAGAATCCAACATCAAACACTGTAGATCCTCCCCCTCAAACTACTCCCGAATCAAGTTAACGCGAACCAACCTACAACCACATGTAGGAATATCGCTCGATACATTAATCTTCAAACTTAACCAGTAGAAGAACGAAACGTCGGATTTCCAATGCCTAACATCAAACACTTCAAATTCCCAAAAACATGAAGCTCAGTTCGATAAGTTAATAACAAACTGAACTTTGTAAAAGTACATCCACCATCTTGATCAAAGTCTACAACTGAGTGTCTAAAATCATTTCATCTCGAATCTTCAAGATCCAATCTCGTATCTTCACAAATCCACCAATTACCCGATGACTTTCGTCTCCAATCTCCCCCTCAATGTAAGAACCCCTATTTCGAGAATCCGATCAGTCACCAACTTGGAAGAGGGACCAAGAAGACTAATCTTCTCTACTCTAACCGGCATACGATAAAGGCTTGACCTTCAACTAGTTGCCAAACGAACAATTTGCTTCATCACGTCAACACTTGATTAAACCTCGAAAAAACTTGACAAAACTCAATCATACACTAGCTCTAACTTGCTTCATGTTATAAACACTTCGCCACCGGTAAGATTAACACTAAGTTAATCTCAAAGATAGTAGACATGAACTTGTTTCGATGTAGCACCAAGATCCTTTGATTTACAAATAAAATAGGAACTTCAAAATTTTTACTCCCCCTTTTTCTTTGTAAACACTACAAAGTTTGAGGGGGAGGATCTACAGTGTTTGATGTTGGATTCTTCGGGTTTCTCAAAGCGGCCTTAAGTGATCGTCAGCAAGTCTTTTATTAGAAGGGTTGAAGATCGCTGTGCTCTGCCAAAAAGATCAAGTCTCAGCCAAAGTTGAAAGCAGCCATGATATCATCAATCAGGGGGAGTCTGTAAGTGCAGTATCCGGTGACTGAAGATTATCGATGCCACACAGAACTGATGCAACAGTTAAGGGGGAGACTGTTAGTGCAGTTCCTGCTGGGTAACTGTCGCTTATCAGTTCTGGTAAACCAAAACAGAAGTCCAAGTTAAAGTCAACGATAATGAAGAATTCAAGACCACATGAAGACCATGCACTGATCAAGGGGGAGTTTGTTAGTGCACTTTGGGTGATAAGTGCATGCTTTCCAATTTGTTAGGGTCTTTATTGTACAAGTCTTGAAACTTAGTCCAAGGTTTATCCTTGGATATTTTGTCCAAGTTTTATGTCTAGAAAAAAGGTCAGGGGTTTATGTTAGGGACAAAAGTCAGGGTTTTTGTGTAGAGTATTTTGTCCGAGTTTTAGTCCCTAGTCTATATATATATGTTGTATAGGATTAGGGCAATCATCAGAAAATCGATCAAGAAGCTTTGTGCACCTCTCTCACTTCTTGTTCCTCCTGGTGTGCACATCCTAGAGAGAGAGACTATGTGTTAGTGAGAGAAAGCTAGGGTTTAGATCTTTGTGATCTAAACCAGCTTGTAGATGATGTTTACTCCTTTGGTATGTAATCTGTGATGACTGATTCAATATAAAGGGTTCATCTTCTACGTATTTCTATCTTGTTCATATTTTGTTCTTCATGTCTTGAATCAAGTGAAATGTTTGATGTTCGTCATCGATCCGGTGCTTCCATAGAATCAAAACTCTCTGAGTTTTAAAAACAAAACTCTGAATAAAAACTCTCTGAGTTTTAAAAATAAAACTCTGAATAAAAACTCTGAGTTTCAGAATCAAAACTCTGAATGTTGAAGGACCTTGCACAATACTCGGATAAAAGGACATAAGCTGAAACTCGGATTTTAGAAGTCTTTTTAAAACTCGGACTGAGACTAGACTAATTAAAAACTCGGACCAGATCCACATTAATTAAAAACTCGGAACAAAGTGAAACTCGGATGGAAAAGTTATTAAAACTCGGAATCAGCTGAACATGGTTTAAAAACTCTGAATAGCATAACAGAGTTTAAAAACTCGGAACAATGAAGATTGTTTAAAACTCGGAACAAAACCGTTTGGCCAACAGTTTCAAGTTTCAACAGATAAAACTCGGAGACAAGTTGTTTTTTACCTATTCAAAACTCGGACAGTTGACAATACTCGGACATGGTGAAGCTCAGAAACAAGTCTCCGGACTTTCTCCCTAGTGTGACTTCACACTAGTTCACCAAAACCCCGGAACCACAAACACAGAGTCTTAAACTCAGACAAACCTTTTTGGATCAAAACCCTAGATCTCCAAACCAACACAGCCGACGAACAGCTTCATTTTCTTCAAGTTTTCTCCAGAATCTTCAAGTCTTCAGGATGTTTGGCGGAAACAAACATCAAATCAAGAGCAATGGTGATTCGGAAGGCGGTTAGACCATTCCGAATCGGTAACCATGCTCTGATACCACTGTGGAAGCACCGGATCGATGACGAACATCAAACATTGCACTTTATTCAAGACATGAAGAACAAAATATGAACAAGATAGACATATGTAGAAGATGAATCTCTTTATTAACGAATCAGTCATCACAGATTACATACCAAAAGAGTATACATCATCTACAAGCGGGTTTAGATCACAAAGATCTAAACCCTAGCTTTCTCTCACTAACACATAGTCTCTCTCTATAGGATGTGCACACCAGGAGGAACAAGAAGTGAGAGAGGTGCACAAAGCTTCTTGATCGATTTTCTGATGATTGCCCTAATCCTATACAACATATATATATAGACTAGGGACTAAAACTCGGACAAAATACTCTACACAAAAACCCTGACTTTTGTCCCTAACATAAACCCCTGACCTTTTTCCTAGACATAAAACTTGGACAAAATGTCCAAGGATAAACCTTGGACTAAGTTTCAAGACTTGTACAATAAAGACCCTAACAAATTGGAAAGCATGCACTTATCACCCAAAGTGCACTAACAAACTCCCCCTTGATCAGTGCATGGTCTTCATGTGGTCTTGAATTCTTCATTATCATTGACTTTAACTTGGACTTCTGTTTTGGTTGACCAGAACTGATAAGCGACAGTTACCCAGCAGGAACTGCACTAACAGTCTCCCCCTTAACTGTTGCATCAGTTCTGTGTAGCATCGATAATCTTCAGTCACCGGATACTGCACTTACAGACTCCCCCTTGATTGATGATATCATGGCTGCTTTCAACTTTGGCTGAGACTTGATCTTTTTGGGAGAGCCCAACGATCTTCAACCCTTCTAATAAAAGACTTGCTGACGATCACTTAAGGCCGCTTTGAGAAACCCGAAGAATCCAACATCAAACACTGTAGATCCTCCCCCTCAAACTACTCCCGAATCAAGTTAACGCGAACCAACCTACAACCACATGTAGGAATATCGCTCGATACATTAATCTTCAAACTTAACCAGTAGAAGAACGAAACGTCGGATTTCCAATGCCTAACATCAAACATTGCACTTGATTCAAGACATGAAGAACAAAATATGAACAAGATAGAAATACGCAGAAGATGAACCCTTTATATTGAATCAGTCATCACAGATTACATACCAAAGGAGTAAACATCATCTACAAGCTGGTTTAGATCACAAAGATCTAAACCCTAGCTTTCTCTCACTAACACATAGTCTCTCTCTCTAGGATGTGCACACCAGGAGGAACAAGAAGTGAGAGAGGTGCACAAAGCTTTTTGATCGATTTTCTGATGATTGCCCTAATCCTATACAACATATATATATATATATAGACTAGGGACTAAAACTCGGACAAAATACTCTACACAAAAACCCTGACTTTTGTCCCTAACATAAACCCCTGACCTTTTTCCTAGACATAAAACTTGGACAAAATGTCCAAGGATAAACCTTGGACTAAGTTTCAAGACTTGTACAATAAAGACCCTAACAAATTGGAAAGCATGCACTTATCACCCAAAGTGCACTAACAAACTCCCCCTTGATTAGTGCATGGTCTTCATGTGGTCTTGAATTCTTCATTATCGTTGACTTTAACTTGGACTTATGTTTTGGTTGACCAGAACTGATAAGCGACAGTTACCCAGCAGGAACTGCACTAACACTCCAAAATTTCCTGGAGGAACATCGAAGATTAATTGATCGAAGGTCTGGAAAACAGTATTGAAAGCCTTGGGAGCGACTCGGCAGCGAGCAACGTCGGCTTAGTCGTCAAGCCGACTCAGAATTTCAAGAAGCAGAGACTCAGGGAGTTTGTCCATGAAAACAATTACTAGGGTTTTGAAGGCTATAAAATTAAAAACCCTACGACACCGCCATGCATTCTGGTTACGTGGTGATTTATATTTCTTTGGGCCTCCACCCGATTGGGTCCAACCCAATCCAAAGCCTTCATAATTGTAGCTTAGATTGTACTTGTACCACTAGTTCAACAAAGGTTAAACAATTGGGTTTGGGCGGTTTGAACCGGGTGTGATTGGGTTCAATATGATTTAAAAGTATAGGGTTAGTGTGTTACAACCGAATTCCAACTATATACGGTTCGAGTCGTTTCTAACCCGTTACGGAACCTAAACCGCTTTTTGTGCCTCTAGAAGGTTTTGAAATTAATATAATAAAAATGGATTAAAGACAAATTAAGAAAAAGATGAAATCTATTTCATTATTCTTTTGAAGTTGTATCGGAGAGTGAATATATCAGCTATAAGCTACAATGATTTATAGATATGATTGTGAAAGGTGGAACACCAAATTCTACACATTCGATATTAAGGCAACACGTGTATTTGATATTTAAAGTGATTTCAATGCTACAAAACTCAAAACCACTAAATTACAGAAGTAACTAAGTTTTGAGAATTATTTTATTTATTGTTTTTTATGGTTATTTATTGTAGCATTTAGAGTAAAATGACCAAAATACCCTTATGTACGGTCTACTTGGTTAGATTTGGCATTGAAAACTAACTGAGTTAAACCTAAAGGACATAACATGCAAGGGGAGTACGTTTTTTTGTACTTTTAAGAGAAAAGAAATAGTTTGCAAATTAGTGTAAACATAAAGGATGATTTTTATAATTTACTCTATCAAAATCCCTAGCAAGCCAACCATTCAGTAATAAAAGCCCCTTGTGGTGAGATACAAAGCCTCATCGATTCAACATCTCTCATATTTGATATAAGATTGCGGACAACTGGCTTAAAAAGTTTAGTGGTTTGAGAAGAACTTCAAGAAAGCGTCTTATTTCCCATTGCAGTGAACGTTATATATTCATTGTTAGTAGGTGTTGATATAGAATATAGAAATATTGAAAGTCTTCTAAATTAGTACACATCAACCTATGTTGTTGGTTCGTTCTTAAAAGGACAAAATATTAGTTAAGGGTAGATAGTTAGGGCCATTGTGGAAAATTGACTTATAAAGCCTCATGGAAGGCGTCCATGAATACAATGAGGTGTGTAGCCAAAATGATTAAATGGAAATATGTATACTAGGGTGTGTTATACCGGACCAATGATTAAATGGAAATACTTACATTAGGGTGTGCTATACCGGACCAGTAGAAACCGAACCAAACGGGAAACCAATATCATGAAGTGTAGGACCGAAGACTGTTGATGCATAAGTGTGGATGCGACTTGCTCGCTTCGACATTGTTACAAGTTGAAGACCAAGAATCGATATCCTCCGTCGTGTCTCGGATCGTTATCAAGTATGTCTGCAAGTTCTGCTTGTTGCTGAACTATATATTCTGTTTGCTGTTGTCTGCAACGAAAAACCCAGCTGCATACATGACGAAATACCTGCTACATGACGGAGAACCCAGCTGATCCTCATATGACCAAAGACCTCATCAGCACTCGATGGAATACTGCCATTTCACTTTGTGGCGAAAAACCTGTGGTTTTTCGCCATCTATGGTTTTTCGCTAATGTCTTTCGTCGGCTGCATATCTTTCATCGGCTGCAATATGTTTCGTCGTCCATTGTTCCTATATATAACAGCAGACCTGAAGACAGAAGGACACAGAATGACAGAACACACACTGAGTTAGTGTATTCAGAGAGAGTTTGAGAGATTGTTCTAGTTGAACCTTTGTAAACAAACTTTCTGATTAAGTAATACATTGAGCTGTTCAAACGTTGAATCTTTGTGTTCGTGTTCCTATCTCGGTTTGCATTCCCGGTTGGATTCCGCACAACTAGGTTTGTTCGTATACAAGGATTAGGCGACTAGATCCTCCTCTAGTTGGATCTACAAGTGGTATCAGAGCCAAGGCTCTCTTCCTTGTTAAAACCGAGTGTTTTTCTTGTGTTTTGAAGTTCATACTTTCTACTTTCTGGGAAAAAACTGTTTGAAAATCTTTGTCATTTTGCTGTTAGTTCATAGAAAACCTTGTTTAAAACTCATTTATGTATGTTGTGTTAGGGTTTTTAGTGAAGTTTCTTGCAAAATTTGTGTTCAAAAAATTTTCGGTCATCAGAAAACTCATTAAGTTCATCCAAATATTCATATTGTTCATCAAATATATTTGTGTTTGATCCTTGGTTGAGTTACTGTTGAAGTGTTAAAGATTAAAATATATTTACTTTGAAAATCTTGACTCAAACAATGATGGGTTGGTAAACTGATTGTGATAAGGTAAGGTGTTTGACAAAGTTACCTTCAAACATGCTGTGCGTCAGAGGGTAAGATAAGGTTTGGTGGGATCTTTTTTTTAAATATCTATCTGATTGTGACAAAAGGGTCAACGAAAAACCTTCTCTTTTTTGGAATTGTTTTTGACGAAAAACATATTTTTCATCACAATTGGTCTAGACGAAAAACATCATTCTTCGTCACTTTGTTATTTACGAAAAACCCTTTTTCGTCAATTGAGTCTTTCGCAAAGAACTTAGTTTTTCATCGCTTTCACTTAGAACTTTTTAACAGAAGCTTTCAAAAATTGTCTTAACAAATTGTTTTAAGTGATTTAAGCAGGTATTCATCATTATATATCCGAAATGAGTTAAGATTGGTGGTGTATTCCATCCAATATGGAGAGCAAGTATAGAAGCACGGGTTTGTCGCCATCATGGGCCGAATCTCCGCACCTGCATCTTCGTCTATTCCATCACAAGCGAATCAAATTTCGACTGGTCAATGGGCGTTCGTTTCAAATCAAACTCAAAATATTAAAAGTATACTTTTAAGCGAAAGTGAAACCGGAAGCCTTAACCGCCCACCGAAGCTAATGCACATGAATGAATATCCTGGATGGGAAGAAAGATTCCATACGTATGTCCTTGGGCACAGCACGGAATTGTGGTTATGTTTTACTACAGATTTCGATCAAGCACTTGAGGTTGCCGCTTCAACTGCTGTCACGGCCCCAAGCCCGGTTTGACCCGGTCAAGAGCCGCGGGACAGGAAACCCGTGGTATTTATTTAATTGAGTTTAACAGCGGAAGATTTTAGCAGAATCTTTTTAAAAACTGAAAAATACCCAATTATTTTATTTCATAATTCGGGATAAAACCCCGGTAATTTACAATAAGGTGATTTCACTGGGAAATCTTTATTTTACAAAACATGTTTCTTTATTTATATTGAGCCACTTCTTTAAGCTTGTAGTGCTTTATGGTACTTTTCCTAGAACACAACAGATTACCTGAAACATGTTTGAAAAAGGTTTTGTCAGCGGTAAATACTGGTGAATCATTCTTTTTACTAAAATGACACGTTGTTATAATTTACAGTATTAAGAGCGATTACAATGTTTATATATCAACCAACTACCCACGGTATTTGTCACTCAACTCGTTTCTGTGACTATGGTCATATCACCCATTGGCTAACCTGTTGTCCAATGGTGACGATTATCGAGTAATGTATACAAAACCCCACATACCGGCTGTAATATGGAGATTACAAAGACTTAATCCCTCTAATTATAACTTTGAAAACCTTTAAGAATTTATAAAGTACTTTGATAAAAAGAGAATGACTCACATTGCAGATTTAATACGGGCAGAGTTTAAGCCTACGGTTTAGCCTTGTAACCTAAATTAATAACATGCACACGAACTAGGTCAGTAACTAATACAGCATTTACGATAACTAACGAGATTAAACCCTCACAACGAATGACAAAGTGCAATACTTAAACATCCATCGATTTCATGACGAATGACAAAGCATAACCCTAATGTGGGCAGCAGTTAAACATCCATCGGATAGTTTCAATCGATCGGACATTGAATCGTAGCAGCGATCGAGTTATTACCCTGTATTGTGGCAGCGATTCGTGATTCGTGTGTGTTTTTGGACTGTTTCTACAATATCTCAATTTACGAAACGAAATTTTACGTCGTTCAAGTGCCAAAATTCAAGTCCCAAACCCATCTATTTATACTTGAAATTTGACCCCCTCGCGTGACGCGAGGGGTACCACCTTGGGCGTCGCGTGACGCGAAGGGTCACAACCTACCATAGGGTAGCCACGTTCCTAACTAGCTTTGCTGAGTTGACGGAATCATAAAATTCGTTTTTGACAACAAATTAAGTGGATAATCGTAACTAGGGAATACCCCCCCCCCCCCCCTGAGTTTTAGGGGCCCTGATCCTGATTCTGATTGTTCTGAAAATTTTAGGGTTTATACAGAATCACTTGGGGGTTTCAGTTACGGTTTCCTATTGGACAAAATAAAATAATAATTAGGACTTTTGATGAGAGTTGTTATATTCTCCCCACCTTAATAAAAATCTCGTCCTCGAGATTTACTGGAACAAGTAGGGATATTTTCGCTTCATCTCTGATTCCAGTTCCCAAGTGTATTCAGATCCTCTCTTCGAATCCCACTTGACTTTGACCGGCACTAGTCGTTTATGCTTGAGAAACTTAATCTTTCTGTCTTCTATCTGCAGTGGTTTCTCCACAAATTTTAGCTTCTCATTTACCTGTATATCTTTGAGAGGTATTACCAGAGATTCGTCAGTTAGACATTTCTTAAGGTTGGATACATGAAATACGTCATGTACTCCAGCTAACTCTTCTGTTAGTTGTAAGCGATAGGCAACTGGTCCTATACGTTGGATCACTGGGAATGGTCCTACGTATCTTGGAGTTAGTTTTCCTTTCTTACCGAATCGAACTACTCCTTTCCAAGGAGATACTTTCAATAGTACTTTGTCTCCAACTTGAAACTCTAACGACTTTCATCTATTGTCTGCATAACTCTTTTGACGATCTCGAGCAGTCTTCAGTCTTTCTTTGATTTGAGTGATCTTGTCGGTGGTCTCTTGCACAATTTCAGGACCTGATAACTGACTTTCTCCTATTTCTGCCCAGCAAACTGGAGTTCTACACTTACGTCCATACAGTGCTTCGAATGGGGCAGCCTCGATGCTTGAATGATAACTATTATTATAGGAGAATTCAATCAACCAGTTTCCACCAAAATCTATCACACATACTCGGAGCATGTCTTCTAGGGTTTGTATCGTCCTTTCACTTTGCCCGTCTGTTTGTGGATGATATGCCGTACTTAAATTTAGTCGAGTTCCCATGGCTTTCTGAAAACTTGTCCAGAAGTGGGAAGTGAAACGACTATCCCTATCTGATACAATGGAGAGTGGAACTCCATGTAAGGATACTACTTCATCTACATACAATTTGGCTAACCTTTCCATGCTAAAGGTTTCCTTCATGGGTAGAAAATGAGCGGACTTGGTTAATCGATCCACAATTACCCAAATCGCATCATTCCCTTTTCTGGTTTTGAGTAACTTGGTAACAAAATCCATTGTTATAAGTTCCCATTTCCATACAGGCATTTCTAACTGTTGAAGTAGACCCGAAGGTTTCTGGTGTTCTGCCTTGACTTGTGAACAAGTAAGACACTTAGAAACATATCTAGCTATGTCCTTTTTCATTCCTATCCACCAGAAATTATTTCTTAAATCTTGGTACATTTTATTGTTTCCCGGGTGCATGGTATACCTAGATTTATGAGCTTCTTCTAAAATCTTTTCTCTTAAATTTCCTTGCTTAGGTACCCAAATTCTTTTTTTTATGGAATTTCCAAATTCCATCCTTTCCTTGCTTTAATTCTTTTATTCGTCCCTTCATTCCTTCAGCATCATCCCCTATTGCTTTAATTCTAATTGTAGATTTAATCTAAGAGCACGAACTCGTCTTTGGTTCTCATGATAGTTACGACTTAAGGCATCTGCAACTACATTTGCCTTTCCTTCATGATATTGAATATCACAGTCGTAGTCGCTTAGTATTTCCATCCATCTCCTTTGTCTCATGTTTAATTCTTTTTGCCCAAATATGTATCTTAAACTTTTATGATGCGTATAGACAGTAAACTTACTCCCGTACAGATAGTGTCTCCAAATCTTAAGGGCAAAAATTATGGCTCCTAATTCTAAGTCATGAGTCGTATAGTTTTCTTCGTACTTTTTCAATCGTCTTGATGCATACGTGATTACCTTTTTTGCGTTGCATTAGTACACATCTTAATCCTAGCTTAGAAGCATCACAGTAAACTTCAAAATCTTCTGTTCCTTCTGGTAAGGCTAAAATTGGGGTGTTTGTTAACCTTTGCTTTAAAATCCTAAAAGCCTCTTCTTGCTTAGGTCCCCATTCAAACTTAACCGCTTTACAGGTTAGCTTAGTTAATCGCACTGCTATTTTGGAAAAATCCTTAATAAAACGCCTATATTATCCTGCTAAAAAAAAACTTCTAATTTCCATAGCTGTTTGTGGAACCTTCCATTTGGTAATTGCCTCTATCTTTGCAGGATCTACATGAATACCTTCGTGATTCACCATGTGTCCTAAAAATTGCACTTCCTGTAGCCAAAATTCACACTTCGAGTATTCTGATACTACTGGTATTTCCTTAAGTTCCTTGCTCTTAGTGTTAATGATTACCGAAATCATATACACTATTCCTGGCTTTCGTTCATAACTAGCAACTTTCATTACTGAAATGAACTTCATTGGTTTTCGCGGTTTATCTCCTGTAACCCTGATTACTTCTCCGGTGGGTGCACGAATTTCTATGGAATTCTTATCACAAAGGATTCGAGCATGGTTGGCTACTAACCAATCCATTCCTAACACAACATCAAATCCGGCTAAATCCATAGGTAATAGATTTGCCGAAAATTTATGACCTAAAAGTTCTATCTTTCCTTCTTGCATAACCTTATTTATTTTAACAGAATTTCCATCTGCTGTTTCGACTGTAAAAATCTGCCTAAGGTTGGTTAAAGGTAAATTAAGAGCTTGGCAGGATGAAGTATTGATAAAACTTTGGTTTGCACCAGAGTCAAATAATACTTTTGCGTAAACGTTGTGAACTAGGAACGTACCAGCTATCACATCTAGAATGAGTTATGCCTCCTGAGTAGTTAATTGGAAGGCTCGAACATTCTTCTTGGTAGCTCCGTCGGCTGGTTTGGCTTTATTGTCTGCTGGTTTGACCAATTTAGGGCATTCTGGTTTAAAATGTCCCACTTCTCCACAGTTATAGCAGATCGTTGTTTTCTTTCTCCAGTCTTCTTCACGATGTCCTACCACTTTGCAAAAATTGCAGGTTACATTACATCTTCCATAATGTTTCTTTTTGCAATTCCTGCAGAATGGCGGAGTTGAGGATTGCCCTGTTCCTCTTTTCTTGAAGTTGCTATTATTACCCACACGAAATCCTTGGGTAATTTTCTGAGCCAGTTCCTTTTTCTTGTTTTCATCTCTTGTGCGTATCAGCTCGTCAATTATGGTGTTAGCTAATTCTACCGCATCGTCAATAGTGCGAGGTCTCTCAGCTTTAACGATATTACGGATTTCGCTAATCAATCCCCAAATATAGCGAGAAATAAGTACCGGTTCTGGCGAAGCCAGTGTTGGTACCACTCTAGCATATTCGAAGAATGTCGTAGTATATCCTCGACAGTCTACACCCATCATTCGATGGTTCAGGAACTTATTTGCCATTTGTTCCTTTTCATACTCGGGGACATAATTTTCTTTCTATTAACTGTTTAAATTCTTCCCAACTCATGGCATAGGCCCTATTTCTTCCTTTGGCTTGAAGAACTGTATTCCACCATTCTAGAGCCCCTTCTTTAAAAAGATTTGACGCATACATAACCTGGTCTTCTTCAGCACATTTACTTATGGTAATTACTGCTTCGGTTTTCTCCAACCAACGCAGTGCTGCAGTTGCCCCTTCATTACCTGCAAACTCAGATGGTTTACAGGCAAGAAATTCTTTGTAAGTGCAACCAGGCGTTGCAGCTTTCATTTTCTTAGGAATCGGGGCTTGCAGAACATTATCATTATTGTTATTGTTGTTGTAGCCGCCTCCGTTTACACTATTACTGAAGTTATCTTCTTGGGTACGTTTACTAGGAATGATTTGTTGAGGCTCAACAGGTTTCTGGGCAGCAGCAATGATTGCTGGAATAGCATTGGCTATTCCTTGCGCAACGATATTTTCTATATCTTGCCTAGTCATAAATTGGTCCTCCGGGTGTTGCTCAGATTGATTAATCTCATTAACTGTTTCATTATTAGCGTTTTCCATCTGATAATTAATATATATAATTAGTATAAAATTATACATAAAACAATCATACAAATTTCACAACAAACATACAACCAAAATTATCGATCTCTCGATTCCCATTTTATATATATATATATATATATATATATATATATATATATATTATGCATCATTACACACCGTTATTTTACAAAGGTTTTATTGGTAATTATTTTACAAGATTATATTTTACTATTATTATTATTATACACTCACAGTCTCACAACCCCACTATTCCTCATCAGTTGGCGTTTCAGCAACGACGTTCCCTCTCGTCGTACTTCCAGGAGATCTGTTTTCCTACTTCCCGAATTCTATTCCCTGCACCTATCAGCTCCTTGTTGGTGCATACATCTGTCGACTTCGTCTTGTATCGAGTCTTGTACTAGATATGTTAGATCAGGGCACGTTGTACGAGAAAATAGGAGATTTTAGGTTGTATTAAAGGTGTTTTCGCTTGAAGTGGTTGAGTCCGCTTGAAATGACAATTGTCAGTTTCAAGCGAAACCAACATATGGTAGTTTGCTTGAACTGATTCTTGTCAGATTCAAGCGAAACCCAACTCCTATAAATACCATTCAAGCGATCTCATTTGTAACTTTTGTGATTTTGGATACCGAAGTGCTACCGGTTTATCCAGTGATTGTACAAGCTGTAATATCAATCAGAAACTTGTTTAAAGTGATTGCTAGCTGTTTCGAAGTCAATTTCTTTGTTTCCGCCACTGAAACAGATAAAAACTCCTCTGAACGACTCGCTTGGGTCATCACACGATCCTTCACTCCTCGCCAAAATGGCGGAGTTCAGCTAAATTTTCGTTACTCATCGGTGGGTTTGGTATGGGTTCTGGATCGAACTGAGGGAAAAATGTATAAGGATTATTAAGTAGGTTTTGAAACTGCCAGTTATTAGTCCACCACTCGTCCATTCCTAGAGGTTGGGTGTGGATTAGAGGTTCTGGGATGGCTGGTTCCAAATTTATTGGAAGTTGAGTTTCAGCAGGATAAGGGTAAAGGTTGGTATGGATAGGGCTAATAATATCACAACTTGCCAATATACGATCCAAATCTTCTTGTAATGGCAACTCCTCAACTTTTTTAGAACTCTCCCCAATTTCCATTTCTACTTTCCCAGATCCTTCCCTGATCTCAATTCCTTTTCCTTTGTCTATGGGATTTTCTATTTTGGGAACCTTTCTAATTGCTGGCTTCCTCCTGCGTACACGCCTCCAACCTACGAATCTTCTCCTTTTCTTAGGCTTTGGTTTCTCTGGAGGTGGAGCTTTGAATTCCATAGGTTCTTCTATATCGGGTATGTAACCAGTAAAATCTCTGGAAACTTCTATTTTCACCGGATAAAGATTGAGATTATGAAGGGCTTCAGATAATTCATTCATGTTGTTTAGCATATATGCAAAATACACACAAAATGCTAAGTTAAAATTTTATAACAAAACTTTCACAGAAAATTTTCAAGTATTATTGCATACCGTGTGGCTAATTTAATACAAAAGACAACTGACAAGTAAAATACACTAAGGTTTATTGTAATTTATTTATTTTACTGAATAAAGTTTCTGGCTTATAGGTGATAAGGATGCTAATACTGGGTCAGGGTATTTTAAAGATTTGCATTTACTGCTATAGTGGCTAGCATTTAGAGATCTGCCCATTTTTCATCTAACTTGTCTTCCCATGGTTGGTTACTGCCTAATTTCTGAATTTCATGATTAACTCTCATTTCTTTTGATTGAGATTTCTTTATTTTCTCCTGACTTTTCCTAACAATCAAACTTCTTTTATTAGGAGAAAGTGGTTCCTCATAATGGCTTTTACGAACAAATATTCCCTCCTCAGTATCTACTGAGTATCTTGAGGATTTTGATTGGGATGAACTTCCCTTTTCTTTTGATGAACTATCTAATTTAAGATAGATGTTTGAAAGCTTTTGCTTACCCATACTGTAACTAACAAATAGTCAGTTAATAAAACACATAATCACAAAATGTTAATCAGGGAATTTAAGTAATTCTTAAATACTTAATTAGCTTAACTCAGTGGCTCTGATACCACCTTTTCCTGTCACGGCCCCCGCCCGGTTTGACCCGTTCAGGAGCCGCGAGACAGGAAACCCGTGGTATTTATTTAATTGAGTTTAACAGCGGGAGATTTTAGCAGGATCTTTTTAAAAACTGAAAAATGCCCAATTATTTTATTTCATAATTCGGGATAAAACCCCGGTAATTTACAATAAGGTGATTTCACTGGGAAATCTTTATTTTACAAAACATGTTTCTTTATTTATATTGAGCCACTTCTTTAAGTTTGTAGTGCTTTATGGTACTTTTCCTAGATCACAACAGATTACCTAAAACATGTTTGAAAAAGGTTTTGTCATCGGGAAATACTGGTGAATCATTCTTTTTACTAAAATGACACGTTGTTATAATTTACAGTATTAAGAGCGATTACAATGTTTATATATCAACCAACTACCCACGGTATTTGTCACTCGACTCGTTTCTGTGACTATGGTCATATCACCCATTGGCTAACCTGTCACGGCCCCCGACCCACCCTGGACGGAATCGGGAGCCGTGAACAGCCAAGTGGTACCGGTGATTATTTTGAAAAATACTGCAACGGAAATTTCATCAGGACCGTGAGTTAGGAAAAATATCAGAGTTTAGAAAACACCGGATTTTATTTATTAAATAGATGGGATAAACCCATGTTTTACAAAGGTAGCTTTAATAAGGGATAAACCCAATTACATAAAACAATATTTCTTAATTTGATTTAATTAATAAAATAAGCCACTTCTTGAAGCCTTTCAGTGCCGAATCCATCTCTTACTCCAATCTACTGTAATTACCTGAAACGCGTTTTAAAAAGGTTTTGTCAGCAGGAAATACTGGTGAATCATTCTATTTACTAAAACGACTCATTTGTTATAATTTACAGTATTAAGAGTTTTTATATTTGCCCCGTATCTTATAATTAGCTGGTTCAGTTGTCACTCGACCGGATCTATGACTGTGGTCATACCACTATTGGGTCCTGTCACCCAATAGTGACGTATATCACTAATTTAGGTCCGCCCACCTAAAATGATAAAACTGTAGTAATGTGCACAATAACCCACTTACTGCCAGTAACTTAAGATTAGCAAAGACTTAATCACTGCAAAGTATAACTGGAAAACATTTAGGTTTTTATAAAGTAATTTGATAAAAAGAGAATGACTCACATTATAAGCATGCAGATTTATACGGGCAGAGTTTAGCCTACTAGTTAGCCTTGATATTGCAGATTTATACAGGCAGAGCTTAGCTTATTGATTAGTCTTGTAACCTAGTGCACACAACTAGGTAAGTAACTAATACAGCATTTACGATAACTCACGAGATTAAAACCCTCACGACAAATGACAAAGTGCAATCACTTAAACATCCATCGGATTCACAACGAATGACAGAGTATTCCCCGAGTTTGGGTGGTAGTCAAACATCCTGTCGGAATCACGACTAATGACAAAGGATAGCGCTTAAACATCCGGTCGGATAGTTTCAATTGATCGGACATTGAATCGTAGCAGCGATGGAGTTAATACCCGGTATCATAGCAGAATTCGAGCTAGTGTGTGTTTTGTAGTAATCGGATTATATCTCAGTGCCTGAATTGAATTTTGAAGTCGAAACAAGTGAACTGTTCCAACCCCAAACCCCTGTATTTATACCCCACTTTGGACCCGCCCGTGTGTCCTGGACCTGTCGCGTGTCGCGGGGGATGCCAAAGTAGGGTAGGCATGCTTGGTCACTAGCTTAGGCCTGCTGAGTCGACGTTTCGTAGAAATTCGATTTTGACAACGAATTATGAGGATAATTCTAATTAGGGAATACCCCCTTTGAATTTTAGGGGTCCTGATCCTAATTCTGATTGTTCTGAAAATTTTAGGGTTTATGTAGGATCACTTAGGGGTCTTAATTAGGGTTTCTTATTTGTACAAAATATAATATATATAATAAGAAAATAATAGTTTTGATGAGAGTTGTTATGGTTTGGGACAAAAAGGAATAAAATGGTGAGAAAAGAAAATAGACCCATTTTGTAACTTTAGGGTTTAACTAGAAAATCTCCTGGTATAAATTTTGGGTATAACTTCTGAGCTATTTAAATATATAATTGTAAATGTGTTAAAATATAGTACCCCTAATTCAACCTTGTCCCTATGCCACGAGACAGAACCCCAACGAACTTAGTCAGGCAGAGCCTTGACATGTGTTATGGGGCTCAGATCAATCGGAAAGGGTAGCGGTGATCGGGAGTTAAAACACTTAAAACAGGGCAGGGTATTATTATTATTATGGGTTAATAATAATAAATAAAAAATATAACTAGAAATGAGAAAGGGGAAATTGGGCGACACAGGGAAGGAGAGAAAAGGCAACATTTCATGAAGTTTTGTATGCTATTTATATCAAAGGCATAAAGCCTTGTCATTATATTGATTCATATCTTGAAGACACGTAGACATATAACTAATTGAATTCATGCACCATCATATTATCTTTGGAGAAGATTCCTTTTTAAAGTATACCTACTCTACACGTATACATTAATATATGAAAGTTTAGTATTATTATTTTATTATTTCTCATGCATTTCGTACGACAGGATGTTTGAGTAGGATTATTATTATTTTTATTAGTTTATATATTATAATTAATTTAACTGCTTCACTTATTTGGCGCTTATAACTTCTATGACGTTTTATACAATAATAAATATGTCATCAGAACGAGTATATTTTTGTCTACATTTTGAACCAAGTTTCATTAAAAACAGGGTAGGTTCAAATATAATGTATTTTTATAATTTAATTATTAAACGGTTCCTAGACCCGTCTAATTACTTCATATTTCTAACAGTAGACTTACCCGTAATATACCTGTCTAATAATATAAGTTTTTATAGACTTTTATTTTTTTAGAAAAGTCACCCATATACAGGCCAATTAATTAATATAATATTTCAACCAACTATATAAAATAGTGTTTTAAACTATTTGGGTTGAATATTTATATTAAAAATAAACTAGTTACTAGTGGTTAAACCTATAATTCTTATATGATAAAATAGAAATGTTACATTCTCTCCACCTTGTTTTAAATCTCGTCCTCGAGATTTGGGTTCTGGTATTTCTTTTAGACTTATGTCATATTTTAGTCAATAAAAACAATATTAAGGTACATGACACAGAAAAATATCAAATTTTGTGAATACGAGTTGTATAATAAGTAGGATTCAACAGTTCAACTGAATTAGTTCAAGAAATCAATAACAAACGAATGAGATGAAATGATATAATTTCCAAAGTGACTAAGTCCAAGCCAAAAGATATATGATCAATAGATATTTTAAAATGAATGTGAAGGACTTTTAGAATCTAATACAATTCTTTGTCAAAAGAAAGCTTACTTTAATTGACAACTAAGGGAGACTTAGAATTGACAGGTTCAAAATGAAATAAAAGCATGAAAATGATTTGTCAAATATTGTATTATGATATGAGAAAAATCAATGTGCTGAGATGAGTGAATTGCAAGGATACACGAAAAGACAATAGAATTAGTGTATTATTGTCTTAATACATAATTGCATTAAGACGATATTTTATTTTATTTTATTATTTTTTTTAATTGATGAGTTGAAAGACAGATGTGGTTTTGGATGATTCGAATGATTGTGATTAGCCCAAGCTATAGGTTTATACCGATATCGCAAGGTGTCGTAATGATTGAAATAGTTCAATAATTATGGTGATCGAACAAATTAACCGTGTAATCAACTGAAAGCTTTTAATGAAAATTCTAGGGGTTTACGCCTTTGATCTGCATAACTCTTTTGTCGATCTTGATACATAATACTTCTATAAGTATTTAATAGTTTTGGAATATTAAACAAGATGAATAATTACTTATAAGTATAAAATGTCCTGTCCATGAATACTTAGACAATTATTTAGATAATTTTATTCGTCCCTTTAATTCTTGTATTGTTTTATGAAAATATGTCTTTTCCTTACAGTACAAAGTATATATATAAAAAATATTTCTATATATAATTAAAATTTGCTAAATAAGTATGATGACTTAATTTATATACATTAACTAGTCATTATCATGGTTGGATATTGGTTAGTGCTGCCTTGTTTAAGCATGGGTGATCAGTCCATGCCTAACTAAGGCTAGGCTACCCAATACCTGCCCCAGACAATAATCCTAGTACCTAAAAATAATACTAACACTACTACTGTGAATATATTATTATTAATAATGAAACTAATATTAATTGCCAATAATAAATAACTAAACATAAACTTAAATGAGAGTATGCCTCAAACATAATTTTATACATATAAATTCTTAACCTCAATGGTTTAACAAATTTTTTTTTTAAGAAATTCATTGACGTGATATCAAAGAGTCATCGTTTTGCAATAATGCGGTTCACAGTGCAAAAAGCAGAATGATATTTGAGTTTGGATAACAAATCGGAATGAAGCCCTCCAGTGGTCTTCATAAATCAAACGAACCACTTGCGTAACAAACAGTGCATGTGTAACGTGTGGATTTACCAAGAAATAAAATAGATCAATATTTATTACTATGAAAGAAATTCTCATGGTATGATGACCATTAGAGGAAGTAGAAATACGAAAGTCAATTCTTTATATGCAAAAGTCAGAAAAAGAAATATTAGAACTTTATCTGGAATTTCGTGTGATAACCGTTGTTAAGTGACATTACCAGGGAATGTCGAATAAAATGAAATAGGGAATTTGCAAAGGTATGTGACTCTTTTTGCAGTGATAATAATTATGACTCTGATTAGACTGTGCACCGATGGTTGTGAAATCTTGTTCCAACGTACCTCAATGATATTCCTGTCTTTTGTAGGATCATGTGGCAAAGTGCTTCTTTTTTATTAGTAGTTCTTCTACTAATGGAATTAGCATTGGTTTCATTGTACCCAATTTATATTTTCCAAAGGTCTTACCTTGGAAGTCGTATGTGATATACTTCGATGTCTGTGGACGTATAATTTAATTTTTATGTGTTTTCTTGTGCACTAGCACAACTTTACATGCTTCTTACTTGCGTTAATAGTTTATGGTAACGCATTGGAAATTTTTATACTTTTGATGGTGTCCCAACTTAATGGGTTTCCATTGTTATTATTGTCGCTTGAGTTACGAGACAGATGATTAAACGAAATAATGTTTGATATCGGAAAAGAGATTCCTGATAAAGAAATCTAGACACATATGCTTGTGCTTTATTCCAAATTGACTTTTGGAATTTCTTATAGATATATATATCTATATAATCATATATTTCACATGCTGTAATATACATACCCTCTATAAGGTCAATGTATTTAACAGATTTATATTTCCAAAAACAAGTCAGATATCAGGTCATGATACTATTTAGGGAAAACTTGTCACTTGTTTGACATATTATATACCCCGTCTTATCTGGTTCTCGCCGGAGAGGTAACCTCAGTATATCCGGACAAGCTGGAGAGTCTGCTACACCATATCCAGTCTTGCCGGAGAAAATTTTCTATTTCCCATAAATAGTATTTTAAAAGTGCCTCTTTTATTAGGCTTTTATCCAGAATTTAGGGAAATTTGTATTCCCGTAACATATCTTATTCTAGACCAAGTAATATCAATAATCAAGAATTAATAGTAATTAAGTGTTATTGCTTATTTATCAAACTTCGCAATATTCTAATTACCATTCTTATTGTATACCAAAACCCATCATACTTTATTTTCATAAGTACTTAGCTTATCTTGAAGCTTATACTAAGGCATCTTTTCTTAAGTTCAAGTCTAAATGTTATTCTGTGTGCTACCAGTTAACAGCAATCTCCTAACTCTTTTATGTAAACTTAGGTATTATTATGACAACACCTGTTGACTTAAATCAGTGGCTCTGATACCACCTTCTGTCACGGCCCCCGACCCACCCTGGACGGAATCGGGAGCCGCGAACAGCCAAGTGGTACCGGTGATTATTTTGAAAAATATTGCAGCAGAAATTTCATCAGGACCGTGAGTTAGGAAAAATATCAGAGTTTAGAAAACACCGGATTTTATTTATTAAATAGATGGGATAAACCCATGTTTTACAAAGGTAGCTTTAACAAGGGATAAACCCAATTACATAAAACAATATTTCTTAATTTGATTTAATTAATAAAATAAGCCACTTCTTGAAGCCTTTCAGTGCCGAATCCATCTCTTACTCCAATCTACTGTAATTACCTGAAACGCGTTTTAAAAAGGTTTTGTCAGCTGGAAATACTGGTGAATCATTCTATTTACTAAAACGACTCATTTGTTATAATTTACAGTATTAAGAGTTTTTATATTTGCCCATATCTTATAATTAGCTGGTTCAGTTGCCACTCGACCGGATCTATGACTGTGGTCATACCACTATTGGGTCCTGTCACCCAATAGTGACGTATATCACTAATTTAGGTTCGCCCACCTAAAATGATAAAACTGTAGTAATGTGCACAATACCCCACTTACTGCCAGTAACTTAAGATTAGCAAAGACTTAATCATTGCAAAGTATAACTGGAAAACATTTAGGTTTTTATAAAGTAATTTGATAAAAAGAGAATGACTCACATTATAAGCATGCAGATTTATACGGGCAGAGTTTTGATATTGCAGATTTATACAGGCAGAGCTTAGCCTATTGATTAGTCTTGTAACCTAGTGCACACAACTAGGTAAGTAACTAATACAGCATTTACGATAACTCACGAGATTAAAACCCTCACGACAAATGACAAAGTGCAATCACTAAACATCCATCGGATTCACAACGAATGACAGAGTATTCCCCGAGTTCGGGTGGTACTCAAACATCCTGTCGGAATCATGACTAATGACAAAGGATAGCGCTTAAACATCCGGTCGGATAGTTTCAATTGATCGGACATTGAATCGTAGCAGCGATAGAGTTAATACCCGGTATCGTAGCAGAATTCGAGCTAGTGTGTGTTTTGTAGTAATCGGATTATATCTCAGTGCCTGAATTGAATTTTGACGTCGAAACAAGTGAACGGTTCCAACCCCAAACCCCTGTATTTATACCCCACGTTGGACACGCCCGCGTGTCGCTACAGGATCCCCTGGACCTGTCGCGTGTCCCGGGGGATGCCAAAGTAGGGTAGGCATGCTTGGTCACTAGCTTAGGCCTGCTGAGTCGACGTTTCGTAGAAATTCGATTTTGACAACGAATTATAAGGATAATTCTAATTAGGGAATACCCCCTTAGAAATTTAGGGGCCCTGATCCTAATTCTGATTGTTCTGAAAATTTTAGGGTTTATGTAGGATCACTTAGGGGTTTTAATTAGGGTTTCTTATTTGTACAAAATATAATATATATAATAAGAAAATAATAGTTTTGATGAGAGTTGTTATGGTTTGGGACAAAAAGGAATAAAATGGTGAGAAAAGAAAATAGACCCATTTTGCAACTTTAGGGTTTAACTAGAAAATCTCCTGGTATAAATTTTGGGTATAACTTCTGAGCTATTTAAAATATATATATATATATATAATTGTAAATGTGTTAAATTATAGTACCCTTAATTCAACATTGTCCCTATGTCACGAGACAGAACCCCAACGAACTTAGTCAGACAAAGCCTTGACATGTGTTATGGGGGCTCAGATCAATCGGAAAAGGGTAGCGGTGATCGGGAGTTAAAACACTTAAAATAGGGCAGGGCATTATTATTATTATGGGTTAATAATAATAAATAAAAAAATATATAACTAGAAATGAGAAAGGGGAAATTGGGCGACACAGGGAAGGAAAGAAAAGGCAACATTTCATGAAGTTTTGTATGCTATTTATATCAAAGGCATAAAGCCTTGTCATTATATTGATTCATATCTTGAAGACACGTACACATATAACTAATTGAATTCATGCACCATCATATTATCTTTGGAGAAGATTCCTTTTTAAAGTATACCTACTCTACACGTATACATCAATATATGTAAGTTTAGTATTATTATTTTATTATTTCTCATACATTTCGTACGACAGGATGTTTGTGTAGGATTATTATTATTTTTATTAGTTTATATATTATAATTAATTTAACTGCTTCACTTATTTGGCGCTTATAGCTTCTATGACGTTTTATACAATAATAAATATGTCATCAGAACGAGTATATTTTTGTCTACATTTTGAACCAAGTTTCATTAAAAACAGAGTAGGTTCAAATATAATGTATTTTTATAATTTAATTATTAAATGGTTCCTAGGCCCGTCTAGTTACTTCATATTTCTAACAGTCGACTTACCCGTAATATACCTGTCTAATAATATAAGTTTTTATAGACTTTTATTTTATTAGAAAAGTCACCCATATACAGGCCAATTAATTAATATAATATTTCAACCAACTATATAAAATAGTGTTTTAAACTAATTGGGTTGAATATTTATATTAAAAATAAACTAGTTACTAGTGGTTAAACCTATAATTCTTATATGATAAAAATAGGAATGTTACACAACCCGTTGTCCAATGGTGACGATTATCAAGTAATGTATACAAAACCCCACATACCGGCTGTAATATGGAGATTACAAAGACTTAATCCCTGTAATTATAACTTTGAAAACCTTTAAGAATTTATAAAGTACTTTGATAAAAGAGAATGACTCACATTGCAGATTTAATACGGGCAGAGTTTATGCCTACGGTTTAGCCTTGTAACCTAAATTAATAACATGCACACGAACTAGGTCAGTAACTAATACAGCATTTACGATAACTCACGAGATTAAACCCTCACAACGAATGACAAAGTGCAATACTTAAACATCCATCAGATTCACGACGAATGACAAAACATAACCCTAATGTGGGCAACACTTAAACATCCATTGGATAGTTTCAATCGATCGGACATTGAATCGTAGCAGCGGTCGAGTTATTACCCTGTATTGTGGCAGCGATTCGAGATTCGTGTGTGTTTTTGGACTGTTTCTACAATATCTCAGTGTACGAAACGAAATTTTACGTCGTTCAAGTGCCAAAATTCAAGTGCCAAAATTCAAGTCCCAAACCCATCTATTTATACTTGAAATTTGACCCCCTCGCGTGACGCGAGGGGTACCACCTTGGGCGTCGCATGACGCGAAGGGTCACAACCTACCATAGGGTAGCCACGTTCCTAACTAGCTTTGTTGAGTTGACAGAATCATAAAATTCGTTTTTGACAACAAATTAAGTGGATAATCGTAACTAGGGAATACCCCCCCCCCCTGAGTTTTAAGGGCCCTGATCCTGATTGTTCTGAAAATTTTAGGGTTTATACAGAATCACTTGGGGGTTTCAGTTAGGGTTTCCTATTGGACAAAATAAAATAATAATTAGGACTTTTGATGAGAGTTGTTATAACTGCCGCAACATTTGCAGATCTTACGGCAGACGAGAAAAAGGCATATGATTTAGAAAAGAAAGCATATTCTATTCTAACTCAAGCGTTGAGCAAGGATATATATCATCAGTTTGTCAGCTTCAAGACGACTAAGCGGTTATGGGATGCATTGAAGACGAGAGGTCTAGGAAATGAAGCGTCACGCAAATTGCGACATGATCTACTCAAGAAGGAGTTTGAAGGCTTCACATGTATGGAAAGGGAATCTTTGGGAGATTTGACAAGTCGATATTATCACTTGTTGACAGAATTGAATAACTTTGGGGTAGTAGTGACTCCAGAAGAAGTTGTGATCAAGTTTGTCGACGCATTACCAGCTCAATGGAATGGTTTCTTGGAAATCTTGAAATACAATGGCACTTTGTCTACGACAAACATAAATGATTTCATTCAGCTCTTGGAGAACAAAGATTAAGAGGAAATCAGGAAGGCCGAAATGATTCCAGTGCCACAGAATCCTGATATGTATTATGGAAACTGTGGAAGTTCTAGCATTGCTGCAAGACCTTCTCCACATGCTCAGTTTCAAACGGCCTTTGTATCAAGAGATATGTACGGAAATCCACTACCAGTTTTCTCAACTCAAATGGCTTTTGTCTCAAGCACTGACATGTATGGAAATCCACAACCAGAAGTCGCAAAGCAAAGCTATCAATCTACCGGAGCAAGAGATATGTACGGAAATCCATTACTAGTTCCACAGCAAGCTTGTTATGGAAGCACTTCATCTGCTGGTCAACCATCTAATCCAAATACAGTTCGGCTCGACACTTCAAATTTCTCGAAAGTAAGTGTTGAAGTAGCTAAGGATAATATGGAGCTATTAAACACATTGGTGAGCGCGTATTGTGGGTTAATAGCAGGTCAGATTGGAAACATCAATCTAACACAAGAAGATTATCAACAGATTGATAAGGAGAAAATGGATATGATGGACATCAAGTGGGCTTTCGCTAGTGCTGTTAGGCGAGCTAAGGACTTCATGGAAAGGACTGGTAGAACCAGCTTGGAAAACAAGAAAGACACCAAGTATGGGTTCGATAAACAGTCAGTCAAGTGATTCAATTGTGGTGAAAGAGGTCACTTCAAGAGAGAATGTACAATGCCAGCTCAGCATGGGAACCAGAATCCGTTCAGGAATCAAGGCAATCAAGGCAACCAACAGAATCAGAATCAAAACAAGAATAACGAGCGTACGTTGATTCCTGTGAACAATCCAAATCAAGAAGGAGCATCAAATGCCAACCAGGCTCTTGTGGTACAAGTCGATGAAGGTTGTGACTGGTCGATTCAGTTGGGAAGTGATGTTCAGGATGGAACAACTTGTTTTGCTAAGGTTGTTAAGGATCTGAAACACACCAGTGGTGGAGAATCTTCCGCCAGTGGTGGAGAATCATCTGAAGATCAAGACAGTTATGGTTACAGTAGAAGCTCAGATGAAGAATCCTCAACTTCAGGCGATGATCATTTGGATGAAATGTCAAGTGTGTCAGTCGATGCAGACGTTGATGAATTGTTGGGAGAAGCTGAACCAGGGAATCATAGAAGATCAATCTTGGTGGATGAAGCTTCTTATTCTTCTTCTTCTAATCATTCAGCCTTTATGGCTAATGTGGGCAGTTCATCAAACCAGGTATGTGTCGATGATCCAACTTCTGATAAATGTGATAAATGTGTTAGTTTAGGTGATAAACTGTCAGACTTGCAAAATAAATATGATGATTTGCAGAGCAAGTATGGCGTGACATATATCCACAATCAAAAGTTGATAGTGGATCTTTCAAAATGCAAAGAGGCTAACATGTTTTATGAAAACCATGAAAAAGAGTTTAAAACAGTGATTGAAAATTTAAGAAAAGATAAAACCGAGCTAACAAAAATGGTTTCAAGGAAACAAACTGACATAAACTGTTATATCAATCGTCTCGAGGTCATGAAAAAAGAGTTAGCATGTGCAAAGTGTGAAAGTGAGGCGATCCAACTTAAGCTAGATAGTTATTCAAACTCTAGGTATGTGTTGGATCACATCATTGACATACAAATAGAGAAAAAAGATGTCACGTGCATTGGATACAAGAAGTGTCCACCACCTGTTAGACAAAATTATGATGCATTGCCTGAAGAGGAGAATAGAACTTATTTTGAGCAATCTGTTCCTTTAGACATTGAGGAATTTGCAACCGGACTCGGATACAAAATGGAAGTATCATCAGATTCGGATGTGTCAGCAGATACGAAAGTATCAACTGCTGAACAAAATCAGGATCCTCCAGTCATTGTTGAGGATGCTGATTCTTCAGATGATGAATCCGATGATACTGACTCTGCATAATCTGATGCGGTTATCAAAGAAGAAGACATACCTCTCGAGAATCACATTCTATGTGATCCTCCCACAAAACCTGCTAAGACTGTTCAGGTTGAGTCCACTTCTGCACAAAAGTCTGAGAGTGTGAATTTGCTGTACACTCTTGTTGGTGATGATAAAATCTATTCTGAGAAAGATTTTCTGATTAAAAATGTAAATCACTCTTTAATCAGTAAAGTTTTTGAAGATTCGACAAGTAGGTTTTTGGGAAAGTCGGGTTCACACGTTGTGGTAACACAGTGCCCTCCGATTCCAAAGGCCGAAATTTGAAAACAATATGGCAATCAGAAATTACCAAAAGTGAAAAAGCAGCAAAATCATACCAAACCAAAAGGTAAATCAACGAATCAAGGTCGTAAGGAACTGAATCAAAAGAAGAACAAGAAGGTGAACTTTGTGAAATCAAAGGGAACGGATAAATTGGAAACTTTTGCAAATAAATCTAACTTAGATCATATTAATTAAGTTAAATCTTTGAAAAGAAATGAACAAAACATTTCAAAACCAAGTACCTCGGGATCACAAAGTTCATCAACAAGACAGTCACATGATACTTCGGGGTTTGTTGAACGAAGATCATGTTTTGAGTGTGGTGAAATTGGACATATTATTCGAAATTGTCCGTATCTTCATAAACTAAAAGCCAAAGTTGATGATCCCTGTGAACAAAATTACCGAAAGCGATCTGTTTCTTCAAAACAAGATCCCCGCCTTGTACGAGAAAGGGAAAAGAAACAGAAACGTCAACAAGTCAAGGTAATTGAAAAGGCAATTAAAACCGACATGGTTCAGAAACAACCTGTTTCAGTTAAACCAGAAACTTATAAACTTCTAATGATCAGGAAGTTAAGATTTCGAAAATCCAAACTGGTAAAACGCAACAGACTTGGAAACCAAAAACGGTTACTAATTCAGGGGGAGCATCACAATTTCCTAACCATCGAGAAATTGAAATAACTTTTGTCGTTGAAAATGGAAGACCCAAGACCACAAAGGCTTGGGTCCCCATCTCCAACTAATCATGTAAGTTCATGTGCAGGTTGTTCCAGGATGAACTTTCAGCAGTCATTGGATTGTTGATAGTGGGGCATCCAGGCACATGACAGGCGACATGAAGCTTCTCTACGACGTTAAATCTATTAGAGGAGGTTATGTTGCTTTTGCTGGAGATAAAGGTGGATATATTACTGGTGAAGGAATGGTATCCAACGGGGTTGTAAGCTTTGATAAGATCAACTTCGTGCAACAACTTGATCACAATCTTCTCAGCGTTTCACAAATCTGTGATAAGAAGTTTTCAGTACATTTTGATGCAAATGGATGTTATGTGCTGAAACCCGGTTTCAAGATTCCTAAAGACTGGATTCTCTTATCTGCTCTAAGGATTAATGATTTGTATCTCCTTGATATGAGCCAAGCAATTACAACTTCTACACAAGCAACCTGGTTCGTTTCCAAAGACACTGAAAAGAATTCAATCTCTTGGCACAGATGGATGGGACGCATTCATTTAAAGAAAATGAATCATTTGGTGTCGAATGAATTAGTGACTGGTGTTCCTCTAAAAAATTTCCATCTTCAAGACGTCTGTGTTTCACGCCAGAAAGGAAAGCAAAGAAAGAAGTCGCACCCTACAAAGAAGATCAACACCATGGCAGTTCCGCTTGAACGTTTGCACATGGATTTGTTTAGTCCTATCAAGCATAAAAGCATCAGGAATGATCAGTACTGCATCAAGAAGGTTTAACGACAAACCGTACACACATTGACAGAGTTTTCTTCCATTTGCAGCACTATCGGGGGGCATAACTTTGCACTAGAGGAGGTCAAACTTCGTTTGTTTCAATTTTCGTTGAAAGACAAAGCGAAGCAATGGTTCCTTACACTTGCAGCCAATAGCATTCGTACATGGGGAGAAATGCAACAAGCTTTTCTAGATGAGTATTATTCAATGGCAAAGACCGACGATGCTCGTGATGAAATTAGGTCTTTTCATCAATTATCGGGCGAACCATTGCATGAAGCATTCACTCGATTCAAAGAAATGATGCGGGGATGCCCACATCACCAAATAGAAAAGTGGGAGTTGGTGAAATGTTTTGTACGGGGTTTGGACGACACAACTTGGAATCGTCTTGAGTCAACAAGCAATGGAACACTCTTGAGCAATCACGAAGAAGACGATTGGGAATTCTTGGAAAGAATGAGCAAGCAGTCTAAAGAAAAAGAATCGGCCGATAGAGCAAAGAAACATCTAATTTCCCGGTCACTTCCCGATCTTGATTCCAAGGATCGAATCTCTTCTTTAGAGCGGGAAATGGCTCGTCTGAAGAAGAAAGAGGTAAATGCGGTTCAGTTTGCGGTTTGTGAAGAATGTGGAGATATTGGGCATACAACCGAGCAATGTCCAACGGGGTCGAGTGGCTACACTGAAGAAGTCAACCAAGTGTATGGAGATAGGAAACAATACGATATGAACTCCAACACTTACCATCCGGGGTTGAGAAATCACCCTAATTTCCGGTACGGTAATGATGTCTGTCGTTAGTGACATACAAAAACCTAATTAACCTAGGTAGCTAGGGTAAGCAGGGTATCGAATCCAGAGGAGCCTGTGGTTAATGCTAATTATTATTTGTTTGTAAATTTTACTAAACTAACTGATGATTATAAAACTGATATGGAATTAAAAACACATGAAACAAGTTGCAATTAAGAAAAAGATTGAGTCGTAAGAAACAATGATGAGAAAAGGTGAGCACTCCGGGATTCAGATTCTGTAATTACTAATAACCTAGTTCTGATTTTATTGGATGCTATTGATCGAATAGTAAATCTGTCACATCTACCAATTACCTATGCAGTTCAAAATCTTAATATTAATTGATCAGAAAAATATTAAAACAAACATTCATAGGAATCATTCAATCAACAAAAGCATAATTGGATTCAAAACATAATTATAACTCTGACTGTCACTCAGGATCTGTCTGTCACACAAATAATATAATCATGTAAATAGTCGGCTGTCACCCGACTACAAATCCAAATCTCAATATAAAACAGAAACTAGAATTAAAAGTGTCTAACAAGAATCATTCACCCGAAGTGTCCACGAGAGATTTAGCCGCTCATAATACTCGTTCGATCTTCAAAGGCTTGAGATGAGGTTGAGTGCATGATCGATTTGGTTGAGTGGTGTGAATGCTGAGATGAATTTTTGAGAGCAAAAACTCGAATGATCGCTGCCTCCCAAAAGTCGATGATAGATGATGTTTTCCGCTGCCAATATTTCGTGTGTGATGACCAAAGTTGTGTTGGGCTGATTTGAGCCCAACTCTATGTTATGTTGCTGCCAAAAAATAGTGATAGTGGGCTACCCAAAATAATTCGTATGATGATGATAATGTTAATTAATATCAATTTCGTGCCCCCAAAAGGTATTTTAATGAAGGCTGCCAAAAGAAATCGATGATGGATTGGAAGTCAATATCCCCTTTTTGAATAAAAAAAAAACAATCCTCCTCAATGGCTGCCTAACTCTTATCGAATGGATGGAAGTTGATAATGGGCTGCCAATCATCGCTGGTCCAGGAAGTGTTTTTTAGGTAGGGTTTCAAACCCTTGAAATCGGCCCACACTCCAACAACACGTGCAAACCGTATGCCCCATGCTTCAATTCGTAACCCTCATATCAGTGTTTCTGTTACTTTTTGTTATGCATGCCCAAAAATCAATCATGCACTTAGAATTCCCTCCAATGTATTCATGCACATATATGTTTCAAAGATTCAGTTAATGTGATGTGATGTCCCTCTCTTGTCTCCTTCACATGAGGTTCCCTCCATTCAGTTGATGTCAGAGTGATGATGATGATGATGTACTAAGCTAAGCATGTGCCTTTTGTCTCATGTTCACGTGAACCTCAACAAGATCAACTGCCACTTCTCTTTACTTTTCTCCTTCTTACCTCAAAAGTCCAACTATTTACATGACTTGTAGCCTTTACTCTTGAGATGTATGATGATCATTAATATTAGTGAAGAATAATCAAAATCTTTTTCACATAAATATCGAATGGCCCTTGACTTAATTATTTCATGTCTCTTGTATTTCAAGCCATTTTCTGAGCCGACAAATTTCCGTTTAACATGATATCTCCTTAATAATCATCCGCGACTGTTCTGCTCCATCACTAGCCACTCTAACTTCACCGAATTACGTGTTTTACCTGAAAAATCACAAACACACGTAGTTAACATATTCAAGGTGCATTATCACTTAAACGACAATAATTCACACAAAATGCGCACGGTAACACTCGGGTTTCACACCCTCCATCACATCCCCACACTTACCTTTGATTGTCCTCAAGCAAACCAATCCGGAATTACTCACCATCGTAACAACACCTCTAAACCCCTTAACCGATGCAACAATTTAAGTCCCAAGTCATGCCCATCCCATAGACTAACACAATCAAGATTGACAGTCCGACAAGCAATTGATGCAATTTCTAAAACTTAAGACTTGTCTATTCAAAACTAACACGCTTATGATTTTAACACATGCTACACGCTCCTCACAATAAACTCTCCTCTCGGTTTAATAACTGAACTAGCGTGTAATGTGCTAGTATTTATATCACTCAAAACCAAACATGAAATTCTGTAATCATAGGCTTGTATAACAATCATACCTCCATTGTATCATGTAACACGGCACATATCAAAAGGACTTTCGGTTTTGGGCTTAGGCTAAAGGTAGGAAATTTTTTTATTTTTTTTTTATTTTTATGTGGCGACAGACAAACGACCAAACCGTGACAACTTTATTTGCAAACATAACATACTTTTGGGTTGGTTTCTACTCAATACATGGACAATATTCACAACACTTCTATTTTTTTTCTATATATTTTTTTTCTTTGTTTTTTTCTATTTTTTTTTTTCAATTATTCATATGACTTGTCATTCACGGTTGGTATCAAACAATTCACATTAGGTAGACAAACGAAAGGTAAATAGGCTCAACGGGTCTACTAAGGGTAAGGGTTCGGTAAACATGAAGCAAACACAACGGGTGTAAGATATATCCTAATGCCTTTATCATTTACGTGCACATATTAAACCACAGTCTCAGCATGTATCAAATCATACAAGTTCTAACACAGAATAACACGTGGCCTGCTCTCAATAAATGAATTCAATATGTAAATCATTCTATCATTCTACAGGCTCAAAATTCTCACCAAGAAAGGGTAAAAGGCTGCCGACATGTAGCATATGCAATCTAAAGCATGTTACCCCTAAATAGACATCTCTTTTCAATTCTTTTATCCTAAAAACACCTGTCGGACCTACTCTCATGAAACTTAAAGGAACAACCATGACATGGGACTATGTTAGTTTACTACCGGCAAGGAACCCATTAGTGATTGAAATGTTCGGTTTTTGTATCCATTTAGTTCACTTAAGGCGATGGAAAATGATTTAAAATTTTCAAAATTTTCAATTTTTTCAATTTTCATCGATTTCAACCACTTTTCAACCTCTTTCAAACCTTTCCCTTCCCGGGTTTCCCATATCCCCACACTTGGGCGACATTGTCCCCAATGTATAGTGCTTTTAAAACAAAACCCGGGAATACCAACTAACAACCCCCTGGGTGGCTATCCCTAACACTAATAACGTAAACACATTCCCTAAACATAAATAGTTCAACACCACCAAAAACAAAAATAAAAATGCAATAATAAAAGTGGAACAGACTCCCCTGGTTTAAAGTGTAGAATCCTCATGCGTCATGTTCTACCACGACCGTATAGCATTTCATTCGCGGCCGTGTCCAACAAGTACTCGGGTCAATCTCTACAATTAGTGTACAAATCATCCCCGTCCAAATGGAGATTGAGTATGGACAGTTTTGACTGAACTCTAATCCGTGCATCGTCCGCCACTGCACTAGAACGTATTGGGACTTCACCAAACATCCCCACACTTGGACCATTGCATCCGTAAAGATTAATAACCTGGTAACCTGCAACAATAATCACGCAAAAAAAAATACACTACTCTACATCCTCGGGCTGCCTCCCGAGAGCGCTAAGTTTATAGTCTTCAGCCAGACCGTATCTGGTTAAGCTCATGGTGGTTCATATAGTATCCCCTGTGTATGAAACACATGGTTATCATCCCACATCCATCCATCATCTCTTATGGCATCCCAATGATCCGGGTTATCTGGATCTGCATCATCGAAAGAATATAATAACTCACCCGTACGTGTCTCTATGGGATTCTTCTTGGATTTGGTTGCTTCCTTTGGTGGCTTCTTTTTTCGCTTGGCTAATTGCTTTTTAATTCTCAATTTGAGCCACCAAGGTGACTTGGCCTCTTTATCCTTCATGATCTTGTCATCTTTAGACCTGTCAATCATATCAACACTCTCTTTCGGGCCATCGTCACCCACTCGAGAATAACTCGTGTTAGTAACAAAATCCCATGAACAAGTATTTATAAATGAATAATCAAAAGAATGTGAAAGGAAGTCAATAGAAAGCTTACGGCTCCCGTATGTCATATCAACTGTACCTTTCCAGCAACAGATCTGAGCATCTGCAGTGGCCAAGAATGGTCTGCCAAGTATCACCCTCAGTTGTTCCTTCTCTGTATATGGATCTAAGACAACAAAATCTTCAGGATAATAAAAGTCGCCTACCTTTACAGTCAATCCCTTCAAAATCCCTCGGGGCCTTCCTCGTGAGTATTCAGCTAAAACCATAGGATCATTAACCTGTTGCAATGGGCCCAAATCATACCTGTCATAAATATACCCGGGAAGAACACTCATACTAACTCCAAAATTCAATGAAGCGTTATCTGTCTTGAGATCCCCAAGTTGAATTGGGATGAGCGGTTCCCCTGGATCTCTATCTGTCTCTGATCCAGCATCCTCAACCAGGCTAACTGTAGCTTTTCTTTCTGCAAAATTGTCAAACTGATTAGTTAGTTGTTCAATTCGCTGGTTAAGTGATTCATTAATATTTTGCTGTTCCTTGAGAGACTGGGTGAGTTCCTCTACATGCTTGAGGAGGGTTTTGAATAACTCTAAAATCTTATCTTCCTCAATTGCGTTTCGATTCTGCTCGTTACCGCCTTTATCGGATTGATTGTAATTTTGATATCCTCTGGAGCCATGATCCGGGTGGTAAGAACGTGGACAATCTTGAGCCCAGTGATTGTGACTCCCGCAACATGAGCATGGTTCAACATCATAATCCCATTCCATAGTTGCTGCACAAGTAACAAACTAAAAGTAGTACTGAAAAAAAAATAAATAAATAAAAAAAATCAAATAAACGATATAACACTAAGCGCACTAGCTCCCCGGCAACGGCACCATTTTGATGTCTGTCGTTAGTGACATGCAAAAACCTAATTAACCTAGGTAGCTAGGGTAAGCAGGGTATCGAATCCAGAGGAGCCTGTGGTTAATGCTAATTATTATTTGTTTGTAAATTTTACTAAACTAACTGATGATTATAAAACTGATATGGAATTAAAAACACATGAAACAAGTTGCAATTAAGAAAAAGATTGAGTCGTAAGAAACAATGATGAGAAAAGGTGAGCACTCCGGGATTCAGATTCTGTAATTACTAATAACCTAGTTCTGATTTTATTGGATGCTATTGATCGAATAGTAAATCTGTCACATCTACCAATTACCTATGCAGTTCAAAATCTTAATATTAATTGATCAGAAAAATATTAAAACAAACATTCATAGGAATCATTCAATCAACAAAAGCATAATTGGATTCAAAACATAATTATAACTCTGACTGTCACTCAGGATCTGTCTGTCACACAAATAATATAATCATGTAAATAGTCGGCTGTCACCCGACTACAAATCCAAATCTCAATATAAAACAGAAACTAGAATTAAAAGTGTCTAACAAGAATCATTCACCCGAAGTGTCCACGAGAGATTTAGCCGCTCATAATACTCGTTCGATCTTCAAAGGCTTGAGATGAGGTTGAGTGCATGATCGATTTGGTTGAGTGGTGTGAATGCTGAGATGAATTTTTGAGAGCAAAAAATCGAATGATCGCTGCCTCCCAAGATTCGATGATAGATGATGTTTTCCGCTGCCAATATTTCGTGTGTGATGACCAAAGTTGTGTTGGGCTGATTTGAGCCCAACTCTATGTTATGTTGCTGCCAAAAAATAGTGATAGTGGGCTACCCAAAATAATTCGTATGATGATGATAATGTTAATTAATATCAATTTCGTGCCCCCAAAAGGTATTTTAATGAAGGCTGCCAAAAGAAATCGATGATGGATTGGAAGTCAATATCCCCTTTTTGAATAAAAAAAAACAATCCTCCTCAATGGCTGCCTAACTCTTATCGAATGGATGGAAGTTGATAATGGGCTGCCAATCATCGCTGGTCCAGGAAGTGTTTTTTAGGTAGGGTTTCAAACCCTTGAAATCGGCCCACACTCCAACAACACGTGCAAACCGTATGCCCCATGCTTCAATTCGTAACCCTCATATCAGTGTTTCTGTTACTTTTTGTTATGCATGCCCAAAAATCAATCATGCACTTAGAATTCCCTCCTATGTATTCATGCACATATATGTTTCAAAGATTCAGTTAATGTGATGTGATGTCCCTCTCTTGTCTCCTTCACATGAGGTTCCCTCCATTCAGTTGATGTCAGAGTGATGATGATGATGTACTAAGCTAAGCATGTGCCTTTTGTCTCATGTTCACGTGAACCTCAACAAGATCAACTGCCACTTCTCTTTACTTTTCTCCTTCTTACCTCAAAAGTCCAACTATTTACATGACTTGCATCCTTTACTCTTGAGATGTATGATGATCATTAATATTAGTGAAGAATAATCAAAATCTTTTTCACATAAATATCGAATGGCCCTTGACTTAATTATTTCATGTCTCTTGTATTTCAAGCCATTTTCTGAGCCGACAAATTTCCGTTTAACATGATATCTCCTTAATAATCATCCGCGACTGTTCTGCTCCATCACTAGCCACTCTAACTTCACCGAATTACGTGTTTTACCTGAAAAATCACAAACACACGTAGTTAACATATTCAAGGTGCATTATCACTTAAACGACAATAATTCACACAAAATGCGCACGGTAACACTCGGGTTTCACACCCTCCATCAGGTAACGCTTCGAATCAAATGAACCCGAACTTTCAATCGGGTAATCAAGGTAATCAAGGTGGATCATCGTACAACAACCGTCAAAGTGGTAACCAAGGGGGTTATCAACGTAATTACAATCAAGGGTACCAAGGCCGGGACAATAATTACCAAGGTGGGTACCAAAGGAATTACAACAATCAAGGCGGTAATGGAAGCGGGTCGAACAATCAATCCGGTGGAGAATGATTGAGTTGCAAGCCTATGCGTGTACTTGTTCTAATCGGTTTTGAGCGATCATTCTTTGAAGTGCTAATACATTATAAAAATTAGCCAATTTATAAACCGAGTGGAGAGAACATTGTGAGGGATGTGCATGAATTGTTGATTTCACGGGCGGGTTAATCTTGGATAACCATTTTATATATGTGAATATACTTTACCGTTAAATATGTTGCAAATTGTAAAGAGTTTGAACTTTAGTATGACAATTGACCTTAACCTTCGTCTCGGGAATGGGAGTGTATTCTTTGTTCGACCAACGTGAAAGTGAAAAACAGATTTGCTTGAGGGCAAGCAAACGACAAGTGTGGGGATGTGATACGTGGTTGAAAACCGGAAATCGTTTATGCTTAAGTTGATGTTTTTACGTAGCTTTTAATCTTGAATAGCTTACTTTTAATGTGATTTGTGTTTTACAGGTCTAAAAGAGTTTAAGGAGCTAATCGGGAGCTAAACGGAGCACCGGGACGTGAAACGGATCAACCGGGGATGTGAAGTGAAGAAAACCGGGTTAATCACTAAGATTGGATGTATTTTGGGGAACGTTGATGGATTTAAAATGAATATATTGGAAGATGGCATGATAGAGGGTTGAATTACGAGAACGTGGCCGAAAATGGTGAGTAAAACGGAGCTATAACGAAGAAGTTATGAAGAAAACAGTTTTGGACGAAACCGACAAAACCAGGTAGCGTCGGGGACGCCCAAAAGGGCCGTCGGCGACGCCCTCTGGATTGTTCCGTCGGGCAGAAACCTCCGTAAACAGCTAATTAAGCCGTCGGGCGAAACTGAGACTTCCAGGGGCCGTCGGGGACGCCCTAAATGGCCGTCGGCGACGCCACCTACATTCTCATATCGCGAAAAACTTGATTTTTGAGTTGGGGACGAGTTATAACATCAATTTTGACCAAGAAACGGGAGTTACACTTTGTTTTTGAGTTTGAAAGTGATCTTGGAGCCTAAGACTCATCACCTATCACCTACCATTCCACCATCCATCCTCTCTATAACCCGAATCAAGGACAATTCATCATAATCTTCTTGATTTCAAAAACCCTAGCTTCACCAATTCCCCAATCCACCAATCCACGCATCCATTCACCATCATCATTCAATTAAAACCCTAACCTCTATCCATCAATCCATCTTCACGCTTCACGATGATCCAAGTCAAGCTTTCAACATCCGGTGATCAAGTTTCTTCGATCATGCTCGGCTAATTCCTTGGAGGTTTCACCCCGGTGTAGACTTTTGTAAGGTTTAGGGTTTATTATGTGTGTTAATTGTTTTGTGACAACTTGAATTGCATTTGAATCTTAGACAAATGTCCTACGTTGGTATTGAATTTGCAAACCGTCGAGTGAATGATTAAATTTGACTTTGTGAAATGAATACACGTATTTATGCCTTGTCTTTTGGTAGGATTTGCTAGTCCAAAGTAACGAAGTGTATCATGGTCCGTTGTTTACGACGTTGATAGCGATTGACACCTAAGCTTTATGATTGCGACCCGTTAATGAACTATTCCAAGTAAAACTAATTAAAATACATAGTAACCCTAAGTCTTGCAATTGTTGAAACTGGGTGTGAACCTTGTTTACTCATTATTGTTCAAATAATCATTTTCAATTCGTGCATTTAGTAATCTCTAGTATTTAATCTAATTAAGCATTTTAGTAATTCTATTTCACATCTTCCAATCAAACAAAAATACAAAAAATATCATAGCAAGCTTCATAATAGTGACACCTTTTTATAATTCGATCTAATCCATACACAAACCACATACTCTTCGTGGTTCGACCCCTTACTACCACTAGCTAATTGTTAAGGGTAATTAGGGTTTAGAAATATTATCTTTGACCGGAGCGCGACACTCCGATCAAATTTTGGCGCCGCTGCCTATGGGGGAAGATTTCAAAATTTTTCAAAAATGTCTTGCTTCGAAAGCGGTCTTAAAGCACAAGCACCTAAGTCAACGAGGGATGTCACAACCCATTTGGTCTTTTGTCATGGTCAAGTTCAAATTAATAGCATGACGGGTATTTAGCGGGTGGTTATTTGGGAGTAAAAAGCCTAAGAAACTAGTATATCATGCATGTCACATACCATACCCTTTATATGTGAGGTTTTGAGCCACTTTTACATAACAGAATTACATATTTATGTTTCTTTGTTGGAGTGGACCATTAGTCATGTATTGTAGAACTTGCATCTTTTGATGCGTTTGAGACCATAGACCGAATACAAGCACGAGAATGATTAAGGCATTAGGTGACTTTTTTTTCCTTTAAAACCATTTATCTATCCTTACCCAAACAAATCCCCTAGTCGCCCACTTTGAGCCTAAACCTTTCGTTTGACCAACCCATTTAGCCCATAACCGTTAAACCTTGTATTTTTAACCCGTGTGGTGAAAATTCGATTTTAGGTTTCTTTGTTTGTATAGTGTGGTTTGCAAAAAAAAAAAAAAAAAAAAAAAAAAAAAAAAAAAAAAAATTAAAAACCAGAAAAGTTGTGAAAAAGACAAAAAAAATTGTTGAGAAAAATACAAAAATATGAAGTTAGTAGTTGTTGAATAAAAGGCTAAAATTGTTGCCTTGTAGTTGATGTTTATAGTTTAGTTTTGTTTAAAGTAGTCGTTTGTAATAAAAATCGAATTTTCATCACCATAGCCACATTAAATATCCTATTCCCTACCCTTAGCCTAGCCCCGTTACAACCCTTACAAAGACCTTTTGACTTGTGTTTGGTATTCGTGTACGGAGGTGGAAGAAATGATGGTTATGGGAACAACCGTCAACCACGAAATAATGACCAACGGAACCGGAATGATGGGTTTTATAACAACAACAACAATGCAAACCCTAACCGGATTCCTCGTTTCGTGGGAGGTGGTAACCCAAGGGATAATAGAAGAGAGGATCGAAGAGATGATCGAAGAGGTGAAAGACGGGATAATAAAAGGCTGGTCGATCAAGAAGTTAACGGTCCACAACGTCGTCAACGACCTCCACGGGGAGTGAATGATCGTTTTAGGCCGGTTGTCACCGAGAACGACTCACCAATCGTTTGTGAGAGGAGGATGTTTGATTGTAAACCACATTACATCAACATACTTCCTCATTTTAATGGAAGGTCTAACGACAAACCGTACACACATTGACAGAGTTTTCTTCCATTTGCAGCACTATCGGGGGGCATAACTTTTCACTAGAGGAGGTCAAACTTCGTTTGTTTCAATTTTCGTTGAAAGACAAAGCGAAGCAATGGTTCCCTACACTTGCAGCCAATAGCATTCGTACATGGGGAGAAATGCAACAAGCTTTTCTAGATGAGTATTATTCAATGGCAAAGACCGACGATGCTCGTGATGAAATTAGGTCTTTTCATCAATTATCGGGCGAACCATTGCATGAAGCATTCACTCGATTCAAAGAAATGATGCGGAGATGCCCACATCACCAAATAGAAAAGTGGGAGTTGGTGAAATGTTTTGTACGGGGTTTGGATGACACAACTTGGAATCGTCTTGAGTCAACAAGCAATGGAACACTCTTGAGCAATCACGAAGACGATGATTGGGAATTCTTGGAAAGAATGAGAAAGCGGTCTAAAGAAAAAGAATCGGCCGATAGAGCAAAGAAACATCTAATTTCCCGGTCACTTCCCGATCTTGATTCCAAGGATCGAATCTCTTCTTTAGAGCGGGAAATGGCTCGTCTGAAGAAGAAAGAGGTAAATGCGGTTCAGTTTGCGGTTTGTGAAGAATGTGGAGATATTGGGCATACAACCGAGCAATGTCCAACGGGGTCGAGTGGCTACACTGAAGAAGTCAACCAAGTGTATGGAGATAGGAAACAATACGACATGAACTCCAACACTTACCATCCGGGGTTGAGAAATCACCCTAATTTCCGGTACGGTAACGCTTCGAATCAAATGAACCCGAACTTTCAATCGGGTAATCAAGGTATTCAAGGTGGATCATCGTACAACAACCGTCAAAGTGGTAACCAAGGGGGTTATCAACGTAATTACAATCAAGGGTACCAAGGCCGGGACAATAATTACCAAGGTGGGTACCAAAGGAATTACAACAATCAAGGCGGTAATGGAAGCGGGTCGAACAATCAAACTGGTGGAGAATGATTGAGTTGCAAGCCTATGTGTGTGCTTGTTCTAATCGGTTCTGAGCGATCATTCTTTGAAGTGCTAATACATTATAAAAATTAGCCAATTTATAAACCGAGTGGAGAGAACATTGTGAGGGATGTGCATGAATTGTTGATTTCACGGGCGGGTTAATCTTGGATAACCATTTTATATATGTGAATATACTTTACCGTTAAATATGTTGCAAATTGTAAAGAGTTTGAACTTTAGTATGACAATTGACCTTAACCTTCGTCTCGGGAATGGGAGTGTATTCTTTGTTCGACCAATGTGAAAGTGAAAAACAGATTTGCTTGAGGGCAAGCAAACGACAAGTGTGGGGATGTGATACGTGGTTGAAAACCGGAAATCGTTTATGCTTAAGTTGATGTTTTTACGTAGCTTTTAATCTTGAATAGCTTACTTTTAATGTGATTTGTGTTTTACAGGTCTAAAAGAGTTTAAGGAGCTAAACGGAGCACCGGGACGCGAAACGGATCAACCGGGGATGTGAAGTGAAGAAAACCGGGTTAATCACTAAGATTGGATGTATTTTGGGGAATGTTGATGGATTTAAAATGAATATATTGGAAGATGGCATGATAGAGAGTTGAATTACGAGAACGTGGCCGAAAACGGTGAGTAAAACGGAGCTATAACGAAGAAGTTATGAAGAAAACAGTTTTGGACGAAACCGACAAAACCAGGCAGCGTCGGGGACGCCCAAAAGGGCCGTCGGCGACGCCCTCTGGATTGTTCCGTCGGGCAGAAACCTCCGTAAACAGCTAATTAAGCCGTCGGGCGAAACTGAGACTTCCAGGGGCCGTCGGGGACGCCCTAAATGGCCGTCGGCGACGCCACCTACATTCTCATATCGCGAAAAACTTGATTTTTGAGTTGGGGACGAGTTATAACATCAATTTTGACCAAGAAACGGGAGTTACACTTTGTTTTTGAGTTTGAAAGTGATCTTGGAGCCTAAGACTCATCACCTATCACCTACCATTCCACCATCCATCCTCTCTATAACCCGAATCAAGGACAATTCATCATAATCTTCTTGATTTCAAAAACCCTAGCTTCACCAATTCCCCAATCCACCAATCCACGCATCCATTCACCATCATCATTCAATTAAAACCCTAACCTCTATCCATCAATCCATCTTCACGCTTCACGATGATCCAAGTCAAGCTTTCAACATCCGGTGATCAAGTTTCTTCGATCATGCTCGGCTAATTCCTTGGAGGTTTCACCCCGGTGTAGACTTTTGTAAGGTTTAGGGTTTATTATGTGTGTTAATTGTTTTGTGACAACTTGAATTGCATTTGAATCTTAGACAATTGTCCTACGTTGGTATTGAATTTGCAAACCGTCGAGTGAATGATTAAATTTGACTTTGTGAAATGAATACACGTATTTATGCCTTGTCTTTTGGTAGGATTTGCTAGTCCAAAGTAACGAAGTGTATCATGGTCCGTTGTTTACGACGTTGATAGCGATTGACACCTAAGCTTTGTGATTGCGACCCGTTAATGAACTATTCCAAGTAAAACTAATTAAAATACATAGTAACCCTAAGTCTTGCAATTGTTGAAACCGGGTGTGAACCTTGTTTACTCGTTATTGTTCAAACAATCATTTTCAATTCGTGCATTTAGTAATCTCTAGTATTTAATCTAATTAAGCATTTTAGTAATTCTATTTCACATCTTCCAATCAAACAGGCACACAAGAGTGACACTTTCGGAATTATCAAAAACTTGATCACAACGATTGAGAATTTGTATTCTTTGAAAGTTAAACGGATACGCAGCGACAATGGAACCGAGTTTAAGAATCATGCCACGGAGGAGTTCTGTAGATCCAAAGGTATTCTTCACGAATTCTGTGCAAGTTACACTCCTCAACAGAATGGCGTCGCTGAGCGTAAGAACCGTACATTGATCGAAACGGCTAGGACTATGTTGGTAGAGTCCCAGTTACCCATTCCATTCTGGAGTGAAGCTGTGGCCTCTGCATGTTATACGATGAACCGAGTCCTTACAGTTAAAAGACACAACAAGACCTGTTTTGAGCTTCTTCACAAACGAAAACTAGATTTACAATATCTTGAACCGTTTGGAGCTCCTTGCACAATGATCGATCCGAATGGAAAGTTTGGGGCAAAAGCTATTAAAGGATACTTTCTTGGGTATGCCACCCCTAACTTAAGAGTCTGGAATCTAGAGACAAAAAGGGTCGAGGAATGGTCTGAAGTCAGAGTACAAAGGCACACATTGCCATTCAAATGTCCTGGTCAGCCTTGGATGTTTGAGTACGATGACTTTTTCAATTCGATCAATATTGAAGAAGTTGCAGTAGATGCTGCGGCAAAGATGTTTTTCGAGAGTGACAACGCAACAGATTCACCATTGGTTCGTCCAATTTTTGTCAACAATCCAGGACCATCTTCAATGAACAATAATGCTCTCGACAATGAGGATTTTCACGATGCTACCGAATTGAACAAATCTTCAGAGGATGATGAATTTCTCGATGCAGACCAAGAAGCTGTTCATGGTACTTCAGAGGCTACACCTCCAGTGGACGCCCCTAAAACAGCTGAAGCTACTGCATCATCCACTTCGCCAGTTCAGGGTATTGATTTGGTTATTGATCTCAACTTCAACAATCTGGGTATAAATGTTCCAGTTCCAGATAATCCAGATACAAGAATCCATAATACCCATCCTCAACAAAACATCATTCGTAATGTTCAAAGTGGCATGCAGACGAGAAATCAATTGAGAAACAACAACAATGCAGGCTTGTATGCGGCAATTCGAGAATCTGGTCAACAAAACGATTGGTCCTTCGCGCGTTACATATCACAAGAAGAACCAAAGTCTTGGAAAGAAGCTTTGAAAGATAATTCTTGGGTGGAAGCTATGCAGGAAGAACTACAACAATTCCAAAAGCTAGGTGTCTGGAAACTCGTTGAGAAACCTGAAAACTACAAGAAGATTGGCACCTGTTGGGTTTTTAAATGCAAAAAGGATGACCGTGGAGTAGTTATCCGAAACAAGGCGAGATTATTCGTTCAAGATTTTCGTCAGATTAAAGGGATCGACTACAACGAAGTATATGCACCGGTTGCACGTCTGGAAGCTATTCGGATTTTTCTAGCCTATACGTCCTTCAAAGGATTCAAGGTCTACCAGATGGACGTGAAAAGTGCATTCTTACATGGTGTGGTTGAAGAAGAGGTGTACGTCGAACAGCCTCCAGGTTTTGAAGATCCTATTCACCCTGATCAGGTTTGGTTGCTGAACAAAGATCTCTATGGTCTACATCAAGCACCGCGAGCTTGGTATGCAACCTTATCTAATTATTTGCTGGAGAATGGATTTCGACGAGGTCTTATAGATTGCATTCTTTTCATCACAGAACAGGATGGAGATCTTCTATTGGTACAGGTATACGTAGATGATATTATATTTGGTTCTACTAACGATGTTTTGTGTAGGAACTTTGAGGGTGTTATGCAGGAGAAATTCGAAATGAGCGCCATAGGGGAAATGACATTCTTTTTGTGCCTACAAGTACAACAAACTGAGTCTGGGATATTCATCCATCAGACTAAGTATGTCAATGACATCTTGAGCCGGTTCCAGATGTTTGATGCATCGCCCATTGGTACCTCACTGCAGCAAAATCATGGGATTAATCCTGACTTGAAGGGTGAAGTTGTTAGCTCCTCATACTACCGCGCAATGATCGGATCTCTTATGTACCTCACAGCATCAAGACCAGACATAATGTATCCAACGTGCCTGCTTGCCAGATATCAAGTGAACCCGAAGGCCTCACATCTTGCAGTTGTAAAAAGGATTTTTCGTTATTTGAAGAGTTGCCCTGACACCGGTCTATGGTACCCTAGGGATAATAACTTTGACTTGATCGCTTTCAGTGATTCTGATTTTGGCGGATGCAAAATCGACGACAAATCAACAACAGCTGGATGTCAATTTTTAGGAAATCGCCTAGTCACATGGCAGTGTAAGAAGCAGACTTGTGTCGCTACATCAACATGCGAAGCTGAATACATTGCTGCCTCAAGTTGTTGCTCCCAAGTCCTGTGGATCCAACAACAAATGTGCGACTACGGTTTTGAATTCCTAACTACTCCTATTTTCTTTGATAATTTTGTTGCCTTACAGATCACTAGAAATCCAGTGCAGCATTCAAAGACCAAACACATCGAAATTAAGTATCACTTCATACGTGATTGCTTTGATAAAAGGCTTATCGATGTTGTTAAGGTCCACACCGATGACCAACGTGCCGACCTTTTTACCAAAGCTTTTGACAAATCAAGATTTGACTTTTTATCAATGGTAAACGGCATTAGGGTCAAGCCAGAGTAAAACCAACATCGGAAAATCATTTTTGTAAATATTTGTTTGTGTTTTCTTAATTTCTCGTACTTTTTGCATTTTAGGGGGAGTAAAAACGAAAAATACAAAAACATTGAAAAAATTTTAAAAATAAAAAAACATCGAAAAATTTCAAAAACACAAAAACAATAGAAAAACAAAAATGAGTTTTCTGGCGAGAAAAAGAGAAAATGATAGTACATCAGTGGTCTGTCGAAACCTCTTTAAACTTAAAATGAAAAACGATAAGCAGCTCTATATAAGATGTATCGGTAGGCTCACAATCATTTTAAAGTGTGCAGGGTGATATAAACCTAAATCGACTGAAGACCGTGTGTGAACCACTCATTGGCATATGGTCTTGGTACCGAAATTTTGTTTGAAAGATTGCCGAGGTTCTGAGATATGTGGTCTTTATGCTGTTTATCATCTGGGTATCATGGTTGTTTCTTTTACCGAAATTTAACGGAGACGAAGTCTAGATCTTCCATGATACCATACATACGTGTACATATTGCATACGACCTTAATAAGTGATAAACAATCACATGTCCCAATCAATAAGTGATAAAATATCACAGTTTATCCGGGAGTCAAATTCGTCTCTTTGCTGTACGTTAGTACTGACCTGTTCACGGACTTGCTCATGTGCCCTCATGCATCGAATATCAAGTTCCTCATCAATAAGTGATTCTATCACATAGGGCTTGTATTCATCCAAAAATAAGTGAGTATCACACATTTTCATATACGTCAAAACAGATGATAATGGTATACTCACCAGTAAGATGAACTCTCGTGCATACCTTGATACGGGAATGTGTCGTGTGTGGATGAACACCGGTCGGTAAGTATAAATCATACACTAATCGTATCCCCTCGCCGCGATTACATCTGATAAGTTGAGCTTATGTGGACAACAATACCGATAATCGTTATAGGATGCTTATCTAAATGTTAACTAACTGAACAACAAGAGCGTTTTGGCATGACCGTACACTGATATGATTCTCTTACCCTCGAAACTCGCAAAAAGAATGTTTGTAAATATTTATTTACTGATATCCGTTTATGCATCTCTGTATATATTTATTTACTGCTTTCCGTCTTTACATTTGAAATATTCAAAAATTCCAAAAAGAGTTTAAGTGTGTTTTAATATAAACTTTATAAAAGCCAAAAAGATTTCATTTCTAATTTCTTTTGATTACCCGATGTTGGAACTCGAGTTTTCATTACCTGAAACCTGAACGAAAACCAAAACAACTAAATCTTCATAAACGGTCGAAATTTGCTAATTTTGAACGTTAAAGTCCAAAATTGAACAATTTGTTAAACTTTCAAATTGTCGGACGGTAGTTGATTGAAAAATGGTCACATGTGTGTCGTTTGTTTATGTTAACTATATTCCAAGCGTTTGTTCTCATTACGCGTTTAGCTTTCTTGTATGTGCAGATGCGAACGTGTTAGAAGACTAGCTTCGGAATGAAGACACGACGTGGAGGCACTCAAAAGATAAAGGATGATCGAGTTGCCGCTGACCACTCATCAACACCACAAGGATCTAAAGGATTGAAGATCAAAAGATTCACGAGCATAACTCAATGGAGAGTTTATTTTAAGGGGGAGTTTGTTAACACACTTCCTATATAAAAAGGGGAGTTTGTTGATACACTTTCTACTTACGACACGTGAAGACTTTGAAGATCCTCCGACATGAAAGACATGGAAGATGAACCCTCACGAGCAGCATCCAAGGGGGAGTTTGTTGATACATAAGTGTGGATGCGACTCGCTCGTTTCGACATTGTTACAAGTTAAAGACCGAGACTCGATATCCTTCGTCGTGTCTCGGATCGTTATCAAGTATGTCTGCAAGTTCTGCTTGTTGCTGAACTATATGTTCTGTTTGCTGCTGTCTGCGACGAAAAACCCAGCTGCATACATGACGAAATACCTGCTACATGACGGAGAACCCAACTGATCCTCATATGACGAAAGGCCTCATCAGCACTCGACGAAATACTGCCATTTGACTTTGTGGCTTCGCCATCTATGGTTTTTCGCTAATGTCTTTCGTCGGCTGCATATCTTTCGTCGGCTACAATATGTTTCGTCGTCCATTGTTCCTATATATAACAGCAGACCTGAAGACAGTAGGACACAGAACGACAGATGAGTTAGTGTATTCAGAGAGAGTTTGAGAGACTGTTCTAGTTGAACCTTTGTAAACAAACTTTCTGATTAAGTAATACATTGAGCTGTTTAAACGTTGAATCTTTGTGTTCGTGTTCTTATCTCGGTTTGCATTCCCGGTTGGATTCCGCACAACCGGGTTTGTTCGTATACAAGGATTAGACGACTAGATCCTCCGCTAGTTGGACCTACAAAGACCAGACCAGAAGTGCCTTAGTTAGTCTCGGTGCTCTCGGTAATGAAAGATATGGGGCCTTTACTACAAACTATTAAACCATCAATCTGACACGATTGACACCACTACTCACCGGGCCTATTTTGTTCATCATCAAAGGACACTTTTCGTATATTCATGAGACATCCTTGAGGACATTGACTATTTTAAAGCACAACTACTTCCGTTCTTATAAGGAAACTCCACTTGCTAACCCGATCTTAATTATTTGAGGCAATTATAGTTTGGTAACTTTATATAGCACAACAAATTATTTCTCAAAATAATCAAAGGTCAAACTCAAAAGTGTTACTTGACCCTTACAGAAGCTACCACAAGCTGCTAGCATGAGCCTATTAGCCTCACTGATGTGGCCTAATGCCCAGCAATATTTGACAGAACCAAGTCAACAACAAATTAAACACAATTTTATTAATCAGTTACTACTTCAAAACCATATTCGGTCCTGAGTTGATCCTCAAAAACAATTTTATAAAATATTTGATCTCTGAAATAAAGAGTACAAAGAAATGAGAATGAAGTTGGATGGACGGATAGATATGATATAAAAGAATTACATATCATAGTTGATGTCATGCATGAACAGGTTTGTTATAACTAGAATAGATTGAATCAAAGTCTCTGATTAGTTGAGATGGCTATTACAAGTTAACGAGTCCATGTTTGTTTTGATACTTTTTCTCTGAAACAACTCATTTCAACTCAAATTCTTTTTGGTTGGACCCGTTTCAACTCAAGAATGACACTCGACCCAAACTAAATTTGCTCACAACCCGTTTTGACGCAAACTTAATTTACCTGTCGCCCAACCCGACCCGCATGTTATGCAAGACTTGCAAAACAATCTGTTATCTATGGCTATCAATAAAAGTTTACCACATTTTTTTTTCTCAAAAAACAAACAAAATAAGCACAGGGCCAAAATTTGCTATTAAAAAGGAAAAAAAGAAGGCTCCCACTATCTACACACTCAGTTTGCCTATCTGCACACTTAGGGTTTAAATACGCTGCGTATTGACCAATACGCAGCGTATAGGGTTAACCCTATACGTGCGTATTGGTCAATACGCAGCGTATTTAAGGGGTAAGTACACGACCAGACAGTCAAACCTAGTACCATGTCAAATCAGTCTGACATAGGGTGCGTAGTGATAAAAAATGGTCCCTGATGTTTCCAGGATTTACAAAAATGGTCCCTGATGTTTCCAGGATTTACAAAAATGGTCCCTGAAGTTTTGAAAATTGACAAAAATAGTCCCTGTACTGTTCAGTTAAGTATGCTAACTGAGTTAGTGTTTAAAGAAGAAATCTTTATATGAAAGTTAACCTGGCTAAAACATTCAGTTAAAATAGTTTCAATAATGACCATTTAGTCCCTGAAGTATGAGTTTCATAAAATGACCAAATATTAACGTAACTTTTTTTTAGCGTTTCATGTCTCTAACTGATTTGAAGAATTGGGTACAAGAAACGGGAAAGAAGTATGGTTACGTAATTGTTACCCGCTACGCAGCGTATATAAAACAGCTGCAAATTTGGGGTCATTTTGGTATGTTTGAAGTGACAAAGTTTTGCCAGGTTTCTATACGCTGCGTATAGGTCAATACGCAGCGTATATAAACCTGGAAAAAATTTGACACTTCAAACCTTCCAAAATGACCCCAAATAAGCAGCTATTTTATATACGTTGCGTATTGACCAATACGCAGCGTATATGAACATTGCTTTCTGTGCAATGATTGGTTATCAGGCACTGAGATCTATGGTCTATCTACGCTGCGTATTGACCAATACGCAGCGTATAGGGTTAACCCTATACGCTGCCCTATACGCTGCGTATTGGTCAATACGCAGCGTAGATAAACCCTAATTTTGCTAGGGTTTGGTGTGCCAATAGGCACTTTAGTGTGCCAATAGGCACACTCAAAAAGAAACATCTCTTTAACACAATGAAAAAGACAAACCGGATCTACATATGATGTTAGATAGTAAGACTATTTTAACGACTAATGGTAAAATTAAATGCACAACAATGTTTGATTGTTGCAGGTTGGAGATCAGAACTCATAAATTGGACTAAAAACATGGACAAGAAACTAAAATTATAAAGGTGACACGTTTTAATGGTATAACAGTAGCTTATGCATTAGTTTAGTATAATATAATGTAGATCAAAACCAATAATATTCTCGAAATTATTAAGCACCGAGCAAAGTAACAAATTAACTGAGAGTCTTAGACCATGTGTAGTTGAGGCGCCAAAGCCTCAAGTCCTCAACGTCACACCTTAGATTTTCGCCTACTTTGTTTCGTGCCACTTACCTTTATAAATTTCTAGATGTGCCCGTTATGTATAACTAAATGCATCTATTGTAACTAGTACAATGACTCAAGTCAGAGATCAAATGTAACCATATGACTGGTTTTTGTGCTTATTGTTTCACTTTTTCGCTTCAAACCACTTTGGAAATGATGTGATTATAGCTGTGACTAGGAGTGCACTTAGGGTATACGGGGCACTCTCGGTGACCCCATGCGGTGACCCAAGTCCCCGAGCGGGAACACCGTCGCCATCAACGCGGGGACCGAATTCGGTGAATGGGATCGGTGTGTGTTCACCGCTTGAGAGAGAGAGGAGAGAGAGAGGGGGTGATTGGTTGTTAATGTGGGTCCACCCTCTTTTTCCACCAATCATATTTTTTCCTTCTTTTTTTATAAAAAAATAATTGTGTGAGTGGAGTGCCGCCATCAAATTGAGGGTGGGAGGGGAGTTGACGTGGCGCGTGCTGATTGGCCGTGCGTAAGAGAGGGGACTCCACTAAGAGAGGAGTGCCCCTCTCACCCTTAAAGCCTTGTCAGGGGTCCTAAATGCAGGTCATAATTAACATAAATCCAAAGAGTATTATAATCCAATGCAGATCATATTCAACCCAGCTTAGTCCAAATTAACTTATAAGTTTTCCAAAAAAGTCTATTCATATTATTTTTTAATAGACCACAAAACCTTATTGTATTACTACAAACCATATGATAGAAGAGAAACCAATTTGCTGACTAAGCATAAATAATAGAATCAAAATATATTATATATATATACAGCAGACTAATTGAGATAATTCAGAAGAGCAGTAGTGCACATCATAGTTCGAAACAAAACCAAAGTAAAATACCCTAAATATATACCCAGTGGCAGAACTAGCCCAAAATTTTAGGGGTATCCATTTTTTTTTTTTGATCAGAGGTATCCTTTATATAACGAAGACGGGGTTGAGGGGAATTTTTACACTACGGAGACGGAGTTGAGGGGTATTTTTACACTACTAATTAAGACCGGGTTGAGCCGTAGCCCGTGCTATCCCTACTAACACATTAGTTCCGCCCCTGAACATACCTATAACCCTGCTCCCAGGCTGACAAAAATAAGATATATAAAAATTAGTAATTATTTTTATTATCAGTCGTTATAATCTTGTACTAGACACATTAAAAATTTATAAAAACTGGACAATAATAATAATCGATGAACCCGACCCTTTGGCATGCATTTCAAAAGTCCTCAAGTTCCCACAATCTGGTTCTGAAATGATGAGAATAATAATGCAATACAAATCATAACTCTAATATTTAGATCTATAGGTTATATTTCATAAAAACACAGTAGCCAATAACATAAACTCAAAATATTAAAAGCCTTCATCAATAGAAACGATTACAAATGACATATGATCGATCTTACCTCATCACAACCGGAGCTTCTTAGATGATTTGGGGTGTTCGGTTATCTGTAGATCGGTTATCCAAGTATCTTTCATGCGTTTACCCCATACGCCCCACCGCCACTTCAACCCAGGCCAACGAGCCATGCACTTAGACCTGAAACTTTTACATTGAGTACCATCAACACCACAGTGGATAAGCAACGAGACCACTGACAAGCCTACGCATTGGTCCAACAGACATGCAACATATGAGAAAGTCAAGGACGGGTCAACTAACATCAGATATGCACAGATTGTCTTCAATCCTTTACTCCCATCCAAAATCTCCCAACCTTCTGGATTCAAACAAGCTTCTAATTCCGACCAAGCACCAGAATTAATACGTAGAGAACTCACGTTCGGAAAAACCATGAACACCTTCCCTAGGGTTAATTTTGAATCTCTAGCGTCTCTTGGTGCTATGTTTCTCGAATCCAGTATCAAAGTTTCTACTGTTTTTATGGTCGGGAATTCTGAAAGTAAGAAGCCAATGTAGAAAGAGTCCAACCAAAGTGTTTTCAGGTTCTCAAACTTTTTGGCGGTGAAAGCGGCAGGATGTTTTTGGCCGTCAACACTAAGATGAAAGAGAGAGAACGTGGGAGCTTCAACATGAATTGCAGTGTGATAGCCACATAGTACAATTTTGAGTGTGATGAGGTTGGGGGTGATTAGAGTCAAAGATGATAGATCACTATACAGAGTCAAATGGCAGGTTTGGAGGTGGAGAAGGTGGATCTTAGGATCTTTAAGTCCTGTGATACCTACCAACTTAAGAAATTGAAGATTAGGGAAACACTTATTCAACTGGTGTAGGTGATGGTCTTCTAATATTGTGCATTCAAGTGTCAAAGTAGTTAGCATTGGCATTGGATTCAAGTGGTCCAAAGACAGCCGTGCAGACCTTAGATTTAACTCAGCAAGATTATGACCTGCGACAAACAATAACTTAACAAAATCACTAGAAAATATTCAAAGAGGAGACTAATCAAGCGGCCATAATTGTACATTTAAATCACTAGAAAATATTAAACTTACAATACTTAGAAATCAGAGGCAAAACATCCAATCGGCTTAAACTAGCGAAAGGAAGACCAGACAACGAAAGTGATTTCAAGGTTTGGGAAACCCGAGGCAGCCACTCCTTTAAAAATTCCTCATCTACAGGACTAATGGCGTCATGAAGGCCGATACACACCGATTCAACAACTCTCAGTTTAGAAATAAAGTCCAGAAAAACCTTCTTGAAACAACTCGAGAAAATAGAGCCTGAAGTGCCGCACCATGAGCATAGTAGGTTAATTGATCGAAGGTCCGGAAAAACATTATTGAAAGCCTTGGAAGCGACTCGGCAGCAAGCAACGTCGGCTGAGTTGTCGAGTCGACTCAGGATTTCGAGTAGCAGAGACTCAGGAAGTTTGTCCATGTAAACAGTTACTTCTTATGATCCGCCAGAGAACTAGCTAGGGTTTTGAATATTCAGCGAGAAGATGCCATGCATTCGGGTTACGTGGTAATTTATATCTCTATGGGCCCTCGACCCCAACCCAATTGACAGCCTTTTTTTTTTTTTTTTTTTTGTCTAAATCGGTTTGAGTCCACAAACGCCGAAACAGGTTTTTGTTGGAAAGAAAGTCAAACAATTGGGTTTGGTCAGTTGGAAGCTGGTTTTGACCGGTTCAGGTCGGGTTTAAGCTGATTTCAAAATATAGTGTTATAAATCAATTTCAACTACACGGTATGAGCTGTTCCAAACTAATTCTTAACGGTGTTCATGGTTTGGCTTTAATCCTTAAACCATCCAAACCAGTTATCGGTCCGGCTTCACGGTCGTTTAGTTTCAAACCGTGACCAACGGTTTGCTTTTTTGTTTCAACATTTTCAAACCATATAAAAGCGGACCGGAATGAAAGTTAATCTTTTAGATATTTTATATTATATATTAGATTATTTGGATAAAGATCAAATACAAATAAACTTAACCTACTAAGCATACAAATTGAAGGAAAAGTCAAAAATACAAGGTGACATTTTTGTAATTACCAGCAACTATCAAAGTTACTATACAAATGTGAACGCAACCAAAAATACTTAAAAAACACACAATTTTTTTTAATATTTTTTATAAAAAATCGCTACATTTTGTTACAATTTTTTTTTCTACTAAAAGTAGCGATTTTAATGTAAAAAATATTAAAAAAAAATTTGTGTGTTTTTTTTTTTTATTTTTTAGGTTTTTTTAGTTTTTTTGGGGGTTTAGTTTTTAATATTTTAGCTTGGGTGGGGGGGTTAGGTTTTTGGGGGGTGGGGGAGGGGGTTTAGGTTGTTTTGTAGGGGGGTGGGGGAGGGGGGGTTACGGTTTTTTTAGGTTTTTGGGGGTGTGGGTGGGGGGTTAGGTTTTTTTTAGGTTTTGGGGGGTTGGGGTGGGGGGTTAGGTTTTTTTAGGTTTTTGGGGGTGGGGGGTTAGGTTTTTTAGGTACGTTTGTAGGGTAACTTTGATAGTTATTGATAATTACAAAAGTGTCACCTTGTCTTTTTGACTTTTCCTTCAATTTGTATGTTTAGTATGTTAAGATTATTTGTACAAGAACTTTCCCCTAGATTATTTATATATTTATATAATATTAAAGAAGAAGGTCGTTGACAACAGTGTCACCGACAAAAAGACAATATTGCCACCAAGTTCTTTTACTGGTCCATATGTCAGGCATTTGTCCACGATTTTTGTTTTTCCTTTTTTACCAAAGTTTTTGACACTAATTACTTTCACCGTCTCCCCCCCCCCCCCCCAAACCACCGTCCACCGACTACATTGTTACAACGATTACTGCAGCATCATAATTCCAATGGCCGGAATTCGAATGGCCACCTATGAACGCTTTCGCCGCCGCATCGAGAGGCAACAAACCTAGGTTTGCCGGAGAGATTGACCCACGGTCGGGAGTGTCGAGGAGCCCGCCGGCTACCGGTTGTGACATTTGAGGTCCGCTTGGGTTGAAATTCGGTGTGCTTGGTGGTGTCGGGGGCGGCTGAAGCGGTGGCAAGGTGTGGCGGTAGCGGTGGTAGGGGTATGAAGCAAATTAGATTTTGTTGATGCAGCCACCTTCGGTGATCACACGAGGGGTTTTCTGGTGAATGCACATGCAGATCTATGAAGATCCAGGGTTTGGGGTTTGCAAATGGTTGGTAATGACATAAAAAAGAGAGAGAGTAGAGATGTAATAGGGCTGGTAACGACAAAGGGGAAGTATAGAGGAAAAAGAATGCAGAAATGAAATGAATAATAGGGTTGGTAATAGCCAATGACCTACAGACCAATTGGTTTGTGGAGAGGTGGGAAGGTTTTCCCTTCGAGGTTCCTGCCCGGGTGACGCCGATTCGAAACACGGGGCATGTAAATTTATGCAAAGCCTCCGGGCGGAGGATCGAAACAGCCCGCATGCGCGTGGATTCGAACTCGGGGGGGTTAGGTCGCTGGCTGCGGTCCTAGCCAGGTGAGCTGTTTGCCGTCCAAAAAAAATAGGGTTGGTAATAAACTAAAAACAAAAATTGCTTAGGAAATTGTAACTGCCACTCTAATTTTTCTTTCTACACTTTTGTTTTTCTTATGGAATACTTTTTTATGTGTTAAAGATTCATTTTGATATGTTCGTTCTCGATTTTTCAAGAAAACTATTTTCACACACATATAACTATATTTGTAAAATAACATCTTTCTCAAATAAATTTGTTTGCTGATCATGTTAACGATGTATAAAATGTTTTGATACGCCTACAATTTTCATAGTGATGTTGATGGTGATGGTAGAAGAAGGGTCAGGTGAAATTGGATGATAAAAAAACGTCTAAAACGTTTAATTATCAAATCAAAACATATTTTATTAATGTGCTAATAAAATTGGTTAATTGTGCGGTTTGCACTACTAGAAAACAGGGGGATTTCCTACCAAAATTTCCGACAAAACCAATTTCGTCGGAAAATTCCGACCATTTTCCGACAAAATACCAACTAAAAAAATAATCTGGTTTTACCGACTATTTTCCTACAATTTACCGACAAAAAAAAATGGTCGGAAAGTTGTCGGAAACTTCCGACTAAGTTCCGACCAAAAAAAAAGAATAAAAGCAGAAAAAAAAGTGGTCGGAAAATGGTCGGAAAAGTTAACTATACAAAAAAATAAAAATAAATCTTTGTCGGAAACTAGTCGGAAAACATAAAACCAAATTCTAATTACTGTATATTTAAAAAAAATATTTATGAGTCTTTGTTGGTCGGAAAGTTGTCGGAAACTTCCGACCATTTTCCGACTAAAACCATAATTCTTTTGTTATATAATCATGTGGGGGTATATGTGTGTACGTAAATGTATTTGCTTGTGTCTATATGTATGTAAGTATATATATATGTATAAGTATGTGTTTGTCCAAGTGTACACACATGCATACATACACACATACATATATATACACATACTTAGCCTGTTTTAATTAATGTGTCCCGATAGTATACATACACGTATAAACGTGTACATTGCTTATAAGTTGGTAAAATAAAAGTATTTCAAGTATAATTAATGTGTACAAAAGATGGAATGGAAAAACGATGTTTAAAGGTTGAAAAAATGAAAAAAACGAAAATTGGTGTCGGAAAATGGTCGGAAATTTCCGACCAATTTCCGACGAAACACAACATTAGTCGGAAAGTTGTCGGAAATTTCCGACCATTTTCCGACTAAAACCTTTATTGGTCGGAAATTTCCGACAAATTTCCGACTAAAACAATTATTCTTTTCATATTTAATTATACCGAGGTGTATATCTATATATATAAATGTATTTCTTGTCTCTATATGTATATGTATGTGTGTATGTATATATATATATATAAGTATGTGTTTGTCCAAGTGTACACACACGCATACATACACACATACATATATATACACACACTTAGCTTGTTTTAATTAATGTGTCCCGATAGTATACATACACGTATAAACGTGTACAATGCTTATAAGTTGGTAAAGTAAAAGTATTTCATGTATAATTAATGTGTACAAAAGATGGAATGGAAAAACGATGTTTAAAGGTTAAAAAAATGAAAAAAACGAAAATTGGTGTCGGAAAATGGTCGGAAATTTCCGACCAATTTCCGACGAAACACAACATTAGTCAGAAAGTTGTCGGAAATTTCCGACCATTTTTCGACTAAAACCTTTATTGGTCGGAAAATGGTCGGAAATTTCCGACAAATTTCCGACTAAAACAATTATTCTTTTCATATTTAATTATACCAAGGTGTATATCTATATATATAAACGTATTTCTTGTCTCTATATGTATATGTATGTGTGTATGTATATATATATATATATGTATGTATAAGTATGTGTTTGTCCAAGTGTACACACACGCATACACACACACATACATATGTATACACATACTTAGCCTGTTTTAATTAATGTGTCCCGATAGTATACATACACGTATAAACGTGTACAATGCTTATAAGTTGGTAAAGTAAAAGTATTTCATGTATAATTAATGTGTACAAAAGATGGAATGGAAAAACGATGTTTAAAGTTTGAAAAAAATGAAAAAAACGAAAATTGGAGTCGGAAAATGGTCGGAAATTTCCGACCAATTTCCGACGAAACACAACATTAGTCGGAAAGTTGTCGGAAATTTCCGACCATTTTCCGAGTAAAACCTTTATTGGTCGGAAAGGAAATTTCCGACTAAAACAATTTAAATGTTTGGTTGGTTGGTTGCTAAATATACGAAAAGGAATTTAAATGTAAACGAGTTCCCACCTAAAAAAAAGTAATATAGTCTAATGGGAAGTAATTGCCGAAAATTAAGGTAAAAAGAGATTTTTATGAATCTGTATGCTGTTTTTGAGTGTTCTTCTAGTGTGGCATGATTGGAACTGTCCCCTAACAGGTTCTCAGTTGGCATGCGTGTGACTAGGCACGTGACATGAATAACAATTAATTTTTTTTTATTAATAGAATTATTTTTTTTCTTTTTTTACAAAAAGATTGATGATTACAAGTTACAACTATAAAACAGGTAAGGATGGAGAAAATTAGTGATACATTTAACTTGTTAATTTGAAACACTAAAAACTTAGAGATTAAAATAAATAAATACAGATAAATCGCTCTACTACCATTAAAAAAGTTCGATATAACCAAAATAAGCCTTGAATTTTTATGTGTACATGTTGTGTAGGCCAAAACTACACGTAATCTATGTAGGAACTCAATTAACAGCTTCATCAGCTCATTGTAACTGTACAATTTTGCCCTACAGTAGTCCATTTCAGAGAGATGCGCACGTTAGGGTGCATCATGCGATCGCATTATACGATTTAGAGCGCATCATTCTCGCATCATGTAATCACAGCGCATCACCTGATGCGATCTCATCCGCGCATCATGCGTTCTTGATGCGCGCATTTCAAAACCTAGTTTGTTACAAAATCTATATCTAATTACAAATATTTGGATGCAGGTGCACAGACTGAGATAAGGACATCAACAATTATCAAGCTTTCATTAAAGAGAACTACACTTGATGCAGAAGCCAATGAAATCCGTAAGTGTATTTTTCTCATTTTTAGGAAATAATGGTTAAAGAGTTGGAACCCGATTCTATACAAAAGGAAAGGTCGCTATATATGTTCTAGCCAACGATGAAAAAAATATGTTAGTATGCTCTTCTAGCGAGGCTATAAGCGAATCGAATATTTATCAAACTATTGATGGGAAGTTCGTTTATTTAATAAATGAAAGGAGCTGAACTATATTTTATGTTCTTTTATTAGTTGAATAACCAAAAGACGAACAAGCGTTACGTTGACTAATTAGGTGCTCTTGTGGAAAGGTGGGCTGTTGTATCTATCAAGCGTTACTGTCTTGTTCTATCACCGATGGTTGTCCATTCAATTAAACTACTTACAAATAGTTTCTCTTACTTTTTGTTTTTATATTTTCTAGCAGATGGTGCATGGTGTAGTTATATCATTTTTGTTCTTCAGGAGGTGGTTTGGTTTTGAAAGGGCATATGAGGATTTGGTTCATGTTGCTTTAACAAGTACGGCATTCTTTATCTTCTTCTTGAGAACTAGTATCATCAAATTAGTCAATTTATCTATCATATTTATTGGATTAACGTATTATGTCAAACGGGTTGCATCGCATGGGTTTCCTACTAGTGTGTCTATATATATATATATAGCTTTTTTACTAATATTATGTATGCTGTTTAGGTGTGGAACTTGCAATCCCAAGTGGAAAAGTTAAATAAATGATTCGAAAAGGCGTGACAACCCCACACGGAAGTGTTGCAAAATCGAGTTGAAGAGATGCAACACAAATGAGAGAAGATATGCAACGACAAATAACCGAGTTGTTGAACTTGTAATTTAAAAACCGTGGCATATTTTGGTTGTTGAACCTACAATTTGACAACCGTTTTGTATTTTGTGGATGAACTTTCAGTTCTATAATTGTGTCGTATTTAGGATTTTTATTGGAATTTTCTTTTCTGCATTTTTAGTAGAAAAATCTGGATTTTTTAGTTTTTTTATAATTTTTTTTTATTAAAAAGTTTTTTAGTCAGAAATTGGTCGGAAAAATGTGGTCGGAAAGCTGTAGGAAAATTGTGGTCGGAACTTTGTCGGAAACTTTTGGTCGGAAACTAGTCGGAAAACGGCAGTCGGCAAGATGTAGGAAAATTGCAGTCGGAACTTTGTCGGAAACTTTTGGTCGGAAAATAGTAGGAAAACGGCAGTCGGAAAGCTGTAGGAAAATTGTAGTCGGAACTTTGTCGGAAACTTTTGGTCGGAAAATAGTAGGAAAACGGTGGTCGGAAAGCTGTAGGAAAATTGTAGTCGGAACTTTGTCGGAAACAGTAACTTCTTCTTTTTGTCGGAAATTTAGTCGGTTTCTTGTCGGAAATATTTTCCTACAAGGCTTTTTCCTACAAACGTATTTTTGTCGGAAACTGGTCGGAAACGCCGTTTTCCGACCATTTTCCGACTAAAACCTTGGTCGGAAATGGACAGTTTTTTAGTAGTGTTGCTTATTTAGACGTGTTAAAAATTCTCTTTTTATCGTCATTTCGACGTCAATGTTTCATTACGTGAGTTTTTTTATCGTTTCGACTTATGATTCTGTTTATTTTGTAACACGTGTTTTCATATGGTTAACGCGTCAAATAACGTGCCACTAGCTATAACAAACTAACGCGTCGCCGCCACCGCAACACGCGGCCTATGGCAAAAATCTAGTTAAACATGTTTTGAAACGAGGATCTATGATGTGTGCTAAAGACCAAATTATGTTTTTATGTTTTTTTGACTTATGAGAAGAAGAGAACATGGCTAAAGTCATTTCCCAAATCCAACTATAAATATTTTTTCCTAGTTTATGGTGTATTAGCTTCTACTGGTTTTTGCAGTTTTGTAGTAACAGGGACAGACCGAATTACTAATATGGTATTTAATTAAAAGGGAAAATTGTGTTCCCCAAATTTGTTTTACCTATTTATTTAGTTCTCCTGGGATATAGAGATTTTGTTTGTATAGTACTCGTAAAATTTTCCATGCATATAGAGATTGTGTTTGTATAGTACTTGAATTTACACCGTACCGTGTCTTAAGAAAACGTATTATATTTGACTCGACTTATTTCGAACAAAATTTATGTCAAAACGTAGAAAGACTAAAAATATACAAAAAATAAGCATTATTGGATTTTAATGATTCTAACTTTCAACCATTGGCCGACCTTAATCTCAACTTCAAAAATTCCCAATGGTGGCTATTAAAATCTAATAACTAAGTTTGTGTGACCACATAAGCAGCCACATCAGCAATAACTAAGTTTGTGCCACGTAAGTTGTCACGTCAGAAAAAAACTAACTCAATTAGAAAAGGATCGATGTGGGCCAAATTCTTACAAGTTGGGATTGCTAGAGAGAATTTCTGAGTTGTATCTAGATGATTGTGGGTTTTTTTTTAACTAAAGCACCAAAGTAACGATCACTCAATGGGTGAAAGCCACCAAATATCATTTCAACATATTCGTTCAGTACATTACACATAAAGAGAGTTTGCACATGCTAAGGCTATCTACTTCAATAGTCCAATATTCATATAGAAAATTGCATATATTTCAGTCCTGTGAAACCGAAAATATATAGATCTTACATAGTTTAAACGCGCATAGTTGAGCTCAAGCTCTATTGCTTAGTTTAACTAGTTTCGAGTTCTATGTCCAAGATTATTCATTATTGTTCTCCTAAATCAAGTTTACCACCTACAATAAAAGCAAAGTATGACACCACTCGTTACTTTCCTACACCGATTATAAATGCATACAAGACCAATTTTACCTCAACATAAGTACATTTCTAAGATGATTTGTGGTGCTAATTAATTAGATATACAAGTTGTAAATAGATCAAGCGTTCAATAAATCGTTCAACAAGAGGTTTAGCTAGAATTGTTTAGTTAATAAACAAACAATACCAATATTTTTTTTTTGTTTAGTTAATAAATGCAATATAGTAAGATCATCGTGTTACAGCTTACAATTTTGGTGGGTATAAATAGCTCTACTGCTCTAGTGGTGTTTTTGGAACCTAAATCTGGATGCTTCAAGAAAACTAGAGGTTTTACATATCATCAAGTAATCCATCAATTTAATTAGCATTGATAAGAAATAAGAAAATCATACCCCAAAGCACAAAATTGACATATCATCTAGGGTCTTTGTGTGTTTCAACTGGTTATAGCAATTTGATTTCATTTAATCAGTTTCAAACTTCCAATTATGACATGTTGAATTTTACATGTTTGGATAATAAAACACAAAATTGCTATGAGAATACTCATTAGTCATTAGTGATATAAACGTAAAGTCACCAAACCGTTTACAAGCTTACAGAAAGAAACATCCAAACATTCCCTATAAGAAAGAACAACAAACAGAGCACAAAAGAAATAATGAAATTAACTTCAAATTCACAGGCAATCTACTTATTCAATGGTCAACCACTCAACTCATTCACAAGTTATCCAAGCAACCTTGAATTGACCAATAATCTTACTCAGATTGAGTTAGAAATTAGAGTAATATAAAAATCATATAAACAATGCAGTTGATTTTCATTTAATCAGTTTCAAACTTTCAATCTTACGTAAACTAATTATAGTATGTTAAAAAAATACATGTTTGGATAATCATACACCGATTGCTATTATAATACTCATTATTGCTATATACGTAAAGTTACCGAACTGTTTACAAACTTACAGAAAGAAACATCCAAACACTCCCTAAAACAACAAATGACAAACAAAGCAAAAGAAATAATGAATTTAACTTCAAATTCAAAGGTATTGTTACCAAAATTTAGCTAAATCTAAAACTGCATTGTGTTCGGTTGGTACCAGACTACCAGCATGACATGGTATGGTACTGTTAAAAATCCCGAACCGACACCGTACCGCATGGTACAGATACTAAAGTTAAGCTAAATTTAAAACAAAATACAATACAATATATGATCGGTACCGGCATAATAAATTACCAGTACTGTACCGGTATTCGGTATCAAACTTCTCAATTATCATCCCTAACTTAACCAATAATCAACCACTTAACTCACTCACAAGTCATCCAATCATCCATGAATTGACCAAAATTCATACTCAAAACTGAGTTAAAACTATATCAAATCATATGAATTTTATTTCAATCTCTACATATCCTAAACAGAGTCAACAAAATAAAAACAATTAACATCTACATACAACCACAGAATGAACAGAATGATTAACAGCTAAACCTGATCAATTTCGTCCCACCACCGGAACTCCGCTTGCATCTTATTCCGACAAACATTATACAAAAGCGTAGGGTAAAACAGGATCCGAGCACCGGCACCTACCAACGCTCTCTTAGCATCCACCGTAACAACATACCTACTAACACTATAATCAACAATTCGTTGATCACTTTTCACATCCGTCAAATCATCCAAATCCTCGATCTTCATGTCACAGATCGCAACCAAAATTCGAACAAAACCAAAACCGTAACCCTAACAATCAACACGATCGCTTTAACTGAACACCGAGACGTAATTGCAAGGTTTAAGAGACGAAAATAGAGACGAAACGCAACATGTTTACTGATGAGTGGTTGAAAACCCTAGAAATAATGAATTGAGCTATTATGGAAAAATTGTACCGAATTGAGGATGAAATTGATCGGTTTGAAGTGGAAATTGTGAGGATTTAGTGGTGATTTTGGTGGATTTGAACAGATTTTGTGTAGAAATAAGTGAGATTCTGACTGGTAGATACTGATTTTGGGAAAAAGGAATCAAATGGTGTGAAAGTATCGGTTAGAAGGAATAAGAATATTGTGATAAATGTTTGCCCTTTGACTACGGTTTTATTACGAAATAACCGAACATGGTAATGGATAATTGGATATATATGACGTCGTGACGCGATGGACGTTACAAAAATAATGTTATACTACATATACATTTACAAATTACCAATCTATTTTTAATTTAATTTTATTCCCAGTTTAAAATTACGTTTTTGTCCTTCGTTTAAAATTATGCTTTTGCTCCCAGCTTAAAATAAAATTATAATTTTGCACCTAGCTCAAAATTACGCTTTTACCATCGGTTAAAAAACTCACTTTTAATTTTGTTTCCAGTTTAAAATTACGGTTTCGCCCTCCGTTTAAAATTACGTTTAGCTCAAAATCACGATTCTGCCATCAGCTCAAAATTACGTTTTTGCCCACAGTTCAAAATAAAATTATGTTTTCCCCCCTAGCTCAAAATTATTAGCTTTCTGTCACTTCTCTATTGGACCAACTCATTGGATATATTGATCGATCGGACAATGAATCGTAATAGCGATCGAGTTAATACCCTAATTGCGGCGTCGATTAGTGAATCGTGTGTGTTAATTGTGATAAACAGAGCATAACTCCGTGTATAATTCGAAGTTTTACGTCGTTCCAACTCCCAGAATCAAGTCCCAATGCCTTATATTTATAGCTGAAAAACCATCCCCCTCGCGTGGCGCGAGGGGGTGTCGCGTGGCGCGAGAGGCGCCCCCCTATCATAGGGTGGCCGCGTGTCTAAGTAGCCTTGCTGAATTGGTCTTGCGTTCATTTTCAATTTACACGTAAAACTGTGTAGATAATACCGACTAGGGTTTACCCCCCCTGAGTTTTAGGGGCCCTGATCCTGATTCCGATTGTTCTGAAAATTTTAGGGTTTGTTCAGAATCACTTGGGTTTCTTAATTAGGGTTTCCTATTGGACAATTAACCTAATAATTAAGACTTTTTAATAAGAGTTGTTACAGCGGTGGCTTTTGATTTAGGGAAGGGTGGGGATGGTGGTGGTGGAGAGGAATCTAGGGGAGGGGATGTGGTGGTAGTAGGTGGGGGTAGCGGTGGTGCTGATGAAGGAGGTTTTGTTGATTATTGCAGGTTTTGTTGATTATTGCAGGTTTGATTATTGCAGGTTTTGTTGATGCTGATGAAGGAGGTTCGAAGATTTTGCAGCTGATTATTGCAGGTTTGATTATTGTTAACAGCTGATTGATTTTGCAGCTGATTATTGCAGGTTTGATTATTGCAGGTTTGATAACAGCTGATTGATTTTGCAGATTGTGTTGCTTAATTACATGTGTGTGCAGGTTTTAGAGAAGAGAGAGGGAGCTGAAGTTGTCGATGATGCGGTGGTGGGGGTGGTGTCGATGATGCGGTGGTGTGTGTGCAGGTTTTAGAGAAGAGAGAGGGAGCTGAATGTCTGTATATGTATATATATATATAATATATAATTAATTTTGTTTTAATTTATTAAAATAATAAAATAAAAAATGACCAAAATACCCCTGCACTAAAGGACAAAATAGACAGCTTTTAACAGTCAAAAAATAGGGTTTTTGGATTTTGAACTAAAATGGCAACAAAAACCAAACCACAGGGACCCAGATGTAATAAGTTTGAGATTTGGACTAAAGTGGCAAAACTGGCCAAACCACAGGGACCAAAATGGCAGTTTACTCTAATATTGTTTCCAGTTTAAAATTACGGTTCCGCCCTCCGTTTAAAATTACGTTTTTGCTCCTAGTCAAAAATAAAATGTTGTTTTTTCCTCTAGCTCAAAATTACGATTATGCCATTAGCTCAAAATTACGTTTTTGCCCACAATTCAAAATAAAATTATGTTTTCCCCTATAGCTCAAAATTATGATTTTCCTCTCATTTTAAAATTATGATTTCGCCTACAGTTCAAAATATAATTACGATTTTGCTCTCTGCACAGGGATACATGTTATAAGAGAGAAATATTCGGCTTATTGCCCCGCAACACGGGCGGGGCAAAACCTAGTTTAGTTACATAATTGGAATATTTTATTTCGTTTACGATTTCGAGAGAAGTTTTAAGACTCGAAAACTTAGCAAATCACTAATCCCACAACAAATGAATAAAAGATGGTCTTGATTTTTATTTTATTTTAATATGACCAAATTGTTTTAGTTAATTGAGATTTACTTGAAAAATCAGAATAAATCATTGTAAGACGCAGGAGGTGTGAAATGCACGTTTATTCGAGATTCTAGACTAATCTGATTTTTTATGTTGATGAACTTTGAAGGTTCCAAGAGACTAACCATGGATGAAGCTTTTAAGGGGTGGGAGGGGCGGCCGACTCCCCTGAATTTTTCGCTTATTAGTGCAGAGTATGTATCTTTCGTATATAAATTTTTGGCTATATACGTTTTCAAACCCCCGGTTTTATAGAAATTTTAGGCCCGGTGACTTCCGTCCCCCGATCTGAAATCTCAAGCTTCGCCACTGAGACTAACCCCCTGGTGGCCGAGTGTTAAAATACTCAAAATTGACAGGGATTAATAACACAAATCTTTGTTTGGTATTAGTATGAAACAATTTACAAATAATCTGATTTAAGCCAATGTAAAGTTTAAACAACTATATTAAGTGTCACGACCCCCATTCCCACCCTAGATGGAATCGGGTGCCGTGAACAGTCCAGCGGTACCGGTGATTATTTTGAAAACGTTGCAGCGGAAATTTCATCAGGACCGTGAGTTAGGAAAAATATCAGAGTTTAAAAACACCGGATTTTATTTATTAAATAGTTGGGATAAACCCATGTTTTACAATGGTAGCTTTAATAAAGATAAATTTTATTACATAAAACAATATTTCTTAATTTGGTTTAATTCATAAAATAAGCCACTTCTTGATGCCTTTCAGTGCCGTATCCAACGCTTACTTCCATCTATTGTAATTACCTGAAAAGTATTTTAAAAAGGTTTTGTCAGCGGAAAATACTGAGTGAATCATTCTATTTACTAAAACGACACATTTGTTATAATTTACAGTATTAAGAGCGATTACAATGTTTCTGATATCAAGCCAACTACCCACGGTATTTGTCACTCGACCCATTGGCCCATTCGTCCAATGGTGTCTGTGACTATGATCATATCCCCCATTGGCTGCCCCAATGGTGACGATTATCAAGTAATGTATACAAAACCCCACATACCGGCTGTAACTTGGTGATTACAAAGACTTAATCCCCGTAATTATAACTTTGAAAATAAACATACTTTTGTAAATAGATTTGATAAAAAGAGAGAATGACTCACAGATAATCATGCAGATTCATACGGACAGAATTTAGTCTACAGATAAGCCTTGATATATTGCAGATTTATACAGGCAGGGCTTAGCCTATTGATTTTGCCTTGTAACCTAGTGCATACGAACTAGGTAGGTAACTTAATACAATAATTACGATAACTCACGAGATCAAATTCTCACAATGAACGACAAAGTGCAATACTTCATCCATCGAATTAACGATGATCCGTCAAATTAATGACGAACGACAAAGTATAATACTTCATCCATCGAATTAACGATGATCCGTCAAATTAATGACGAACGATAAAGTATAACCCTAGTGTGGGCGGCACTTAAACATCCATTAGATATATTGATCGGTCGGAAAATGAATCGTAATAGCGATTAAGTTAATACCCTGTATCGTAGCAGAATTCGAGCTAGTGTGTGTTTGGTAGTAATAAAAAAATATATATATTTGTAATTGTGTTAAATATAGTACCCCTAATTCAACCTTGTCCCGATGTCCCGAGACAGAACCCCAACGAACTTAGTCGGGCAGGGCCCTGACATGCGTTATGGGCTTAGATCAATCGGAAAGGGTAGCGGTGATCGAGAGTTTAAAACACTTAATACAAGCAGAAACTTATTATTAGTATAAAAGAAAAATATATATATATATTTGAGAGAATAGGCGACATATGGGAAAAGAAAAGAAAAGACTGAACAAACTTTTGATGAGATGCTGCTCTTATTTATACTTGAGTTTTACTTGATGGTTACGTTTTTTGAGAGGACACGTAGACAACTTCATTAAATGCTTTAGGTGATGTCTATCTTTAGAATTTCTAGTTATTATTTTATTTTGATTTAATTCTTTATGTCTATCTCCTGACATGTTCATATTGGATATGACAATTCAAGTTGTAGTTTCTTTTTATTTATTATTATTATATATATATATGTAGATAAATAGGACATGAAAATATAATAGGACATGACAGGTTTCTTTAGTGTAGGATTTCCTTTATTATATTATTATTATGATTATTATTTATTGAAAATATGGAACCCGAAATATGGTCTGGGACATGAAATTAGATTTCGTCAAATTGTAGGATTTCAATTGTTGGGTTTTTATTATTATTATTATATTTTTATCATTATTATTAATTCCACTTCTTTACTTAACGTGTATAACTTTTCTAAAATATGACGTTATAGAAAATAATAAATATGTTATTAGAACGAAAATATTTTTGTCTACATTTGGGTCCAAGTTTCTTTAAAAATAGAGTAGGTTCAAAATACAATGTATTTTTTTATAGTTTAATTAGTAAACGGTTCCTGGGCCCGTCTAAAAATTTCATATTTCTAATTTTCAACTTACCCGTAATCTACCCGTCTAATAATATAAATTCTTAGATACTTTTATTTTATTTAGAAAAGGTCACCCATACACTAGCCAATTAATTAATATAATATTTCAACCAACTATATAAAATAGTGTTTAAAACTATTTGGGTTGAATATTTATATTAAAAATAAACTAGTTACTAGTTACTAGTGGTTAATAAATTTAACCAAACCTATGATAAAAATAGGGATGTTACATTCTCCCCACCTTGTTTTAAATCTCGTCCTCGAGATTTGAGTTATGATATTTCTTTTAGACTTATGTCATATTTTAGTCAATAGAACAATATTAAGGTAAATAACACATAACCAAAATATCTAATTTTGTGAATATGAGTTGTATAATAGGTAGGATTCATTGGTTCAACTAAATTAGTTCAAGAAATAGATAACAAAAGAATGAGATGAAATGATATATATATATATATATATATATATATATATATATATATATATATATATATATATATATATATATATTTTAATGACTAGGTTCAAGCCAAAAGATATATGATCAATAGATATTTTAAAATGAATGTGAAAGATTTTTAGAATCAATACAAAATATATATATATATATATATATATTTTTTAACTAAAATTTGCTAAATAAGTATGATGACTTAATTTATTTAACTAGTCATTATCATGGTTAGATTTTGGTTAGTGCTGCCTTGTTTAAGCATAGGTGGCCAGTCCATGCCTAACTAAGGCTAGGTTACCCAATATCTGCCCTTGACATTAATCCTAGTATTTTAAAATAATACTAACACTATTATTATTAATATTTTCTTTACTAATAATAAAACTGATATTAGTATTACATAACTAAACATACACTTAAATGGAAAAATTTCTAATAAAAAAATGGTGAAACCAGCCGTCCCCAGGATCGAACCCGGGTCTAGGCCACACCCTTTCGCGCGCCTAGCCAACCGAGCTAAGTGCCTAGTTTGTGAAATTTCTATTTTGGTTAAATATAAGCACATGTACAATAAATTCTGTAATTTCTTATTATAAGTTACCTACTTATCCTCCTTATGTTGACTAATAATAATATAGTAATACTATTAGGTAATCCCTTATGTAAGTTTTCATATATAAAATAAATTTTATATAATGTTTTTCGATTGAAGATGTTAAAATAATAATTTATCACGAAAGGCTAGATTGATGTTGTAAAAATCATTTAAGAGATACATTAAAATATGACAAGAATTTGTGTATCATTATCTTAATACATGATTTGTGTTAAGATAACTTTTATAAATATCCGTATATGATATATATAAATGAGATTAGTGCAAGTTTTAAATTTTATGAAAACGTTAGTACAAGGTGACCGTGATCAAAGAAATGATTTAGTGAAGTTGAAAACCAAATAATCATTTTATAGTTCTAGAGAATTGAAGTGTTCGTTGGGATTATGTTGAATATGATAGCTTTAATCCATCATATGGGAATTTGAAATGAATATGTAATGCGAACAAGTTCAAGCAATTGAACTTGATTTAATCACAACGAGTTCATGTAATAAGAAAGTTCGGACATGGTTACAACAAAATCATGTATGCCAAAGAAGATTGAATTTCTCAAAAAAATTTATTGACTCGATATCAAAGGGTCATCGTTTTGCATTACTGCGGTATATAGTGAGTATAGCGAAATGATATTTTGAGTTTGGATAAACAACAAATTGGAATGAAGTCTTCCAGTAGGTTTCATAAGTTAATCGAACCATATGCGCAACCAACAATGCATGTGTAATGTGTGAATTTATTAAAAAATGAAATAAATCAATATTCGTTACTATGAAAATTCTCATGGTATGATGATCATTAAGGAGAGTAGCAATGCAAAAAGTCTATTCACCGAGGTCAGAATTTTACAAAAGAAATTTAAGAATTTTATTTGGATTTTCGTGTGATAACCGTTGCTAAATGACATTACTAGGGAATGTCGAATAAATGAAATAGGGAAATTATAAAGTATGTGACTTCTTTTGTAGTGCTAATAATTATGACTCTGATTAGACTGTGCACCGATTGTTGTGAAATTTTGTTTCAAAGTACCTCAGCGAGATTCATGTTATTTGTAGGATCACGTGGCCCAGTGCTATTAGTTCTTCTACTGACGGGATCTACATAGGTGTTATTATACCTAATTATATTTTTCAAAGGTCTTTCCTTGGAAATTGTGTGGAATATACTTCATCTTCTGTGGACCTATAATTAAATTTTCATGTGTTTTCTTGTACATTATCACAACTTTACATGCTTCTTACTTGCGTTAATAGTTTATGGTAACGCGTTAGAAATTCTTTTGATGGTGTTTTATCTTAAAGGGTTTCCATTGTTTATTTTATCATACGAGCTACGAGACAGATGATTAAACGAAATAATGTTTGGTATCGGAAAAGAAATTCCTGATAAAGAAATCTAGACACAGATACTTGTGCTTTATTCCTATTTGACTTTTGGAATTCTTTATAGATATAACTATTTATATAATCATATATTTCACAAGCTGAAATAAACATACCATTTATCAGGTCAATGTATTTAACAGATTCATATTTCCAAAAACCAGTCAAATATCTGGTCATAATACTATTTAGGGAAATCTTGTCACTTGTTTGACATATTATCTATCCCGTCTTATCCGATTTGCGTCGGAGCGGTAACCTCAGTATATCTAGACAAACTGGAGAGTCTACTATACCATACCCAGTCTTGCCAGAGAAAATTTTCTATTTCCCATAAATAGTATCTTTTCAAAAGTGCCTCTTTTATTAGGCTTTATCCAGAATTAAGGAAATTTGTATTCCCGTAACATATCTTTATTCTAGACCAAGTAATATCAGATAATCAATAATTACTATTAATTCTTGCTTATTTATCATATCTTGCAATATTCTAATTACCATTCTTATGGCATACCAAAATCCATCATATTTTATTTATACAAGTACTTAGCTTATCGTGAAGCTAATACTAAAGCATCTTTTCTTAAGTTCAAGTCTAAATGCTATCCTGTGTGCTACCAGTTAATAGCAATCTCCTAACTCTTTTATATAAATTTAGGTATTATTATCATAACACCTAAAGGCTTAAAGCAGTGGCTCTTTGAGTTGGCTCTGATACCACCTTCTGTCACGACCCCCATTCCCACCCTAGATGGAATCGGGTGCCGTGAACAGTCCAGCGGTACCGGTGATTATTTTGAAAACGTTGCAGCGGAAATTTCATCAGGACCGTGAGTTAGGAAAAATATCAGAGTTTAAAAACACCGGATTTTATTTATTAAATAGTTGGGATAAACCCATGTTTTACAATGGTAGCTTTAATAAAGATAAATTTTATTACATAAAACAATATTTCTTAATTTGGTTTAATTCATAAAATAAGCCACTTCTTGATGCCTTTCAGTGCCGTATCCAACGCTTACTTCCATCTATTGTAATTACCTGAAAAGTATTTTAAAAAAGTTTTGTCAGCGGAAAATACTGAGTGAATCATTCTATTTACTAAAACGACACATTTGTTATAATTTACAGTATTAAGAGCGATTACAATGTTTCTGATATCAAGCCAACTACCCACGGTATTTGTCACTCGACCCATTGGCCCATTCGTCCAATGGTGTCTGTGACTATGGTCATATCCCCCATTGGCTGCCCCAATGGTGACGATTATCAAGTAATGTATACAAAACCCCACATACCGGCTGTAACTTGGTGATTACAAAGACTTAATCCCCGTAATTATAACTTTGAAAATAAACATACTTTTGTAAATAGATTTGATAAAAAGAGAGAATGACTCACAGATAATCATGCAGATTCATACGGACAGAATTTAGTCTACAGATAAGCCTTGATATATTGCAGATTTATACAGGCAGGGCTTAGCCTATTGATTTTGCCTTGTAACCTAGTGCATACGAACTAGGTAGGTAACTTAATACAATAATTACGATAACTCACGAGATCAAATTCTCACAATGAACGACAAAGTGCAATACTTCATCCATCGAATTAACGATGATCCGTCAAATTAATGACGAACGACAAAGTATAATACTTCATCCATCGAATTAACGATGATCCGTCAAATTAATGACGAACGATAAAGTATAACCCTAGTGTGGGCGGCACTTAAACATCCATTGGATATATTGATCGGTCGGAAAATGAATCGTAATAGCGATTAAGTTAATACCCTGTATCGTAGCAGAATTCGAGCTAGTGTGTGTTTGGTAGTAATAAAAAAATATATATATTTGTAATTGTGTTAAGTATAGTACCCCTAATTCAACCTTGTCCCGATGTCCCGAGACAGAACCCCAACGAACTTAGTCGGGCAGGGCCCTGACATGCGTTATGGGCTTAGATCAATCGGAAAGGGTAGCGGTGATCGAGAGTTTAAAACACTTAATACAAGCAGAAACTTATTATTAGTATAAAAGAAAAATATATATATATATTTGAGAGAATAGGCGACATATGGGAAAAGAAAAGACTGAACAAACTTTTGATGAGATGCTTGAGTTTTACTTGATGGTTACGTTTTTTGAGAGGACACGTAGACAACTTCATTAAATGCTTTAGGTGATGTCTATCTTTAGAATTTCTAGTTATTATTTTATTTTGATTTAATTCTTTATGTCTATCTCCTGACATGTTCATATTGGATATGACAATTCAAGTTGTAGTTTCTTTTTATTTATTATTATTATATATATATATGTAGATAAATAGGACATGAAAATATAATAGGACATGACAGGTTTCTTTAGTGTAGGATTTCCTTTATTATATTATTATTATGATTATTATTTATTGAAAATATGGAACCCGAAATATGGACTGGGACATGAAATTAGATTTCGTCAAATTGTAGGATTTCAATTGTTGGGTTTTTATTGTTATTATTATATTTTTATCATTATTATTAATTCCACTTCTTTACTTAACGTGTATAACTTTTCTAAAATATGACGTTATAGAAAATAATAAATATGTTATTAGAACGAAAATATTTTTGTCTACATTTGGGTCCAAGTTTCTTTAAAAATAGAGTAGGTTCAAAATACAATGTATTTTTTTATAGTTTAATTAGTAAACGGTTCCTGGGCCCGTCTAAAAATTTCATATTTCTAATTTTCAACTTACCCGTAATCTACCCGTCTAATAATATAAATTCTTAGATACTTTTATTTTATTTAGAAAAGGTCACCCATACACTAGCCAATTAATTAATATAATATTTCAACCAACTATATAAAATAGTGTTTAAAACTATTTGGGTTGAATATTTATATTAAAAATAAACTAGTTACTAGTTACTAGTGGTTAATAAATTTAACCAAACCTATGATAAAAATAGGGATGTTACATTAAGGTAAAAATATATTTTGATAACAAGCATACCTAGCACTGATGAATATGAAAATCAAAACATATCATCAAGAATCTATGAACCTTGTGTTGAATTCGAGAAAAAAAAAGACGGAATCATTAGATTAGATGTCACTAGTAAGAATGAATTTCAAGCGAACATGAAGGCATAGAAGAACACGATGATGCACTTTTTTGTTAATTCATAATCATAGGTTTGTAGTCATAGGATACCTAAGTCGGTTGCTTAGGCTAGACGGTATGGTAGAGGCTCATCCTTGGAGGATGACCCGCCATGTAAGCGTCATGTAGGATGAGTGTGAGGATGGGGTAAAGGAGATGAAACTAAGGAAATGAGAGTTAAGCCTAATAGGGAGCCGCTAGAATGAGAACCACCACGAGTTATGAGAACCACGAGAACCGCGCCCCGCGGGTGGCCGTCGGCGACGAAATTTTTTTTACACCTAGATCCGTATATTTTAGCGGGGGGTTTAAATTTTCGGTTCAAACGGCGCGCCCGAAGGGGTAGTTTTTTACGCCCAAAGTTTGGTAAAAAAAAAAAAGAAAAATTAAAAAAATTAAAAAAACCCAAACTTTGGGCGTAAAAAACTACCCCTTCGGGCGCGCCGTTTGAACCGAAAATTTAAACCCCCCGCTAAAATATACGGATCTAGGTGTAAAAAAAATTTCGTCGCCGACGGCCACCCGCGGGGCGCGGTTCTCGTGGTTCTCATAACTCGTGGTGGTTCTCATTCTAGCGATCCCCAAGCCTAATATATATATATATATATATATATATATATGAGTTGTATGTATGTTTGTGTGTGTGTGAGGGGAGGTTGCCAAAATTTTTGTCTTTAGCTAGCGTCCCAGGGTCGACGTTTTGGACGACGCCGGGGGGGGGGGGGGGGGGGGAGTGGAAATGGTGTTGCCGCCGGCGACGGGCCTCAACGTTTTGTAGTTAATTCTCTGTCATTTTTTAGTTAATTCACAATCATAGGTTTGTAGTTAATTCTCTGTCACGGGTACATGCTTCATTATTAACTCTCTAGTCACCAGAAGATGTTCTAGAAATATATCAAGATAAGATAAGGAAGTAGTGTATTTCCACTATTTAGTCATGAAGCACAAGAGGGAAGTACTTTAAATGGTAACTTTTATAAAAGCCTTTTGAGTTTTATAAATAAACAAGCACAAAATTGTTCTTGTTCAAATAGCCATCTCAAATCAGCTTTCTATCAAAACATGAGAATGAAAGGTAATGAGCGGCAGCTTGATTGTTCCGCACAATGTTTTAAAAACCGGCTTTTTTATTCATACCGGGTTAGGCTCTGAAATTGTTCAACCGGTTGAACTGGGTTGTACCGGGCAGTTCAACCGGGTCACTAGTTAACACTATAATTCCATAAAATACAATTTAACCTAAAAACAATCCAATCCAATCTCAATTAAAATTTATATTAACTGATTATGATTTTATCTAAAAAGAGTTATTTTCTTGTAAAATGTTATGCATTTTTAAGAGCATTTTTATTACTTATAAACAATATTACAATGGATGATGTGAGTAACAGTTTAACAGCGACGAAATATTGTAACGGAAGGCACTAGGTTAATTGCCAACAATGGAACGTCGGTATTACCTTAATATCGTATTTTTTTAATTAAAAAATTAAATTTTAAGATAATGCAAACAGGTTCAATGGTTTGAACCGGTAAAACCGGATTTACCAGCAGTACATAAGACATACCGTATTTGGGTTTTACCAGCCTTTATCGTACCGGGCACGTGTCCGGTATCCGGTTTAACCGGTATAACCGGCCGGTTCATACCGGTATTTAAAACATTGGTTCCGCATATTGTACTATGACTAAAAGGTAAACTTTGTACTTTGACTTTGAAGGTCAAACTTTTTACTTCCAAACCCAATATTCACACAGATCTTCGATTTTACTCACCAATGGGAACTTTTAATAGGATTTGTTGAGAGTATAGTCTGTGTTCACCGGATGCTATAAGCCTATAAAAACCCAATATTCACATGGATTTTAATCTGTTCTGATCTATCGTGTAGCACTGTAAGGTTATGTATCGATACTAACCCGTAGCAAGTTCTTTTAACAGTGAGCCACTGCGTCGAGCAGTTAGCAACTGCCAAGACTCTCTATACTTACATGCTAGTGATACTAGCACAATATCCATTGTAAGTATACAACTTGTTTGAACAATAAATTACACATTTGATCCAGCTCTATGGAGCTACCTTTACAAGTCATTCTTTGTGACATCAATGATTTTCTTGTAAATTTGCCAGTATAGTAGTCTTCCTCATGCTTTCACTATCACTTCTTATAACCTCCTCACACAACTATCCCAACATGATACTCTCTGGCTTATATCTGTGATTCAATGATCATCAGGTGGATAGTCAAATCGTCAAAAAGTCTAAAATTATTGTTGTAACCACATTTATAGAATATCAGTTACAACTAAATGTAATCTTCTAAGCATTTTCATTAATATTTCATCTAGACCAAAAAATAAACAATCCAAAAAAAAAAAAAAAAAAAATGAATGACATAAATTCTTTAACCAGCAATTGTTTCCAACATCCATAACCAAACAACATGAGTTGTATGTTGTACTGATTATCCATAGCAAAGAGCCAAAATTTGCTTTAAAAAAGGGAGAAAAAAACCTTTTAACACAATGAAACAAAAAAAACTGGATCTACATAATGTTGAAATGTTGAAATTTGAAAGTTTAAACATGATGAGCATAATAATGCAATACAACTCATAAGTCTATATTTAGAGCTACTTTCTTCAACTATTTGTTATCTATAAACCTATATAAAGCATTTCCCATGTATCAAATGGTAATTTCCATCACAAATTTTAAGACGGCAGAGGAAAAATCATCAGTTAATCTTCATCCCTTTCTCCCAACTTTGCCCCCAATTCAATGTTCAGTAGCCAAACCGTCCGTGTTTCTTTTTGATTGAAATCGCCTTCAATAAACTGATGATTGAATGGAGCCATCATCCTCTATTCTTCACCAAAACTGTTTGTTTACCCACAACAACAAATTAATGCGAACTTAAATCACCGGGGACGCTTCAAATGGCAAATGGTTCGATTCCGTTTTATATGTTCAATGGGGAACGCCATAAATGGTAGAGAAGACGGTGGCAGTGGGAGAACCTCGTCATCCACCTAGGGTTTCAATTGCATCTTTCGTCTAATAAACATCACAGCTGCAATCGTTGAAGGAGGCAGGGCCGCCGTTACTGTCACCGGAATAATCCCCTAATATCACAGGTTAGTTATCCGGAAGTTCAATTACATATGTCCTGGTGTTATATATGTATCATCTAATTCACTATTAGGTCTAAAGATTGTCAATATGAGGTGTTATTGTTAACTTTCAGGTAGCATAACAGTTTCTAACCCTAAATTAAGTTTCAAAGTAGTGCTTATAAAGTTTAACCTGTATATAGCTAGGGCCTTGTTTGATCATATGGAAATTCTGATAATACCGGTGAAGATGCATTCTAATTGTTTCGTTTGAAATTAACAAATGTAATTATGTGTTGAGATAGCAGCGGGCAAATTATAACGATGTCGTCTGGTCCTGTGGAGGCTGAGAACCGAGTTGTGAAGCCATTGAAACACATTTCGTTGGAACCGCCGGTGACGTCGCCTGTGTGTAATCCGAAGTTTTTGGATTTGGTAACACCTTTTGTTCCTGCTCAGTATCATTCAGTGGTTTATTATTCTTATTATTATTGTTTGTTTTTTATTTAGATTTATTGTTTGTTTACAGAATAAACATAAGTTGTTTTGCTATTTTTGTTACTTTAACAATTTTCAGATGAGGAAGATAACATGCCACCGGCCAGTAAGGTTTTCTAAAGAGGGCGGTTAAGCTCTAAAAGATGTGATCTTGATAGGTTTTTCTGGTGATCAAACTATTGTTTCACAGGGTATTTTAAAATTTGAAGTTGCATAAGCACAATGTATATTTTAAGGTCTGAATTAGCATTTTACGCGAATAGGAGCGTTCCCAAACGCTAAATCAGTTGGATCGTTCCCAAAACGTGATTTTATATGATATGAACGAATTTAATGAAAATCGTGTACGGCCTATTTTTCTGGTTTGGTTCACGAACCCGTGGCGCTTGGTTCGATTTTGTACCCAAGTCCGGTACGGGCGATCTGGTTCGCTATACGAGGGGGGGGGGGTCTGCGATTCCTGTGATTATGGCTAATATGCATAAATATTAACTCATATGTACTATTACTTGCTTAGTTAATATGAAATGAACATCATTTAGTGTTTAGGTGCTTTCAATTTATATGTTTCACCCATAATAAGCTGTCATTTTTAGTGAAATGTGTAATTTTATTCCATGTTCATCACTGTCATTTTTCAGAGACAATGTCAACTTCTAAAATGTGTAGTATTATCATCATTTGGCCTAAACTTGTATTTTTTACTTCAGTTTCTAAGAGTTGTATTCAGTTGTGATCCTTTTTGTGGGAAATTTGTTTAAATGGGATTTGCAGGTAACTGGGGAGTTTAGTGAGGTACATCACTTGCTTTTCCTTACTTATTTTTGTTTCACTTCTTTTAGCTCATCTGCGCTATAACTGGTCTTCGAGTGATATCACCAGTGATGGCAATTAATTCGAGGTAAATTGTTACCTTAACTAAATAATTGTTCTATTTGTGTAAAAATTCATTTTTGCTATTGTAGCTATTTCTACTAAATCGATTTATTGTAATTTGTCTTTGATTCAGAATATTACTCACTGTTTTTTTTAATGTTGTTAGCTAATACAAATATCCGAAGTTTTTTTTAACAAATTGTATTTTTTCCATATGTGAGGGTATGGGCATGGTTTGCCTCTACTGATGGTTTTGGAGTATTAAATCAAAACCAAGGTCAAGCGATTCCCAATATACGCATCTACGACCCTAACAAACCAAGGATAAAACTTCTGTTTATCAAGAAGAGGGGATGGCTGTGTTTAAGCTGTACGTAGTGCATACGGGACATCAACCGGGGCCATTGGATGGTAACGCGAGGATAATGTATAGAGTTCTCGGGCATAAAGGAGGGTTGTTAATGGAACAGGATATGGTTTAAGGGGTAAATGATGAAGCAGAGAACGAGTGTTTTGCGTTTATGGAGAAGGAAGATATGTGTTGTTCTGTCTTGCAGCAAGTTAAGGAGTTGAAAAATGAAGTTCGGCTGCTTGAAGGGAAACTGACAAAAATCCCACCCGAGTTACTCGGTTCAGTGTCTCGGGAATTGTTCGATCTATTGAATAAGGTTAGAAGCGTTGGGGCATACGAGTCAAATTTAGAAGGGTTGCCTTCTGAGAAGCTGCAGCCTGATGACGTATTGGTGGGAGAGAACGATTTAGCTAAGTGGAGTCATCATCAAATGATTTACGGTGATGACAAGGATACAAATTTAATTGAAGATGACGACGATAGTTTTGGCCAAACGCTTGGGGACGTTGCTTCTATAGGATTATTACCTATGGGCTGACCAAAGACATGAAGTGAAAAAAGATTACGGTTTTGCATCCGGGTATGCTAAAAAGGCTGATGAAATCAGCAAATCTAATCATAAGAGACTTAAACCGGGAGAAAACCCTAGACCTAGACCAAAAGATCGCCAGATGATTCAAGATCGTGTAAAAGAATTAAGAGAAATCGTTCCGAACAGTGCCAAGGTAAAATACGTTTGGATAGCTTCCTATATTGTTTTATTCAACTCTTGAGGTACTGTGTAAAAAGTAAGCTTTTCTTATGTTTTTTCCGATATGAACAGTGCAGCATCGATGCTTTGCTAGCACGCACGATTAAGCACATGCTTTTCTTGCAAAGTGTTACAAAGCATGCAGACAAGCTAAAACAAACGGGTGAATCCAAGGTATGTCGTTACGTCAAACTATAGCTCGTATTTTGGAAGGTGGGTACGCTCTGTAGAGGTAATAGGGGTTTGTTTGATTTAATGGCTGATTGTGAGCAAGGATGGTGGTGTATTGTTGAAAGACAACTTTGAAGGAGTAACATGGGCATACGAAGTTGGTTCACAGTCGATGGTCTGTCCTATAATAGTCGAGGATCTCAATTCACCTTGTATATTGCTTGTGTCTGGTAGTCGGGTTGCAGATGTTATGTGAAGAAAGAGGTTCGTTCCTGGAGATAGCCGATGGTATTAAAGGATTAGGATTAACTATCTTGAAGGGGGTGATGGAGTCTCGTAACGACAAGATATGGGCCCACTTTACCGTAGAGGTAACACTAACCAATCATTAACTTATGTTAAAACGGTTTACTTTGATAAATATGTGACATTATATTGCGTAAACAGGCAAACAGGGATGTTACGAGAATGGAAATTTTTATGTCACTTGTTAGCCTCTTGGATCAAGCAGCCAAAAACGGTGGCGATTGCAATGGGAAGGCGAATATTTCGGTCCATGAACAATCTTTCCACCAAGTGGCCACCAACCCTATGAGTGTTGAACCGAGTAGTATGTGGTAACGGGTCGCTTGGAGATGTTGAGAGCAGCTCCACCATGACCAACATGATCCCAGCCTGGTTTACGTTATCGATCCAAATGTTTTATGTCACTTCACTGCCCACCTGATTGTCTGATGTGTATAATGATCCCGCCGCAACTCGCGGGTTCCCCGCTTATACTTTTAAAGCTTACTTATGTCCACGGTCTACTTCGCCCCGTTTTGATAAAATCATATGGGTCGGACCGCTAACTGAAGTTTTAAGAGACGAAAAATCAACCCTGCTTTATTGGTTAATGTTCAGGTCGTGTTTTTAGTCTAGGGGTGTTTTAAAGTATTTGGCGTTGTATCATGTCAAGAAAGAATGCTTCAGTTCTTACCATGTAATACATATGCAGATTCATTAAGGGATTCATATATTTTGCTCTTTGCAAGAAAGCTGGCAATGCTAATTGAAAGAATCGTAAGTTGCCTTTCAAAAATTTTACTTAATGTTTTCACATTTTAAACCACACTTTAGCTGAACATATTTTTTCAAATGGTGAAGGAATCCTTGTTCTTTTTTTAAGTGATAGATTGAAGAATAGACTTGAAACATGGAGCTTAGATTTTACATTTATTAGTGACTTGGGAGATAAACTAAAAATTTAAATGGTGTTATGGTGGGTATACTTTCCAGTATATTTATATCAAATACATTAAAAAGATTGATTCATTGTGTGCCGATGAATTTAGTTATGATGGAGTTTTGTTAACCATCTTCAGATAGTTTTTTTTCAATATACATACAAGTATGTATCAGCATCATGAATTCTTAGGTTGCTTAACATATTAATTCTATAGCATGCTCAGTTAGGTGGGCATTATGAATTTTTAGATTTAGTGACTAAGAGTGATCTATTTTATTATGTCATGTTTTTTCATCTAATGATGTTTAGTCTTCTATAGAGTTCCATTTTGTTTTGTCTTCGCTGAAAACAAATTAACCGTTATACTTTTTCATTATTCAAAGTATCAAACTTTTGGTTTGTCTTATGACGAAAGGTATAATAGATCATGGACGTGTATTCTATTGTTGACTTTGTTTATCATTCACAGTACGAAGTTCTTATACTGTGTCTTGTCTTTCGTCTGGGTCCCAGTTCGCTTTGTCTATCATCCATGAGAAAGAATTAATTGTTATTTTTTTCGACCAAGACAGAAGATCCTTTTTATCTTTAAAAATTCTATTTGGTATTTTTATATCACTAGATTTATTTTTGTTTCTTAAGACACATAGTAGCCCCTTTCGTCGAAGCGCCTTTAATGCAATTCTACAAAAACATGAATCTGATGGAGAATAAGTTCGTACTAAATCGTTTCCAAATTGAGAGTTGTGATTCCCTAGAATGGCCTAAACATGAAAACTACATCTTGTTTTGGAGTTATTTCAAGATTGTAATCAGTAACCACACTAAAAATATTTGATTTACAAGTCATGTTCCAAGAGGGTTCCATTTGTATCCATTAGTGTCTTCTATAAAAACTCTTACGCACGACATGACATACGTAAAACTATACAATATATCACAAACGGATTGATAAATTAACAGAAAACGAGTATCGCATTGTAATTTGTAGGCTCCGCCGCAACGCGCGGGTTCCTACTAGTATTTCATATAAACACAATAGCCTATATGTTAAAGGCCTTCATCAATATAAACGATTACAAATGATTTGTGGACAATTATAAGCCTTCTGATCGATCTTACCTCATCACAAGTGGAGCTTCTTAGATGATTTGGGGTGTTCAGTTATCTGTTGATCGGTTATCCAAGTATCTTTCATGTATTCACCCCATATGCCCCACCGCCACTTCAACTGCGGCCAACGAGCCATGCACTTAGACATGAAACTTTTAGATTCAGTATCAACAACATCACAGTGGATGAGCAACGAGACCGCTGACAAGCCTACGCATTGGTCCAACACACGAGAAACAAATGAGAAAGTCAAAGACGGGTCAACTAACATAAGATATGCACGGATCGTTTTCAATCCTTTCCTTCCATCAGAAATCTCCCAATCTTCTGGGTTCAAACAAGTTTCCAATTTCAACCAAGCACCTGAATTAATACACAGAGAACTCACGTTCGGAAAAACCATGAACACCTTCCTTAGGGTCAATTTTGATTCTTTGACAAGTACTGCCTTGTGTCCTGAATCCAATGTCAGATTTTTTACTGTTTTTGTGATCGGGAATTCTCCCGAAAGTAATGATCCAATATAAAAAGAGTCCAGCCAAAGTGTTTTCAAATTCTCAAAACTTTTGGGAGCGAATGCAGCAACATCTGTGAGTGATGAGTGATGACCACCCCCACCCCCCTTAAGGCTAAGATGATAGTGAGATAACATGGGAGCTTCAACATGAATTGCAGTGTAACAGAAACATTCAATTCTGAGTGTGATGAGGTTTGGTGTTATCAGAGTCAAAGACAACGGTTGCTTATTAAACTGAGTCCAATGACAGGTTTGGAGGTTGAGAAGGTGGATCTTAGGATCTTTAAGTCCTGTGATACCTACCAACTTAAGAACTTGAAGATTAGGGAAACACTTATTCAACTGGTTTAGGTGTTGATCTTCTAAACTTGAATGTGCAAGTATCAAGGTAGTAAGCATTGGCATTGGATTCAAGTTGCTAACAGACAGCCATGCAGACCGTAGATTTAACTCAGCAAGATTATGACCTGCAACAAAGGAATGCTTTAATTAACAAACATATATGTTAGATCAAACTTTTAAATTAGGAAGACAAAAGTGTAACTTATATCTCTAGGGCTACCAACAGAAACAAAAACACTACTCTAATTATACATTCAACTAAACAAAATCACTAGAAAATATTCAACTTACAAGACACAGAAACCAGCGTCAAAACATTCGATGGACGTAGACCCTGGTATAGAGAACCAGATAACGAAAGCGAATTCAAGGATTGGGAAACCCTAGGCAGCCACTCCTTTGCAAAATCCTCATCAACAGCGTCTTGAAGGCAGATACAGACGGATTCAACAATTCTCAGTTTGGAAATAAGATCCACAAAAACCTTCTTCAAAGAAATCGAGCTTTTCCTCGAGGAGCAATAAAGATTAATTGTTCGAAGGTCTGGAAAAACAGTATTGAAAGCCTTGGAAGCGACTCGGCAACGAGCTACGTCGGCTGAGTTGTCGAGTCGACTCAGTATATCGAGAAGCAGAGGCTCAGGGAGCTCGTCCATGCATACAATTACTTCTTCGAGAGCTAGGGTGGGTTTTGAAGACGACGAAGGCTATAAATAAAATATTTTAAAACCCTACGATGCCATGCATTCAGGTTTTGTGCGCCTCCACCCCATATATAGGGTCCAACCCAATCCAATCCAAAGCCTTTATAATTAAAACATAGATTGTTCTAGAGATGCACAACCCGGGTTTTTGTTGTACAACTGGTTGGCGAAGGTTAAACAATTGGGTTTGGTCGGTTTGAACCGGGTTTTGACCGGTTCTGGCCGGGTTTGATCAGGTTCAATATTCAATATGATTTAAAAGTATTGTGTTACAAATAGATTTCAATTATATACGGTTCAAGTCGTTTCGAATAGGATACGGAGCCTGAACTGGTTTTTTTCTTTGTGTGCCTCTAGATGTTCTACTAGTTTTAACTAGATTGGGGTGGCCTTACCCAAATTGGACTTTTCAATTTGAAGTTCTTTTGAAGTTTTATTGGAGAGTGAATAGATCAATTATAAGCTACAATGATAGTAAGTGGATATGACTGTGAAAGGTAGAAAAGTAAATTCGGCACATTCAATTAAGACAACACGTGAATATTTGACATTGCAAGTGATTTCAATGCTACATTGCTACAAAACCCCTAGCTAGCCAACCATTCATTAATAAAAGTCCAATGCAGTGACCTACAATGCCTCATCATCCTTAGCGTCGTCATAGAGCATCTCTCACACAACGTTGATACTAATCGATTCAACAACTCTCATATTTGATATAAGATTGCGGAAAATTTGACTTAAAAGGCTTAGTATTTTGGGAAGAACTTCAAGAAAGTGAAACCTACACCTTCTGTCCAATTTCAGTGAACTTTATATATTGATTGATACTAGGTGTTGTTGATATAATATAGAAAGTCTTCTAAATTAGTACACGTCAAGTTATGTCGTTGGGTAATTAGGGCCATCGTGGCAAATTGTAACTTCCAATCGCAATTACATATTTTACATTAATATTCTTTCTAGATTGGATTAGAATATATTTTTTCTTACGCAAACTTTACTTGGTATATCGTCGTCATAACATTGTGGCAAAATTTTTAGCATGATATATCAGTATCATAAAGTGATCAAATGTTTTTTTAAAGAGGTTTCATGTATTCTTGAAATTTGGAAATTGTGACACTTAATACAAAAGGTAAAAAATAAAAGGAAGAGAATTTACTTGTTAAGTGTGCATTGATAAAATTAAGACTTTATCAACTATACAACTTTTAGCATGATTAAATTAAGACTTTATCAACGAATTCGGAGTTCGGACCAGGTGCAGATCGATAATTTACTTTCAGACCGGCTCGGATCGATAATTTACTTAGTTCCCAGCCCGGATTTTATTGTGCACCTCCATATACATGTGGCCAACAATGTTAGAAAAGCCCAAACCAATTAGATTAGGCCCCTAATAATTTATTGGAAGGCCCCTGCCCAGCAAAATTGCCCCACTCAAATCTCTTGTGAAACTGATTTCCTCTTCTACCTAATTGTGCAGTACTATGAAAATCTCATTTAAACTCCCACCATCATAAACAAGAAAGCTACATGTGATTAAGTGTGTCAAACCATAACATGCGAGTCTGAATTGATATTCTCTTTTTAATTTCCTTAGAACAGAATGTTGATGTTTTAATATGTACATTTGTGGAAATGGAAAATGTCACTTTTTTTAACCAAAATTGTAATGAAAGTCTGTATATTGCATGTTTGATTTGATATGCAATCCAAGTGTTTGATATACTGCCCCTAGGCCTGGCAAACAAACGGGTCGGGTCTGGTTGGGTTGGGTTGAGTGGCTGGTCAAAATGGGTTCGGGTTTGAGCAGTGTTGGTTACAGGCCCCTATCACACACACACTCGTATGTATATAAATGTGAAGAAAATGTGGAGAGGATTTGCTTTCTTTATACAATAACAAAACCAGCTATAAATAGCCTACATATACCCAAGAACCAACGGATATAAAAGTCCACCATAAAATGTGGAGTCAAACAACTAACAAGTCTAAAAGCTACTGACTCTTATTAAAACATGTGGGTAAAAACCATTTACTCTAGCCACTACTCCAACCTACTAATTCTTCATTAAAACCCGGTCAACTTGGACTACTTCTTTATTCACTCATGCACAACATGCCACTATCCATCGACATGTACCCTTTAAACCGACTCTGACCCGATCAATCAAGATTATTCCCAACAAGCAGGTCAAATTAAAAAGGGATTTAATATGGTTTGGCTCAGAACGGGTCATCAGCAAAATAGGTTCCGGTCAAAACGGGCCGTCTTAAGAGAACATGATTTACATCATATATGCAAGTCTGATTTGTATAAATGATATGACAACACATCCAAAGTTTATATTCAACTGATTACTCTTCTTTACATCCACGAATTTCAAACAAATTTCAATCTTAAAACTATAGAGTATTGATAAGGTAACAATCAGTTCAGATTATTATATTTAAGGGGTGGTTGGCACCCACAAAATCAGTACTACTGAGCACATTCATAATCACATTATTGATCTGTTTGACTGAGGAATCATGCAGAAAATCATCATAATGAAAACAAAATTTTGATAGAAATTTCCGTTTGACAGAAAGAAAGATCCATAGAAAACCTTAGAAATCATATATTTTCGGAAAGCAACAAAACGAAAACCCACAAAAAAATTCAAACAAAATTACAAGGTTCCTTATATGATTTGATCAGTAACAAAGTTCCTTGTGCATGGAAATCAGATCGGAAAACAAAAGTACCAATGGGGTGGTGGTCCATTGGCAAAGGCAAAGCCTTTAAACACAATGGGAGAGGGAGGTCTTGGGTTCAAATCCCACAAACGACAGGAATAAAAGAAATTTTCCGTTAAAAAAAAAAAATGCACCCGTGACAATCTGTTAGCCACTATGTATGCAATTGTTGGTCCCTTCTTTTAGTCTTATGCTCACTATATTTGTTTAACAAATGATTTTATCACCATCTGTGATTCGATTTCATCAGGTGGATAATCAGATTGTCTCACAACCCACAACCCACAACCCACACACATGCAACAAATGGAAAAGTTTATGACAGTTCATCTAACAACAAATATGCATAAACCAATAAGTCCTTTTCTTCCCATCACAGGTATCCTAACCTAATGGGTTGTAACATACCTATAACCCGTCCAATAGGAAAAGTTATATAAAAAGTAGATGATTATTTTAATAAAGGTGCTGGTTATGATTGTAATTAACACTAACTATTTATGAAAGCTAGACAAACAATGTCCGATGAACCCGACCCAGCATATTGTGGCATGCATTTTAAAGTACATTTAGCCACAATCTAATTCTAATGTAATTTGTTGCCCGTCTACCTGCTATCCTTATGTAATTTGCCCAGTTGATTGGAATGAAACCTTATTTTTAATTCTAAGGGGACCCGGGGTGGAGACCTTTTTCCCCGTGATGGGAAGTAGTTCATGCGTGAAAGAATGCCAAACACCACCGCCACCTCCATTTTTCACGCTCCCTTTTTATAACGCGTGGTATTTTTGACGCGTGATGGGTACTGGGTGATGAGGGAAATTGTTGGGTGTGGTGGTGAGTGATGGGCATTTCCACTAAAAAAGGTTGTGAGTGATTGAATAATGGTTGATGACATGACGGAACTTGATTGGATGTTGTGAGTGATTTGTGAGTGATGAGTGATCACCACCCCTACCCCCTAATGTTGAAACTTGAAAACTTAAACATGATGATACTAATAATAATGCAATACAACTCATAAATCTGATATTTAGAGCTATTTTCATCATCTACCCGTTTTAATTCATAAAACCACACGAGCCTTTAGCATAAACTAAAAATGTTAAAAGCCTGCATGAATATAAACGATTACAAATAACATATGATCGATTCAACACGTTAACTATAAAAAAAACAAACAGACAAACATTTACAATCTCGACCCAACATATTTTGGCATGTACTTCAATATCTCTTAAACGAGCCAATGCTCGGCTTGAGCTCGGCTTGCCGCCGCCGCCGCCGTAGTCATTATATAAAAAAGTAAAGTTTTGTTTGGACTCGTTTAGACTCGCGAGCCTAAATGAGCTTTGTATTTCAGGCTCGAACTCGATAACTAAACGAGCTCAATTACAGGCTTGAGCTCGGGCTCGACTCTTTCGAACTTTTAACCGACCTTTGGGCTTATTTACACCCATAGTTTCCACAAGATATATTGTGTAGCCATAGAGAGTAGTCAAAAGGAAACACTAGATCATGGTGTCTCAAAACCAAAGGATAAAAGGACGTATTGGTAAACACTTTTTATAACTATAATGTTCTTTGACTAGATAAATTAATTGATCAAACAGATAAAATTATTGATGCATGTAACCAAATTTATAGAATAAGAATCAAAACTAAATGTAACAGTTTAAGCATTTTGCCATTTTCATCATCAAAACCAAATATCCAAATTAAACATAAATGAATAACATATATATCTTACCTCATCAAAAGCAAAGCTTCTTAGATGATTTGTGGTGTTCAGTTGGATATAGATTGGTTATCCAAGTATCTTTCACGTATTCACTCCATATGCCCCACCGCCACTTCAACTGCGGCCAACGAACCATGCACTTAGACATGAAACTTTTAGATTCAGTATCAACAACATCAGCATGGATGAGCAACGAGACCACTGACAAGCCTACGCATTGGTCCAACAGACACGCAACATATGAGAAAGTCAAGGACGGCACTACTAGAAATTTGGCATTTTCTAACAATCTTTTCCGTCACAAATGCGTAGCAAACTCAGATTTGCTACGCATTTGTAACAAAAACTTGATGTTGGAAAAAGCCTCGTCGGAAACTAATTACTACGGATTTGCTACGCAAATTTTAACGCAGTTCTTACGAAAATATTGTGTCGCAAATTTTGTGACGCATTTCCTACGCATTTCTTAATTGCTTTGTTTTAATGCTTGAAAGTTGCAACGCATTTGCAACAAAACAGTTTTACTTTTTGTGACGCATTTGTAACGGAACATTTAAAATAAAGAAATAAAAAAGGCCAAAAGTATTCAGATCTTATTTTACTAAAAAAATGCAAAAATGAATCACTAGAAAATTATAAAACATGTTTTAAAATCACAATACAACTAACAAACATGTAACATCCATAACGCAAGATCTAGTACGTCTAAATCACAAAACAAATAAACTCTTAACGTGCATATGTTTAAAACGATACCAGCTGATAACTAAATACTAGGACGCAAATTCTTCATGAAATCGTGCAACTCTTTTTACACTGCTTCGTTTATGTGTTGTTGAAGATCTTCTCTCGTTTTTCTCTCAATTTCAAGCTGAGTTCTAAGACTTTCCTTGCCTTTGTCTCTTTTTCAAGACGAGCTTGAATATCTGCCAATTGTTCTCGCGTGGCTTGAGCCTAAATGTTAGGACAAAAAAGATTAGAAACATAAAAAATATAATGAAAGTCACGTTCATAAGTATTCTATTAAATGAGTTGTAGCTAATCAAACCGACCCATTTCTACATGTACCTAAATACCTGTTGACTAGAACACATTTTTTGTCAAAAGATTTCTATTTTATTTAATGGAAGAGTGTCTGCCCGTCAACACAGAAGAGTTTCACAACATTTATTATATTTTTATTCTTATCTTCACTTACAATAGTCATTATATACCTCAAATTTTTAACAATAACTCAAATAGCAAAACAATAGTTCAGCAGATTCAGATCAAACTTTCGAATGTTACAGAATCTCTACAGAAGTACCTACTGGAAGCTAATAGCACAAATCTATCACTACAAATAGAGAATGTTAACAAACTAGAACAATTTCTTCAAGATTTGTGGCAATATAGGAAAAAAGGGACAATTAATTTAAACCCTAAACTGATTGTTCATGTCACTATTGGATTACTAGGTGGAGTTGTCATAGTGAAGTCCAAAGATATAGTTGCCCCTTCAATTCATTCTGGTATTCATAATCAATAGAACTCCATGCCATTATAATATTTCACATACTTGACAAGCAATCTAAAGTTCAGATTAAGTGTTCAAAACAGAAAAAAAAATACGTATTTCAACTTTCCATGATACAATGGTATTGATGACCCATTGATCATGATAGCCACAAATATTGATTTGTCCATATCAGATAATTAAAAACATCAGAGCAAGTATACTACAATGACCAATGCATAATAAAGGAACAAGATAACAATTCTATTAGAGGAAAATAAATGATGCTAATAATCATGATACCTCTTCTAGGGACCGTTGGTACTCAACAGATGATGATGCACATCCGCTAGAAGAGGATGACGTCCCAGTCACCATGTAATGCAGATCCGAAGATCCTACCCCATATACCATGTTCCTGTGACCTCCTGCCTGCACAAAATGTCAAAGATCCTGCCTAAAAATAATCATGATACCTCTACCTTAACGAAATGTGACCCGTCAGGTGTTGCTACTTTTTTAAGTGGCTGATCCATCATGTTCATGCTTGTCGCCTTCCGTTTGTCTTTGATAAACATTGTAATTACAAAAAAATGATCAATAACTTCATAATCATAATTTCATATCACAATTAAGAGCGAGGTCACGAAAGAAGCCATACTTCGGATTTTATCCTGAATTTCCCATTTCTCTTCCAAGTGTTATGTAGAGGTGGAGATGATAAATTATGAATCATCTTAAGTTGATTGTAAATGCATAAACCGGCTGCACACTATGAATTGTATTTCCACCGATATAAGCAGAAAAACAAAATTTACCATTAAGGCCCCATGAACTAGCCATGCCTAGAGTCACCTGCTCTCATTCTTTTGTGAATACATTATTAGCAGCACACCATCCTAATAGAAAAATCAGGCAACAGGTGTATTCTTAGCTCCAGCTTCTATACTGAACTAGGCTAGGGTCACGAGCCTTTTATCAATATAAATAAAATTTTTATTTAATACAAAAAAATACATATTACATAATAAAAATAATTATATAAATAGTACATACCGCGCCGCCCAACAGTGGAGAATCATTTCTTAGCCAAGTTTTATTGAATTCCAGTTTGGTAGTGTGAATAGCAAGAGTTGACGAACAAGCCTCTTGAAGGAAAGTTGTCGAATCCAGTTCCTATCCGAACCCTGTGAAAATTTACCAGCGACATGGGTAAGGAATGGTTTTGTACACTAAATGGACAAAAAGGGTATGCAAGTCACTCGACCCTTAATAAAAATGGACCTATTTTGACAGGTTACCCAACCCACCCCATCTTGCGAGTTAAAGGTATCAAAAGAGATGAGAGTGAACCTTGCACGACATCGAGTTGAGTCGCTGAGCACTTTGTTATATTGAGTTTGCACAAGTCTGACATGTCAAGTGCAGGTTGTGCAATTGTAGACTCAAATAGGGCTCGGGCCCGTTTTTTTTTTCACTCAAAGATCTTTCCTGTTTAGCATACTTGCTCCAAGCCTAGCAATTTGATAATCTAACCCATCCAGGTATCTATTAGGAAAAGTGTGAGTCAGGTCTCTTTAAGATGAAGTCAATTATGATACTAAGTGCTAACCCGTACGGCGAGTGTAAACCTTGGATTAGCTAACAAGTTCCTTGTGTGTAGCCAGTGGCGAAAAGGAAATATTAGATATGCAAGTTGAAGTAGCAGAATATATATAAATCTTGTGAATACAAGTTTTTGCAATAATTCAAGCGGGTCAAACGACAGTCTATTATTGTGTTGTCATCTTTGTGTCTAGCTCATGGCATACTTATGCGTCTAGCTCCTTGCGCCTAGGCTCCGGGCGAGGCCGATGCGCCTCGCCTATGCCTTGCGTCTTTAACAACATAGATGAAAATGCTAGGTAATATGAAAATGCGCCATCAAATGCCCAACTAATTGAACCTTCATCACTCCCTTCAAAGACAAACCTTGAAGAAATAACAATATGAAAGTTCTCATCAAGAACTAAATCAGATTTTTGTAAAGAGTGACCTATCTGTAAGCAGAGGATTCATTGAGATATTAATTTTAATCAGATTCCGCAAACCACAACACAAACATTCAATTCCAGCACCAGTGATCATAATTTCACTAATGTTATAACTACGCAAAGCATCAATTTCAAGCTTATTACGCGGATAACTTACATCTAATTCCTTCAAACTGGATGAAACTTCGCTATATCAAATCAAAATCACGTAACTCATCAATTTCAAACTTATTACGCGGATAATTTACATCTAATTCCTCCAAATCTGGATGAAACTTCGCTATATCAAATCAACATCACGTAACTCATCAATTTCAAGCTTGTTACGCGGATAATTTACATCTAGTTCCTCCAAATCCGGAGGAAACTTCGCTTTATCAAATCAACAACACGTAACTTATCAACATTCGCACATCTCAACACCTTAACTTTCCTATTACTCAACCCTAACTCCTTCAATCAGAACCAAAACATAAATCGAAACATCAATAGATTCTAAATTCAAAGCAACAGACGTACGAGCAATCTCACGAATAGCAGTTTCTACGTTACAGTTTTGCAATTAACTAATATCTAGGGTTTTTAGGTTTTTAAATCGGTAAATGAATCCAGAAATCATACCGTGAACGACTTACGTCTGATCTACGACGGTGAAATGGCGGCGTAACCGATCGGTTAACAACAATAATAGTTTGCTTACCAATGAAAGTTATTCGAATTGTTGATGATGATTATCTCCTAATTGGTTCAGTATTAGCTCCCAAATTTCGTCCAGTAATTCATCGTAGTTGCGATTCATGATCTGATCTGGTTATTGATCAATAAATTGGAAGATGAATGGATTGAATATGTGAAGATTGTGCGATTATGGAAGTGATGGATTGAAAATGGACTTACCGGACGATGATGAATATTTGGGGATTTAGGGTTTTGAATTTTAAATAGGCAAACATGTCTTTTTGACGGAAGGTATGGTTTCCACTTTCCATAGTGGTTTTAAAAGTGATGGCAGAAATGTAATTATATGGGTTATTTTGCACTTGAGTTATGGGTCCCGTAATCCAAGCGGGTTTTCTAATTTTATAAAGTTTGGTTACGACTGCGTAGCAAATGTATACTCGCTGGAAATGTGTTGTAAAATAGATTGTATTTGGTAATAATAATTTAGTTAAGTTAATAGTTTTAATAAAATATTTCCTTCACATTTGTAACAAAACTGTGACAAAATTGGGATTTTTTTTGTTTGTGTTACTATTGTGTTGCAAATTTGTTAAAAAAATTATGGGTTATTTTTTAGTAAAAAATGCGTTACAAATGTGTTAGAATTTGTGACGCATTTTTTTGCGTAGGAAATTTCCGTAACAAAATGACCACTTTTCTAGTAGTGCGGGTCAACTAACTTCAGATATGCATAGATTGTTTTCAATTCTATCCTCCCATCCAAAATCTCCCAACCTTCTGGATTCAAACAAGCTTCTAATTCCGACCAAGCACTTGATTTGACACATAGAGAACTCAAATTCGGGAAAATTGTGAACACCTTCCTTAAGGTCAGTTTTGAATCTCTTGCGTTAGTTGGTGCATTCTTTCCTGAACCCAGGGTCAGATTTTTTACTGTTTTTGTGATCGGGAATTCTGAAAGTAATGATCCAATATAAAAAGAGTCCAGCCAAAGTGTTTTCAAATTCTCAAAACTTTTGGGAGTGAATGCAGCAACATGTCTAAGGGTATTGAGCCTAAGATGAAAGTGAGATAGCATGGGAGCATCAACATGGATTGCAGCGTGATATGGACATTTAATTGTTAGTTTGATTAGGTTGGGGGTGATTAGAGTTAAAGACGATGGATCAATAAAGAAATCCAAATGGCAGGTTTGGAGGTGGAGAAGGTGGATCTTAGGATCTTTAAGTCCTGTGATACCTACCAACTTAAGAACTTGAAGATTAGGGAAACACTTATTAAACTGGTTTAGGTGACGGTCTTCTAATATTGTGCATTCAAGTGTCAAACTTGTCAGCATTGGCATTGGATTCATATTGTCGACAGACAGGCGTCGAAAAGCTAGATTTAACTTAGTAAGATTATGACCTGCAACAAAGAAATGCTTTAATTAACAATCATATATTCAACTCAACAAAATCACTAGAAACCATTCAACTTACAACACGCAGAAATCAGCGCCAATGGAGGTGGACGATGGTACGAATAACCAGAAAACAGCCACTCTTTTGCAAAGTCCTCATCATTGGTCTCGTGAAGGCGGATACACACCGATTCAACTATTCTCTGTCTCGAAATAAGATCCAAAAAAACCTTCTTCAAAGAACTCCAAAATTTCCTGGAGGAACATCGAAGATTAATTGATCGAAGGTCTGGAAAAACAGTATTGAAAGCCTTGGAAGCGACTCGGCAGCGAGCAACGTCGGCTGAGTCGTCGAGTCGACTCAGAATTTCAAGAAGCAGAGACTCAGGGAGTTTGTCCATGGAAATTATTACTAGGGTTTTGAAGGCTATAAAATTAAAAACCCTACGACAGTGCCATGCATTCTGGTTACGTGGTGATTTATATTTCTTTGGGCCTCCACCCGATTGGGTCCAACCCAATCCAAAGCTTTCATGATTACTAGCTTAGATTATACCACTGGCTGACAAAGGTTAAACAATTGAGTTTGGGCGGTTTGAACCGGGTGTGATTGGGTTCAATATGATCTAAAATTATAGTGTTAGTGTGTTACAAGCGAATTCCAACTATATACGGTTCAAGTCGTTTCTAACCTGTTACGGAACCTGAACCGCTTTTTTATGCCTCTTGATGTTCTACGGGTTTAACTAGATTGGGATGGCCTAATCCAAATTGGACCTTTCATTTTGAAGGTTTTGAAATTAATATAATAAAAATGGATTAAAGACAAATTGAGAAAAGGATGAAATCTAATGCATTGTTCTTTTGAAGTTGTATTGGAGAGTGAATATATCATCTATAAGCCACAATGATTCGTACATATGATTGTGAAAGGTGGAACACCAAATTCGACACATTCAATATTAAGTTTTGAGAATTACTTTATTTATTGTTTTTTATGGTTATTTATTTTAGTATTTAGAGTATTGAAAACTAACTGAGTTAGAGCTAAAGAACATAACGTGCAACGGTTTGTAAACATCAATTAAGTACGTTTTTTGTACTTTTTGAAGAGAAAGGACATAGTTTGCAATCTAGTTAAAAAAGGACAATTTTTGTAATTTACTCTATCAAAATCCCTAGCAAGCCAACCATTCAGTAATAAAAGCCCCTTGCGGTGAGATACAAAGCCTCATCGATTCAACATCTCTCATGTTTGAGATAAAATTGCGGACAATTGGCTTAAAAAGTTTAGTGTTTTGAGAAGAGCTTCAAGAAAGTGTCTTATTTCCCATTTCAGTGAACATAATATATTCATTGATAGTAGGTGTTACATATAGAATATAGAAATATTGAAAGTCTTCTAAATTAGTACACATCAACCTATGTCGTTGGGTCGTTCTTATAAGGACAAAATATTAGTTAAGGGTAGATAGTTAGGGCCATTGTGGAAAATTGTATTGGTTTGAATATTATTGTTATTGCCGTTCACGTACATCATACAAATATATATAAAGAATGAGGGTCCTACCTAACCTCCTATAATTATTGCTCCTTCCTATTATCTCTATACAATTATATGGAAGGGAGTGTGAACATAATAATGTCATAATAATGGCCGAGTAAATGGGTTGACTAATACTCCCCCTTAGTTGGACCGGGAGTGTGAAGAGACGGTCAAACTAGAACGGAAATTTTCAAAAAGTTGTCTGGAGAGACCCTTGGTGAAGATGTCGGCATACTGATAGGAGGCTGGTACATAAAGGACGCGAACCTGACCGAGTTGAACCTTTTCCTGAACGAAATGAATGTCAAGTTCAACATGTTTGGTACGTTGATGTTGGACTGGGTTATCTGACAAATAGACTGCGGAGATATTGTCACAATACACTACAGTGGCTCGTGTGATTGGGACCCGGAGTTCTAGAAGAAGATTGCGTAGCCAACTGGTTTCAGCGACGGCATTTGCAACACCGCGATATTCTGCTTCGGCACTTGAGCGAGACACTGTAGGCTGCCGTTTTGAAGACCATGAGATGAGGTTGTTGCCGAGGAACACACAATACCCAGATGTAGAGCGTTTGGAGTCGGGGCAACCAGCCCAGTCAGCATCAGAGTAGGCGACTAGCGATGATGGTGATGAAATAGAGAGGCGCAGACCATGATCCAAGGTGCCTTTTATGTACCGAAGAATGCGTTTCAAGAACGCAAAGTGTGGTTCTCGAGGAGAATGCATGAATAAGCAGACTTGTTGAACTGCATATGAGATATCGGGCCGAGTAAAAGTTAAATATTGAAGTGCTCCGGCCAAGCTTCGGTACAGAGACCCATCGGATAGTAATGGACCATCATCAGCACTTAGTTTAGATGCTGTGTCGACTGGGGTCGTGCAAGGTTTACAATTTGTCATATCGGCCCGATGTAAGATATCACGTGCATATTGAGATTGGGACAGAAATAAACCTTGAGTGTCTCGTTTCACAGATATGCCAAGAAAATGATGGAGTGTGCCTAAATCTGTCATTGCAAATTCCCGAGATAATAGGCTGATGATGTTCTTGAGCAAATCATTTGAGGAGGCGGTTAAGATAATATCATCGACATATAGTAATAAATATGCCGTATGTTGTCCTTGTCGAAAAACAAACAAGGAGCTGTCGCAAACACTACCTTTGAAACCATGAGAAATAATAAACTTCGAGAAGCGTTGAAACCACGCACGAGGTGCTTGTTTGAGTCCGTATAAGGATTTGCGAAGGCGACAAACATGATCTGGTTTGGTAGCATCATAGAACCCCGGTGATTGGTACATATACACAGTCTCCTCAAGATTGCCATGTAAAAAGGCATTTTTAACATCAAGTTGATTTATAGGCCACTGATTATGAAGAGCAATGGATAAAACTGTACGGATGGTTGCCGGTTTTACTACCGGGCTAAAAGTATCTTGACAGTCGATGCCAACCGTTTGAGACTTTCCATTGACCACAAGTCTCGCCTTGTACCTTTCAAGACTACCATCCTGTTTAAATTTGTGGCGAAATAGCCACATGCATCGAATAATATGATGTGTAGGGGGTCGAGGAACCAATTGCCAAGTTTCATTATCTATTAATGCTTCATATTCAAGTTGCATAGCCCGTTGCCAATTAGGATCAGTAAGAGCCTTAAGGTGGGATGTGGGAATAGGTGAAATGTTTTCGGGTGTGGAGGCCGATAGGTTATATTTCGGGTTTGGTTTGTGGATTCCATCTTTACCCCTAGTAGTCATGTTATGTGTGTTGTTTGCAGGGGGTGGGGGTGGTGGTGGGTGCATGGGATTGGGTGTAGGGTGGGGTGTGACGGTTGGTGATGGGGATGGTTGGTTTGAAAAATGTAGGCCGAGGGATTGTGGGCTGGATTGGTTTGGTGGGGCGTTGGTAAGGTGAGGTGTGGGCTGGGTTGGGCTATTGTGTGGGCCGGTTGTTGGGCTTGGTCCAGTAGGCGAAGGGAAGTGGTATGGGAGGTCGGGTGGTTGGTCATTGATGTGTGCTATGTGTACGAATAAAAACAGCTAAAAACGTATAAACTTTTGGACATGCTTTGGCCTAATAGGTATCGGTACTCTCATCAGGATTGTCCCCAGGTAGGCAATCGAGTTGTACGAAATGCCAGCCTAGACAGGAGTTCCCAACTTAACGGTACTTAACCCTTCCAGTTACTACATATCCGACACGAAAAACACATTTTTACAAATAATGTACAAAAAGACAAACTTTAAAGAAAACCTTAAACTAGACACTCTAAGTTTAAAATTTATAAACTTAGACTTGATCTCAGATTTAAAACACACAACCGGCAGTGTACCGATCAGTGTAGTATAGCTGATGCAAGTCCGAGTATCGAACCCAAAGGACTCTGTTGAATTACGCTAATTAATTTATTTACACTAAAAATGACATCACACTAAACATTATTGTATTTTTGTATTTTTGATTTAAAGGGGGGGTTTGACTTGAAAAGTAAATTAACTAAAAACTAATTAATAAACATAAACTAAAAACACATTAATAAAAAGGTTTAATAATAATAAAGGACTATCTATGTTGGAATCCCATTCGTTAATAATATTAATTCTACCGGGTAATTGCGTGATATGAAACCGGGATCTTTAGATGCTAAATTCTAAAAGACAACTTATAGGATTCCCAATCATTCTCGGGAATACAACTATGTGACTTTTAGGATTTATTTGATTTACCGATTTTCTAGACTTCTTTACAGTTATCTAGTGTTCTTGATAAGTGCAAGACCTATTTCCTTACAGTTATAAGTCTAAGCAATTTAAGAAAACTTGGTTTGGTTTAATAGATAAATTAGTGACAATTTAACTAAAATGATTTCTTACAAAAACTTTATTTTAGCAATACACTATATTTAATCTATTAATATTTTTATACCTTACAGCGCTAAAAATAGTAGAACATTAAAACCGGATTAATTCTTGATCATTATTTTTATGGTTCATTTTACAATATCACCACATGATTATCCAAACAATGCAGACTTGAATATCAACATCAATTCTTTTATGAAAATACATTCACCGGAATTATGTAAAACATATGATCAAATTATTAACCAAGTTAAAATATGCATATACACCAAACTAGAAACTTAAATTATTTACTTAACAAGAACAAACCATAATCATACAATACCCGGTAAAATTACATATTAACAAACATTCATCACAACATAGATAGTTTCAAAGTTTAGCTACACATAATATTAAACATTACAACTAGACAAATTAAACTTACAAACGAAAGGTTACTGAACCCGGATCACCTAAGACTCGAACCGGAAGCTTCCTCGACTCTCATGTGGCTCCAAGGTACTCCGAGATCGCTCCTAGGCGCTTCGAGATGGCTGATAACAGCCTTATTGGTGATGTTTCGAGTTGTGGAGGTGTGTTTTTTCGAATACCAAGTGCAGGCTATTTATAGGAGAGATTTTTAGCTCCTGTTCACCCGTAGCGCACCGCTATGGTTTGAGTGTAGCGGTGCGCTACCACTTTTAACCTAACACACTTGCCGACAGTGAAGGGGTAGCGCACCGTTATGGGTTAACTGTAGCGGTGCGCTACCACTTTCTGACCTAACCCAATTACCGACAATAAAGGGGTAGCGCACCGTTATGGTTTAACTGTAGCGGTGCGCTACCGTCGACTGAGGTCAAATTTTGACTTTTCTTTGGCACGTTTCCCTAGGCTTCGATTCCTTCTTCGATCTTGTACGGTTTTCTCGCATAATCTACAGATAATTCACCGATTCCTGCAGATTCATTATTTTATCTAATCAGTATCGAATACAACGGATAAACGCGCACATTCTTTCTGAAACAGGGGCTATCTGATATAAAAGATATGTATAATTCTATACATATCAAATATCCCCACACTTAAGCTTTTGCTTGTCCCTAAGCAAAATCCTAAACACATATCAAACTTAAATTATTAAACAATAACGTATGTTTTAAACAAATCTAAATATGAACTACAAAATTCTTGAATACAGAAGTTTCACAAGACTTACAACGTTCAAGAGGTTAATAAATCAAGAAAATGAAACGAGTAACCGAGAATACTTAATCAAAATTTTCTTATTTCTAAGTAATTAATTATGCAAAAACAATACCACTCACTGAATTCACTCTTCTCTCGGATAATATATATGTAATTTTTAGTGAACTCTCAAAACCAAACTGTGAAACATTACTATTATAAGCTTGTACGTCAATCAAATCTCCACCTAATTGTTAGAAATCAATACAGATAAAGAGGACTTAAAAATGGGTAGGTGGGGTTTAAAGGTAGGCTGTATATTTACAAAGATATGACTAACTATAGAGTTTCATAGTTAGTTTATTGGACATATATACAAATGAAAACTATGAAATGAACAACATCAGGCCTTACTCCAATGGTTAGACAAGTGCGCGAAAGAGTGTGGGAGCACAGACCCGAGTTCGAATCTCGGGGGCTGCTACCATGCTATTTTTATGCTTGACCTTATCTAGCGCACCGTTACAATATGAGACTAGCTGTGCGCGATTGTAAATAGTAATTTTTTTTTTTTTTTTTTACACCACTTTCATCTTAATGACTCTTTTTACGGTCAGATTGTCAAGACCATTTTATCGAAGAAGCAAATCAAGTCTTTTTTCAATCCTGTAGCGAATATTACTTCTAACTCTGATAGATCGTTCGGCATTGAGCCTAATAGACCCTACCTATTTTTAGAAGCGTGTATTGACTTTTTTACATCTTCTCGTATAAGATCAATTTCTAAAATCCATCCCGGTTATCAGGTACAAACGAATGGTTTTAGGCTTAAAGTGGTATCTAATGGTAATGGTGAAAATTTACAGAAAAGGTTGATTCTAAGGCCTCTTTTATACTTGTATCAATATCTAAACCAAGGTCTTGAAATGTATCAAAACGTACAAGTTCTAAAGTAATGCAACACATCGGTACACACATGAAACGAAAATAGTGTTTTTGTAATAAACACTTTTAGGCTCAAATCTGTCATGTGGTAATGTAAGGGTTAAAAGGTTGTTATTGCATAGTTAATTTTCTTTAAAGTTAGAAAAATTATTTTAAGTATCTCGTAAAAATTTTCACAAAAACTTGACTTAGAAACCTACTATCCCGCAACTTAAAGAAACATGTATTTTCAAATTTTATAAATTACACATTTAAATTGTTAAAAACAGACGTTTTCGAAAAAATTTTCAAGTTTTTAATGTGTTTAAAGGATCGGGACAAGTTTATTTATTATTATAATTATTATTGACTAGACACTCAAACGATAGTTTCCCATCCCCACACTTAAATTCTACATTGCCCTCAATGTAGGTTGGAAAACAATTTAAACACACTAAAATAATTAAGAAATAAAATACTAAAGACAAATTGGAAAGGACTTAGCTGGTTATATGATGTATAAGTTCAAAACTTTTGTCCAATCCAGCTCGATCGTATAGCATTTCGTTCGCGATCGGCTTTGACTCTGACTAGTACACTTGGTAAATTACTTGAAATTGGCATACAGCTCCGAAATCACCCGAATGGAGATTGAGTACGGGTGGTGTGATTCAAACCTGCATAAACAAAAACAAGCAACAACCCAAGAAGTACTGACTCTACACAAAACAAACGACTCAAAAACACAAATATTTACAAAACCTCCCCACACTTGAATTTAATTAGGAGGCTTTTCTTTGATCTGGACCCTGTCCAACCCGTTTAATTCCACCCGGTCTTCAAAAATATTTAAAAATTTAACGGTGGAATAATATAATATTTTAAAATTTTTAAATGGGTCAGACCACCAGAATTTAAACTTACCTGGCATTAACCGGATACATGACCAACTCCGGTTTCCAGGTTCTTTCTTTCTTGCCTTTTCCCGTGTTTTTGGTGGTGTTGTTAAATTTTCTACGGGTCGGCTATCAAACTCCTCAGCCACTTTCTCGTTTGGTAATTGTTTGATCTCCATGATCGGTTCACCTTCAAGTAATTTTTCTAAATAGGCAAGATCACCAATTGGGTCAAATTCTTCATTTTCATAAATTGGTAAACCTACCAACTCATCACCAAACTCTTCTTCCCAAGATGGTTCATGATCATCATTCTCATCATCCATCTTGTAAAGTGGCTCTTTTTGAACTTCTTCATCATCAAAATCACTTCTGAAATCATATGTTCTAACTTGTGGCAACGGAGGTGGGACTTCAACGTCCATTTTCGTCTCCGTGAATGGAGTGATTTCTTCTTCTTCTTCTTCTTCTCCCAGTAACCTCCTATATTCAGCCAGCTGCGCATCTATTTCCTCATCACTACAAGAAAAATCAATTATGAACTTACCAGTATTCTCTTTTTGTTCACCCTGCTGAACCGGAGGTGGGACTTCAGCGTCCATTTTTGTCTCTGGCTCTACCAGTGAGTTCAAAATTTTCCATATTCTTGCTGATTCAGCTTCGAACAGTTTCCATCCATCCACCTGTTCTTGCTCAAAGGCTTCAGAATTTTTCTGTTGAGGTTGGTAATATGGTTCTTCATACTGGTATGGTTCCTCATACTGATATGGTTCCTCATACTGATACGGTTCCTCATACTGATACGAGGAATATTCCTGTGAAAAATATGGCTGCGGCTGCACATAGGAGTTATCATAACATTGTGCAGAGGACCCCTCGTATTGTGGGCAATTAACAGTAAAATGAGGTCCTCCACAGATTTCACACATATTTACAAGACTCAAGAAAAATAAAAGACACAAACAATTAGACTCCTACGACTCAAACAAAAGAAACAACTAGCACGTATGATGTCAATTAAGCCCAAATAAAGTAATCAACGCAATTGCCAAAGAGTCCCCGGCAACGGCGCCAAAAACTTTGATGTGTGCTATGTGTACGAATAAAAACAGCTAAAAACGTATAAACTTTTGGACATGCTTTGGCCTAATAGGTATCGGTACTCTCATCAGGATTGTCCCCAGGTAGGCAATCGAGTTGTACGAAATGCCAGCCTAGACAGGAGTTCCCAACTTAACGGTACTTAACCCTTCCAGTTACTACATATCCGACACGAAAAACACATTTTTACAAATAATGTACAAAAAGACAAACTTTAAAGAAAACCTTAAACTAGACACTCTAAGTTTAAAATTTATAAACTTAGACTTGATCTCAGATTTAAAACACACAACCGGCAGTGTACCGATCAGTGTAGTATAGCTGATGCAAGTCCGAGTATCGAACCCAAAGGACTCTGTTGAATTACGCTAATTAATTTATTTACACTAAAAATGACATCACACTAAACATTATTGTATTTTTGTATTTTTGATTTAAAGGGGGGGTTTGACTTGAAAAGTAAATTAACTAAAAACTAATTAATAAACATAAACTAAAAACACATTAATAAAAAGGTTTAATAATAATAAAGGACTATCTATGTTGGAATCCCATTCGTTAATAATATTAATTCTACCGGGTAATTGCGTGATATGAAACCGGGATCTTTAGATGCTAAATTCTAAAAGACAACTTATAGGATTCCCAATCATTCTCGGGAATACAACTATGTGACTTTTAGGATTTATTTGATTTACCGATTTTCTAGACTTCTTTACAGTTATCTAGTGTTCTTGATAAGTGCAAGACCTATTTCCTTACAGTTATAAGTCTAAGCAATTTAAGAAAACTTGGTTTGGTTTAATAAATAAATTAGTGACAATTTAACTAAAATGATTTCTTACAAAAACTTTATTTTAGCAATACACTATATTTAATCTATTAATATTTTTATACCTTACAGCGCTAAAAATAGTAGAACATTAAAACCGGATTAATTCTTGATCATTATTTTTATGGTTCATTTTACAATATCACCACATGATTATCCAAACAATGCAGACTTGAATATCAACATCAATTCTTTTATGAAAATACATTCACCGGAATTATGTAAAACATATGATCAAATTATTAACCAAGTTAAAATATGCATATACACCAAACTAGAAACTTAAATTATTTACTTAACAAGAACAAACCATAATCATACAATACCCGGTAAAATTACATATTAACAAACATTCATCACAACATAGATAGTTTCAAAGTTTAGCTACACATAATATTAAACATTACAACTAGACAAATTAAACTTACAAACGAAAGGTTACTGAACCCGGATCACCTAAGACTCGAACCGGAAGCTTCCTCGACTCTCATGTGGCTCCAAGGTACTCCGAGATCGCTCCTAGGCGCTTCGAGATGGCTGATAACAGCCTTATTGGTGATGTTTCGAGTTGTGGAGGTGTGTTTTTCGAATACCAAGTGCAGGCTATTTATAGGAGAGATTTTTAGCTCCTGTTCACCCGTAGCGCACCGCTATGGTTTGAGTGTAGCGGTGCGCTACCACTTTTAACCTAACACACTTGCCGACAGTGAAGGGGTAGCGCACCGTTATGGGTTAACTGTAGCGGTGCGCTACCACTTTCTGACCTAACCCAATTACCGACAATAAAGGGGTAGCGCACCGTTATGGTTTAACTGTAGCGGTGCGCTACCGTCGACTGAGGTCAAATTTTGACTTTTCTTTGGCACGTTTCCCTAGGCTTCGATTCCTTCTTCGATCTTGTACGGTTTTCTCGCATAATCTACAGATAATTCACCGATTCCTGCAGATTCATTATTTTATCTAATCAGTATCGAATACAACGGATAAACGCGCACATTCTTTCTGAAACAGGGGCTATCTGATATAAAAGATATGTATAATTCTATACATATCAGTCATCATCCAAAAAGGAGTAATTAAAGGGTTGTTGTAAAGTAGAAAATGGAAAAGAGGTTTCATCAAACTCAACATGACGAGAAATATGGACTTTACCTGTTGAAGGATCTAGACAACGATAACCTCGAAAATTAGGCGGGTAGCCAAGAAAAATGCACCGGATGGATCGGGGATTCAATTTGTTGGATTCGGTGGCAGAAAAATTTGGGTAACAGGCACACCCGAACACCCGTAGGTGATCGTATAGAGGATGACAAAGGTATAAGGCAAATGTGGGAGTGTTGTAGTTTAAGCGGGTGGTGGGGAGAATGTTGTGAAGGTAAGTGGCGGTGTGAAGTGCCTCAACCCAAAAGGTGGAAGGAATATGTGCATGAGTGAGTAGGGCTCGTATGATATCATTGAGGCGACGTATCATACGCTCGGAGTGACCGTTTTGTTGGGAGGTTTGTGGGCATGAGAAACGAAAAGTGAAACTATTTGATGTTGCAAAGTTATGAAAGGCATGGTTGTCAAATTCTCCCCCTAAGTCACATTGAAAAGCTTTAATGTTTTTGTGAAATTGGGTTTGTATATGTTTATGGAATTTAACCAAAGTGGGAAAAGTTTCCGATTTGAATTTAAGTGGGTAAACCCAAACATAATTTGAATAATTGTCAACTAAGACCATGTAGTATTTATAAGATGCATGACTATGGACAGGAGATGTCCACAAGTCGCAATGTATGATGTCAAATGGTGCATAAGTAAAAGAAGTAGAACTAGTAAAAGAAAGCCGTTTACTGTTAGATAAATGGCAAGAGTCACAAAATGCAAAAGATTGTTCATTACAAGGAATATTAAAACGACTAGAAAGAAATTTTAAAACTTGTGTGCCAGGATGTCCAAGACGATCGTGCCACTTATTGGTTTCAGCTGCAAAAAGGACTTGACGGGGTGGGGTAAATGGGTAAAGATCACCGGTGCTATCATGGCGCGAAAGAGGTTGTCCAGTCTTGAGATCTTTCAATGTAAAACCATAAGGGTCAAATTCAACAGATACAAGGTTATCCCGGGTAAATGTTCGGACTGAAATTAAGTCTTTGACCACAGTTGGTGCATAAAGTATGTTGTTTAAATGGTAAGTGGTATTGGGTGTTTTGTGATAGCCCTTACCCGACCCCAAAATAGGCAACGATTGGCCATAACAACTAAAATATTTGCATTAATAGAATTAGAAGATAGGGAATCGACTTTACCTTGATCCGAAGTGATGTGCGAAGATGCCCCGGTATCCATGTTCCACTGTGGCATGGGTTGATTGATGGTTAAAGCCGAAAGAGCGGCGCCAAGCTCAGTTGGTTGCATAGGGTCGACGGGCTGTGATGGTGGGTAAGTAGGTGGGTACGAGTACTGTGATGGTGGGTAAGGAGATGGGGCAGTAAGGCCGAAGCCAGGAGGTGGGTTAGGATGTAGAGGAGGTTGTTGTGGAGCAGTAAGACGGAAAAGTTTGACCCAGTCGGAGTATGTTACCTTGTCGCCATCAAAAAAATACTTATTTTCTATTGTTGTTGGACCCACAAGAATAAAAAAACCTTTTTTTTTTCTTTTGAAATGTGGGAGACAAAGAGAATATTGGTGGCACCCACCACCTTTTTTTTTGTCTTCTTGAACGAGAGTTTGTTGGGCAAATCAAACAAAAAAAAAAAAATACTTCTGGTCTTCTTCTTCTTCGACGAACTGGGCAAAGAACAAATTTTTTTTTTGTTTTGCTTCTACCAAGAAAACCTTTCATTTTTCTTCTTTCAAACACAAGACAACCAGGGTCCTTGCTGGTGGGTTATCGGCAGCTGGTGCTCCTTGATCGACCATGGCAGAAGACAAAAAAAAAAATGAAGGTGAAAAAATTGATAGGTGGCGGCGATAAGGTAATCAGAGGATATGCTCTGATACCATATCGGTTTGAATATTATTGTTATTGCCGTTCACGTACATCATACAACTATATATAAAGAATGAGGGTCCTACCTAACCTCCTATAATTATTGCTCCTTCCTATTATCTCTATACAATTATATGGAAGGGAGTGTGAACATAATAATGTCATAATAATGGCCGAGTAAATGGGTTGACTAATAAATTGACTTAAAAAGGCTCATGGAAGGCGTCCATGAATACAATGAGGTGTGTAGCCAAAATGATTAGATGGAGATACTTATACTAGGGTGTGCTATATATACAGCACAAGTAGAAACCGACCCAAACGCAAAACCAGTATCATGAAGTGTGGGACCAAACACACGACCAGAAGTGCCTTAGTTGGTCTCGGTGCTCTCGGTAGTGAAAAATATTGGGCCTTTACTACAAATTGTTAAACCGTCAAATATGACACGATTGACAGCCCTACTCACAGGGCCAATTTTATTAATCAGTTGCTGCTTCAAAACCATATTCGGTCCTGAGTTGATCCTCAAAAACAATTTTATAAAATATTTGATCTCTGAAATAAAGAGTACATAGAAATGAGAATGAAGTTGGATGGACGGATAGATATGATATAAAAGAAATTACATATCATAGTTGATGTCATGCATGAACACATTTGTTATAACTAGAATAGATTGAATCAAAGTCTCTGATTAGTTGAGATGGTTATTACAAGTTAACGAGTGCATGTTTGTTTTGATACTTTTTCTCTGAAACAATACATTTCAACTCAAGTTCTTTTTGGTTGGACCCGTTTTGACCCGAAACCAAAATGTTACCTTTTAAGAACGACACTCAACCCAAACTCAATTTGCTCACAACCTGTTTTGACGCAAACCAAGTTTGACGCAAACTTAATTTACCTGTCGCCCAACCCGACCCGCATGTTATGCAAGACTTGCAAAACAATCTGTTATCTATGGCTATCAATTAAAGTTTACCACATTTTTTTTGCTCAAAAAACAAACAAAATAAGCACAGGGCCAAAATTTGCTATTAAAAAGGAAAAAAAGAAACATCTCTTTAACACAATGAAAAAGACAAACCGGATCTACATATGATGTTAGATAGTAAGACTATTTTAACGACTAATGGTAAAATTAAATGCACAACAATGTTTGATTGTTGCAGGTTGGAGATCAGAACTCATAAATTGGACTAAAAACATGGACAAGAAACTAAAATTATAAAGGTGACACGTTTTAATGGTATAACAGTAGCTTATGCATTAGTTTAGTATAATATAATGTAGATCAAAACCAATAATATTCTCGAAATTATTAAGCACCGAGCAAAGTAACAAATTAACTGAGAGTCTTAGACCATGTGTAGTTGAGGCGCCAAAGCCTCAAGTCCTCAACGTCACACCTTAGATTTTCGCCTACTTTGTTTCGTGCCACTTACCTTTATAAATTTCTAGATGTGCCCGTTATGTATAACTAAATGCATCTATTGTACCTAGTACAATGACTCAAGTCAGAGATCAAATGTAACCATATGACTGGTTTTTGTGCTTATTGTTTCACTTTTTCGCTTCTAACCACTTTGGAAATGATGTGATTATAGCTGTGACTAGGAGTGCACTTAAAGCCTTGTCAGGGGTCCTAAATGCAGGTCATAATTAACATAAATCCAAAGAGTATAATAATCCAATGCAGATCATATTCAACCCAGCTTAGTCCAAATTAACTTATAAGTTTTCCAAAAAAGTCTATTCATATTATTTTTTAATAGACCACAAAACCTTATTGTATTACTACAAACCATATGATAGAAGAGAAACCAATTTGCTGACTAAGCATAAATAATAGAATCAAAATATATATATATATATATAGGGAGAAGATCATGCGAGAACCACCTCTTATTGCGAGAACCGCGAGAACCAATGTGAACACACCAAAAATGCCTAAAAATAGCTAAAAATCACACAAAAATTTTTTTTTTGATTTTTTTAATATTTTTTAGGTTAAAATCGCTACTTTTCGAACCCAAAAAAAAAAAAAAAAAATTTTTTTTTTTTAATTTTTTTTTTTTTTTTTTTGATTCGAAAAGTAGCGATTTTAACCTAAAAAATATTAAAAAAATCAAAAAAAAATTTTTGGATTTTTTTTTTATTTTTTTAGATTTTTTTTAGGTTTTTTGGGGGTTTAGTTTTTAGCATTTTAGCTTGGGGGGGGGGGGGGGGGTGGGGAGGGGGGTTTAGGCTTTTTTTTTGGGGGGGGGGGGGGGGGTTAGGTTTTTTTTAGGTTTTTTTTAGCTTGGGGGGGGGGGGGGGTTTAGGTTTTTGGGGGGGGGGGGGGGGTGGGGGGTTTAGGTTTTTGGGTGGGGGGGGGGTGGGGGTTAGGTTTTTTTAGGGTTTTTTTTAGGTTTTTTTAGCTATTTTAGGTTGTGTTCACATTGGTTCTCATGGTTCTCACAATAAGGGTGGTTCTCGCATGAGCCCCTCCCTATATATATATATATATAGGACAAAGATCCGTTAGGAACCACCTCTTATTGCGAGAACCGCGAGAACCAATGTGAACGCAACCAAAAATGCCTAAAAATAGCTAAAAATCACACAAATTTTTTTTTTTTTTTTTTAATATTTTTTATAACAAAATCGCTACTTTTCGTAGCAAAAAAAATAAAAAATACAAAAAAATTTTAAAATTTTTTTTTTTTTTTTTTGGCTTCTAAAAGTAGCGATTTTAACATAAAAAATATTAAAAAAATAAAAAAAAAAATTTTAGATTTTTTTAGATTTTTTTTAGATTTTTTTAGGTTTTTTGGGGGTTTAGTTTTTAGCCTTTTAGCTGGGGGGGGGGGGGGGGGTGGGGGAGGGGGGTTTAGGTTTTTGGGGTGGGGGGGGGGGGGGTGGGGGGGTTTAGGTTTTTTGGGAGGGGGGGTGGGGGTTAGGTTTTTTTAGCTATTTTAGGTTGTGTTCACATTGGTTCTCGCGGTTCTCGCAATAAAGGTGGTTCTCGCATGAACCTTACCCTATATGTATATATATATACAGCAGAGTAATTGAGATAATTCAGAAGTGCTGTAGTGCACATCATAGTTCGAAACAAAACCAAAGTAAAAACCCCTAAATATAGAACAACAGTGTTGTAGCATACCCAGTGGCAGAACTAGCCCAAAATTTTAGGGGTATCCATTTTTTTTTTATTAGAGGTATCCTTTATATAACGAAGACGGGGTTGAGAGGCATTTTTACACTACGGAGACGGAGTTGGGGGGTATTTTTACACTACTAATTAGGTCCGCCCCTGAACATACCTATAACCCTGCTCCCAGGCTGACAAAAATAAGATATATAAAAATTAGTAATTATTTTTATTATCAGTCGTTATAATCTTGTACTAGACACATTAAAAATTTATAAAAACTGGACAATAATAATAATCGATGAACCCGACCCTTTGGCATGCATTTCAAAAGTCCTCAAGTTCCCACAATCTGGTTCTGAAATGATGAGAATAATAATGCAATACAAATCATAACTCTAAGGGTAGAGGGTATAGTCAAACACTTTAGGGTGTTTGAGTGAAATTCTAACCAATAATATTATGCCATGTCAACACTCAAACACTTTAGGGTGTTTGAGTGAAATTAGAGGGTATAGTCAAACACACTAGGGTGTTTGAGTATGTTAAAAAATAAAAAAATTGTGATTGGTTAAAAGGGGTTAGGACCCACTATTTTTTAAAAAATTAAATCATAAAATAATGTAAACGGTCAAATAAAGTAAAAGCAAATGGTCAAAAGTAGGCAGCAATCAATATATTCAATTCGGTGAAAGGTTACCGAAATTGTCTTTCTCTCTCATGCTCACCGATTGCCTTGAAATGGAGGGTGTAGTCACCGAATTGGTGACTCAACTCACCGAACAACTCAAACAGCCTTATACCCTCCACCCTAATATTTAGATCTATAGGTTATATTTCATAAAAACACAGTAGCCAATAACATAAACTCAAAATATTAAAAGCCTTCATCAATAGAAACGATTACAAATGACATATGATCGATCTTACCTCATCACAACCGGAGCTTCTTAGATGATTTGGGGTGTTCGGTTATCTGTAGATCGGTTATCCAAGTATCTTTCATGCGTTTACCCCATACGCCCCACCACCACTTCAACCCAGGCCAACGAGCCATGCACTTAGACCTGAAACTTTTACATTGAGTACCATCAACACCACAGTGGATAAGCAACGAGACCACTGACAAGCCTACGCATTGGTCCAACAGACATGCAACATATGAGAAAGTCAAGGACGGGTCAACTAACATCAGATATGCACAGATTGTCTTCAATCCTTTACTCCCATCCAAAATCTCCCAACCTTCTGGATTCAAACAAGCTTCTAATTCCGACCAAGCACCAGAATTAATACGTAGAGAACTCACGTTCGGAAAAACCATGAACACCTTCCCTAGGGTTAATTTTGAATCTCTAGCGTCTCTTGGTGCTATGTTTCTCGAATCCAGTATCAAAGTTTCTACTGTTTTTATGGTCGGGAATTCTGAAAGTAAGAAGCCAATGTAGAAAGAGTCCAACCAAAGTGTTTTCAGGTTCTCAAACTTTTTGGCGGTGAAAGCGGCAGGATGTTTTTGGCCGTCAACACTAAGATGAAAGAGAGAGAACGTGGGAGCTTCAACATGAATTGCAGTGTGATAGCCACATAGTACAATTTTGAGTGTGATGAGGTTGGGGGTGATTAGAGTCAAAGATGATAGATCACTATACAGAGTCAAATGGCAGGTTTGGAGGTGGAGAAGGTGGATCTTAGGATCTTTAAGTCCTGTGATACCTACCAACTTAAGAAGTTGAAGATTAGGGAAACACTTATTCAACTGGTGTAGGTGATGGTCTTCTAATATTGTGCATTCAAGTGTCAAAGTAGTTAGCATTGGCATTGGATTCAAGTGGTCCAAAGACAGCCGTGCAGACCTTAGATTTAACTCAGCAAGATTATGACCTGCGACAAACAATAACTTAACAAAATCACTAGAAAATATTCAAAGAGGAGACTAATCAAGCGGCCATTTAAGTCGACAAAATCACTAGAAAATACTATTAAACTTACAATACTTAGCCAAAGGAAGATCAGACAACTAAAGCGATTTCAAGGTTTGGGAAACCCTAGGCAGCCACTCCATTAAAAATTCCGCATCTACGGGATCAACTCCAATGGCGTCATGAAGGCCGATACACACCGATTCAACAACTCTTAGTTTGGAAATAAAGTCCAGAAAAACCTTCTTGAAACAACTCGAGGAAATAGAGCCTGAAGTGCCGCGCCATGAGCATAGTAGCTTAATTGATCGAAGGTCTGGAAAGACATTATTGAAAGCCTTGGAAGCGACTCGGCAGCAAGCAACGTCGGCTGAGTTGTCGAGTCGACTCAGGATTTCAAGTAGCAGAGACTCAGGAAGTTTGTCCATGGAACTAGCTAGGGTTTTGAATATTCAGCGAGAAGATGAAGATGCCATGCATTAGGGTTACGTGGTAATTTATATCTCTGTGGCCCTCGACCCGATAGGGTCCAACCCAATTGACAGCCTTTTTATAGGGTTTTTTTTTTCTTTTTTTTTTTTTTTTTTTGTGTCTAAATCGGTTTGAGTCCACAAAATTGCCGAAACAGGTTTTTGTTGGAAAGAAAGTCAACAATTGGGTTTGGTCAGTTGGAAGCTGGTTTTGACCGGTTCAGGTCGGGTTTGACCGGGTTTAAGCTGATTTCAAAATATGGTATTATAAACTAATTTCAACTACACGGTTCGAGCTCTTCGAAACTAATTCTTAGCGGTGTTCATGGTTTGGCTTTAATCCTTAAACCATCCAAACCAGTTATCGGTCCGGCTTCACAGTCGGTCAGTTTCAAAAGTTTCAAACCGTGACCAACGGTTTGCATTCTTGTTTCAACATTTTCAAACCATATAAAACCGGACCAGAATGAAAGTTTTAAATATATCTTAATCTTTTAGATATTTTATATTATATATTAGATTATTTATATATTAAACATGTTTTGAAACGAGGATCTATGATATGTGCTAAAGACCAAATTATTTTTTTTATGTTTTTTGACTTATGAGAAACAAAGAACATGGCTAAAGTCATTTCCAAAATCCAACTATAATATTTTTTCTTAGTTTATGGTGTATTAGCTTCTACTGGTTTTTGCAGTTTTGTAGTAACAGTCATCTTATTGACAGGATTACTAATATGGCTTTTAATTAAAAGGGAAATTGTGTTCCCCAAATTAATTTGTTTTACCTATTTATTTAGTTCTCCTTAAATATAGAGATTGTGTTTGTATAATACTCGTAAATTTTTCCATGGATATAGAGATTTTGTTTGTATAGTACTTGAATTTATTCCGTGTCTTATGAAAACGTATTATATTTTACCCGACTTATTTCGAACAAAATTAACGTCAAAACGTAGAACCACTAAAAGTATACAAAAAATAAGGGTTATTGGATTTTAATAATCCTAACTTTCAACTATTGCCGACCTTAATCTCAACTTCAAAAATTCCCATTGGTGGCTAATGGTGGTGGTTTGTTGATGGTGGTGGCGGCTAATGGTGGTGGTGGTTGTGAAAGTTGGGATTATTAAAATTCAATAACTAAGTTTGTGTCACATAAGCAGCCACATCGGCCAATAACTAGGTTTGTGCCACGTAAGCTGTCACGTCAGCAATAAACAAACTCAATTAGAAAAGGATCGATGGGGCTAAATTCTTACAAGTTGGGATTGTTAGAGATAATTTTTAAAGTTGTATTAATGTCGGCCAATTTGTAAAAGTTAGAATTATTAAAAGGGTCTACATATTCACACCCAAGTGTTTATTCACACACCCTCGTATATGCACCCCGTATAGGCCTGTACGAGCCGTATAACATTTTTCAGTTTCCAATAAAATCTCTGATTATGTCATATCATGTCTTGTATATAGGCAAAAAAGACCATTTTACCCTTGGTTTAGGGTTATATGCAGCCAAACCAGGGGTATAATGGTCTTTTTTTTACCCCTTGTATAGGGTTGTGCTAGTCGTATATAAAGGGCTTTTATTTTTTTATTTTTATTTTTTACAAACAATTTTATATAATATTTATTATTTTAGCAAAGATTTATAATATTTATATATATTATCGTATCATGCTTATAGGCTTATACGAGGTCAATACGATTATATTACTTCTATACTGTAACCCCTGTGAAAATTTCGAGCCTTTCAAAATTTCCGTATCTCTTTTATATTTCGTTAACCGAAATTCAAACGAAATGATTTTTACGTAACGTACATTCCAAGACAAAGATATAAGTTACAAATACCCTAAATACCCTTCATAAAGCTTAAGTAATAAGTTAGAAGGGTTAAAAATGCCAAAAAGCTGATAATACAAGTCCAGGGGCCAAAACTGTCAAAAAGGCAAAAAAATTTTGCATCAGAGTGCCTTACGGACCGTAAGGCTTTGGTTACGGTCCGTAAGAGGTGCCCAGATGCAGAAAATTACCTTGATCACCAAGTTTGGCCACCTATGCTCAATTTCTGTCACCTAGCCCCGAATTTGTCATCATTGCTCCTCCTTATGACACCTTAGGAGACACTAATCAACTTCTAGTGATCCTTGGCAACACTTGTCATGATTTTGGAGCATTTTGGTTAGTATAAATAGGTGAGCATAGTGTTCTTCAAACTCACACCTTCATACTTCACTCTAAATCTGATCTTGGGAGCTTTCCTGGAGCTTAGGAAAATTCTCTAGTGTCCTCGGTAGTCTTCAAGTCTAGTAAGTCTTCCTTGCTCAAATTCAATTATTTATCTAGATTTCAACTACAAGTCAAACAGTATGACGTCTCTTGTTGACACTAAATGTTTAGTTTTCACAAAACCAAACTATACTTTACGTATGTTATTCTATTACCAAAAACTAAAGTATTACAATACTAACTATTTTCACAACAAAACAAATTTTCACATCAACTTTTATAGTTGACCAAAGTATTGCAATACTAAACATTTTGTCATATTCTTAGCCACAAAACCTATGTTACTCACCAGCTTTATGTTGACTCGTTATTTTCATATATGTTTCAGGTGTTATTAAGTGCGATGATTATTAGTATGCTACACATAGAAATGGACTCGGGCCTTAGTTTCCTTCAATTTAAAAACAAATTATTTGTAATCTTTGCATTGAAAAAACAATGTAATATAATGAAACTTTAGCACCATGTGTTATGAGCAATTTGTAACGTGACCCCCCGACGTATAAAGGTAGAAAAGTAAATTCGGCACATTCGATTAAGACAAAACGTGAATATTTGAGATTGCAAGTGATTTCAATGCTACATTGCTACAAAACACCTATAGCTAGCCAACCATTCATTAATAAAAGTCCAACCAAATGCACTTTCGATTAAGACAACATGCAAATTTTTATACTGAAAGTGATTTCAACGTTAAAAAAACAAAACCCCTAGCCAGCCAACCACTCATTAATTTAAAAAGCCCTTGGGTGAGGTACCAAGCATCATCATCCTCGGCGTCGTCATAGAGCCTATGTCACCCGATGTTGATACTCATTGATTCAACAAATCTTATATTATTAGTGCTTTGAAAATACTTAAAGAATGTGAAACCTACACCTTATGTGCCATATGAGTGTACCTTATATATTCATTGATAGCAGGTGTTGATATAGAATATAGAAAGTTCTAAATTACTACACATCAAGCTATGTAGTTGGGTCGCTCTAGAAAGTACAAAAGATTAGTTAAGGGTAGGGCCATTGTGGCAAATTCTAACTTCCAATCACAATGACGTGCTCAGAGTAGTTTAACTAATATTAACTAAATTAACCCTAAACTAGACACTAAGTTATACGCTAAACTCTCTAAAACTAAACTACTAACAGGAAAGTGAACCTATCGACTCTAGTAAAGCTAAAGTAAGTCCGGATATCGAACCCACGAGACTCCTATTGAAAAAGTTTACTAGACTCAATTTACTTATCTACACTACTAATTTTAATTGTTTTTATGTTTTGAGGGGTGTTTTCTAACAACCTAATGCAATTAATTAAAATATTAACTAGCGCGATGCCGCGATCACTGACACGAACTATGACTGCAGGTGTAATTAGATGATGATAAAAGTACTACCTAGGTTTGGAATCTTATTCGAGAATCATGGTTTTCTAACGGTATTCTTAATTGTTAACTAGGATGGAACCGGGATCTATGATACTAAACTGATAGGGAATCCTAAAGGAACCTCGACCCTTCTCAAGATGACCAGAAAGAACCCTAAAAGCTGTTAAACTCATCGGTTAGTCGGATAGCAACAACAACAACAACAACCATACCCAGTATATCCCACAAATAGCAGACTATTGGTAGGGTCTGGGGGAGGTGGGATGTAGGCAAACCTTTCCTCTATTCAAGAATAGAGAGGCTGCTTCCTGAGAGACCCCCGGCTCCAAAACAACCAACAGACAGATAGACGAGAAACGGGTAAATAAATCACGCAGCAATAGGCAGATAAGTCATCAGTAAGCAACATATATGCAAATATACAAGAAAATCATCATATGTTGGTCTACCTAAATCGTAAACGAAATCTAAACCCCCCCCCCCCTCCGCACAGATAGGACACGTCTATACCCTCACCTACTAGTCCTTAACCTTAATCCTACGTCTCCACGAACTCCTATCATGAACCATGTCCTCAGAGAGGTGCAATTCTAACAAATCTTGTCTAAGTCTTTCATCCCAAGTCAACCTGGGCCTGCCTCTACTCCTCTTTCCTTCCACTGTCAGGGTTTCCACTGCTCTAACTGGTTCTGTCAACTGCCTCCTCTTCACATGCCCAAACCATCTCAACCTCCCCTCTTTTATCTTGTCCGATATATTAGCTACTCCTAACCAATCCCTAAAAACCACACTTCTAATTCGGTCTAACATCGTGTGGCCAGACATCCACCTAAACATCCTCATCTCCGCTACCTCCATCTTGCGCGCTTGTGTTTTCTTGATGGCCCAACAATCTGTCCCGTATAACATAGCCGGTCTAACTGCTACCCTATAAAATTTTCCCTTTAATTTTGTTGGGAACCTCCTGTCACACAAAATCCCAGTGGCTGCTCTCCACCTACACCAGCCAACTTGGATGCGGTGAGATACGTCACTATCTATCTCCCCGTCCCCTTGCACAAACGATCCTAAGTACTTGAACTTAGTCGTTTGTGGGACCTCTTGACCCTCAATGGTAACCTGAGTGTCCTCGTTGCCACCTGCACCGCTGAAATTACAATAAAGGTATTCAGTCTTAGACCGACTAATCCTTAAACCATTGCCTTCTAAGGCTGCTCTCCATTCCTCTAACCTGGCATTTAGGGCTTGTCTAGTTTCAGCCACTAACACTATATCATCCGCAAAAAGCATGCACCACGGAACTGTCCCTTGAATGGACTTGGACAGCTCATCCAAGACAACCGCAAAAAGAAACGGACTCAACGCGGACCCCTGGTGGAGTCCTACTTCCACGGGGAAGGACTCTGTATCTCCTACAGGTGCACGAACCCTAGTCACAGTCCTATCATACATATCCCTAATTAAGTCTATATATTTCCCAGGAACTCCCCTACCCTCCAAGCTTTCCCAAATCAGTCTACGAGGCACACTGTCATATGCCTTTTCAAGGTCAATGAAAACCATATGTAGATCTCTCTTTTTCTCCCTATACTTTTCCATTAATCTCCGTAGAATATGAATCGCCTCCGTAGTTGACCGCCCTGGCATGAAACCAAACTGGTTTACCGTAACCTGAGTTTCTTTTCTGATCCTAGTGTCAATTACCCGTTCCCAAAGTTTCATAGTGTGGCTTAATAGCTTAATCCCTCTGTAGTTCCCACAACACTGGGCATCTCCTTTATTCTTATACAAGGGCACTACGTCACTACTCCTCCACTGCTCCGGGATTTTTCCAGATCTGAAAATAAGATTAAACAAAGTAGCTAGCCATCGAACTCCATCCTCTCCCAAACACTTCCACACTTCTATCGGTATGTTGTCAGGACCAACTGCCTTAGCCCTTCCCATCTTCTTGAGTGCTAAAGTACCCCAAAAGACAATCTACCTCACAGTGTGACAATCTCAATGTACCCTAAAGTGTAAAGAGGTAATCTAAGAACACTTGTTCAAACTTAGGTAGCAACTATCAAACGACAATAAAGGGAGGCCCGCTCACACATAATCAAACCCTAAACTGTCAAGAGACGAAAACAAACCTACCTAATCATCACCTCACGGCTATTAGACTAGGTAGAACACTAACTTAAAACCTCTAAATCCTTAATCACAGTTCCTACGGGAGTCGTTGACAATTTACTGTAAACTAATCGCAAACACACCGTAGGCGACCTAACTAGCATTCATACATGACAGACCATCACAAAAAAGCAAGTGGAACAATGAATAATAATAAAGTAGAATCAAGCATGCAATAACATCTGAATTCGTGAACAAAACAAGTTACAAAAGCATTAGTCCATCAATTCGTTATCAAAAACCATTTGAAACCAAGTCATACACGAATATTCATCATTAAACCTAGGTAGTAACAAGAGTTTAGCCTAAAATCATCTTAAAAACATAAACAAGTAGCAAAACAAGTTCAAGTCATGATAGAATTCAAGGATAAATGAAGGGGACAAGAAACCGAAAGATGAAACCCGAGAAATCTTGCCCCAAAGCGATTATTTCTTCAACCTGATGTGTCTGGATCTCCAAATTCGCCCTTGACTGCTATTAATTCGTCCTAGATGTCGATAATTATCATTGGCGTTCGTTTTTAGGTTATATTAAAACAACTTGGATCACAAGACACAGTTTTCACGATCTGGGGGCCTTCATCTTTCGCGTAGTGTGAGAGCATTAAATCACGCAGTTTGTGTTGTCGCTGGTTTTTACCGTATCCAGCAACAATTTGTTAAGCTCGATATAATTTTGTCGTGTTTACATTGCACAGTTCCAAGTCAAATCCAGTATTACAATAAAATTTTATTCATTTTGCCTTACAAAAGTTACATTACCATAGGAAAGAATTGCAATTTATTTACGTGAAAGCAAATGAGTAAAGACCAGTCAAATTGGGGCTCAAATCAGCCCATTGTCAGCCCAATACAAGACTATAAGATCATCTAAGACATCAAGCTATTAGCTATAGAGCTTGAACCACCTTAATCTCGGGCTCAGTCTAATCACTCGAATGAGCTGGACAGGTCCGAGCTCGGGACCAGGCTCGCGATAGGCTTGGGTTGACCCGTCTTCCAAACAAACCGACTCTTGAAAAGTTTGAGTCGACCAAACAAGGAAACTTTAAACCACAAAAATGTATATATGGGTATGCTTCTTGAAAAACAAACAAATAAAATATGCACCACACATCGTATGTGTTACGTAAAATGCTATACAAAAAAGCTTACCTGATTATGAGTGTATAAAACTGTAATTACTCATTAACGATTCATCTTACTTAGAGCCTGGATACGAGCAGCCAGCGAGTCATACTCGGGTAGCTTTGGATGAACATGACTCGGTTTCTTGACATTATTTGCTTCCTGTTTTGTTTCAGAACTCAAATTCACTGTTTTTGGTGGCTCTGCTTTCACTGATTCCACAATCTTTATTCTTGGATTCGGTGGTGGTTCGGAAATCTTAGGATCGGGCTTTGTTCGGGAAGGTTCGTGCTTAACACGGGACGGGTCAGGCCGAGGCTTGGGAGGAGATTCGGTGATGTTAGAACGTGTGTTTGACTTTCGTTCTGCTGAAGTACTCCTAGATGGAGATGAATTGGAAATTACAGTTTTGCCCATGGGCTCAACCTGACCTTTGGTACGGCGAGACAAGCCCGGACCCAAACGAACCTTACCGGCCGACATTGGTTTTGAAACTGATGAAACTTCTTCTTCAAAGTCACTTTCATCATTATTAAAGAATTTATCAGGGGGTGCAAATTGTGATCTAGTTTTAAAAGAGTTTTGTAGCCGCAATGTTTCATTGTTATCATCCGAATCAGAATCCGATTCAGATTTCGACACAACACTTGGTTTTTTGTTATCTGCTTTACTTGTAGTTGTTCTCGAACTGAAAGAACTTTGTTTGGATGTCGGGTCAACTTTTACGGGACTTTCTTTGACTGCAGTCTTCGTGTAAGGTGGGTACTTTAGACCACTTTTGTGTCGAAGGCCACCGGTCAGTGTTCCAAATTTTAAATCTTTCCCCGTATCAAAATCATCGTATTCATTATGAATGGATGATCCCGTTTCGACCAAATCATTCAACTCAATTCGGGATTTTGTAGGATTGACTTTACTTGTTGGCGGTTCTACAAATCCCGGGTCAACTCGAGAAGTTGACTTTGTCGTCTCGGTTTCAGTTTCAGAACCTGGACCATCTGAAAGGTCGTATTTCACCGAGTGATCAACAGATTTTGCAGAACCAAGTCGTCCCATAGTGCTGCTCGTGTTCTTTTGATCAACGGAAGTTGACTTTTTTGTATCACTAAAAGTTGACTTTGGGCTCTCGAGTGGAGAGAATGATTCCCTGTCGGGAGATGGAAAAAACGCCTTGGCGTCCACTTCATCATAATCGAATCCCGTATCAAACCTAGGACCCGCATCAGAATCGCTTTCATCATCTTCATGAACATCGTATTTTACATCGCTTGATTCGTTTTCTTGGTCAACGACTTTTCTTTGACCAGCCTTCCGTTGGTCAAAAGACAAGTCATCACGTTCGTTACCATAATAATCAACATTTGCAGATTTAGAAGAACCTTCGTCGCCCCCATTTGTAAAACGAGCTCGAGATTCTTTCGTTGAACTAGTTTCATGTGTTTCAAAGTAATTTACCGAATTATTCTTTATTGAATCATTTCTGGATCTCAAACTGCTTGAACTCTTAGTAGCTTTTGGGGAAGTATAAATATCCGTTGTGCCCATTGGGCCCATTTGCTGATTCTGTATCTTTGACTTTCGATCCTTAAAAGAGGTATTGTTATATGTATCTTTGAAGCTATGTTGACCTGTATGTTCTGAAGAAACTCTGGGATTTTGTTGGCTACTATATGATTCGGATGAATACTGTCGCGTAATCTTACCCTGGCTCGATAACATTGCAGCCGCTCTAGCGGCAATACTAGCCCGTTCTGCTGACTCAGCTGCAGCCTGTGCTGCAGATGTGGCATCCTTGAATTCCATGTTCCATGTCTCCTTACCGAAAGAAGAATTGTTGCTGCTATTGAATGAGTGCCTCGTGTTCATCGTTCCAGAGCCCAGTCCTGATTAAAAAGTGATATAGTGATTTATGATCGATTATGAACGAGTCCATTTACAATTTATGTTACTGATCATACAGATAATATAAAACAATATTGTCCGAAGTGTATTTTAATGCATAAACACCTATCAAATCAATTTAATCAAAAATTGTTACTATTGAAATTAACATTTTTTAACCATAGTTGTTGTACTCAATAAAAAAAAGTTAAAAAAGTTTGGGCATAAAATGTTTCAGGTCAACCCAACCTGATACGACCCAAATGGGTTTTGGCCCATTACACAAACCGCATGTCTGGCCCGTTTTGCCACCTCTAAGTGTACCCATAAAAAAGTAGGGAATAATACTTGTGGAGGCCACTGAACTATTGTAAAAGTTAATGTAGGGCACTCAACTGAAAAAAAAAAAGCGCAAGAGGCCACCAAACTATTCAATTGGTGTGGCCCAAATTATCCCGAATATTAAAAAAAAGAAAAAGAAAAAGAAAGCAAAATGAACATTATGTCCTTTAACTCGATTTACGTTCAAAAAATCCAAAATGAAACTAACGTAAAATGCAGGGGCTTATATGGGAAACTTAAAAATCAGGTTCGCCTAAAATTTTCGGGTTCGGGTCGGGTTGAACCCGACAACCCGCGAACACCACCCGTTTAGCACCCCTTCATGACCTGTCCATAACAGTTTAGTGCAGTGAAGACGTGTAATGTACAGCCCCCACCATAGGTTTGTCTTTTGTATAAAAGGTTGTCTTTAAGGGACTACCAAATATTTTTATGTTGAGCAGGAAGTTAACATCTTAACCACCAAATAAAATGAGGGGTGCTTTCGTCATTTTGACGACATTTGGTGTAAATGAATCCAATTGTATAGTTGATTGAGGGACCTCTTTTGAACGTCTTTTCAGTGACCTTTATAAGTCATTATTAAAAAAAATTGGTCTACTGAAATTTAATTCATGAAACATTCATATACCTGAAGGCCCCATATCATCATGAGTAGAACCTGCAGTGGGTACATTCTGAGCATCTAGTGTGAATCTTCTATTCTGTTGAGCGAAATCAACACGTCCATTTGGATTTTCTTCGTGACTTTGCACATTTTGGGCGTATGACGTTTGGATTTTAGGAGAATCGACACTTATCGTGCTCGGTTTCTCAATATATGTGGGCCCATTCTGCTCAAATTACTTTAGTTAGTCTAAAGAATAAAGGTTTATATGTGAAAAACTGGCACATATTTTATTTACCACAGAATGAGAAAAAAAAAGTAACTTTGTTGTTCGAAACGATACATAAGATACATTAAAAAGTAAAATGTCATTTATGTCCCTAAGGTTTGGCCAGTTTTGCGACTTTCGTCTAAAGGTTTGTTTTTCCGCATTTGGATCCAAAAGGTTTGAAATCTTGCCATTTTCATCCGGCTTGTTAACTCCGTCCATTTTTCCCTTAAGTTAGGGGTATTTTCGTCTTTTCTGTTAATTTAAAGGGCATTTACTTGTACATTAAGCTAAATGCTTGTATACACTGAAAAAGACCGAATTACCCTTTAAGTTACAAAAAAAAAAGGAAATTACCCTGACTTAACGAAGAAAAATGGATGGAGTTAACGAGCCGGATGAAAATGGCAAGATTTCAAACCTTCTGGATCCAGATGAGGAAAAACAAACCTTTGGACGAAAGTCGCAAAACTGACCATACCTCAGGGACTAAATGGCATTTTACTCTACTATAAAATTTAGAAAATATATATATGAATTTTAATATTTGGAAGGATGTATATGAAACTAATCTTTTTCTCTTCATTATCTGAACTCACCAACAAGTCATCAGGAGGCTTGGATTCTTTCTCTTCAAATGAAGTTGGATCCCAGTTGACGTTGTATTCTTTTGCTACCGCACTTAAAGCTTTTACTTTCGTCTGCACGTCTGGTGCAACTGCAGATAACTTCTCGACCAACTGAAAATAAAAATGAATTACAATATGACAACAAAATTATCGTAATGGTGCGAGTGAGGTGGCAATCGTGCCAAGTTGACGCGTTTCAGGTTGGTGGGTTGAACTGATTAAACTGAACACGACCTGTATATTTATTCGTGCCAAACTATCAAAGACATCAACCCTAACTCAGACGCACTATATATCTAGTAACAAGTAACACGACCTGTGTAACACATTTATTTAAACATGTTAAACGGGTTAGCGGGATGTAATCAAGTTGTAAACGGGGATTACACAGGTCATAAACGAGTTAGCAAGTTGACCTTATAAAATACATAAGTTCGTTATATTCTATCTTTCAACAAGTTGACAGGTCGACTTGTTTATTTGAATAGGTTAAACAAGTCAACTCAAACACAACATGATTTATTAAACGGTATATACAAGTCAACCCAAACAAGACATGTTTATCGAAATACATACCATGCGGCTTACACCACAGTCAGGACGCAGCTCAATAGCTGCAGAAACAAACTCTTTCCCGTATTTTGCTGTAAAGTTTTTTTTAACATCTGCAAGCTCGGGTATGTCTGAACATCTAGGCGCTGCAAATATCACACTTGTGATTGCTTCCTTCAGGTCAATGGGGCAAGTCCTAACACAAAATTTCACCAAATTATTATTCTTATTAATAATAATTATCAGGTTCTTAAATAATATCATTCGCAAAGCAGGTACACTGGCTAGCTTACTTTTGTGATTCGATAATAGGCAATCGCGCTACAATAAGTTCACAATATATCTCGATCAAATCATACGCCGCCACCATCTTTTCTTCTCTGATCACATGTTCAACCTGGTACAGTATTAACAAAATAAGAACAAGATGATTCTCCAATAGCAAGTAAATGGTTTCCCTTAATGAATTTATACCTTTTATTTAGGGGTGCAAACGAGCCGAGCTACTCGTGTTCGGCTCGAAAAAAAAGGCTCGAAACGAGCCGAGCTTAAACAACTCGAGCCCGATCCTGAGCCTAAAAACAAGCTCGTTTAATAAATGAGCCCGAGCTTCACTTATCGAGCTGGAGCTGGCTCGTGAGCCTAAATGACGCTGCTGTTTATATAATTTTTTTATTAATATATTAAATACATATTTAAATAAAATAACTACTATTTATACAATTATGAAAAAAATAACTTAATTATATACATAGTTGTTAATAGCGAATAACGACAAATAGCAACAAGGGACCTATATGCTACATAGCAAACAGCGACAATAGCGACCGCTATTTTATATAGCGATACACTAGAAAAAAGAATTTTGAAAATTTTTATATGTATATTATATCAAAATACCTTGGTATATATGCTATTTTACATGTATATTTAACAAAAACCTATAATTCCAGCTACTTTATAGCTATATCTAATTGCTATTTACATCAAAAAAAAAAAAAAAAAAAAAAAACCTAACTGTCGCTATTCACGCTATTGGTCGCTATGACCCAGATAGCGACACTTGGTCGAGCGCGCTATAGCGGTTGCTATAGCCGCTATTGAAAACTATGATTATATATAAAATAATAATTATAATTAATATAAATTAAATAATAAATAATACATGAACCGAGCCGAGCTCAAGCTTAAAAAACTATCAACAAGCTGAGCTCGAGCTTTAAAAACAAACTTTTATATATGCAACATAAGATGATGTATTTCATATTAATCATGAACATCACAAATCCTCAAATCAACTATAAAACATAACTTGAAATTTAAAAATTTTCCATTAAAATTGATCCTATGACCTATCTTCAGCTCAAAATACCAGAACCAGGATAACATAACCTAATTTTTTATTATTCTAATCAAGAAAACAGATCGAAAATCACAAAATTAAAATAACTTACTCGAATTCTAGCCGTTCGATCTTGTCCAGATTCCAACAGTTGAGCTAACTCACGCTTCATCTGATTAATCTGTACTCCTTTCTTATTCCTCATTAACTTAATCCTCGAAGTCGCTAATTTCAAGGACGTTTTACTGCATCAATCAATTATCAATCAACATGAACACAATCAGGTCAAACTTCAAAGTCAACGATAACATAATCACAATAATTAACGATGATCTTACCACTTAGCGATCTTGAATCTCTTGTTCAGCATTGTTATTGTTGTAATAGAACAAATATATGAAGATCACTGTTTGATTGATGATGTGCAAAAGTGAAATCGAGAAATTAGGGTTTGATTTCGGCAATTTGTAACGAAGTGGATGGATGTAACATTAAATGAGAGGAAAATAGTAGGAAATTTGAAGAATCATAGATATTAATTAATTGGAAGTTTCGAATTCGAATTATTGAAAATAATAATCTGACAGAAGAATTCTGGTTGAAGAAGGTTAAACAAAAAGTCAATCTTGAGGGGCCGACTACGTTGTTTACATCTGGATGGTTTGCTTTAAAATTTCCATCAATACGGCGACGTTTTGACTTGGTCGTGCGTCTTTTTTCGTTTCTTTCAACGCTTTTTTTTAGGCTGGAGGGTGTGGGTGGGTGCTTTAATATGCCACGTTAATGCTACGTCACACAGGGGCTTTAAGACCTTTCTCCTTAACTTGCAGGGTGTGGGATAAAGCCCTCTTTCCACTATAGCACCCCCTTTAACCTATCTCAGCCGCCTTTTCTTCCCCTTATACCGCCCCTTTCTTCCGTTAACATCTTGGCGAAACCACCATGCCCCCCCCCCCCCTTAAAGATGACGGTATGGGCGGTGGCGCCCCACCGGCGCCATCGAAGGTGAGGTGGCAGGGGTGGCGCCTCCACACCCTCCGGTCTTAGTCTTACATGTTTTAGTTTATATTTTTTTTAACGGTAAAGATTAAATACAAAATAGGTCTATAATATATAAAATATCATTAACGTAAGAAGTGAAAGGGGAATTTTTTTTAACTTTTTTCCCTACTATATAAGAATGATGTTTAATGGCAAAATGTAAAAAAAGAAATTGTGATGTTACAGTAGCAATTACTTTACTAGTGTAAAATCACATTTTTTTATTTCTGGACTAAAAATACGTAAGATGGGAAAAAAAATTAAAAATCCTTCTTAACTTTTTACATTAAAGGTATTTTGTATATTAAAGAGTAATTGATACAATAACTTAACCTAATATATGTAAGTTTGTTTTTTTAAAGAATATAACAATGTTTTGTTTGATGTATAGTGAAAAGATTGAAGTTACAGATAAAACATTAAATATTTATTGATAGTGAAAAGTTTGAAGTTACAGATAAAACATTAAATATTTATCGATAAAGTATAACTTAATGGACCAAATTGTTATCATAACATGTGATGTTTATTAAACTATAAAAAGGTACATATCATGATAAGGAATAATACTCAGAGCCGTCCCCGAAAACTCTTGAAAAAATTTAGGCCTCGGGCGACGAAAAGATTTGGGCCCAAAATTATGGTTAATGGTAAATGAATTACAAAAATAAAAACTTAGTGATGGAGCAAAGACTTGAACTTGAGATTTTACATTATTTTGAGATGGTTTTTGCCACTACACCACCAATATTTTTTTGCATAATAAACAGATGAATATACAAAATATATAATTTAATAAATATATACAAGCTTAAAAAGACTTTTCGGGCCCTTTGAAATTTTGGGCCTCGGGCGTCGGCACGGGTTTGTCGGGCCCAAAGCCGGCCCTGCTAATACTAGATATAAAAGTTATCTAAATTTAAGATATAATCAAATACATAGGAACTGAATTAGCTTCGATTGCAAAATGTCAAGCGTAAAATCGATAGCTAATAGGTACAGTCACAAATAGGTTCGGTTGTAAACTAGGTCGCTGAATTTGCTTGCAAAAATATTTTGTTTATAATAATTTAGTTGCGACGATGGTTTAAGCGACCATCGAAACTAGTTGCGAATGCTTGTTTTGTATTAAAAGGTTTTAGATATTAGAATTTAGGGGTATAATTTATTATCTTTGTCATTGTCATTTGTATTGAAAATTTTTACGGTATAATATAATATGTGCTACTAGCCTACTATGACAACTATAACCTTACAAATTGAACTTTTGGAATGGATGTCACGATGATTATTTTATGTCTAGTTGATCTTTAAATTGAGTCATTGACAAATTTGTAAGGGCTGATATTGATATATTTTCTCACCCCATATCTCTATATACACATGTATATTTATAGAGAGAGAGAGAGAGTGGAAAATGGGAGTATCAACAAGACCATCGATACGTAAGATGTAAAATAACTTTTTAAATAAAAAATATATCTAAAAGCTTTTAAATGTAAAATATATCTAAAAGTTTTTAAATGTAAAATATATCTAAAAGGTTTTAAGGGTGGAGATACAATAGTAAGTTTATTTGGCTAGGAAGTGATCTTAACCATCCATTTAGTTAATCAAGGACTAAAATTAAATCAGGGAAATTGAAAGGAAGAAAAGAGGCGCGTAAGTTTGTTTAGGGGCATTCTAGTCAATCCAGCCAATAGTTTCTCTCTCCTCCAATTTCCCCCTATTTTTTAAACGTTAATAACTCTTTCATACGACATTATTTTTTTATAAAAATTGCACCAAAAAAAACGAGCGTTTTTTTTATCTTTAAAACGAGTATACTATTGCTATATTTTCAAAAAAAAAAATTAAAACCCAGTTGCGTAAAACGCAATAGAAAAACCCCCAGTTACGTAAAACGCAATGAAAAAAAAACCTAAAAAATGACATTTTTTCTAAAACGCAATGCACCAAAAACACAAAGAAATGACTTATTTGTAAAACGCAATGGCCAGAAAACACAAAGAAATGTCTTATTTCTAAAACGCAATAGCCTAAAACTCAAAAGAAAATGTACTTTCTAAAACGCAATGGACTAAAAACACATAAAAATGTGTTTTACCTAAAACGCAATGCACCAAAAACACAAACAAATGTCTTATTTCTAAAACACAATGGCCAGAAAACACTTAAAATGTCTGTTTTCTAAAACGCAATGGACTGAAAACACATAAAAAAGTGTTTTACCTAAAACGCAATGCACCCAAAATACTTAAAAATGTCTTATTTCTAAAACGCAATGGGCAGAAAACACTTAAAAATGTCTTATTTCTAAAACGCAATGCCTAGAAAACACATAAAAATGTCTTATTTCTAAAACGCAATGGCCTAAAAACACAAAAGAAACTGTTCTCTCTAAAACGCAATGAACTGAATACACATAAAAATGTGTTTACCTAAAACGCAATGAGTAAAAACACTTCAAAAATGTTTTATTTCTAAAATGCAATGACCAGAAACTGTTGTTCACAGAACCAGAAACTGTCTAAAACGCAATGACCAGAAACTGTTGTTCACAGAACCAGAAACTGTTGTTCACAGAACCAGAATCTAACTAAAACGCAATGACCAGAACCTGTTGTTTACAGAACCAGAAACACTGTCTACGAATGCAGTTTTCCAGAGGCAATTTACAGAAAATTAATTTTTCTGATGCATTTTTATTACAGCAATTTAATCGGAAAAAAAAATTTCCGAGCTGAACCCCAGCCAGGGGCTCTGCCCCTTGGACCCCGCCAGGGGCTGCCGCCCCTGGGACCCCGCTACCAGGGGCGCTGCCCCCGGACCCCCGCCAAGATCGTAAAACGCAATGACTAAATCAAAAACTCAGATCGTAAAAATGAAATTAAAAAATTTCTTACATGGATCGAAGTGATTTCTTCAACAATTGACGAAGTTTGAATGATATAAACACTTATCAGCGCTCGAATCGAGTGATTATCTCCAAAATCACCCGAAAAAAAAACAAGATTTTTTATGAAATTAAACTGGGTTTTCTTCAAAAAAGCTGAAGAACACGTTGATCGGGTGTTTGAATCATTGATTTGTTATGAAAATCGGACTATAATGTAGTGATTATTGAGATAGAAAGTGAAGAAATGGTTGAAGATGGTGGGTTTTGAAAATGGTAGGTTTTGAAGTTACTGGGTTTTGAAAAGGAAGAAGAAAGGGTTGGATTGACTAAAATACCCTTCCTCTTTATTTTAACCACATATCTTAATCCTATTGCTTCCTACACTTCCTAGCCAAAATAAACTTCCTATTTGATCTTTTCCCAAGGTTTTAAATCTAAAATCAATAAAAAAAATACGTTTGAGTTTAAACTTTATCTTAAAAGATACGTAAAGGTAATAAAATCTATTTAGGATATCCAACATAATTTATAATTAACATATTTAAAGTTATGTCACAATACAATTTTACTTTCTCATTCTCTTTGCGGGAAATCTAGAAAGGTGGAAATTTACAGATAAAAAATAATACAAAAGTTTTATTATATTCGACATGTCATTTCCATAATATAAATTTTCAACACCTTCTAGCATTGTGTTGTTGCAACCTTTAGGGAGTTTTTAAAAAAAAAAAATTGTGATTTTTCACTTTTAACCCAAAAGTTTTTATCTTTTGTATTTTTGCACTTTTAATTTGTTTACTTTTAACCCAAAACTTTTCATCTTTTGTAATTTAACCCAAAATTTTTCATCTTTTGTAATTTAACCCAAAACTTTTTTATATACAACTTTGGTCCCCCATACTTTTTATCTTTCGCAAGTTTTTCGTTTTACGTTTCGTTCTAAATTTTGCGAGTTAATATGTCGCAACGTGCGTGTGTGGTTCAACGTTTTTCGTCTATTTTTTCACATTTGACAGGTATATCGCAACGTGTCTATTTTCCCCCTTTGGCAAGTTCGCCGCAACGGGTGGATCCTACATTGACTTAGTTATTCTTTTCTACGTTATTTTGCGAGTTAACACGGCACAACGTGCGTGTGCGGTTCAACGTTTTTACGTCTATTTTTTCCATTTAACAAGTTCGTAGCAATGTGTGTGTCCTAAATCGACATAGTTATTTTTTTCATGTTATATGTTTCAGTCTTATTACTTCGCATTAACACGCCGTAACTTCAGTGTTGGTGATCGCTACCAACGGTGTGGCAATGATGTTATTTGGTATAGTTTTAGGTCCCCCGTCGCAACGCGAGGGTGTTGAACTACTTTTAATGTAATTCTACTAATTTCGTGAATTAGAGGCGGCGAACGGTTAATCACGTATCATGTGGTGGCATTGACAGGCGAAAGACATGGTGATACATGCACTAATCTGTCTTTGTCTCGATTGCTAAGTGTTATGTGTCTTATGTCCAATGTTTTATCTTTATGCAAAGCTACTATCGAGCATATGGTCTCACTGGAAGCAGCATCTCTATTCCTACAGAGTAGAGATAAGGTTGTTTATATCTTACATTTCTTAGACCATACCTTATATTTGCTATTTGTGTGATTTACTGAGTATGATAATGATACACTTATATAAATGACATTTCTACTAATTGTGTGGAGATAAACTAAAATACTTATACGGATACGTATTATATAATTATGGGTTGTTTTAAGTATTATAAAATGTTATTTATAAATGTATATTTAAATAGTTATTTTTTGTTCAACATAGTTATGGGTTGGTTTAAATATTATAAAATGCTAATTTATAAATATATATTTAAATAGTTAATTTTTTTTATTCAACATGGATGTAACTTCGTGGTAGGTCGCTTGCTTGAGTTGACCATCGACTCGTGGGCCCATGGGTTGAGAACACAAGACATGTGGGCATCTGGTTTTTCGGTTAATGGGCCCGCATACTCTATTATGACTTTTTATTTTTTATAACTCAATTTATTTGCGGAATCTTATAACTTTTTAGTTGTCTTTTGAATAGGGCTGGTCACGAGTCGAGCCGAACCGAGCGGACCTTTGTTCGTGCTTGGCTCGTTTACAAACCGAATCGAGCGGAGCGGCTCATTTAAAACCGAGCCTCAAATCAATCGAGCATTTTTCGAGCAATAAAAATTCCGAGCGAGCGTCGAGCGAAATTCGAGCGATTTGGACAACCGTGTCGCCTGATTTAAATTTGCTGAGAGAGATAGTGACAATGTTGGGTCTCAAGTTTTATGTCTAAAAAAATATGCACATTTAGTGGCACAGTATTTTTCTTATTAATAACAATGTGGTGGCCGACGAGGCGATTATCATATTGCACGAACAATTACGTTGAGAGCAGTAGACGATCGACTTAGGGTAACGACATGAAACATTGAGACGATGAACAAACTATCTTTTATCGGCTTATGGTTTAACTTTTAGTTTTAATATTAATTTTTTTATTGGCGTGGTTGGGCTAGTACGTATAGATATAGTTGTAAATTTGTATATCGTTTACCAAAATCTAATAGAGTGGTATGTATAAAACCATAGATTTAATTTATATTTAAGTATATATGTGTGTGTATATATATAGGTGTGTGTATTATGTATAATTTATATTTGTGTATATATATATGTGTGTGTATATACACGTTTATATATGTATGTGTATAGGTCGTTTACAAACCGAACCGAGCAGAGCGGCTCATTTACAACCGAGCGTCAAATCGACGAGCATTTTACGAGCAGTTTCTGAACGAGCGACGGGCAAGCGACGAGCGAGCGACGAGCGATTTGAACAGCCCTATCTTTGAATAAACAATTTATATTTATACTCAATAATAATAATAATAATAATAATAATAATAATAATAATAATAATAATAGTAATAATAATAATAATAAAACTTCTTATTAATATTAATATTTTGTTTTGATGATGGTTGTTCACCCCGTTTAGAAAAACGGTTACTATTTTCTTTACGTTTTTACTAATACTAGAAGGATTTTAAGCATTATGCAAAGGATGATTATCCTCTTACTTTCCTCATCTAATCGGTTTAAAACTTTAATTTGACAAGTATTCATTTACTTGTCATACAAATAGTTTTGTACGGTTTAGATTTAAAGTTTTAAACTAAACAATTAAACTCTTGCTTTACAAAAGAAAAGTCTTAAAAGGGAAAATTCCAACTATTTATAAATGAGCGAGGACCCATGGCATTATAGCCTAGTGGTATCTTGAGGGTGGGATAAGGCTTATGACCATTAGGTCATGGGTTCGATTCCCACAAAAGGGGGTTTTCCCAGATTTATTGGGTTTCCTCCTGAATTGGTGTATAGGCGTTATTGCCTAGTGGAGATGAATATGATCGGGTGGTTCTGCTTTATTGGGTTTCCTCCTGAATTGGTATATAGGCATTATTGCCTAGTGGAGATGGATATGATCGGGTGGTTCTGCTGGTGGCACGATGATACTCCAGTGGTCCGTCAGTGATTCAAATTTGCCGTTCAAAAAAATAAATAAATAAATAAATGAGCTAGGTTATGTGCTCGTATAACACGCGGATGTAACTGATGTCGTGTGGATTATACATATTAATTTAATAATATTGAGCACATTTTAGTGTGTTAACTTAATAACTTTAAAGCACGATTATCTAATTTTAAATTTATAAAAATTATTTTTACTATAGATTATCTAGTTGTTTAAAATTTCAATCATGATATAACTACAGAGTTATAGATTATTAAGATAAATTTTAATGTTTTATTTAGTATTGTTAACTCTTGAAATAAAAACCTTCATGAAAATTAATTTTGCATGTCACTTATCATGTTAACACATTTGCTTTTTTATACATATCTAGGTCTTAGGCTAGTGGGTATGGTTGATGGATCATCCTTGAGGATGATCCGCCACGTATGCGCCACGTCATCATCCTCCCAAGATTGGTCCATCCTCCAAAACTAGAGGGCATGGTTAAGTTGGTCCTAGTCATCATCCTCCACCACTTTTATGTTTTTTTTTTTTTTTTAATCTTCCACTTTTTTTAACATTTAACAAATAAAGTAACAAAATATTTTCATTAATATTAAAACCACATTACACAAACAAAAAACCCACTGTTAAAGTAACTAAAAAAACAAAAAAAACAAACAAATTCTATAAAAAACAAAAAAACCAATTTCTAAAAGAATTAAAAAAAACGAAATGTGAAGTAAAAAAAAAAAAACAAAACAAATTAAACTTATAAAAATATACGAACCTTTAACCGGGTTGTCAGACGTGCCAATGTAGGCCTTGGCTAAGGCTTCTTCTTCGATTGGCGTCCACCTTTGCCCCTTTGCTTTGGACGGTTCATCACCCACCACTTTCTTGCCTTTGTTTCGTTTTCCTTTTCCTTTAGGCGGTTGGGTTTCGGGAACAACCTCCACATCGTCGTCGGGTTCGGATTGTTGAAAGGATTGTTGAACGGGTGGTGTCGGGTTCGGTTGGAAATTATAAGCACCCCGCATCATCATTTGTTGTAGGGCTTGATTTTGAGAAAATTGAGCGAATTGGTTTGGCGAGTGTTGGAATGATGCAAACGCATTTGATGAGTATTGCGAGAATTGGTTCGGTTCTAACGTCGGATAATATCCCGGACCCGAGAAAACATTAGGTTGGGTCGGGTTGATGGGAGTCGTCGGGTTATACGGATTGTTCGGGTTGTTCGGGTTGGTCGGGTTGTTGAAAGGATCCATGCTTGTATAAGGTTTATAAAAGTGGAAGAAGATTTATAAAAATTATGTGAGAGGGGGATGAGATGTTGTGGTTAGTTTGGTGAATGAAAGTGAAAATGGAATTGAAATTTATAAATATTAATAATATTACCGTTACTTTTTGAAAAAAAAATTGAATTTTTTTTTTTTTTTTTTTTTTTTTTTATAAACGGTCACTTTTGCATTGGGCCCCACCATTAATGGATCGTCGCAAACGTCTAGCTGCGGACGATCAGGACGGGTCGCGGGGGGGCGGCACGGTGTTTGGACCGTCGCCGTCCCAAGATGATCCGGGGACGTACCCCATGCCGACCAGCCTTATATAAGCGTCCATTATAAAGGACAGAGCCAGGGCCAATGAGAAGTGGGGACAACAATGATTTTCCGTTTATTTATTTTTTGTTTTTTATATGTATTTAATTCAGTTTTAGCTAATTATTTTCAATAAATCCACAATAATTTAGTTTATCGGATAATTAAACATTTATAACTAATGATTTGTTTATAAAAAAATAAAAAGATGATGATAATATGAAAATGCAAGTATGTAATTATGTTTGTGAATAATACTAGATGCGAAAGTAAACAGTGTTTCAAATGATGACAACGGACTAAACGTGTTTTTAAGTGTTATTAACGCCCCCACTAAAGATGCTTTAATGATCAAAACCTTGCAACCTATACAGTGACGTTTATTGGGAAACACACCTTATGTTCAGGAGCAAGAAACATAATTGTTACACCGAGTGTAGTGAAATCACACCCAGCTCCACATGGGGTGATTTCACTCGTTGTTGGTCGTTACCACACTCACCCCCCCCCCCCCCCCTGAGCGGTGTTTAGTGCTCCTTGGCTGATGTGGCAATGGGCGCCAAACCACTACACAAAAATTTCTATAAAAATGACCCTCGTAAGACATTTCTCTTTAGGATTTTGTCGATTTGCATATTTCCATACTACAATTTACTAACATGTTGATGCTATATGTTGTTGTATCTTATGCATGGGGGGTTTTCCAAAAAAAAAAGTTGATTTTCCATTTCTAACCCAAAGGTTTTTATTTTTGTATTTTAACCCATTGATTTTTTACTTTTAACACAAATGTTTTATTCTTGTTAATTTTAACCCAAACACTTTTTATTTTTAACTTTGGTCCCCCACACTTTTCATCTCTAGCAAATTTTTCGTTTTACGTTTCGTTTTAAATTTTGCGAGTTAACACGCCACAACGTGCGTATGGGGTTCAGCGTTTTTTTCGTCTGGTTTTACTTTTTTTTTATTATTTTATTTTTACAAGCTTTTGCGCTGTTGGTGGTCGCTGGCAGTGTGTGACATTGGTGCAACTTGGCACGGTTTTACAAACGTTTTTAACGTATTAAGTTTTTTACTAATAGTTTGTTTTGAGTTTACCCTTGTACTTCCTTTACTTTAAAAAAATAATTTTTTATGTGCGTATATTTATGTATGTGTCGGTATAAATTCGATTTGTTCTACGGTTCGACGTAAACTTTTTCTGGAAACGAGTCAGGTCAAATACAATACGTTTCCGTTTAAAAAATATTGTTACGTGCATATTTTATGTACGTTTTGGTATAAATTCAAGTTGGTCTATGATTGGACGTTAATTTTTTGGGAAATGAGTTAGGTCAAATATAATATGTTTGTCGTCTTATTTTATGGATGTTTCGTAAATTTTGTTTCCAATCGAGTGAAGTCAAATTGTGGTTTCTTATTTTTTTCAAAAGCTTTAATTAATCCTTTTTTTATTAAACGTGTCAATTTTTTCCTTTATACCCATTATGTTTTTCTATGTATGAGTTTGATCACATATAATACGTTATGATTGTACGAAATAAACTCGATTTACTTTACGTTTTGATCCAATCGCAATGCTTATATAGGTTACATTGAATTCAATCGGATATGTCGAAACACACATTTTCATATGGTTAACGCATCGCATAACGTTTGAATTAATTCATTCGATGTTTATGATGTACCCGCGCCACAACGTGCGCGGATGTTATTGCCAGTTGTTACTCGAAAGACAACATCGAAATCAATCGACAAAGCACAAACAAGAGTTTTCAAAACTAACAAGTCATTACAGATATATTGTTCCAAAACCGCACATTATTGATCCAACTTTCAACTGTTTACCTCAGCTTCAAAATTTCCAAAAATAATGTCAAACATTGTATAAATCCATTACCGTAACATAACGGGATCTTTTTCGAGAAAAAAAGCCTTACAATTTTCGCTTCGGATGGAAGCTTTTATGAACCGAAATGGTCGCAAATTCAAACATAGTAACCAGTGAATGTGAAACCCCTTCCAACAATTTCACCAGCACAAAACCATGCAAAGCATTCGAGCCCAAATAAAGTTGCGATCCCAACTTGTTCAACGTGCAGATCTTTCTTGTTTTTCCATAGTCCCTTTCACGTGATCGAGTTCCTTCCAAAATGCCTCGTTACGGGTAGGAAGACTGCAAAAAAACATAACTGAATCAGTCTTATGTATTCAGATAAAAATATTATATTCATGTTTGCGTTTTACTTGGTCCCATTGGGCATTGGTTATAGCAAGGTATGGCGGGACCTGTGACCTTACACGTAACGGGTTCTCACGGTCATCATAATATATATACAGAGAGAATGTATGTAGATTGTAGGGGCCACCTATTAACTCCTTCAAATATCATATTCGTCAAGCGCTCAAAATATCTTGGAATTCAACTTCAAAATCTAGTTTTTATAGCTAATTTTATCACAGGCTCACAGCGCATCTAAACATGGTTATTTGTTGTCATACAAAAATAAAATCCACCACACGATGAATACTACACGTCGATAGCCAAGATGATGTTTAACTAACAAGTATCATATCTATCCTAAAACCAAATGCATATTGTTCATATATATTAATTCGCGTCATCATGAGGAATAGTGATGTTTTCATTTCTTAACTTTGACCACTAAATTTTTCAAAGTTTTCATTTTGGCCCCTTTTTTATTTGTCTTCACATAGACATATAGGTGTCTAATCAAGCGGTGTATATGTGTAACATTTGAATAATGTATGCATATTTATATAACAAATTTATTTTAATAATAAATTGGTTATGGACTATTTTAAGTTTGTTATATTTTTAATTTTAATTGATAACTCTACCTGAATTGTATACAATTCTTTTATACTTAATTATAGGGATTTTCTATTTAACTAAATATTTTTTTAACAGTTCTTTATTATACTTAATTAAAGAGCTTTTTTATTTAACTAAATGGTTTTTAACAATTTTTTAAATGTTTTCACGTCAATATCCTTTTGGTACTGCCCAACATGATTTGCACACTAATGCGTTCGAAATTTTCTATTTTTATATACGTTTCGGTATACAATTTGTAATCACCGGTATTTCGCTTTCAGTTTCTAATCTAAGATGTACGTTTAAATCACATTACAAAAAAACCAGATGCAATGAAAACAGATGCAATGATTTATAGTAGAGTGAAGAAAGGCTCATCTAGGAGCACAGATGCAGTGGATATACCTTAAAAACTTTAAAAAAAATTGTGTAGAACGGGTTAAAATTCGCCTAAAGTTGCTTTATTAACACACATAGTTTTGGTAATCATATTTGATATAATGGTATATGATAGGAACCTGGAAAGAGTCTTTGGGTTGTGTTTAATCATAGCCTTGACCCACTTGGTCAAGACAACCCATAAAAAGCAGGAAAAGGAAAAGTAACCCACAAATTAGGTAGTGGAAAGCAACCCACAAATTCAGAAAGTGGGAGAGAGAGCTGTCCAACTTTTCTAAGTATAAATACTCTTGTTTTCTTCTTATTTAGGTGTCTTGTATTATGTTTATCTAAGTAACAAACCTATGTTTGTAATGGGAGTTTAGCCTATCTCGAATCAGGCCAACTAGGAGATTAGCCTTCTCGAATAGGCCAACTATCATGTTCCTTTCATATTTCAATTAATAGAATTTCGGGGTTCTATCATTTGGTTCCATTGCCGGGAAATCGAATGGTGCTTACAACCCAGGATTTGGCTGATCAACTATCAGTCATTGCAGTCCGTTTAGATGCCATCCTAACATCCATGAAGAATGATTTTGAAGCAATCAAGGCTCAAGTCTATGGAACGCCCTTTACTCCAGTTCAGTCCAGTCTCGCAACTGATCCTATCACACCTATTCACCTTGCTGGTTCTGAACCTGAGGATGAAAATCTGGTCGATGGGACCATACCATCCTCCCCACCCTTTTCAGCCTCCGCACCACCATCTCCTCTAGCACAACCCCCAACAATAGCATCTACACCACCTGCTTCTGCCACCCCACCACATATTGGTGTTGAATTGCCACCAAACCACACCGCTACCTACACTTCTCCTCGTCACACTGCGCCCCAAATCAAATCCCCGCCATCACCAACAATCACATTGGTTCTGCGAGTCCCTTCCCCCGTGTTGTTTACAATAACTCCCATACCTTTAGCTTCTCTACCGACTACCAAAGATTGGGAATTTGATTTTCAACCTCGGTCTATAATTGAATGGCTTATTGCGTGGTACAATAATTCCATTTTGACCGACTTGAGGACAAGTCGTTTGTCCGGCGCGATGTATTGATAGGAACCTGGAAAGAGTCTTTGGGTTGTGTTTAATCATAGCCTTGACCCACTTGGTCAAGACAACCCATAAAAAGCAGGAAAAGGAAAAGTAACCCACAAATTAGGTAGTGGAAAGCAACCCACAAATTCAGAAAGTGGGAGAGAGAGCTGTCCAACTTTTCTAAGTATAAATACTCTTGTTTTCTTCTTATTTAGGTGTCTTGTATTATGTTTATCTAAGTAACAAACCTATGTTTGTAATGGGAGTTTAGCCTATCTCGAATCAGGCCAACTAGGAGATTAGCCTTCTCGAATAGGCCAACTATCATGTTCCTTTCATATTTCAATTAATAGAATTTCGGGGTTCTATCAGTATATCAACAAACTTTATAGAAAAAAAAAACTAAAAAATTACAAAAGAAAGGGTGTTGGACCAAACCTATTTTGACCCATCCCGAAAAATTACCCGTTTCAACCCGCTAACACCATATAGCACGACCACCCGAAAAGTTAATTTGCCTGGCCCATTTAAAGACATCCTAGTACAAGGTTACCCAACCTACCCCACCCACCCACCCATTTTTACCGACAAAGGTCAACATATAGAATTTAAATGATAGATATCCTTAGAGACCTAGTGAGCTGAAACGAGCCGAGCCTTATCGAGCCCGAGCCAAGCTTGAGCCTAAATTAAAGCTTGTTTATTTATCGAGCCCGAGCTCGAGCATGGCATGTGAAGTTCGTCAAGCTCGTCGAGCCTTAGTATAATATTAGTTTTTATCAATATTTAATAACATTTACCCCTTATTGCCTTAGTGTAATATTAGTTTTCATAAATATTTAATAACATTTACCCCTTATTGCCTTAGTGTAATATTAGTTTTTATCAATATTCAATAATGTTGTCTAGTAAATGAGCCAAGCCGAGCTTATTTAAACTTGTTTACGAGCCAAGCCCGAACCTAAAAACAAGCTTGTTTAGTAAATGAGCCGGAGCCCGAGCTTCATTTATCGAGCTCGTGAGCCTAAACGAATCTAGTGTTTATATTATTTTAGTTTTGTTTAATGATTTAATTAACAGATAATAAATGGGCCGAGCTCGAGCTTGAGAAAGTACCAACGAGCCGAGCTCGAGCTTGAGCATGGTCAAGCTCGGGCTCAGCTTGGCTCGTTCGCACCCCTATTAATTACGAATGGTTTACTTGATTAAAATACTGATGGGTAAAAATGACCCAGAAAAATGAAATGATTATGAATGGTTTAGTTAATTAAAATGCTGATGTGTAGAATAAATGAGAGATGCAGCTTTTGGTTGTACATAGAGCAAGGCCTCGCATAGGTGAAGCTCTCGCCTTGTGCCTGGGCTTTCGGGACCTAAACGCCTCAAAGTGCCTTGCGTTTATAAAAACCAAGTCTATAATTAAAAATCTATGCTTGCTAATAAAAGTGAAATTATTTTTTTCCCAACTATCATAAACCAAAAAGTAAAATAACAATTATCATAAAAACAGATGTTTAACCTGGCAAGACGAGTGTAGAACAGCTGTTTGGACAACTCATTGCACTTCTCAACAGTGGCTGGTTCTTGAGTATATTGTTTGTTTTGCTCCAACAATTGCTTGTAATAAGTGGTTCCATGTTTCGACAAGAACTCTGATGCTAGAGTCGCCTTTGATTGCAATTGTTTTAGCTTGGATGCCATTCTGTCTGCAAATAACAATCATTCAGACAATAAGTTGTAACCATCAAATGCACCAGATAACAAGTAAAATATAGATCAAATACAAATAACTTTAACGTACAAAACGTACGAACCGAAGGTTTTGCTGAAAAAACGTGGTGGCATTTTCGTAATTATTAGTAATTATCAAAATTACTCTACAAATGATCCTGTGGAGTAATTTTGATCTTTGTAGAGTAATTTTGTAAAATGTTCTTGTAGAGTAATTTTGATCTTGTAGGGCAATTATCAAAATTACTCTACAAGTGTATCAAAATTACTCTACAAGTGATTCAAAATTACTCTGCACGTTTATCAAACAACATACAATTCAAAATTACTCTAGAAATGATCTTGTAGAGTAATTTTGTAAAATGATCATGTAGAGTAATTTTATGTTTTTTTTTGTTATTTTTATTTTTATGGAAGAGGGGGGGGGGGGGGGGGGGGGGGGGGGGTTCTGGTGAGCTATAGCTTTTTTGATCAAAATTACCCTACAAGAACATTTTACAAAATTACACTACAAGATCAAAATTACTCTACAAGATCAAAATTACCCTACAGGATCATTTGTAGAGTAATTTTGAGAATTACCCTACGAGCAAATAATTACGAAAATGTCACCTTGTTTTTTTTTTGCCTTTTTCATACTATTCGTACGTTTAGTACGTTTAAGTTATTTGTACAGGAACTTTACTCTAACCTTAATCTATTTTGGAGCTAAAAAATTGATTAATTCCCCAAGAAACAAGTAAATGTATATATGAAATTAATACCACACGTTGGCGCAAAACTGATCAATTCATTAAGTAAAAGTAAAAACGACGTTAATCGAGTGTGAGAATAGCAATCACAACAACAATGTCTTAATCTTTAACCATCTTGAAGCTAAAAAACTTGATTAATTCATCAAGAAACAAGTACATGTATAGTCGAAACTCAAACCTAGGGCTGTAAACGAACCGAACGTTCAGCGAACAGTTCTGAACGTTCGTTTCGTGAACCGTTCGGCGGAAGTTCGTGTATGTTCGTTCGTTTAATAAACGAACGAACATGAACAAGAAATTTCGTTCGATTAGTTAAATGAACGAACATGAACAGAGGTCTCGTTCGTTCGATTGTGTTCGTGAACGTTCGGTAAGGTGTTCGTGAACATTCGTTGATTTTCGTTCGTTTATGTTTGTATGTTTGTGTTTTAATTGAAGATCTTTGTACTTTCTTATATTTTATTTGTACTTTTCATATTATTAAACTTTTATTTATTTTATTTCCCTAACAATTAAACTAGGAAACCCACTTTTACTTTGTTTATGCATCATTTCCCTTTCATTTCTCATTATTTACATCTACGAATACAATCGACCTCCTTTCCACAATATGGGGGGGGTTCTGGTGAGCTATAGCTTTTTTGATCAAAATTACCCTACAAGAACATTTTACAAAATTACACTACAAGATCAAAATTACTCTACAAGATCAAAATTACCCTACAGGATCATTTGTAGAGTAATTTTGAGAATTACCCTACGAGCAAATAATTACGAAAATGTCACCTTGTTTTTTTTTTGCCTTTTTCATACTATTCGTACGTTTAGTACGTTTAAGTTATTTGTACAGGAACTTTACTCTAACCTTAATCTATTTTGGAGCTAAAAAATTGATTAATTCCCCAAGAAACAAGTAAATGTATATATGAAATTAATACCACACGTTGGCGCAAAACTGATCAATTCATTAAGTAAAAGTAAAAACGACGTTAATCGAGTGTGAGAATAGCAATCACAACAACAATGTCTTAATCTTTAACCATCTTGAAGCTAAAAAACTTGATTAATTCATCAAGAAACAAGTACATGTATAGTCGAAACTCAAACCTAGGGCTGTAAACGAACCGAACGTTCAGCGAACAGTTCGTGAACCGTTCGGCGGGAAGTTCGTGTATGTTCGTTCGTTTAATAAACGAACGAACATGAACAAGAAATTTCGTTCGATTAGTTAAATGAACGAACATGAACAGAGGTCTCGTTCGTTCGATTGTGTTCGTGAACGTTCGGTAAGGTGTTCGTGAACATTCGTTGATTTTCGTTCGTTTATGTTTGTATGTTTGTGTTTTAATTGAAGATCTTTGTACTTTCTTATATTTTATTTGTACTTTTCATATTATTAAACTTTTATTTATTTTATTTCCCTAACAATTAAACTAGGAAACCCACTTTTACTTTGTTTATGCATCATTTCCCTTTCATTTCTCATTATTTACATCTACGAATACAATCGACCTCCTTTCCACAATATGGGATTGAAGTTCGAGTGCTACTCTCTGGACCATCTATCTTTATCCTTCGTCGCATTCACCAAATTTATTTGTGTTCGTTTGTGTTCGTGAACCGTTCGCGAACACGCTCATTTCCTTAATGAACGAACACGAACATAAAATCTCGTTCGGTAAGTGTTCATGAACCGTTCGTGAACACATTTATTTCCTTAACGAACGAACACGAACAAGGCCTTGTTCGTGTTCGTTCGGTTCGTTTACAGCCAGTCAAACCCCAAATCGATCAATTCGTAAATCAAAACGATGTTAATTGAGTGTAAGAGCATCAATCATAACAACAATACCTAAACCTTAAACAATCTTGAACCCAAAAAAAAAAAAACTTCTTGTTAATCAAAATTCCAAATTTAACAAAACCCTTCACATAAAATGTTTACAACATTCAATCAAACCCAAAACAGCAACAGGGTTTAACAACTTTCAACAAAAACTAATTAAAACCGAAACCCTAATTCAGAAAAACAAGAGCCGCCAGCAAAATCAGTCAAACAAAACAACAAAATGGTACAAATTCATGCATCAAAGAATATGGGTATTGCAGAAAATGAAAATCTAACATGTTATAAGAAAAAGATCTGAGCAAATTGAATTGAAAACACCCAAATCGAAAAGGGGGTGGAGATTATAGTGAATGTTGTGTGGATTGAAGAATATGATGAAGAAATAAATTACCGCAAATTGTGAAATGATGAGAGGAAGGGGGATTAGGGTCGTCTGCTTATCTTGACGATCGGAATTTACACTTGCAAAGATGGAAGCTTTCGACTTTTGTGAGATGAGACAGTGTGTGTTGTGGATGTGAAATTCTTGAAAAAAAAGGTTTGGTAAAGTAAATGGTTAATTGAAATAATGGTAATATTAGGGTGATACTTTCTACACCACCTAATTACTTTTTACAACCCCCCTCATATACTTACAGGTGGGTCCCGTGGGACCGACAATTTTCCACTTACAAGGGGTATAATCAGGAGGGGGTGTGTTTAGAATCAGCCTAATATTATTATTATTTTTTTAATATAAAGTTAGTTTAATTCGGGGTTTTAAGCAGATGACGTTTTAACGCAGAGGTCATGGGTACGAGTCTTGTCTGGAGTAAATTGTTCTGGGTTGAGTCATAGTTTTTATCGCAGTGGGCATTCGGACAGTGGATTTCCTTTAGAATGGTGGCGGGTCGGGTCACTTGCGTGGTTTGCGACTTTGCGTACGTAGGTGTGGGTAGCATTTTGTCATTGCGTACGTGGTTTACCCGGATGATGGTGTTTTTGTTGGCCGTTCAAAAAAAAGTAGATAATTAAAATAAACATTTATGTATAATAATGATAAGTTGTAGCGAGAGAGAAAATAGACGATTACGCAATTACATAGCTATATTACCTTATAAACTTAAAGTACAAAGTCGGTGGCATAGGTCACCGACATGCATATGCCATTTCCCTTTTTCACTCAAATGCATATGCCATTTTCCTTTTTCATACAACACTTTGAGTAAAATACATTTAGGCTCCTTGCTTTTAGTTTTTTTAAATTGCGTTTTGAGTCCATTTTGACATTTTCTCTTTTCACCCATACTTTGAGTAAAATACATTTGACCCCTTGCTTTTAGTTTTGTTAAATTACGTTTTGAGTCTTTTTTCTTTTCAAGTTAAACTTCGGTTTTTCACCCATACTTTGAGTAAAATACATTTTGGCCCTTTGTTTTTAGTTTTGTTAAATTGTGTTTTGAGTCCATTTCCTTTCCAAGTTAAACTTCAATTACATTGCAATATTAGACCATTGAGATTTAATCTCAAAAGTTTATAATGTTTCAACTTTATCGTTGTACCGTATATCTATACATTTTTAGCTTATTGCTTTCTTTAATTACTTTCGTTCGCTAGTTTCTTTTTTAAAAAACTAAACGTTTGGATTCAACTATACATTGAGCTGAACTAAATACATCAAGACATGCGCTTTCATATGGTTTGCGCATGACATAGCGCTTGGACTAATCTGTTTGCAACGTGCCTACGACGCATCGCCCGCGGGTTGTATTATGAATATTAAAATTTATGTGTCGGTATAAATTCGAGTTGGTATACGTTTCGATGTAAACTTTTTTGGGGAACAAGTCAGGTCAAATATATTTGGTTTTTGATTGTTCTATGTACGTTTTCCAATTCTACGTTTCGACCCTACCGCAACACGCTAAGGGTATAATTTTTTCCATTGATATGAATATCACTTTTGATTACACGTGTAAGTTTTCCCTTTATACACATTTTATGCTTTTTGTGCGTTTCCTATGTATGAGTCGGGTCACATATAAATACGATATACTTTACATTTTTATCCAGCTACAATGCTATTGAATTAAATTGGATACGTCAAAATGTGCGTTTTCATATGTTTAACGCATTACATAACGCTTCGACTAATCTATTCGATGTTTGCAATGTACTTGCGCCGCAACGCGCGCAGGTTTCCCACTGGCTTTGCCTCCCTGCCCCCATACGTTCACGATGTTGCAATTGTAGCCCCTTGACTTTGGTATATTCAAAGTTTCATAAAATGACAAATTTAGTCCCTAAACCTTCTAATTTGGATTTCCAAAACCACAACCTCATCTTTCAAACTTTGCAAGCACCAACCTTCTACTTTGGTTTTCCACCATCACCCCCTTAGCTCTTACACAGTTACGCCACCAACCCTCTTCTTTTACATTTCCACCAACACCCCCTCATCTTTTACACATTTCCGTCACCACCCCTATACTTTTACACTTTGTCTTTTTTAAACTTTGCATTTTTACCCCTTCAACTATTACTCAATTTTTACACCCGCCAAACTTTAAAAAATCTGCAATTGTAACCCCTAGACTACAACTCCTACTTTTGCAAATGACAATGCATTGTGTTTTTCGAAATGTCTTTGGCATTGTTTTGTACACTTTGTGTCTACCTTTGTGATTTACACTTTTTTTGTAATTGTCTTTTACGCACTGGATTTTACGAATCGTGTTTTGTCTTACTATATGTTTCCACCCGCCGCGAGCCGCCGCAACGCGCGGCGGGCAAAATCCTAGTTATGTATTATATTTGAAACAGTTAGTACAACTGTTGATGTTGTTTTCAAGGTTGTCTAACATTTATGTATAATAACTAGTTGGTGCCTCGCCCGTGTTGCGGGGCGATGGCCGAATAATGAGCGAGTGTTAGTCAGCTCATTGACACGAAAAACAATTAAATCGAGTCAACCGATTAAAACAAAACACTTTTATAGTTTTGATAAAAAAAAACTAAAACAATGGCAATATTGTAATTTTTAACTGAAGGAAAGTTGTATTTTTTAACTGGGGTAAAATCGTAATTTGACAAAAGCTAAAGTAATGGCAGTACTGTAAATTTGAACCTGGGGCAAAATTGTAAATTTTCACAGGGGCAAATTCGTAATTTTTTACTTTGGGTAACAACGTAATACAAATTTGAACTAAGGGCACAATCATAATTTTAAGCTTGAGGCAAAAGCACAATTTTATTTTGACCGGAGGGCAAAATCGTAATTTTGAGTTGGGGGCAAAAACATAATTTTATTTTGAACCGGGGAAAAAACGTAATTTTGAATTGAGTGCGAAATCACAATTTTTAAACGGGGAAAATCACATTTTTGAACAGAGGGCAAAATCGTAATTTTTAAGTGGGGGCAAAAACAAAATTTTATTTTGAACTAGGGGCGAAAAGGTAATTCTGAGCTGAGGGCAAAACCATAATTTTATTTTGAATGGAGGGAAAAATCGTAATTTTGAGCTGGGGACAAAAGCGTAATTTTATTTTGAGCTGGGGGCAAAACCGTAATTTTAAAGAGGGACAAAAACGTGATTTTAGATATGATATAAAATAATAATTGGTTGGTCCAATGGGAGAGTGCCAGGCAAAGTCGTAATTTTGAATTGAGGGCAAGATCGTAATTTTGAGACGGGGACAAACAGCATAATTTTATTTTGAACTGGGAGCAAAAACGTAATTTTAAAATGGATATAAAACAATAAACGTGTTGGTCCAATGGGGGAGTGCCAGGCAGCTGCCAGAAACTATTCCCCATCTTGTAAATGTATATGTAGGATTAAGGATAACGATAAGTTGTAGTGAGATAGAGAATAGACGGTTATGCATATACGTAACTATTTTATGTATTATATTTAAAATAGTTAGTAAAGGGTTGATATTTTTTTCAAGCTTGTCTATTTAAAGTTGTTTATGTATTAAACTTCACTCTATGCAAAAGATAAAAAGAAGGGTGACAGGTCAAGCGTATAAGTGCAACAAATTATAAAGAACTTTGCTTACCATAACTGGTAATGAGAAACAAAAAAATATTGAAATTTAACTATAAAAGAGTTAATTATGTAAAGTCTAAAAGTTATGGGTATTTATGTAAATAGGTATTATGGGTCAGATGGTAAGTTTGGTACGTATTAGATTACGATGTTTATTAGGGTTAGAACGCTTATTGATTTCCACTAGACTTAAAATTTACAGATTTCTAGTTTGAACTTTGATGTTGACTGGTCGGTTCAAACGTTGGTTTGATTTATTGATTTATCTCGGATTCCGAACTTCTGATTTGTTCTAGCTTTCTAATTTATATTTCTGGTTTCGCCTATAATTGTTCCCCATGTTTGTTGGAATCCAATATATCTAGCTCCATTTGACTTCTACTTTGACTATGTTTCTAGTTTTGGACATTTGGTTAACTTGAAGAAAAAACGATTTTTGGTCATTATTCTAGTTTGATCACTAGTTATATTCCACCCCCATGAATACTCCCCAATATTAGACTAGCGAGTAGCGACTTTCAATATTCGATCTCCATCTATCAAAAGTCAAAACCTGTATCATCACTCCATCGTTCGTGACTTGTTCTAGACTTTCATCACTCCATTGTTCGTTCCAGACTTCCATCTTAATCTACCAAATTCGTTCCAGGTTTCCATCTTCATCGTTTGTTCATAATTTATCACTCTAGTTCGTGATTGGTATGTCAATTCAATTTTTGTTTTCTTTGAATCTTGTTGTTGTTGACAATAGTAAGATGTGTGTATACACTATGTAGTCTTCGTGAGTCAACATGTATACATGGTGTATCATGTATGTGTATCATAGTACTTAATGTATCTAAATTCGGATATATGTGTGATCTATAAAATTATAGAGTTAACTGGTCAACCTGGTTGAACCGCCAAGTACAACCCGGTTGAACCATTTTTGAGTCCAATATGATATAATTTAAAAACCAGTTTTTTAAACATTGATTCCTCTAGACTTAAAATTTCCAGATTTCTAGTTTAAAATCAGATATGGACCAGTTGGTTCGAACGCTGCTTTGATTTTTTTTTATTTATCTTTGATTCTGAACTTCTGATGTGTTTTAGATTTCTAATTTATATTTAAAATATGATGTGGACCAGTTGGTTAAACCATATCGACCAATGCATAATCGAAAATCACAAGGATTCATCACATTCTATAATTTTTTTGAACAACCTACACTCTATTAACTTTATGTCATACAAAATCATCAACACCTTGCAAACATACAAACCCTAGTTCGTCTAGCATTATTCATGAATCAAAATTATATCTTCAAAATCATCCATATCCCTATACTTTTATATAAAACATAAAATCATTTATTGTAAACCAGATCTAACATTTCAACATAACAAACCAACATAATCATCTAGTGTCAAACAATGAAGAAACACAAATGTAAAACAATGGAATCATACTAACCCGGAATGACGGAAACAAAGAAGTGTGCGGGTGAAAAGGGTGTACGGCTGGATGGGTTTGTAACATTAATATAATGCTTATAAGTTGAAGTGTGCGGATGAATTGAAACTAGTAAATTTATCTAATATTAGTCAACCCACAACATTCACAATTAACTCAATCAGATACAAATCAACATGTTCACATAAGAACCAATCAATCATAATAAGTCATGTTTATCAGCCTCTCACAATTACAACGCAAGGTGGAACGTGAAAGGGAAGGTTCGAGTTGTCACGTTATCCCCAAGTTGAAAGAAATCTCATCCCGAAATTTAGCAAGCAGTCACTCATGAATAAACTAAGTGTTTTCATGGGGTTTCAGATCATCCCTATGTTGATTTGGAATTTCGTCTCGGAATTCAGTAATAACTTCAGTAATGGACGCCTTGTTCTTAAACAACTGAGGGTATTTTTGCATCATTTGGTCTTCCATTTCCTAGGTAAACTCTAGACCACGACGTGAGTTCCAATGGACTCGAACTATGGGTATCCTGTTACGCTTGAGAGTTTTGATTTCTTGATCCATGATTTCGACTGGTTCGTCACCAAACAACTTTCAAGTAATCAAAGTAAATAAACTACTTTAAGTCTCCAAACTTTAACCATGTTTGGAATGCACTCGTCTAGTTAAAACCACTTGATTGCTTGGTGAATTATATAAGTTATTTACATTCTTATACTTAGATTTATGACCATCTGAATCATCCATGTGATGATTTGTGCATTGGTGAACTATAGGGTTAAAGGATTCATCATACCCATGTGACAATAGATGACATATACTTGATTATGATATATAATATAACATATAATCTATACTCCAAAACCTAACCATGATGTCAACCGACCTCATGGTTGAATATTATGTGCTAAGGTGGAGATTATCTTAGTTTTAGACTCCCCATTTTGGGCTTTAAATGAGTGTAACACTCATGAAGCACGCTAATAAAAAATGGTGTCCAAATAAGTATCTAGGTAAAGATATATTTTGTTGTATTTCATAATTATGAATTCCTAAATACTTTTCGTCATCAAACTCCCATGAACTTACACACCTTTGTTTATCCTTTTTAGGATAACTTCGGTGCTCCATCCTTCCAAAATCGTCCAACTCACTTTTGTGGAAAGCTTCGCAAACCGTGAATATACTTGAACCATTTTTCCGCTTTAAGTCACTTTTGGGTTGTAACATGTATGCTTATTAAACACACAAACACATGCAATCAGTCTTATGAAAACACTTAATCCACTAAACATGCTACTTGTCATACTATATGTTTATACATGCTAGAATACTTTTATGCACACTATTTGTCATTAACTTTTCCAGCCTACCTTAACATGTATAGCTCTATAGGAGTAGCACACTGCCCATCTGTGGTCATTGTTAAGTATTTAATCAAAACGGTCTTGTTCACTTCGATGACGAGATTACGCTAATGGACACTTTGGTTTGACCTATAGTTGATGCATGCCAGTATGATATTTAATGTAGTGTACAATTGCCATGTTGGATTTGAGTCATTTTATACGTATGCTATCTAGACAAAACTTGTATGCTCGTCAGCCCTTTTGTGTTGACAGATACTTTATATACATGTTGCAGGCAATTGATGATGAAATCTCAAGAAATCTACCTAGGGTGGAACTAGAAACGCACTCAATATTTTATCTGTATGTTTTTCCTTCATGTTGTTATGTTATTTCCCAACTCGTTATAATTTTCTTTCAAGACAATGTACTATTTGAATTTATGAATGAAATGGAAAATTTGAATCATTAATTATAGTGTCACAAGTCATACATTATGATGTTTTGAGCAATCTAGTTCGTCTCCGTCCAATGTTTTCAGCATCGGTTGGGGTGTGACATATTGGATCAGAGCCATAACTATAGTGAATTAGGGAAATTTCCATGTTGACCTAGTCTATAGTTAAGGAACCCTTATTTGACCATCCTCTTGTTATGCTCAAACTATACTTGATTCTCCTTATTTTGCTTCTTGTCTCCTTCTTTTGTCTTAAAATATATGTCTTTCCTAAGGCAAGACTATGTTACAATACGAAGACACGAAGACACTAGTATCCCACATTCGAAACGACCTCACCAAAATAGGAGTGAAACCTTTAATTTGGTGCAATTCGTAATTTCGATTTTTACAAAATTTTACCATTAAGTTTGGAGTGATTTCGTTACCTTACTGACAATTTCATTCTCAAACTCTTGTGGACGCTTACCAACGAGTTGGATTCATTTCCTAACCTTGATGAGTAAGTACCAACCATGTTTAGGGAACGACACCACCAAGTTAGAAGTGATATCCAAATCTTGGTGACTAGTCCCACTCTTTGATTTTCAATCCCTCAAAGTCTCGAACTTTCAATTGACTAGGGACATGTACTATTCACCTTCTTATCTTTAAGGCTAATCGTAATGGGCTAACACCCTTTGCACATCAACACCAAAAACATAACTATTTCTTTACGGGACAGTGTTATATGGGCGTGTGCCCCTTCTCCGTTACCATAATAACAAACGTGAGCCCTTTTCCACCAACTTTCACCAATCACATACATACAAATTTTCCAAGTTATATTAGTTAAACCATAACAAAAATATAATTTAGTTAAATTGTCACACTTAAATTAAATGACTTCAACCTAAAAGAACATGGGTTTAATAATGTGGATACATACAAAAGGCAACACAAGTGGCTCCATAAACCCTAAAACCTAGATATTATTTCATCTCCTCCTCTTCTTCATCTTCTAAAACCCTAAAGTGGAGGTTGTTTAACACGCACACAGCTCCACGATGACTGACGCTATGCCGCCGTCAAAGTTCGAAGACGCCGATGAAACCATCGAAGAAGCAGCCACTGCAACCTCCAACATGGAGGAAGATTCCGCCATGTGCGAACCTCACGATTCTTCCACTGATAAGACCAGTGCTGATTATTACTTCGATTCATACTCTCACTTTGGTAATTAACTAACTTTTTACAATTTTATCTCTATATCTTTTGTTGTTATATGACTGTAGGCTTTGAAATTAAGTTATGTTGATTGAAGTAGCTAAAAGTTGTTGCTTTATGTTTGAAGTAGCTTCTTTTTATTGCTTAAAGACTGGTTAATTTGGATTTTAGATAAACATTACATGTGCTAAACTGAAATGAACCAAATAAACAAACAACCATTGAGCTTGTAACAAGCTTGGTTTATTCAACACAATGTTTGTTTACATCTTTGAATATATTTTTTTCTTTTTTATAGACAAAAGTAAGGTTTTTTTTTTTTTTTTTTGAAATTAACACCCTACAATGATATGGTATTCAAGAAAATTAATATATGGTATAGTAGCTAGCTAGCTAGCAAGCAATGTAAGCTTTAGCTGTTTACTTGTGTTATATAGCTTTCGGTTATATCGGTTTTATTGTAGTTTTATGTCTGATGACAAGCAGTGGCGAAGCTTGACCCGAATGACGGGGACCGGGGAGGGGGGGGGGGGGGGTCGAAAACGTATATACCAAAAAAATTCTATAGAACCGGGGGGTCGAAAACGTATATACCCAAAAATTTCTATACGAAAACTACATATATAACACTACTGAGCGAAAAGTTCGGAGGGTCGGGTGCCCCTCCCCGCCCCTTCTATCCTTCGCCACTGATGACAAGTTATGGTGAATAGAATGCCATATTTTTAAGTTCTAATCGTGTGTTAAGTTGTAGCTACCACATTTGAGTTGCTTGTCATTCTTTTAATAATTAATTTTGAAAAAATGATAATTCAATTTGACGAGTGGCTTGATTACATCAACGTTTGTTTTCAGTACTTTATAAACTGCTTATAGATTTTTTAGCCTCAATGCACCAGCACATGCTATAAGCAGTATACATTTTCTTTATTTTTTGTTCTTTGATTGATTCTATAATATTTTCTGACATTTTTTATGTTTTTGTTTTATGGCTGCAGGTATTCATGAGGTAAGCCTGGTCTCTTTAGCTTCCAACAGAGCTACATTACTACTAGCTGCCCCACCCATCCTTACCGTTTCACCAATAAATAACTGATAACTCGCACAATCGTGTAAAAATAGAAAGTATAAAGCGGTTTTATGCTGTCATTTGCAGGAAATGCTGAAGGATGTGGTGAGAACCAAGACTTATCAAAACGTGATCTACAAGAACAAATTTTTATTCAAAGACAAGATTGTTCTTGACGTTGGTGCCGGGACCGGAATATTATCCCTCTTCTGTGCAAAAGCTGGGGCAAAACATGTTTATGCTGTATGTATCTTTATCTCGCTGTCATACGAGTCAGATAACACTTAAATGTTTTTTTTTTGTTGTTAATTTGACTTGTATAGTAAACACTGATATGTCACGCTACTTGTTTGTAGATTGAGTGCTCACAGATGGCTGACATGGCACAAGAGATTGTTAAGGCGAACGGTTTTTCAAATGGTAATTAGCATCTTTAAAATTCAAGGTCTTACATTTTTTAAAATCTTGGTTTGACAAGTCAACTGATTTCTCATTTTTGCGCTTTAATGTTGCAGTTATAACTGTTTTGAAGGGAAAAGTTGAAGAAATCGACCTTCCAGTTCCACAAGTGGATATTATTATTTCGGAATGGATGGGTTATTTTCTGTTATACGAGAATATGTTGAATACAGTTTTATATGCTCGTGATAAGTGGCTGGTAAGTTTCACTTATTCTTTTGGTTTTTTAATTTGGTAATTTTTTTTAGGAATAAAATGCCATTTTTGTCCATGAGGTTTGGCCAGTTTTGCGACTTTCGTCCAAATGTTTGTTTTTTCGCATTTGGATCCAAAAGGTTTGAAATCTTGCCATTTTCATCCGGCTCGTTAAATCCATCCATTTTTCTAAGTTAAGTCAGGGGTATTTTTGTCTTTTTTGTTAACTTAAAGAGCAATTCGGTCTTTTGAATACTTGTACATTATGCTAAATGCTTGTACATAAAGTGAAAATGACCTAATTGCCCTTTAAGTTAACCAAAAATATGGAAATACCCCTGACTTAACGAGTTAACGGAGAAAAATGGATAAGAGTTAACGAGTCGGATGAACATGGCAAGATTTCAAACCCTTTGGATCCAGATGCGAAAAAAACAAACCTTTAGATGAAGGTCGCAAAACTGGCCAAACCTTAGGGACGAAAATGCCATTTTACTCTTTTTTTAGTTTTTAATTCTTTTGCTTTTTTTTTTCACAATCTTTGTTTGTTTCCCGTAGGTTAGCGATGGAATCGTGCTACCTGATAATGCAACACTTCATCTGACAGCAATAGAGGACTCCGAATACAAAGAGGACAAGATTGAATGTACGCAACTACTGACGTAATCTTACATTGTTTGAACATATATACAAATGTTTTTCAACTTCACTGAATTTTGTTTGCTACTGTCACAGTTTGGAAAAATGTGTACGGCTTTGACATGAGCTGCATCAGGAAGCAGTCGATGATGGAACCTCTTGTTGACACAGTTGACCAGAATCAGATCGTTACAAATTGTCAGTTACTTAAGGTGAGTCTCAGATATATATATATCATGTATACACATAACTACACAAGTCAAATCGAGCTGTTTATAAGTGAATGGATCTAATTTGTGACGTTTGAAATCCTACAGAGCATGAATATCTCCAAGATGACGTCTGGGGATGCATCGTTTACAGCGCCTTTCAAGCTTGTGGCCGAGCGTGATGATTACATTCATGCTCTTGTAGCTTACTTTGATGTCGCTTTTACCGTTTGTCACAAAATGACAGGATTCTCTACAGGTTAGTTATATTTTTTCGTATTTTTCTAAAGGGCACGTTGGGTTACAGGTCCAAACGGGTCGGGTTAGGCCGACTCACAAATATATTTGTTCATTTGTTATAATATGAATATAGGGTAGGGTTCATGCAAGAACCACCTTTACTGCGTGAACCGCGAGAACCAACGTGAACACAACAAAATAAACCCACTACACCACCAAAAACCTAACCCCCCCCCCCCCATATAATATTTTCAAATATAACAAACAATAAGAAGGTTGTATGCAATAGAAGTACACTTTGGACAACTTTCAGCCTGTTTGATTTGTTTCTGTACTTGACCCATTTAAGATAAAACGTAATCAAAACGATCAATAATAACATAAATGGGTCGAATTTTACTGGACTCGAAGTTTGATTTTGTTGCATTGTTTCAGGGCCAAGGTCAAAGAATACACATTGGAAACAAACAGTGCTATATCTTGAAGATGTGTTAACTATATGCCAAGGGGAGTTTGTGGTTGGAACCATGACAGTGACGCAAAACAAGAAAAACCCCCGAGACATTGACATCACTCTCAAATACTCATTAAATGGTCGTCGTTGCAATGTGTCGAGGACCCAAGAATACAAGATGCGTTGAGTTGGTCATGCTAGTTTTTGTATTGGGGAATTACAGGGAATTGGGGTAGTTTTGCAAGTTGATTGCAATTTCCTAGTTTATCATTAATTTTTGTATCCTAATTTGGTAATTTTCTTTCATCATGATTTTATGACATTTTCGATGATCATTATAACGGTGTTGGTTTTAGATCTCAATTTAGTGGTGTAAGTGAGCTGAGTTAAAGGTAAATGAGTTATGAGCCGAGCTCAAGCTGATATTTTGTATTCGTAAAGTATTTTTCTTGAAGTACTGGATTTGAATAACCCCAATATTCACCAGTTGAGTGATATAGTACTCTCAGATTTCAACTTATCTTCCACTAGTAGTCTACTACTCTCAAACTAATTGAACCTTAGGGTGGGCGGAGTGGTAGCGGTGAGTGGGGCGGGAAGGGTAGTTTACCGGGGGGGAAGTGTTGCTAGGGGTGGAGCGGTGATCAGGGATTGTCCAAATCGGTGAATACTCACCGGGTGAGAAACCAAAAGAGAAGTGATGTGATGGAGGAGAGAGAGAGGGTTAATGGTGGGCTCTAACCCCTTTCAACCAATCACATTTTTTTAAAATTGTTTACCACTCTCCATGTGTTTGACCATTGCTAGTGATTGAGTGCAAAATGGGAAGTGGAGTGGGGACTTGATATGACATGACATTATTGGTTAGAAAATTGTTTAAACACTCACCATTTGGTGACCACTCCCTCCACCCTTAACCAGTTAATATTTTGTTGATGTGGCATCTGACGAGATATTTTTTTACTAATGTGGCATAAGACATGGCAACTTTTTGATGACATGGTATCTGTTAGTGACGTGGCATCTAACATCAGTTAATTGGGTTAGGGTTTAGTTAGTTTGAGAATGCTAGAGGAAAATAAGTTGAAAGTTGAGTGTTGTGGAAATCGAGTAAACTGTTAAAATGGTCATTGCGGTTTGGTCACTTTTGCCACTTTAGTCCAAAACTCATACCTTTTGAATTTGGGTCCCTGTGGTTTCAAATTTGTTGTCATTTTCATTGAAAATCAAAATATGGTTAGATTTTTCAGTTAATATCCAGTTAGTTTTTTTTAAAATTATTTTCCTCCCTTTTAAAGAAGAGCAAAATGATTCCTTTAACGTTTTATTATAACAAACCAAAAAAATCTGACAATTTTGCCCTTCATTAGACCATGTGTAGTGGAAGGGGAAGATAATGCCCCCTACCCTAGGGCATTTTACGCCATGTGGCGGTCCAGTCAGCAAATGAGCATTATTTGACGTTTTCTAAAATGAGTGTAGTGGGGATGAGGCATCATTGGGCATTATTGGGGCACTAAATAAAATAAAGAAAAAACAACTAAAAATCTTACTGGATAACAAAAAGGGAGATGAAAGATGATTGGACAAGGAGAAGGGGGCAAGGCGTGCTTTAAAAAACGCTGAATCAAATTTAAAAAAAAAAAACGCTAAAAAACGCCCCATGTAATGGGTTCCGGGCATTTTTTGGCGTTATTTTTGAAATAAAAAAAAAAAAAACGCCCCACTACGGGGGTCTTAAAAGGTGGAAAAAGAAAAAAAAAACTGGATGTTAACTGAAAAATTTGACTAGATTTTGCTTTTGGATGAAAATGACAACAAAATTGAAACCACGGGGACCCAGATTCAAAAGGTTTGAGTTTTGGACAAAAGTGACAAAAGTGACGAAACCTCAGGTACCATTTTAGCAGTTTACTCCTATTTTTTTTTCAAATTGATACGCTGAAATACTGTCAACATTAAAGTTATTCTTATTTATTAATTAAAAACAGTATAGATAGATAGGGTGGAGATACAATAGGAAGTTTATTTGGCTAGGAAGTGATATTGACCATCCATTTAGTTAATCAAGGACTAAGATTAAATCAGGGAAATTGAAAGGAAGAAAAGAGGCGCGTGGGTTTGTTTAGGGGCATTCTAGTCAATCCAAGCCAATAGTTTCTCTCTCCTCCAATTCCCCCCATTTTTTAAACGTTAATAACTCTTTCATACGACATTATTTTTTATAAAAATTGCACCAAAAAAACGAGCGTTTTTTTATCTTTAAAACGAGTATACTATTGCTATATTTAAAAAAAAAATTTAAAACCCAGTTGCGTAAAACGCAATAGAAAAACCCCCAGTTACGTAAAACGCAATGAAAAAAAAACCTAAAAAATGACATTTTTCTAAAACTCAATGCACAAAAAACACAAATAAATGACTTATTTGTAAAACGCAATGGCCAGAAAACACAAAGATATGTCTTATTTCTAAAACACAATAGCCTAAAAACTTAAAAGAAAATGTACTTTCTAAAACGCAATGGACTAAAAACACATAAAAATGTGTTTTACCTAAAACGCAATGCACCAAAAACACAAACAAATGTCTTATTTGTAAAACGCAATGGCCAGAAAACACTTAAAATGTCTGTTTTCTAAAACGCAATGGACTGAAAACACATAAAAAAGTGTTTTACCTAAAATGCAATGCACAAAAAACACAAAGAAATGTCTTATTTGTAAAACGCAATGGCCATAAAATACTTAAAAATGACTCATTCTTAAACGCAATTGCCTAAAAAAACAAAAGAAAGTGTTCTCTGTAAAACGCAATGGACTGAAAACACCTAAAAATGTGATTTACCTAAAACGCAATGCACCAAAAACACTTCAAGAATGTGTTTTTCTAAAACGCAATGGCCAATGCAGAACTGTGCTGTGAATTGTCTGTGCTGTGAACTGTCTGAACCAATGCAGTTTACGAATGCAGTTTCCAGATGCAATTTACAGAAAATTAATTTTTCTAATTTTTCAACCCCAGTCAGGGGCTCTGCCCCTTGGACCCCGCCAGGGGCTGCTGCCCCCTGGGACCCCGCTACCAGGGGCGCTGCCCTCGGACCCCCGCCAAGATCGTAAAACGCAATGACTAAATCAAAAACCCATATCGTAAAAATGAAATTAAAGAATTTCTTACATGGATCGAAGTGATTTCTTCAACAATTGACAATTTTTGAATGATTGAAACACTTAACAGCGCTCGAATCGAACGGATCGAGTGATTATCTTCAAAATCACCGGAAAAAACGAGATTTTGTATGAAATTAAACTGGGTTTTCTTCAAAAAAGCTGAAGAACACGTTGATCGGGTGTTTGAATCATTGATTGGTGACGAAAATCGCACTATAATGTAGTGATTATTGAGATAGAAAGTGAAGAAATGGTTGAAGATGGTGGGTTTTGATGTTACTGGGTTTTGAAAAGGAAGAAGAAAGGGTTGGTTGACTAAAATACCCTTTTTCTTTATTTTAAGTGTTGCCACATGTCCTAATCCTATTGCTTCCTACACTTCCTAGCAAAAATAAACTTCCTATTTGATCTTTTCCCTGGATAGATATAAATAAAGATTAAAGCGTTAATGATTGATTTGTTAGTTATTGTCCCGAGAAATTGGTCCAGTGGTTAAAGGCATGCCCTCCCTAGTGGAAACGCAGGTTTGATTCCCGCTTGGTCCATTTTCGACGAACATCTGGGTGAAGGAATCTTGTTCGAACCTGACGGGGGTGAGGGTTTACAGATTCCATCCGGTTTCCACGCTCACGGTGGTCAAGGAGTCGACCTTGAATATAGGCCCGAGAAGGTTTGCTTTACTCGTGAGTTTCTTTGGCATTCAAAAAGGAAATTGTTAGTTATTATCGGTATCAAGTTAATTCTTTTTTTGAAAATAAATAAATAATCAAAAAGTATCCATCCATTCACTAAAACTAAATTTGAAAAACATCAACGGTAGTTTTCGCAGTAGCTTGACAAATATATGGAGAGAAAAAATAGAAAGCGGAGGAAAAACCGGTACGTATAAGCCACAAACGCTTTCTACTTATAACATTCTAGAGAGAGAAAGCATTTCCGTCGATCGTAGAGAGAGAAAAAGAGAAAGGGTTTCTTGGGTTTCGTCGGACACAGAACTCGCCGGCCATGGCAGATTCCAGTCGTTTCGTTGCCGCTGATTTGCCTCCTATCCATCTTGGCGGCAAGGTTTTGTTTTTTTGGTTAACAGTTTGGTTTTCTGTTATAGTTCGGTTTTTGCTCACCCCTAATTATGAACGTGCATGCATGTTGTCCTGCTTTTGTCCCACCTATATTATTATGTTGTATAGGTCTAGTGTCGCTATTAGGGTTGTAGCGATGGATAGCGACACTTTAATTTTATTTTTGTTTTTTTAATATAAATAGCAATTAAATATAACTATAAAATAGCTGGATTTTAGGTTTTTGTTTAATATACATGTACAATAGAATTTATACCAGGGTATTTTGATATAATATACATATAAAATTTTTAAATTTTTTTTCTAGCGTATCGCTATTTATAAAATAGCCGCCCGCTATTTATCGTTATTCGCTATGTAGCATATAGGTACCCTATTGCTATTTGTCGCTATTCACCATTAACAACTATGGATGTTGTACATGACAACCGTACAAATGTACGTGTCACAAAGGTGGCATACAAATTGGGACAACATATCTCAACTTAGAAAATCAATATCATGATTTTAAATCTCAATAATCACATTCGAAGCGGATCCATTATCGAAACTTCATTTTTGTGTTCTTGGACATTATGTTGGAGATTTCATTTGTTGCGTGCGTGTCTTATGCCTAATACGACGTGATTTTGATATCCATTTTGCGATTATACAAGTTCTGCAGAAATTTCATATTATTCGGACACAAACATGCACACATTGCCCATTTTATAACCTATTATGTATTCTTGGAATGTTTTATGTATTGTGGAATCTTAATGCAGGAACATATCATTCAGACTGGCTGCGGTTCTGTGTCTGTTACTGTGTATGGAGATCAACAAAAGTCACCATTGATCACTTATCCCGATTTAGGCCTAAACCGTAAACAACTCTAAATCTTTTCTTTTAGAGCAATGTTCTGCTATTTTCATATCAGTTTTATAGTAACATATTTTTTTCTTTTTCTGTACGCAAATGATTTGCAGACACGTCTTGTTTCGAAGGACTCTTCATCTCTCCCGAATCAGCTTCCTTGCTACTCAACAACTTCTGCATTTATCACATTACTCCACCCGGTCACGAGGTCTGTTAGTTTCTCAATTCTTGTGTCAGACTATGAAGCACCAAATACTTTCTGATACGGGTCAAAATGGGTGGGTGGGCGGTGGGCGCTTTGATCACGAAAGCCGTATTACTATAGTATTAAAAGATCAATTCGTGCATATAGCGATTAGGCGGTTGTATACATTATTGACAGCTTTTGACCCGTTTGAACCGTTTATACTTTAACTAATTATTTAATTTGTCTCATCTAGCCCGTTGGAAATAAATCATAGAGTAAAATGCCATCTTTGTCCCTGAGGTTTAGCCAGTTTTGAGACTTTCTTTGCGATTTTTATCCAAAGGTTTGCTTTTCCGCATCTGGATCCAAAAAGTTTGAAATCTTGCCATTTTCATCAGGCTCGTTAACTCCATCCATTTTCTCCGTTAAGTCAAGGGTATATTCGTCTTTTTTGTTAACTTAAAAGTAAAAAGACCGGATACCCCTGAAAAAGACCAAATTGCCCTTTACGTTAACATAAAAGATGAAAATACCCCTGACTTAACGAAGAAAAATGGATGGAGTTAGCGAGCCGGATGAAAATGACAAGATTTCAAACCTTTTGGATCCAGTTGCGGAAAAACAAACCTTTGGACAAAAGTCGCAAAACTGGCCAAACCTCATAGACAAAAATGACATATTACTCTAAAACATAAGTAAATGAGCCGAACTGCGAGGACAATACATGTAGCACCGTTTGTGCGCTTCGTAGGTTTCACATTACGCTTATTTGTATTATCAATATAAAATTCTCATGTGGGATTTACACGAGTTATTGCAGTCAGGAGCTGCAACGATTTCTAATGATGAACCTGTGCTTTCTGTTGTTGACCTTTGTGATCAAATTCTCGTGATCCTCAATCATTTTAGGTAATGAAAACATCGGTTACGTGTTGCTGAAAGTTAGTGAAACTTATGTGATGGTGTGTATTTTGCGTTTTTTCAGGCTTGGTTCAGTGATGTGTATGGGAGCAATGGCGGGTGCCTATATTCTTACACTATTTTCGGTATAAACTTCCGCTAGTCGTTATAAACTTTTGACTGATTTGCTTCATCATGTTTGACCGATTATTAAACTTTTTTTTTTGCAGATAAAATACAGTGAAAGAGTAAGTGGTTTGATACTTGTTTCCCCTATATGCAGAGCAGCTTCTTGGAATGAATGGTTTTACAATAAGGTTAGTTCTTTAATTTTTTTTGTTTTCAGCATAGTTATCACTTTTTTGAGCATTTAGAAAATGTTGAAACAAATCTATGATTTTGTAAACATATTCTTGATCTGGTTAATGAACGGTCACAATGATCTAATCAAAGTTTTTATTCATAGTTCATGTCGAAATTGCTTCAATACTGCGGTATGTGTGACATGTTAAAGGAGTTATTGATTCACAGATACTTCAGTAAGGTATATTTTATTCCAACTTCTTACCCTTATAATACTTTCCCTCTAATGGGCCTACCTACTTCACTATATAATTTTGATCACAAAATTTCTATGGGTTAAATCAGGCGGTCTGTGAAGTCCCAGAATCAGAAATCGTTCGAGCATGCAGGAAGGTTAGTTGCGAATTTGCGATATTACCTTAATTGCCCTCGGACATCTAATTTAGCTTCGATAACTAATAATAACAGGAATGATGAAATAGGTAATTTCCTAAACATGAAACGCTTTTAAAATGTTAACCAAAATGCTTTGTTTTATCTTCTTACAGTTTTTGGACGAGAGAGACAGCATTAACGTGCGGCGGTATCTTCAAGCACTTGATAGGTATGGCCCCGTTTATCTATGAACAGGTTGATTTAGATTATGTTTTATCTGTAATGGGTCGAAAGTCTTCTAAACTGTATCTTTAATACATACAACATGTTACGTGCCAAATCGCTTTTAAAAAAATATATAATATTATTCTAATAATTTATATCTTTTGATCATAACACAAATTATTAATAAGTCTTTCTGGATAAAAAAATATTTCGGGTTAGCCCAACCAGTGGCAGACCCAGGATTTTTTTCCAATGGGGTCCATTTTTTTCGGTATTCAAAATTTTCATAACAAAACATTAAAATCTTCGGGTCGGTTCTCTTTCGGGTCGGGTCAGAGCGAGGTTTGAATTAGATTTAAAAAAAAAAAACAGAAAAGCAGACTATACAAGGATTGAACCCAAAATTTACCACTCTACGACCCGTTTGACTCACTCATTTTGTCACCTCTATTTATAACTAACTATTTAAGAGTCTTTATTGTTGAATGGCTAAAATCCTAACTATATTATTTATTTATTTATGAATGAATGATGATGTGTAGGAGACATGACATCAGTAAAGAATTAGAGACTCTAGAATGCAAAACTATTATTTTTGTTGGCGACAAGTCTCCGTTTCTTGACGAAGCCCTCCATATGAACACGATATTGGGAAAAAGATGTTCTGCATTTGTTGAGGTACATCCATGTGGATCAATGGTGACAGAAGAACAACCTCACGCAATGTTGATCCCGCTTGAATTATTTCTAAAGGGGTTTGGATTTTATAGACCATGCCAGTTTAATGATAGCCCATGGAGCCCCCTTGACTCGTGTTGTATCGATCCCAGTCTTCTTTACCCCAAACAAATGGGCCTGAAGCTTAGACCGATAAAAACACGGGTATCTCCTCCCCAACCTCGCGCCAAACACAGCTAACACTTACTTTATATGGAAGGGTAGACATATACATATATATGCATACATACAGAGGAAAAGGAAATATGTTATTTGAATGATTACCATTGTAGTCTCTTTTATGAATCTTTTTTCTTTGTATTTTGTAAAAATGAAAATAATAAATCATGCCTTCCTGTATGGATTTTGCTTGAAGGTTATAAAAAGAGGTTATGTGTATCTTTTATACAAAACCAGTTTTAACGGAGAATTGTGAGGATCACATAGGTGTTTATACGTAGTGCATGAGGTTAATTATATGTAGTGCAACATAGAAAGACAGAATAGGTATAAGCGTTTATGCGATTTTCCACATCTCTAAAATTTGATTATGTATATAATGTCACTCAAAGAGGATTTTAGATTTTAACTAGTATTGTAGCGGGGCCGTTAAGCCGAACAAAATGTAAACGCAAAAATACACACGCAGGTTACGACGTGTGATGAAACAGTGGTTAACCAAGAGGGGTTAATTCACTGGTCTCGTCAAGTAGGGTTAATCCCTTCTTTCCGAGGATCGGTGGCTGGATCGTCCGCTGATCTGTCTCCTGCACAAGGAAAACACACCGTGACTCGTAACAAGGAGGAAGGGGTGGGGTGTGCTCCTTGTTACCACTCTCCGGCGTGAGAATCAGTAATTTGCTTGGGAAGCAAAGTGTGTGATAGTAGTAGTAGTGAGGGAGTTGATAAGCGATACCTCAAACCTGGTCCGGGATGGGTATTTATAGCCGATTAGCCGAGGAGTGAAGGAGGGTAATTCAATGGCTAGACTGACAACGCGCTGCCCTTATGCAGGTGTGTCAGGCTTGTCGGTTGTGGAGGTGAAGCCACGTCCTACTGCGGTGTCAGTCTGTTGCTTACGTATGGGCTGACAGGCGACTGTTATTGGTGCCACTTGCTCTGTGGCGTCAGTCCCACTTGCCTCGTGGGCAGGATGCGGTGCCGCGCCGCATCGCTGCTCGCGGTAACTGCTGTTGTTTCCGCGTTCTCTGTCACACCCCCCAAATCCACACGCGGAGTATCACCGCTTGGAGGCGTGACTGACCAGGATCAAGCCACCAATCATATTGAACATATAAGTAATAAGTAAAAGTAAATGTAATCCATCACAATACAATTGGTGTTCAATCAAAAACATAGTATAGGTAGCGGAAGCATAGTATGAAAATCCAACGCAAGTGTTAAGTTTAAAGAGTCATAAAATTTTCATCAAAACATCCACAATCTGTGCCACAACGACCGCGCCTCCCGTGCAAGCTCCATGAGTACCTATGGTCCTGCAAGGCATGTAACAGAAAGTCAACAACTAGTTGAGCGAGTTCACAGTGAGTAAGTTTGTTGTATAACAGTGCGTTAATAACTAAACCGTTTGTATGTTCAGTAGGTGGGGGCTTCCCATGTTGCATATTCAGTTAGTGGGGGCTTCCGATGTTGTATATACTAGACTAGAGGTAACCATATGTGTTCTTCTTAACCCGAGAACAGTAGTACGTACGAGGTTTACGTAGGCTTTACGTAAGTGCCCTTCTCAACCCGAGGACAATGGTACGCAGGGGTTTACGTAGGTTTTACGTAAGTGCTCTCCACAACCCGAGGCAGTAGTAAGTATAAGTTTACGTAGGTTTTACGTAAGTGTCCTTCGCCACCCGAGGACAGTGGTAAGTACAAGTATACGTAGGTTTTACGTATGTGTCCTTCGCATCCGAGGACGATGGTAGGTAGTCTAGTAATAGTGAAAGTCCAAGTAATTGTTCCAACCCATTCCTTCAATCCCATTCCCTACCCTCCGGGAATCCCATGCCTTGGTAAGAGTGTGAACTCACCTTGGTTTGCTCGGTATGCTAGACTATGTGCTCGCAAGTAATCAATCACGTCCTATAGTATGCACGTATATTCAATCAGTTCATGTTCGTAATGATTCGCATGCAACTAGCATCACAGTATAAAACAGAGTGTGCTTAGCAGTCAGCATCTTGTATCATGTAAACACTAAATCAAACTCATGCAACTTCATGTTTCACATAACAGTTTTCTCAGTTAATTCCAACATAGTTATCCATTGACATACCCAACCGAGTTAACAGGTTTAATAGAGTTGCATATCTTAACAGAATTAATACAATTAACAGAGTTAACCAAAGGTTACCCTTTTAACAAAGTGTCGTACATGAGTCTAACAGAGTTAATAAGGTTAACTGAGTTAATAAACTTAACTCAGTTAGTTGGTTAAACATAGTTACATACCTAACAGTGTTATATACGTAACTTAACAAAGTTAACAACTTAACAGGTTTAACCACTTAACAGACATAACAGTTGGGCCGAAATCAACTTGGGCGAAAACCCTTGGGCTTTTGTTGAGCATAAGGTGTGACGAAAACACAAAGGGTTTTTGTCTGACCCTTGTGTTTCGTGGATCTCAATCTTCATCAACAGCAGTTACCTACGCAACCCTAATGATCATCACGGTAATACCACTCAATCCATTCTTAAAATCATCATCCCTATAATTAATCATGGCCAACAACTTGGATAAAGCATTCATAGGATTAATATGATTGGACCGAAAGATATATGGAGGTAACCTGGGCCTGACACTCCATAATTCACATGCAAACCTTAGTATTAACCTAGCCAACAACTACAATTGCTATACACAGAATCACATGGACTATCACATACGACAAGAGTTTTACTCATATGCACATCCAATCCCACTAACCATTTAATTATCTAACAATTTCCATGCTACTGACACATATCCGAATATCCATATACACCATCACATGCTATTGTCAATTCTCATGCATACTTATAAAGACAATGGCCGACAAATCAAGTAGTGTTCCATAACCAATTAATTGCATTATCAAGACATCACACAACATGAAAAGTCAATAAATGAGAGCCATTAACCGGATTCTGAGTTGGTCAGAATGATATTGCAAATGGGGGTCGGGGGGTTTCTCCTGTTGCCGTCGATCTCTAGGGAGGGGTAGGGTTTGTATGATGATGTGATAAGTTCACGTAAGGCCTACTATAATACTAATAGACTAAGTGGGCCGGTGGTACTTGTAACATTCAGTAATAATCACAAGACATAGTGGGCCGAGATTAATTTAAGTGTGCAGTGGGCTCGTGGCCCATATTGTTTTTGCTGGTCTGATACTAGACGAAAACACCAAGGTGTTTTCACCAAGTGGTGTTTTCGTGGGGTAAGGATATTCGGCAAGGGGAGGGGTGTGTTTCGGGTGTGGGGTGTTCCATAAAGGTTCCATTTTTTTATCAAGTGTACTAACATTATAACCATACTAAACATATACCAGTTAACACTCTTGCATTGCCAATCATATATATATAAGAGCACACTATATATATATATATATATATCACATTTAACAACCACCATATAAAACATACCAACCACAATACGATTTAACATATTACAAGCGTGTACAATTTGTGAAACAAACAAGTCGTGTAACAAACGACTTAAACAATTAACGTGCAATAAATGCGAAGGTGGAAATCTTTGGAAACTCGAGTTGTCACATTATCCCCAACTTGAAAGAAATTTCGTCCTGAAATTTAGCATGCGGTTACTGAGGAAGCTAGTTAAGTTTGCATGGTTTACTGGTTTTCCTGGGGTGTCACATCATCCCCCCGTTGATTTGGAATTTCGTCCCGAAATTCTGTAGTAGCTTCAGCCTCAGTAGTGGTTGCACTGTTTCCGAACAACTGGGGATACTTGAGTTTCATTTGATCTTCTCGTTCCCAGGTGAACTCTGGGCCACGACGGGAGTTCCAACGAACTCGCACAAGAGGTATTCTTGTGTGTTTGAGGACCTTAACATCCCGGTCCGTGATTTCAACTGGTTCCTCGACGAATCGCAACTGATCGTCGATAGTGAGCTCCTTCAAAGGAACTATGAGGGTCTCATCTGACAGACACTTCTTCAGATTCGACAAGTGGAAGACGTTGTGAACTGCACTGAGTTCAGCTGGTAAGTTCAGTCTGTAGGCCACTTTGCCTATTTTCTCAATGATTTCGAACGGTCCGACGTATCATGGGTTAAGTTTGCCTCGTTTGCCAAAACGAACCACACCCTTCCAGGGTGAAACTTTGAGTAGCACTCGATCCCCAACCTGGAATTCGAATGGTTTCCTGCCCTTATCGGTGTATGCTTTCTGACGGTCACGAGCTGCCGCCATGCGTTGTCGTATTTTAGCGATCTTTTCTGTTGTGTCTACTACCAGTTCTGGACCTGTGATCTGACTGTCACCCACCTCTGCCCAACAAAGAGGTGATCGGCATTTACGCCCGTACAATGCCTCGAATGGAGCGGCTTGGATGCTGGTGTGGTAACTGTTGTTGTACGAGAACTCCACTAATGGGAGATGTTTTTCCCAGCCGTTGCCGAAATCAATTACACATGCACAAAGCATGTCTTCTAAAGTTTGAATAGTGCACTCAGACTGCCCATCCGTCTGAGGGCGATAAGCTGTGCTTATGTCTAACCGAGAGCCAAAAGATTTGTGCATTGCTTGCCACAGTTCTAAAGTAAAACGTGCATCACGATCAGAGATAATGGAGGTTGGCACCCCGTGCCTTGAAACCACTTCTTTTAAGTAGATGTCTGCTAATGTAGAGAACTTGTCTGTTTCTTTGATAGCCAAGAAGTGTGCAGACTTTGTGAGTCGATCCACGATCACCCAAATAGTATCATTCCCACGTTGAGATCTAGGCAGGCCAGTAACGAAATCCATGGAAATTTGCTCCCATTTCCATTGCGGTATCTCTGGTTGTTGGAGTAGGCCCGATGGTTTCTGATATTCAGTCTTGACTCTCGCACAAGTCAAGCACTTGCTGACGTAAGTTGCTATATGAGCTTTCATACTAGGCCACCAATATGTAGTTTTCAAATCGTGGTACATCTTATCCGAACCAGGATGTACTGAGTAGCGAGACTTATGAGCTTCATTCAATACAAGCTCGCGTAAGTTGCCTTAGAGTGGGACCCAAATGTGTCCTGTTACATAGTAGGCACCGTCTGCCTTTTGTTCTAACCATTGCCTCGAGCCGCGTAGAGCTTCAGCCCTGACGTTTTCTGGTTTCAATGCTTCTACCTGAGCATCTCGTATCTGTGAAGGAAGACTAGACTGAATAGTGAGTTGCAACGCTCGTACACGCCTAGGTGTAGTATCCTTTCGACTAAGGGCGTCGGCCACCACATTGGCTTTGCCCGGATGGTACTTTATAGCACATTCGTAATCGTTCAGTAGCTCGACCCATCGACGCTGTCGCATGTTTAATTCCTTCTGTTTGAAGATATGCTCGAGACTCCTGTGATCGGTGTAGATGGTGCACTTGGTACCGTACAGGTAGTGTCGCCATATCTTGAGCGTAAAAACAACAGCTCCCAGCTCTAAATCGTGTGTAGTGTAGTTCCGCTCGTGAATCTTAAGTTGGCGCGAAGCATAAGCAATGACTTTATCTCGTTGCATCAACACACATCCAAGACCCTGAATAGATGCGTCGCAGTATACTACAAAATCGTCTGTGCCTTCAGGCAATGAGAGGATAGGTGCGCTACAAAGTCTATCCTTTAAGTGTTGAAACGCTGGTTCCTGTGTATTACCCCAACGATAAGCAACACCTTTCTGTGTCAGAAGTGTAAGCGGCTGTGCAATCTTTGAGAAGTCCTTGATGAACCTTCTGTAGTAACCTGCCAAACCCAAGAATCGGCGAATTTCGGTTGGTGTACGCGGTGCAGGCCAGTTCTTAATCGAATCTACCTTGGATGGATCAACATGAATCCCATCCTTGTTTACCATGTGGCCTAGAAAGTGGACTTCACGAAGCCAGAAGTCGCATTTCGAAAACTTGGCGTACAGTTGTTCTGCTCAAAGGAGTTCCAAAATAAGTCGTAGATGCTGCTCGTGTTCCTCTTGACTCTTCGAATAGATCAGGATGTCATCGATGAAAACAATAACAAACTTGTCAAGATAAGGTTTGCACACCCTGTTCATAAGATCCATGAAAACCGCAGGTGCGTTCGTTAACCCGAATGGCATAACCAAAAACTCGTAATGGCCGTAGCGAGTTCTGAATGCTGTTTTGGAGACGTCCTCGTCCTGGACTCTCAGTTGATGGTAACCTGATCTCAGATCAATCTTCGAGTAATAGCTTGACCCTTGCAACTGGTCGAATAAGTCATCGATGTGTGGAAGAGGATAGCGATTCTTGACGGTCACCTTGTTTAACTCGCGGTAAACTATGCACATACGGAAGGTACCGTCTTTCTTCTTCACAAATAGTACTGGAGCTCCCCAGGGCGAAGAGCTAGGACGTATGAAACCCCTTTCCAAGAGTTCTTGCAATTGCTTAGATAGTTCTTCCAGTTCGGTTGGAGCTAAGCGATAGGGTGCTCGAGCTATAGGTGCTGCTCCTGGAGCTAGCTCGATCTGAAATTCGACCTGGCGATGAGGCGGTAAACCAGGTAACTCTTCAGGAAACACTTGAGGAAAGTCGCGTACGACTGGAATATCCTCTAACTTCTTCTCTTTCGTCGATGTATCTGTAACGAGGGCTAATATAGCAGTGTGGCCCTTTCGCAAACACTTCTGTGCCTTCAAAAAGGAGATGATGCCACTCACGAAACCACTCTTGTCGCCTTGAACTTCGAGAGGTTCTTTACCAGAACGGGGAATACGAACAATCTTCTCCTTGCATAGGATCTCTGCTTGTTGTTGGGATAACCAATCCATCCCAATGACGATGTCGAAACTACCCAAGACTATAGGAATGAGGTTGATGGAGAATGTCTGACCAGCTAAGACGAGGTTACAACCCTTGACTACCAGAAAATTGCTGACCAGGGTTCTGATAGTCATCAATCTTTCGCTGCCATCCCTGGGACTGAACTGAAGTTGAACCCTTGCTGGAGGTTCCATCCCACTTTCTCTTGTTGTCACAGGGAATAGCAGAAGTAGTAGTAGTAGCACCAATGCGTTTAGGCAGCTTGTTCTGTTCACTGCCTGGTCTGTGAGACGATGAGCAAGACGAGTAACATCTTGAATAGTAGCAAGGTTAGCAGAAGTCACATGACTTTGAATCTCTGGTACTAAGCATTTGAGGTACAACTCAATGCGCTTGATGGGAGGATCCACCATAGTTGGACACAACACTGCCAGTTCGTTGGATCGTTTCGTGTACGCTTCTATTTCTGACCCCGTCATCTTCAGGTTAAAGGACTCCACTTCCAACTTGTGGATGTCATCACGACTACAGTATTCACGTTTGATCAGTTCCTTAAAATCATTCCATGGGGTGGCATTAGCAACCGCCAGCCCCAGCATCTGAACTTGCGCGTTCCACCAAGTTAGCGCAGTGCCTTCGAGAGTACCAGTGGCATACTTCACCCTACGAGCCTCAGGGCATTCACGCATCTCGAAGACAGACTCGAGCTTTTCAAACCAATGTAGGAGTCCAAAGGCTCCTTCAGTGCCACTAAAAGTACTAGGATGACAGTCCATGAACGTCTTGAATGTGCATACAGGTGGTTGAGCGTTCTGACCGGTTGTGCGCGTAAGAATAAACAAGGTTAAGCACAAGTGTTGGGTTACGAGAGTAGGATCTAGAGATCCTAGAGTAAGTTGTGATGGCAGGTTATACCTCCTGCCTGGGCAGCTGCGAGTGCTGCAGTAACTTGTTCAGTAATCAAAGCCGCCAACTGGGCTTGAGCCATGTTAACGCGTCCACTCATGATCTTCATATCAAAGGCAACATGAGTGAGTGAGGTTCGCGAAAGTGCGATGACAGAAGATAATAAGTACACAAGTATTCTCAAGCAATAGGGGTTATATGTATCTAAGCATACCATGAGCAAAGTTCTATGTAATTCTAGCAAGTAGGCAATAAAACATATACCATATTACCTAGAATGTTGAGTCTTGCACGTGGAGCGAGGCGTCGTTGTGGATCATTGAGCACTGTACAGGTTATAGTCTGGTTTTAATAAAAACGTTTTCCCCTTATTAAAACGGAGTTCTCTATAACCAATGGCTCTGATACCAATCTGTCACCCCCCCCAAATCCACACGCGGAGTATCACCGCTTGGAGGCGTGACTGACCAGGATCAAGCCACCAATCATATTGAACATATAAGTAATAAGTAAAAGTAAATGTAATCCATCACAATACAATTGGTGTTCAATCAAAAACATAGTATAGGTAGCGGAAGCATAGTATGAAAATCCAACGCAAGTGTTAAGTTTAAAGAGTCATAAAATTTTCATCAAAACATCCACAATCTGTGCCACAACGACCGCGCCTCCCGTGCAAGCTCCATGAGTACCTATGGTCCTGCAAGGCATGTAACAGAAAGTCAACAACTAGTTGAGCGAGTTCACAGTGAGTAAGTTCGTTGTATAACAGTGCGTTAATAACTAAAACGTTTGTATATTCAGTAGGTGGGGGCTTCCCATGTTGCATATTCAGTTTGTGGGGGCTTCCCATGTTGTATATACTAGACTAGAGGTAACCATATGTGTTCTTCTTAACCCGAGAACAGTGGTACGTACGAGGTTTACGTAGGCTTTACGTAAGTGCCCTTCTCAACCCGAGGACAATGGTACGCGGGGGTTTACGTAGGTTTTACGTAAGTGCTCTCCACAACCCGAGGCAGTAGTAAGTATAAGTTTACGTAGGTTTTACGTAAGTGTCCTTCGCCACCCGAGGACAGTGGTAAGTACAAGTATACGTAGGTTTTACATATGTGTCCTTCGCATCCGAGGAAGATGGTAGGTAGTCTAGTAATAGTGAAAGTCCAAGTAATTGTTCCAACCCATTCCTTCAATCCCATTCCCTACCCTCCGGGAATCCCATGCCTTGGTAAGAGTGTGAACTCACCTTGGTTTGCTCGGTATGCTAGACTATGTGCTCGCAAGTAATCAATCACGTCCTATAGTATGCACATATATTCAATCAGTTCATGTTCGTAATGTTTCGCATGCAACTAGCATCACAGTATAACACAGAGTGTGCTTAGCAGTCAGCATCTTGTATCATGTAAACACTAAATCAAACTCATGCAACTTCATGTTTCACATAACAGTTTTCTCAGTTAATTCCAACATAGTTATCCATTGACATACCCAACCGAGTTAACAGGTTTAATAGAGTTGCATATCTTAACAGAATTAATACAATTAACAGAGTTAACCAAAGGTTACCCTCTTAACAAAGTGTCGTACATGAGTCTAACAGAGTTAATAAGGTTAACTGAGTTAATAAACTTAACTCAGTTAGTTGGTTAAACATAGTTACATACCTAACAGTGTTATATACGTAACTTAACAAAGTTAACAACTTAACAGGTTTAACCACTTAACAGACATAACAGTTGGGCCGAAATCAACTTGGGCGAAAACCCTTGGGCTTTTGTTGAGCATAAGGTGTGACGAAAACACAAAGGGTTTTCGTCTGAACCTTGTGTTTTCGTGGATCTCAATCTTCATCAACAGCAGTTACCTACGCAACCCTAATGATCATCACGGTAATACCACTCAATCCATTCATAAAATCATCACCCCTATAATTAATCATGGCCAACAACTTGGATAAAGCATTCATAGGATTAATATGATTGGACCAAAAGATATATGGAGGTAACCTGGGCCTGACACTCCATAATTCACATGCAAACCTTTGTATTAACCTAGCCAACAACTACAATTGCTATACACAGAATCACATGGACTATCACATACGACAAGAGTTTTACTCATATGCACATCCAATCCCACTAACCATTTAATTATCTAACAATTTCCATGCTAATGACACATATTCGAATATCCATAAACACCATCACATGCTATTGTCAATTCTCATGCATACTTATAAAGACAATGGCCGACAAATCAAGTAGTGTTCCATAACCAATTAATTGCATTATCAAGACATCACACAACATGAAAAGTCAATAAATGAGAGCCACTAACCGGATTCTGAGTTGGTCAGAATGATATTGCAAATGGGGGTGGGGGGGTTTCTCCTGTTGCCGTCGATCTCTAGGGAGGGGTAGGGTTTGTATGATGATGTGATAAGTTCACGTATGGCCTACTATAATACTAATAGACTAAGTGGGCCGGTGGTACTTGTAACATTCAGTAATAATCACAAGACATAGTGGGCCGAGATTAATTTAAGTGTGCAGTGGGCTCGTGGCCCATATTGTTTTTGCCGGTCTGATACTAGACGAAAACACCAAGGTGTTTTCACCAAGTGGTGTTTTCGTGGGGTAAGGATATTCGGCAAGGGGAGGGGTGTGTTTCGGGTGTGGGGTGTTCCACAAAGGTTCCATTTTTTTTATCAAGTGTACTTACATTATAACCATACTAAACATATACCAGTTAACACTCTTGCATTGCCAATCATATATATATAAGAGCACACTATATATATATATATATCACATTTAACAACCACCATATAAAACATACCAACCACAATACGATTTTAACATATTACAAGCGTGTACAATTTGTGAAACAAATAAGTCGTGTAACAAACGACTTAAACAATTAACGTGCAATAAATGCGAAGGTGGAAATCTTTGGAAACTCGAGTTGTCACATTCTCGCTCTGGTCAAGACATGTGCGGGATGCAGTGCTGGGCCGCATCGCCACTTATGGTGACTGTTGCTGTTGTTCAGATCCTTGTCGTGACGAAAATGTTCATAGGATGCGGTGCCAGGCCGCATCGCTATGTTTACACCCATTTTCATACACAAGGTAAGTCTTCTCATCCCTTGACCGATTGGATTCGACTGCTGTGTTCGCGCGTGCCCGCACGGGCACATATAAGTTCTTGCCGGTGGGGGTTTTTGATAAGGGTGATGGTCACTCGCGGCCATGCTGGTGCGAGATCTAGGACCATACCCCTTCAACTAAACTTTTATTGATGCTCTCAACCTGGCCATTCCCTTGCGGATGCGCCATTGAGGAGAAGACGTGTTCAGTGTTTAGTTCTTTTATCCAGTTTTGGAAATCTTAGGCAGCGAAGTTGGTGCCGTTATCGGTTACGATGCACATTGGAAGACCGAAACGGAAGATGATGTGTTCCCAGACAAACTTTGTTCCCAGACAAACTTCCTTGTTATCATAGCGGTGGTAGAGGCTAGCAGTTTTGCTTCTACCCATTTGGTGAAATAGTCGACAGCTACTATTATAAACTTTACCGCACCTGGTGCGTCTAGAAATGGTCCCACCACATCGATTGCCCATTTTTGAAAAGGCCATGCGGTGGTGACGGGGACGAGGTTGTTCTTTGGGCGCAATGTCTTTGGTGCGTGTCGTTGACAATTAAAGCATTTGTGCAAGACTTTAACCGTGTCCAGGTGCATGCGGGGCCAGTAATACCCAGCGTTCATGATTTTGGCCACTACCATGCGTGGGCCTGCATGTATGCCACATATTCCGTCGTGTATCTCTCTGATGAGATACGTGGCATCTTGAGGGTCGACGCATCGGAGGAGTGGCCCTAGGTATGATTTGCGATACAAAATACCATCCCCCATCTGATAGTGACACGCCTTGTACTGTAGTTTGCGTGTCTCTAGTTTGCTCTCGGGGGTAAGACCTGATTGCAAGTATGCAATAATTGGCGTCATCCAGGACGTTGTGCCGTACTGGATGACGTTGACTTGGCGCAGGGGTACTGAGGGGTTTTGTAGGATCTCAATAAGTATCTCCTTTGCCAGATGCTGGAAGCTGGTGGATGCGAGTTTTGAAAGTGCATCCGCGGGTTTGTTTTCACTCCTATTGATATGTCGAATATTGAAGGAGGTGAATCATGATTTTAGTTGCTTGGCTTGCTCAAGATAGAGGATCATGATATCCTCTTTCGCGGTATAGTCGTCGCGGACTTGCCCCGCAACTAGTAATAAGTCGACGTGTGCTTCCAAGTGTTGGAAGCCGAGCTTGACTGCCAAGCGCAGCCCTGCTAGTAGAGCCTCGTACTCTGCCTCGTTGTTTGTACTTTTGAAGTCGAGGCGGATCGCGTAAGTAAGCTCTTGACCATTAGGGCTTATGAGTCGCAGACCTGCGCCTGCACCGTCTTTGTTGGACGCACCATCAGTGTACAATGCCCGGATGTCCGACGAGGATGGCGGAGGTGTAGGGTTTTGTTCGTCTTCGCATTCTTCAATGCGATTCGCCGGTACTTCTGTTGGGAAGTCAGCTAAAACTTGGCCTTCGATTGCTGGACGTGGTTTGTAAATCAATGTGTGTGCGCCCAGTTCAATGGCCCATTTTGCGAGTCTTACAGAGATTTCGGGATTGGAGAGTATTTGCCCGATCCTGTAGTTGGTTAACACGGTGATGACGTGATTTTCAAAGTAACGGCGTAACCGTCTGGATGCGTGTACTAGTGCGAGTACCAACTTCTCCATGATGGAGTATCTTGTCTCTAGATCATTGAGCATTTTGCTGACATAATAGATCGGTGTTTGAACTCCTTCTCGTTCCACTATGAGTACCGCACCTACCGCGTTGTCTGCGGCAGACAGGTATAGGATGAGCGGTTCTTTCTTGCGTGGTGCGGTGAGAGTTGGGAGTTAGATCAAACACTCTTTCATCTCCCGGAAAGATTTTCTGCCTCTGCGGTCCATTGGAACTGTTCCCTTTTTAAGCAGTTCCGTAGAGTACTGATAAAGGGGTAAGATTTAGCCGCGTGATTAGCTAAGAATCTGTTTAACGCGGCTAGCCGGCCGGCTAGTCGTTGCATTTCCTTCATCGTAGAAGGCGATGGCATGTGATCGATCGCCTGGACTTTTTCCGGGTTAACCTTGAATCCATCTTTTGTGACGATGAATCCAAGGAACTTGCCTTCTTCCATTCCAAACGAGCATTTCCCTGGATTGAGCTTCATGTTAACGCTTAGCAGAGTTTGGAATGTTCTTTTGATATATGTGAGCATGGTATCCTCCTCCATGCTCATGACGACTAAGTCATCCATGTAGATTTCGACACTCTTGCTGATTTGATTGCCAAAAGTGTCGTTCATCAGTTTTTGATAGGTTGCACCCGCGTTGCGCAACCCGAATGGCATTTTTGTGTAACAGTAATTCCCCGTAGGGGTGCGGAATGCCGTTTTGTCTTCGTCCTCGATTGCCATATGCACTTGGTGATAGCCTTTATAACAATCGATGAAACACTTCCATCGAAATGGGGCGAGGTTATCGACTTTCTCGTCGATCTCTGGAAGTGCGTAACAATCTTTGGGGCAGGCTTTGTTGAGATCTTTGTAGTCTACGCACATGCGCCAGCTCCCGGTCACTTTTTCTACCATGACTGGGTTGGACAACCAAGTCTGGTTTTTGACCTCCCGTAGGATACATGCGGAGAGCAGTTCTTTGACCTGCTCGTTCATCGCCTCGTTCTTTGCGGATCCAAGGTGGCGTTGGCCTTGGATCACCGGCTTGATACCTGGTAAGGTATTCATGAAATGTTGCGCGATTTCACGTGGTACACCTGTCATGTCTGCGGGTGTCCATGTGTAGATGTCTTGATTCCTGAAGAGGAGTTGCTTCAGGCGCGCTCTTGTGCTGTTAGACAAGGCATGACCCAATGTCACCGTTTGTTCGGGGTACCTTGCGTTAAGTACCCATTTTTCTGGTTGGGTGTTGGGGGTAAGCCTTGCCATCTTGGTCGGACGCAGTTCGTCCGTAGACATAACCTCTCTGCGGGCATAAATTATCGTGACCCCCGTCTCGGTTGGGAAACCGATGGCAGAGTGGGGGACGGATGTAATCATGTTGAAATCGCCCTGGGATTCCCGCCCGAGGAGTACGTCGTATCAGGAGGTGTGGGGTAAAACCATGAAGTTTACATCCTCGCTCCGCGTGTGCTTACCGTTGGTAAGGCGCACGAGGAAAGTAATTTGGCCTAGGGGGAACACTGTTTCCCCCCGCAAATCCGGCCAAAGGGTAGTCTACCGGTTGCAATGGATCTTTATCTTCCTGATCTAATTGGTTGAAGCACTGCTCATAGATAATGTCAGAAGTACTGCCCGGGTCGATGAACAACCGCTCCGTGCAGTAATGAGCTAGGTAGCCGGTGATAACGATGGCGCGCCTATCGCGCGGTCCGCCTTGGACTTTGGGGAAAACGACTTGTTCGTCTTTCCAGTAGTTATCCCCTCTTCTTGCCGCTTTGCACGGCCTTCCATGGCCCCCATGGATCATGTGGGTTGAGGCCACATACATGGTCTTTTTCCCTATGGAAGTGCCCTCGTCGTTAGGGGTGTTGCGCTTGGTTTGCTTCTGCGCGACTGTCAACAGATGTTGCAGCTTCCCCTCTTTCAGGGCTCGCTCAATCTCTAACCGGAGACTGATGCAGTTGTTGGTTGAGTGGCCCGTGTCCTTATGATACTCACAGTAAAGAGTGAGGTCTTGGTTCTTTTTGGACTTCATTGGCTGGGCCGGTCGCAAGAGTTGTGCGTCCGTGAGGAGGACGTCTCTTGGCGACTTGTTGATCTCGGTTCAATTGCGGTCCCGAGATTCCTTCTTGGATGCCCACTGGTCACGTTGGGCATTGATCGTTGCCCTTGCGTCGGACAGGTAACTGCACATGATGTATGGTTTGGAATAACAAGGCTTTTTTTTACCAGATGATATAAACTTAGTATAACAAATTACAAATCATGGGTTGGTAGACGGGCAACAAGCTGCGCCGCCACCCCCTTTTGAATTGCAAATCCTACTCGGCTAAACACATAACTATGGCCTACAGACACTGTCGCATGCGCAAGTGCTGCCTTTTGAACCCGCTTCAAGAAACCGGACGCCACAGGGGCCAGACAACCAAAGGTATCGAACGCGAAAGGAAGGAAGGCATGTTGATTATCTATGCAGGCCTGCTCGTGCTTGGATATTTTCCCCGCCTCAGCCTTCCGCGTCGCTTTCCCTGAAACAAAAACACTGCCCCTGAAACCGGCAAGAGGCGACACCCCCGTGAGATCAATGCAAGCATGCTTACCCCCGGACCATCCAAAAACCAGCACATCGGCTGGTCGAATGGAAGACCTCCCCTCTTTCGGGTCCATTAGGAAATTAACCGGAGCCTCATTTTTAGCAGCATACCAGCTCGCTTGAGAACGTCAAACAACACATCTCTAACCAGATCGTGTCTGTACTTGAAGCCAGGAAGCTCTTTGCAGTGAAGGGCATGTTCCCCGAAGCTATCAAGACACACCTTCCGACAAACAGGGCACGGTTCATCCTCAGGGTACAACGGTATCATCAAACGATATTTGAGGATAGACCGATATTCTACTGCCGACTTACATTGCCCCAAGCCCTCGATCGGGATAACAGTAAGGAAATCTTGAGCGTGGGGGGCTCGTAAACAATCAAAAACAGCTTTTTGCCGAGGGGATAACCCGAAAACACCATTGATTTCCTTCACGGTTTTACCATAAAAAGCACTCACCAAAATAGTTTGAGGTTCACGGGGGGCGGTGTCTTTATTAGCAAAACCGCCAAGGTCAACATCACGAAGAACGGCTTGTAAACCATCCAACGCAGCCCTAAATTCCGAATCCAAATCACCCATACAACAAGCTCGCAGAATATGATCTTGAAGTTCCAAAGATTGCACTCTGGAGGCCACGAAGGCAAAAGACAAGACATCCCCCGCCGATAGTAATCCAAGCCCACCCTCCTTGATTGGCAAGGAAGCCAATCGCCATTGCAAGTCCCCAAAGAACGGCCCCCCGCCAACCACAATATCATCAATGGCTTGCCGAAGTCCTTCATCAAACAAAGTAACAGCCGCTCCAACATAAGATGGTTGGCATGTGCGGAGACCAAAAATAAGCTTGGCAACTCCCATGCACGAACGCAGTAAAAGGAGTTCACATTGTGGATTCTTAAGTTGCGGGAGTACCCTCATGAGATCGACAGCCCGGGAGGCTCTCTTAACAGCCAGGTCACTGATGAAGTCCCGATCACGGCTGACGGCACCCCCCAATAACTTGAATCCCAGCTTAGGCCTCCCAATATCCTCTGGGAACAACCCCGCATCAAAATTCTCCCCATTGCATGATGGCCAGAACAATTCAGTCTTCCGAACATTTAGTTGGAGCCCCAAAGAAGGGCCTTCCCTTGAGATAACTTCTAAAGCCTTAGCCACTTCACGAACAGGACCAATAATCATACCATCATCAAGGTACCAAGCATGAAAAAGCAGGTGACACTGCTCTTAGACCCGGGTAATGAGGGGGTGTAAAGCCAGAGCAAACAGTAAAGGTCCTAGCGGATCCCCCTGCTGAACCCCGGTGGTAGACCAAATGCAGTTATCCCCTACGTAAAGCCTAGCAGGTTGACCATACAAAAAATTCACCCATGGGGATAGGGACGGACAAACTCGATGCACCTCCTTTAACATTGCCGACCTATCCACCAGGTTAAACGCATTAGAAAAGTCAATGGTTAGCATGACCAACGATCCATCTGCATGAAAGCAATCAAGAAACCTATTTGCACTATGGAGAACCGCTTCTGCCCCATTGGGGATTCCAACCCCAAATTGGAAGTCCCTCAAGTAGTTAACCATATCTTCCTTAAGACGACGCATTGCCACCTTAGAGACAAGCCGTCTCCAAATAGCCCCAACTGCGATCGGTCGTACCCCATTGTCCGGCTTAAGAAGAGGGGTTAGAGGGGCCGAGGCAACAAATTCTGCCAGAGAAGCCGGACACCGTCCAGCCAGCCAAAGATTAACCACCCCCACGATAGCTTGAAGAACCCCACCTGCAACAACAGATCCTTCTCCGCACAGAGCATCAAGAAGATGCTGAGCCCGTAACCCGTCTCTACCACACGAGGTCCCTTTCGGAAATGATTTAATACCCCCTAAGACATCCTCCACATCTACCACCAACGATTGATCAACGAACAATGGGCCTGGCAACAAGGGAGGAGGCAAAACAGGATGTTTATCAAGCAAAGCCTGCATGGTAGCGCCATTACAGGGGGCTACCCCAGAAGAAGAGAGAACTTTCACAGCAGCCGTGAAATGTCCATCTGCCACTTTTCGGAGACACTACTTAACATTTACACTGGTCTCCGACCGGGCAGCACCACCTAAAACCTTGTCAGAAGCAGGAGAGGGGCTCCCTTGATCAGCGAACAAATCTCTAATAAGGTCACAACAACCAACTCCATCCCCCCATACCGAGATCGCACGCTGGATGGCAGAACACTGCACAGATTTACGATTCCCCGATTTATGCTCCTGCTTACATGAAGGTCTAAAAACCTTGAGCGTGCAGCGAGGTAGCACCATTAACTTAACCCAAGCTTCAATAGAGTGAGGATGTGCCAAAACCCCCCGTAGGGAAAGGGAGAGAGCATGTGCGGAAGCCATCCGACAACTGTAAGGGATGCTCTTGACAGTCTTCATAGGGAGGCTAAAAACACGTTCCAAAAGTGACACATCAAGGGCAATACCCCCACTCTCAACAGGTTCAACAGGGGGGACCGGTGGGCATAACCCCACTATGTAGCTATCTGCACAGTCGCGGTCCCCTTGAAATTTGACCACCCGATCAGCATGATGAAAAAAACATGATAGGCCGTGCAAAGACATACACTCCCCGCATAACCACTGCCCAACAGTCTTAAGAACCACTCCCGTAGCCTGAAAGAGGTTCCCGTCATACGAAAGGGCTTCACGCAAAGAAACTTTACGAGTTTCAGAGGATAAATGGTCACCTTTCAAATGGCCAATCATCCGCAAAGCCCTTCTAGACCCCTGCCGGCCACCCGAACAACAATGGAACCCACTAAATGGGCACGCCAAAAACCCAAGAGACGAACTCGGCTCCGAAGAGGTGCCAAGAACACCATTACGCACCATGGTCAATAAGAAAAAAAAAAGACCCACACAACGTACAATGGTTAATTTGTCGATAAAATAGCTGAAAAAACCTCAAGACATTTCATCGAACACCTGGCGTGCAAATCACAACCACTGATTTCTCAAAGAAGTTTAAAAATTTCAGCTAGACATCTGAACAAAGAGTTGGTGTGCAACAATTCTACATGAGAAATACTTGAGATCACTAACAATAAACATATTCATGTTTCCCGGTTTGGAATCGTTGCCGCGATTCCATGTTTCCCGGTTGCGCTTGTTGTTGCGCTTGGTGTCTTGGCGGGAGGATTGACCTTCCGCCTGGGGTTGCGTCTTGCCAGTGTGCGGTTTAAGAGACCGTTGGGTTTGGGCGTACGTCTTAACCGCGGCCATGACGTCGTCCCACTTTTCTGGCAAGCCTTCCTTGCCTGAGATGGTCAAAACCATTTCATCGTCCTTGACGGATCGGATGAAATGGTTGTGGGCCATTTGATCTGCTATCACGCCGATCTCGAGGAATTTTTATTGTAGCGGATGACGAAAGACTCCAGGTTTTCGTTGTCTCCGCGCCAGATGTTCATGACGTCCATTGAATCGTGTTTGTGACGTCACTGCTGGCTGAAATGTGCAAGAAATTTTGCTTGCAGTTGTTCAAATGAAGCCAGCGATCCAACTGCTAAAGAATCGAACCAGGCCCTTGCTAATCCACTGAGGGTCCGGGGGAAAAATTGTCACACCCTCAAAATACCACCTAGGGAGTGTCCCTGTTAGGCGTGTAACCCACTAGCAACGAGCCACCAATTACATTGAATCCATAAGTTTAAAATAAAGTTTCATCATTTAATATTAAAATCCAAACGTATAGTCCAATCATTTGACGCTGAGCCATCCAACTCAAGGACGTTCGTACTAGCACCTAACATTCTACACCGTTCGCTAGGCATTCAGATATGTGATCAGGTGATACTCAATAGCATCGATATTCGTAAGGATTCAGAAAGGGGATGAAAAGATCATGTTCGAGTAGGAGACAATCACTGCTATGACTCCTATAGACTGTTGTGTTTCACATGGATCAAATAACGGAACAGAACCCCTCTTTCACTTGTTAAGCCTCACTGGGACTCGCATGCACCCCACATTATTATTATGTGTGCACCCACAATAATATTGTGATTTGCATGCTCATCTCAGCTCCTCCTAACTCATGTCAAATGGTTCCTCTGACTCAGATGTCAACAGAGGTTATCAAGATGATAAATCACAGGAATGACATGCTATCCATGCATCATATGTAAGCAAGCAATTCATGCAATCATACTATAGTGACGAGTGTGTGTATGTACGCTACACCATACACAAATGTAAACTACTCATGTAATGTATACCACAGGTGATAAGACGAACCTTGCAGTCTGGAGCTGAGTGTCATGGTCGTATTCCTGTTTTCAGAACTGTTCGGTTATAGTCTGGTTTTATAAAAACATTTTTAAAACCAAGTTCACTATAACCAGTGGCTCTGATACCAAACTGTCACACCCTCAAAATACCACCTAGGGAGTGTCCCTGTTAGGCGTGTGACCCACTAGCAACGAGCCACCAATTACATTGAATCCATAAGTTTAAAATAAAGTTTCATCATTTAATATTAAAATCCAAACATAAGTTATTCGAAACCAGCAAATTCAGCGGAAGCGATAACGTATCACAATATAAACATTTTCCAAACAAATGTAAGAACCAATGTTCAATAAAGAAAACCATTCGGTGTGAACCATGACCACTCATGCCCTCCAGCCAGCAAGTTCCTGTTCCAAGATACCTAACGACCTGCGAGCATGTAACAAGTGTATCAGACAAAGCTGGCGAGTTCACAGTTTTAGAAAACGTTTGTTACCAGTTGTATGTAAAACAGTTCACTGACAAATGCAAGTAATATTGTTAATATCTCAATTCCGAACAAGACAGCTCCTGAAATACATGACTGCCCTTCCCACGTACTCCTATCTAGTACTGGGCCCCGACTGGGTCATTAGTTCACATCCGTCCTATCTAGGAGCGGTGTGAGGGTGCCAAACCTAAGTAGCGCTATCAACTAATACCCGTTACCCTCCAGGTAACATAATAAGGGACTTACAAAAATGATAGGTGAGAATATTAACCAATATACCCGTTATTACCCAGACCACTGACTGTCCCCAACCACTGGGACGCATGCTCGAATGTAGTGAACTCACCTTAGATTGCTCGGATTGTTAAGTTACTTGTTTACATTTGATCAAACACGTCCTATCACGAATACCGACCACAGTCAGTTTCATATGCACATAAACCACATATCACGCACACCAATAATTTATGTATTTCTCGTTCACATGTTACACCATTATTGCACAAGTAGCACACATATAGTTCAAGTCGTAATCTGTTAACACATCAGCTTAGCATTATCAAACAAACACTTAGCATACATTGGTTCTAGGGCGGATTCCCTTCCTGTTTACAAGACACCTAACTTAACTCTTTGACCCAAGGATTGGTGAATTACTTAACTTAATAATTCTGCCACATATATTCAGCATTATGTAAACCCAACGATTTAACCCAATCATGCAGCCCACTTAATCATATCATCATCACCATTAACATTAACATCAGTAACTTTTCTTAACATGCCACCCTTTTTATCAACACAACAATATCAAACACTCAAACGAAACCAAATCAATAATTATTGTTATAACCCTAACATTTGACTAACTGTTGTACCACAATCCATATTCAACCTTCGTTATCATTCACAAGAAATTTATCACAAACACAAACCAGAACCGATTGAATCATTTGGGATTAATGAAACCCTTGATTATTAACATGATACAACTTAGTTTATAATTTATCATAGAACAATATTACCATTTAATCATAGCAACTTACATGATAATTAATCATCACAGCAATAATGTTCATTATTCCCTAGACCATCAAATGACAACTTTATTAGAATACATGCCAAATTCGATTAGATCAAGGCACACATGGCAGCCACTTTCATTCAATTGTCAAGTTTGTCAGACCACTCATCCTTCACATTGTTGGACCACTAAGACCACTAATATATCACATTGGTTATTTAATTTTTGGTGAATTCAGTGGACTACTATGATAGGACCAACACCAAGAGGATCCCATATTGACCACATGCACACATCGATATTAACAAGCACTACACAGATCATTATAATCTCAGTCCTTCCTTTGTTATTCGTTCAGCATGTAACAATGATCAAGAATTATAATAAGTCTGCTATACCTAAACATCTATCAAAAACTTCAACACACATTTAATTTGCAATAACATATAGCATCACGGTTATTCTATACGAACCCAACCCATGTACCCGGCCCATTTCAATCGGTTCAGTAACGAAAGTCTAACCAACATGTTCATAAATTGTTAATGTATTGATTCGGCCCTAGATTGATATCATTCGTACACGATCTATGCTAGTGGTCCGAACATCGTCTAAGTCATGCTACATAGAAAAGAATTCAATCATACACGCTTGACTAACAATACCATCAGTTTAACATATTCAATCGATAATCATGCTAATACTTGATCGGACAACCTATCTGAGTATCATAACATGTTTAACACATATAGACACTTGATCGGTTCAGGCAACAATCGATCAAACATCATCACACCAACATATAATAAATAAGTGAGGATTTACTAACCCAATGATCTGACAATAATGAGATAAAACTCGCACTAGAGAAGGTCTTGCTACTGCCGTCGCATGTAGGGAACTAGGGTTGTTGTGTTACAAGTTGTGATATATGCAAAGTGGATACGTATCCTTGTTTTATAAGGCTAATCACATAACAAGTGGGCCGGTTATGTTTGCTAGACCAAACCCTAATCTGGGCCGGTTGTGGTTGATGTTAAATACATGTAGGCGGGCCAATGATCCATGGCTTTGGGCCGGATTCTATAATGGAATCACACAGGGGTGTAATGGGCTCATTCGGCCCATGACCATGATATGTTTCACCGTGGCCCGTATGTAATGTAATTAAGTGGCCCAGTTTGATAAACGTATGCAATCGAATATAGCTATCTAGTTAAATTCGACTAATGCTAACCTTAAATATTCGGGTTGTCACATCATCCCCAACTTGAAAGAAATTTCGTCCCGAAATTTGGCAAGTAGTCACAGAGGAATGAAGAGAGCAAGTCAGGATTGTTGTGGATTTTGCTCAGGTGTCACATCATCCCCAACTTGAAAGGGAATTTCGTCCTGAAATTCGCCAGTTGCATCAGAATTCAATTCGACAATTTCAAACAGGTTAGGATACGTGAGCCTCATCTGATTATCGCGTTTCCACGAGAACTTCAGTTCATGATTTGAGTTCCAACGAACTCTCACAATCAGAATACGACTATGTTTACGCACCTTGACCTCCCAGTCCATGATCTCTATAGGCTCTTCGACAAACCGCAACTTGTCGTCAATCTTTAGCTCTTGAAACGGCACCACCAGTGTTTCATCAGACAAACACTTCTTCAACTACGAGACTTGAAAAACATCTTGAATATTACCAAACTCAGCAGGTAACTCGAGCTTGTAAGCCACCTTACCGATCCGCTCCAGGATTTTGAATGGCCCAACGTAACGTGGATTAAGCTTGCTGCGTTTCCCAAAACGCACCACACCCTTCCAGGGTGAGACTTTCAACATGACACGATCGCCTACAGCGATCTTCCAGTGTTTCCTAAGCTTATCAGCTTTCCTGACGGTCACGCGTTGTCGTCAACAATTTCCGATCTATGCACTTTTCCCAAGAGTTTCGGGTACCAGTCCTGGACCAGTAATTAAGTTGTCAACCATCACAGTCTAACAAGAAGGTTGGCATTATTGTCTATGTAATGCCTTAACAGAGCTGTCTGGTCACCAAGATGATAGCTGCCACAGTAGTACTCAACCATAGGTAAGAGTCCTTCAAATTTGCTCCAAATCCAGTCACACACATGCTCGCGCATGTCTTCGAGTGTCAGGGGAGTTCGTTTTCTCTGATCGTTTGCCCAACGGCGATAAGCAATGCTCTGGTCCTGACATGAGCCAAAGGAGTGGTGTAATGCCTGTCATAAATCAGGTATAGCTCAAAATCGAAGGTATCAGGAGTTGGCACCTCATGCCTAAAAACCGCCTCTCTCCGAGGAATATTGACCATCTGTGAAGACTCGTCCGTTTCCTTGATTGCAAGAAAGTGTGCTGGTTACATGAGACAATCAACGATCATCCAGGTAATGATGTTTCTGTTTTTGGGTTGTAAGCAGACCAGTGACAAAATCCATGGCAGTCTGTCCTCATTTCCATACATGTGTTTCTGGTTGCTAATATCCCACCTTGACTTTCCCACAAGTCAAACATCGTTCCCATGCGTTGCTATGTGGGACTTCAGGCCCGGTCTCCCGTACATGGTCTTCAGGGTTTAATACATCCTATCAAAACTCAGATGAATAGGATATCGAGACCCGTGTGCTTCGCCTGCACCAGTTACCTAAGGTTGCTGTATAGTGAGGTCCATATCCGTTCCCTGAAGTAGCAATTATCGTCCGACCTGCCAAAGGTTGTTTCCCCATGCCCCACATGGGTCACTCTTGAGAACTTTCTTCCTTCAGTTCTTCAGTTTGAATAGAGCGACTCTGATCAGGTAAGTTATAGTCGATAGTTAGCTGCAAAGTTCGTGCACGTTCATGCTTCATCGTCGTAATCTTTCAAAAGTTCCATCTAACGATGTTATTATATGTTTAGCCCATCCGAAACAAATATACACGGGATGCCCTTGTGATCGGTCTAAGTAGTGCATTTGGTACCGTCCAAGTGATGCCTCCAGCTTAAGACCAAAGACCATAGGTTCCACCGTAGGTTGTGACGCGTGCAAATCTTCTTGTAAATCCATCGAGTGGGTCATTACTTTCTTCGTGTTGCGTTAGCGTGTAACTGGAACTCTGATTCGAACCCTCATGGTATACCACTAAATCACCCGCACCCTCGGGTAAAGACGATGCTCAGTGCATTGCCGAGTTGGAATTCGAAATCTGAAAAGACGTCCTCCTGTTTTGTGTTTCAAGAACACGGCACCCTGCTGTGCTAAAGAGATTTAAGTTGCGCGATCTTCAAAAATCCTGCGACGAATCTGTGATGGTGTCTAGTGAGTCCAAGAATTTGCTGCATCCTTGAAGGGATCTTTGATGTCGATCAGTTTCTAACAGAACGGATCCTAACGAGATCTACATGTGTTCCCGCTTCGTTTATTACATGACTAAAAATGCACTTCTCGAACCTAGAAGTCACTTTTAACAAGAGTTCGCGCGGAGTGGCTCCTCCCTCAGGAGCTCTAAAATAAGATTCAAATGCCATCCATGATGTTCCTTCCTCCTGGAAATAATCCAAAACTTCATCGACAAACACGGTCGATTCATGTGGTCCATAAAACTGCTGGTGTGTTGATTAACCCAACGTTTGCTGTGTACTAGGTCGCATTGATCGTATTGCGTTTGATATGCCGTTCCCGAAACATCCTTCCCTAGGACTTCCATCTGATAATAGTTTGTTCGTAAATCAATCCTCGAATGGAAGCTTGTCCCTTGCAACTGGTCAACAGGTTGTCAATACGATGGTCGAGGCAAACAGTTCTTGACTGTCGCCTTGCTGAGTTCTGGATAATCAGTACACATACAAAAAGGCTTATCTTCATGGATATAACTGGGGCTCCCCAAAGCGAAAAACTAGGTCCGACAAACTCCTGTCCAACAGTTCCTGAAGTTGATTAAACAATCCTTGCAGCCCTCGTGGCGCAAGACGGTATGAGTACAAGTAATCAGCGCTGCCCCTGGCGTGAGGTCAACCTGAGATTCTGCCTAACAGTTGTGGATGCAGGTCCAAAAGCTTCTCGTGTAGCACGTCGGGAGGAATCACGAACAATTGATGGATCCTCGATCCTCTTTTCCTTAGTCTTAACATCAGTAACGGTTGCTAACGTTGCGGGGTAATCCCTCCGTAGACACTTCTGGGCCTTCATTGCTGATATGATGCTAATCCTTACACCATTCTGACACTTCAAAGTATAAGTGACGCAAAATTTTCCTTCCTCAAGGTATATTTACGCGATATCCAGATAACCAATCTACACTACTACTGCATCGAGACCATCAAGGATAGCAAAAAGGAAGGTCGATGTCGAACACTTGTCCCACAAGGTCGAGCTTGCATTCTGGCGAACATATAAGGCTTCAATTGACTTGCATCAGCCGACTCCACAACAGGTTCGGTTTCAAGAAGCATCAGGGTTAAACAGAACAGAGACGAAGCGAATAGCTACCCATCCAAGCTATCGTGTTGCTATTACGCCTGGTATAGCCTATGCCATGCTAAATGCCCTTCCATGAGCTTCATTTCCAGTGTTGTTGTTTTCGTTGCGAGAACTCCTAGTACCGTCTTTGTTCCCTTGGATGTTGGCACTTTGACTTAACACAGTCAATCCTTGTCGAGGTCAACTTCGTTTCCATACTATAAGCTATGATTACGAGTACCTTGATGTCCCCGTGACTGTTGCCCCTCATGTCGTTGCTTGAAACGGAGTCAGGGTCCATCTCGTCACATTTCCGTGCCACGTCCTACGGCACTAGTCATGGTGCGGGCGGTTACACAGTCCGCTCTACAATCAATCATCATCGATTTTGTCCCGATTGGTTCGTAAGAGTCGACTCCCATGAGTCGCTGGCTGGGGTTAAGGATTCGATTGGAGTCAAATCGCTGTTGTTCGTTGCCGGTAACTAGGGTCGTTCAAATGCTGAAGTTGGTAAGGTACTACGTTTACCCTCTTGTCCATCGTTCTTGCAAGTTGGTAGAGTAATACACGGTATGTCGCGAGAGTGTTGCAGGAATGATCGCACTTCGGGATCTAAGGCGTCAACACGCTAAGTTCCAGCAAACAAAGATAAGTGAGGAACGTATAGTCCAATCATTTGACGCTGAGCCATCCAACTCAAGGACGTTCGTACTAGCACCTAACATTCTACACCGTTCGCTAGGCATTCAGATATGTGATCAGGTGATACTCAATAGCATCGAGATTCGTAAGGATTCAGAAAGGGGATGAAAAGATCATGTTCGAGTAGGAGACAATCACTGCTATGACTCCTATAGACTGTTGTGTTTCACATGGATCAAATAACGGAACAGAACCCCTCTTTCACTTGTTAATCCTCACTGGGACTCGCATGCACCCCACATTATTATTATGTGTGCACCCACAATAATATTGTGATTTGCATGCTCATCTCAGCTCCTCCTAACTCATGTCAAATGGTTCCTCTGACTCAGATGTCAACAGAGGTTATCAAGATGATAAATCACAGGAATGACATGCTATCCATGCATCATATGTAAGCAAGCAATTCATGCAATCATACTATAGTGACGAGTGTGTGTATGTACGCTACACCATACACAAATGTAAACTACTCATGTAATGTATACCACAGGTGATAAGACGAACCTTGCAGTCTGGAGCTGAGTGTCATGGTCGTATTCCTGTTTTCAGAACTGTTCGGTTATAGTCTGGTTTTATAAAAACATTTTTAAAACCTAGTTCACTATAACCAGTGGCTCTGATACCAAACTGTCACACCCTCAAAATACCACCTAGGGAGTGTCCCTGTTAGGCGTGTGACCCACTAGCAACGAGCCACCAATTACATTGAATCCATAAGTTTAAAATAAAGTTTCATCATTTAATATTAAAATCCAAACATAAGTTATTCGAAACCAGCAAATTCAGCGGAAGCGATAACGTATCACAATATAAACATTTTCCAAACAAATGTAAGAACCAATGTTCAATAAAGAAAACCATTCGGTGTGAACCATGACCACTCATGCCCTCCAGCCAGCAAGTTCCTGTTCCAAGATACCTAACGACCTGCGGGCATGTAACAAGTGTATCAGACAAAGCTGGCGAGTTCACAGTTTTAGAAAACGTTTGTTACCAGTTGTATGTAAAACAGTTCACTGACAAATGCAAGTAATATTGTTAATATCTCAATTCCGAACAAGACAGCTCCTGAAATACATGACTGCCCTTCCCACGTACTCCTATCTAGTACTGGGCCCCGACTGGGTCATTAGTTCACATCCGTCCTATCTAGGAGCGGTGTGAGGGTGCCAAACCTAAGTAGCGCTATCAACTAATACCCGTTACCCTCCAGGTAACATAATAAGGGACTTACAAAAATGATAGGTGAGAATATTAACCAATATACCCGTTATTACCCAGACCACTGACTGTCCCCAACCACTGGGACGCATGCTCGAATGTAGTGAACTCACCTTAGATTGCTCGGATTGTTAAGTTACTTGTTTACATTTGATCAAACACGTCCTATCACGAATACCGACCACAGTCAGTTTCATATGCACATAAACCACATATCACGCACACCAATAATTTATGTATTTCTCGTTCACATGTTACACCATTATTGCACAAGTAGCACACATATAGTTCAAGTCGTAATCTGTTAACACATCAGCTTAGCATTATCAAACAAACACTTAGCATACATTGGTTCTAGGGCGGATTCCCTTCCTGTTTACAAGACACCTAACTTAACTCTTTGACCCAAGGATTGGTGAATTACTTAACTTAATAATTCTGCCACATATATTCAGCATTATGTAAACCCAACGATTTAACCCAATCATGCAGCCCACTTAATCATATCATCATCACCATTAACATTAACATCAGTAACTTTTCTTAACATGCCACCCTTTTTATCAACACAACAATATCAAACACTCAAACGAAACCAAATCAATAATTATTGTTATAACCCTAACATTTGACTAACTGTTGTACCACAATCCATATTCAACCTTCGTTATCATTCACAAGAAATTTATCACAAACACAAACCAGAACCGATTGAATCATTTGGGATTAATGAAACCCTTGATTATTAACATGATACAACTTAGTTTATAATTTATCATAGAACAATATTACCATTTAATCATAGCAACTTACATGATAATTAATCATCACAGCAATAATGTTCATTATTCCCTAGACCATCAAATGACAACTTTATTAGAATACATGCCAAATTCGATTAGATCAAGGCACACATGGCAGCCACTTTCATTCAATTGTCAAGTTTGTCAGACCACTCATCCTTCACATTATTGGACCACTAAGACCACTAATATATCACATTGGTTATTTAATTTTTGGTGAATTCAGTGGACTACTATGATAGGACCAACACCAAGAGGATCCCATATTGACCACATGCACACATCGATATTAACAAGCACTACACAGATCATTATAATCTCAGTCCTTCCTTTGTTATTCGTTCAGCATGTAACAATGATCAAGAATTATAATAAGTCTGCTATACCTAAACATCTATCAAAAACTTCAACACACATTTAATTTGCAATAACATATAGCATCACGGTTATTCTATACGAACCCAACCCATGTACCCGGCCCATTTCAATCGGTTCAGTAACGAAAGTCTAACCAACATGTTCATAAATTGTTAATGTATTGATTCGGCCCTAGATTGATATCATTCGTACACGATCTATGCTAGTGGTCCGAACATCGTCTAAGTCATGCTACATAGAAAAGAATTCAATCATACACGCTTGACTAACAATACCATCAGTTTAACATATTCAATCGATAATCATGCTAATACTTGATCGGACAACCTATCTGAGTATCATAACATGTTTAACACATATAGACACTTGATCGGTTCAGGCAACAATCGATCAAACATCATCACACCAACATATAATAAATAAGTGAGGATTTACTAACCCAATGATCTGACAATAATGAGATAAAACTCGCACTAGAGAAGGTCTTGCTACTGCCGTCGCATGTAGGGAACTAGGGTTGTTGTGTTACAAGTTGTGATATATGCAAAGTGGATACGTATCCTTGTTTTATAAGGCTAATCACATAACAAGTGGGCCGGTTATGTTTGCTAGACCAAACCCTAATCTGGGCCGGTTGTGGTTGATGTTAAATACATGTAGGCGGGCCAATGATCCATGGCTTTGGGCCGGATTCTATAATGGAATCACACAGGGGTGTAATGGGCTCATTCGGCCCATGACCATGATATGTTTCACCGTGGCCCGTATGTAATGTAATTAAGTGGCCCAGTTTGATAAACGTATGCAATCGAATATAGCTATCTAGTTAAATTCGACTAATGCTAACCTTAAATATTCGGGTTGTCACATCATCCCCAACTTGAAAGAAATTTCGTCCCGAAATTTGGCAAGTAGTCACAGAGGAATGAAGAGAGCAAGTCAGGATTGTTGTGGATTTTGCTCAGGTGTCACATCATCCCCAACTTGAAAGGGAATTTCGTCCCGAAATTCGCCAGTTGCATCAGAATTCAATTCGACAATTTCAAACAGGTTAGGATACGTGAGCCTCATCTGATTATCGCGTTTCCACGAGAACTTCGGTTCATGATTTGAGTTCCAACGAACTCTCACAATCAGAATACGACTATGTTTACGCACCTTGACCTCCCGGTCCATGATCTCTATAGGCTCTTCGACAAACCGCAACTTGTCGTCAATCTTTAGCTCTTGAAACGGCACCACCAGTGTTTCATCAGACAAACACTTCTTCAACTACGAGACTTGAAAAACATCTTGAATATTACCAAACTCAGCAGGTAACTCGAGCTTGTAAGCCACCTTACCGATCCGCTCCAGGATTTTGAATGGCCCAACGTAACGTGGATTAAGCTTGCTGCGTTTCCCAAAACGCACCACACCCTTCCAGGGTGAGACTTTCAACATGACACGATCGCCTACAGCGATCTTCCAGTGTTTCTTAAGCTTATCAGCTTTCCTGACGGTCACGCGTTGTCGTCAACAATTTCCGATCTATGCACTTTTCCCAAGAGTTTCGGGTACCAGTCCTGGACCAGTAATTAAGTTGTCAACCATCACAGTTTAACAAGAAGGTTGGCATTATTGTCTATGTAATGCCTTAACAGAGCTGTCTGGTCACCAAGATGATAGCTGCCACAGTAGTACTCAACCATAGGTAAGAGTCCTTCAAATTTGCGCCAAATCCAGTCACACACATGTTCGCGCATGTCTTCGAGTGTCAGGGGAGTTCGTTTTCTCTGATCGTTTGCCCAACGGCGATAAGCAATGCTCTGGTCCTGACATGAGCCAAAGGAGTGGTGTAATGCCTGTCATAAATCAGGTATAGCTCAAAATCGAAGGTATCAGGAGTTGGCACCTCATGCCTAAAAACCGCCTCTCTCCGAGGAATATTGACCATCTGTGAAGACTCGTCCGTTTCCTTGATTGCAAGAAAGTGTGCTGGTTACATGAGACAATCAACGATCATCCAGGTAATGATGTTTCCGTTTTTGGGTTGTAAGCAGACCAGTGACAAAATCCATGGCAGTCTGTCCTCATTTCCATACATGTGTTTCTGGTTGCTAATATCCCACCTTGACTTTCCCACAAGTCAAACATCGTTCCCATGCGTTGCTGGGTTGGATTTGGTTACGCTTTGTAGCGCGAAGGTATGTAGTTCGGGGTTCAATGGGGGGAATATAATTGAACCCTCCTGGTCGGCTATTGGCCGAATGGGATTCCCCGCAATACGTACGGTCTTCCGGGTCGGTGCGATCATACCCCTCGTTGTGGCGTTGTGGTCCCAGACGGCTGTGGATGCCGGAGCCGCGGTGGGCTGTTGATTTTCGCCATGTGGGCCCAGGCGGCTTTGTATTGGGCCCCTACGGCGGGACCCATATGTGGAGTCGTCCTCTTCGAGCCTGCGGACGCTACAGTAGGAGGATCCGCGTTCCTCTACCCTACCCTCGTATTGCAAGGTACGAGCCTGTAACACCCCAAAAATGGGTTTGGTAATCAAATCACGTTAATAATAAAAAACTGGGCAAAATACCGTTAGCGGTAAAACTAACCCGGTAAATATTAGGATTTAAATAAATAAACCTAATATTTAATAAAACGTGAACAAATGCTTCTAAGGAAAATAAAGTTATTAAAAGGCCCGAGTTAACGGGACCTAAAATAAACTTAGTCATAAATATTCCCGAACCCGCTAAGTTAACTAGGAATATTAAACCTAGTTAATAAGTGGGAATATTGTTGAAAATAATTAGGTTGTGACCTAATTAATAACTAACCAAACACGAGGGACCAAAGCCGGGTATCTTGCAAATGGAATTATAAACTTAAAAACAAAACACAACACACACACTCTTGTGTGTGTGCGTGCGTGAGAAGATCAGGAGACAAGCTCCATGGGAGCTAACCCTAAAACTCAACAAAACCTTCAAATTGGAGGATCAATCGAAGGCCAAATTCAGATTTGAATACATAGAAACGATCACCAAGTCAAGGGGATCGTAAGGTATGTCGAATTTCTAACATTCATGAAGTTGTGAAAATTAGTTAACTTTGCTTGATGCGATCTATGCATGAATCGTAGAGGCTATGGCCGAATTTATGAAGTGTGATTGCTTAGGAACAAACCCTAAGTAGAAATTTGAAGTAAAATTGCTATGATTCAGGTAATATGATGATTTACCACTTTTAGACAAGTGGGTTTTGTATGATATAAGAGAATTGATGTTAAGATCGTGATATAGATGCTTGAAATCAAGTTACCTAGTAGTTAGTGTGTAAAATTTGATTTCGTTAAGAGTTCGGATGAAATGCCTAAGCGAAATTCAATAAACCAAATGTGCATTGAATAAGTTGATAAGTCGATTGACTTTAAAAAGTCAAACCGACCAAGTATATGATCGAATGATAAATTCGATATAAGAAGCGTAGGATGGAATAGTCGTAAATGATTATGACTAACCTAACCATCTTACAATTACAATGATAGTTTGACGCTTGGCAAGCTAGGTGAAAGCTTGGGGAAGGAAGCGGGTCAAATGAATCAAGAATGAAGGAAAAGCGTAATTCGGATGCAAGGTAAGTATAGCTTACACTAGTCACATATGTTGGAATATTCTTTGTCGTATTGATTACGAATATGACAAATACCTAATTGAGATATGGTGTTCCGGTGTGTAGTCGTACGGAACAAGATAATCAATTATGATAAGAAACCATAGTGATGGCTAAAAAATGAGTTAAATCAGTAATTCGATCATATTATGACGAATGAAACATTTACTTTTAAGGGTTACCATATAAGGTAAATCATAATAACCAATAAGGGTAAAATTGTAATTTGGTCACTCGTTGACAATAATTGTTGGTTTTGAAAGATACTATATTTCGAAAGCCTGGATAGGCCAAAAAGCGTTAAGAAGTGATTTATAATTAAAATTGACAGCACGATGTAAACTGGAGCGAGTCGTGTAGGCGAGATGGCAATAAGCTTCATCTCGCCAATATAATCGGTCAATTAAAACAAACGGGTCAAAAGGGTGAAAATATCACCCTTTGACAATATCGACTAATGGTTTGTTGAGTTGTATGATTTCAGGAATAAATATCAAATGGATACTTACATCGCTATTACTTAGCGTTTACTAAGGCAAGGTATCGAAACGGGTCAATATATATATTGATCCGAGCCAGGTATGTATAATATAGATTAACCACTCAATAGGAACTAGAGGTTCCTTGATAGTTAAATGCAGTCATATAGACATTTGGTTACCTTAATAAGCAAACCGAATGATTCATATGATGATCGTTGTGTTTCGAAAACATAATGACTTTTTGAATTAAATGCATAGTTTAAAACAGGGTTTTGGGTCAAAAAGGCTTTTAAAAGTCCTTTATATTAAAGAAAGAACTAAATGGACCAAAATGCCCTTGTAAGCTAAATCGAGCGAACGACCCATAAAGGTTGTTCGGAAAAGAGTAGTATGTATAATTAAACACTTAGAACGAGTATACAAAAGCGAAAGATGTGAATCCTTAGTCATTTGACTCTATAATAGTCTTTGCCGTAAAATAATGAATCGGGGGGTAAAACTCGAAGTTTAGGAATTTCCACATTTAATCCACCACACATATAGTTGTGATGGAAGATTACTTGATAAGAAATGTAGGAATTCGATGCTAGAAATGAATGAAAGCTATTTTAACCTTTAAAGTGCTTAAATACCCTTAACGGGTCAAAATAAGCACTTGAGCATAAACGGGTTTTAATTATGTAAGAAACCCGTGATTTGAGATTAACATGATAGGAGATATTGAAATTATGAATCTCATGAGTTTATAGATCAAATAAACATGTTTGTTTGATAATATCATGAACGGGTCAAAATTTGGTAGAAAGGATAAAAGTCGAAGACTTAAAAGTCAGAAATTTTGTTAATCCGGATGTTGGATTTTAACTCCATTAGATGGAGAATTAAATTATGGACGTGTAGGAAAAAGAATCGGATAAAACAGATTAAAAACGAGAGAGTTATGCTCGTTTCCGTGAAATCGGGTTATGCTGGGAATATGCAGCACCAGCAAACAACAATCTGTCGTAAATAGGCCGTGGCGTAGCGCGACGGGGAAGTTCCTAGGCCGTGGCGCTACGCGAGTGAGTGTCAGTTTCGCGAAAATCGTTTATTTTTAACTGTTAATGCATTGCGAACCCGTTTAAATACGTTCTAAGTTACGTATGACTAATCCAACTCATGCTTTATGAGTTTCAGGTAAAATTTTAGCACCGGAGGACGATCAAGCACAATGAAGAACCGAACACGATCAAGAAATAAGCTTCCGCACGACGTTCGTTGTTACTTTAATTGACGAACTTAATTACGTCATGTTCTAAACTTTTAAATTGTAAAAGGTTTTAATAAACCCGTATTTCCGATTGTATACGTAATCTTAATTACATGGTTGTTTTCGTAAAATATACGTTAAACCTAGATTTATAAGAACGGGTGTTACAAGTTGGTAATCAGAGCTCAAGGTTAAAAGAATAAAGTGTTCGGTTCGAGGCTTGATCGCAAATCCGGTAAGTACATGTATGTTAATAGTTTAGCATGCTAAAGTGTTGTAAACAACACATAGGGCTATTGTGCCCCAATTAAAATGATTGATATAGTAGATGAAAATACGCGCGTTGACGCGTATAGTAGAAAAAGCCTTGTATTATAATAAAGGCGATTATTGAAGTTGACATTACTAACTCTTATGAATGTTTTAATTGAAGGACACTCGCGTCTGAAGATGACGAGAGTTGAACGAATTGTGGATATGATGATGGAACGGTCCGAGGTATGACAAGAAGAGCATACTCATCAAGGACCTAAATCGCGCAACGATCGCAAATAAGTAATGGCAAGGAAAGCCTGTTAGGGCAAGCATTTACCAGGTGCACGTTTAAATTATTTCATGAATAGAAATATGCAACAAATACGTAGAAACTGATGTTTGCTTATGTAAATTGAAAACTTGGAAAAACCTGAATAGAATACCTATCCAGGATATTGTTTCCAAGAGAAATAAACAGAGGTGTTACTTACATGGGGCGTGATGTGAAAGTTATAAAAAGGTCATGTATGTCATGTGTTGATCGCCTACTCTGGCCAAGTAGGTAGTGAACACATGATACCATGAACTTTTTATGATGGACATGCTTACATCCGATGTTGTAAGGACGTGGTGAGTGGGACAAATTAAAAAGTACCCAACTGAATCAAATGAGCAAAATATTTGATAATAATGTAAACGCACAGCCTGGTGACGGAAGCGTATTACATTAGGATAATGAGCCCGAGTGAAGGGACAAAGAAACATGTAAAACGATTAAAGTACGCACTGGGAGGGGGTGTACTTACACTCGAACCCGGAGAATGCAAACATGTAAAACGATTAAAGTACGCACTGGGAGGGGGTGTACTTACACTCGAACCCGGAGAATGCAAACATGTAAAACGATTAAAGTACGCACTGGGAGGGGGTGTACTTACACTCGAACCCGGAGAATGCAAACATGTAAAATGATTAGGATATGCATTGGGAAGGAGTGTAGTTACACTCGAACCCGGAAAATGCAAATATGCCTCTTAACGGGCCGTTTTTGGTAAAACGTCAAACTTAAGGACAAAGTCGGAATATAAAAAAATGAAGCGAGGTCTTAATGCTTACCGGGAGGGTTGCAATAATAACGACTTCGGTAAAACACCCGGTTGATGGAAAAGAATTAAACACATACGTAGACCGAGAAACGGGAACTCGGATGGAAAGTTAAAAGACTCGGGTTTGAGCCATAACTAAAAGACGACAAGATAATGTAAATAGAAATTTTGAATAAATTATGTTCAACTATTTTAAAGTTGAACGGGTCGAATATAATATCATGCCGGACGGCCTGAGTAAACGCAATCGGGATAATGGTAGCGTTAAAAGCAAAAGAATAATGATCCCGGTAATGGGACATAATCAAATACGAATGTATGTAAACTGGATAATGATGACCATAAGATAAACCGACGCATAAATGACGTGAGAAGTCATAAAGTCGGAAAATTTGTCCGAAAGGAAACGAATGCAGCCTTAGACTACGGTCAAGGTCAAAGAAAATACCAAGGCGAAAATAAATGATTTTAAACAAAAACAGGATGCCTTGACACCAAACATGTATTTTAAGAATGACATGAGTAAGGAATGATCTACGGGATTAACCTAACCTTTGGGGTTATAAACAATGGAAAGGTCTACGAGAATAAAAAGACCTTCGGGTCGCAAATAGAAAGAAACGAATTGTTGAGGTCTCACCTTAATAAGGTAAAAAGGTGAAAATATAAAGGAATAGCCTACAAGGCTAACTGAAAGAACCTACGGGTCAATAGGAGAAAACGAGGGAACTTGCTACGATTCCTCGCGTAAAATGAGAACGAAAGGGAATAAATTATGGGTTGCCAATTTCCTTGATATGAGTAATTGACTTAGTTAAAAGGAAAAACGTTAAACTAAAATTTAGTTTTAGTAAGAAACAACGTTTTAACAAATATGAATATTATGAGACGAATTCGGAAAATGATTAATATCAAAGAATTTAGATCTTAACACCTATGGGTGCAAGGCAATGCATTCGAAAAAAAAAGATTTTCGATAAGAAAAGACGACATAAACTTAAATATGACATGATGTGATCACGGTCACAAAGGTGATACAGAATATAACCACGTTATAACGTGAGTTGCAAGATATGAAATCATAAACACGCAAAAGGCCGATGACGGCAATATAGTAATCCAGGGTGATGGGGTATAAGGTAACCGGTGACTAACAAGTCTAACCGCCAAATTAAATAATCAATAAAGATAATGGATACAAGCTGAAAGTAACGGCCCTCGAGGCCTTACACGTGAAAGACGCACGCGTCAATATAAAAGTGAAAACTTTTGACCAAAAGGAACGGGTGCCTTGAAAACGAAACTAGGTTCGTTTGATTAAACCAATGAACTACGTAAATAAGGTTTCGGGGACGAAACCTCTTTAAGGGGGGTAGACTTGTAACACCCCGAAAACGGGTTTGGTAATCAAATCACGTTAATAATAAAAGACGGGCAAAATACCGTTAGTGGTAAAACTAACCCGGTAAATATTAGGATTTAAATAAATAAACCTAATATTTAATAAAACGTGAATAAATGCTTCTAAGGAAAATAAAATTATTAAAAGGCCCGAGTTAACGGGACCTAAAATAAACTTAGTCATAAATATTCCCGAACCCGCTAAGTTAACTAGGAATATTAAACCTAGTTAATAAGTGGGAATATTGTTGAAAATAATTAGGTTGTGACCTAATTAATAACTAACCAAACACGAGGGACCAAAGCCGGGTATCTTGCAAATGGAATTATAAACTTAAAAACAAAACACAACACACACACTCTTGTGTGTGTGCGTGAGAAGATCAGGAGACAAGCTCCATGGGAGCTAACCCTAAAACTCAACAAAACCTTCAAATTGGAGGATCAATCAAAGGCCAAATTCAGATTTGAATACATAGAAACGATCACCAAGTCAAGGGGATCGTAAGGTAGGTCGAATTTCTAACATTCATGAAGTTGTGAAAATTAGTTAACTTTGCATGATGCTATCTATGCATGAATCGTAGAGGCTATGGCCGAATTTATGAAGTGTGATTGCTTAGGAACAAACCCTAAGTAGAAATTTGAAGTAAAATTGCAATGATTCGGGTAATTTGATGATTTACCACTTTTAGACAAGTGGGTTTTGTATGATATAAGAGAATTGATGTTAAGATCGTGATATAGATGCTTGAAATCAAGTTACCTAGTAGTTAGTGTGTAAAATTTGATTTCGTTAAGAGTTCGAATGAAATGCCTAAGCGAAATTCAATAAACCAAATGTGCATTGAATAAGTTGATAAGTCGATTGACTTTAAAAAGTCAAACCGACCAAGTATATGATCGAATGATAAATTCGATATAAGAAGCATAGGATGGAATAGTCGTAAATGATTATGACTAACCTAACCATCTTACAATTACAATGATAGTTTGACGCTTGGCAAGCTAGGTGAAAGCTTGGGGAAGGAAGCGGGTCAAACGAATCAAGAATGAATGAAAAGCGTAATTCGGATGCAAGGTAAGTATAGCTTACACTAGTCACATATGTTGGAATATTCTTTGTCGTATTGATTACGAATATGACAAATACCTAATTGAGATACGGTGTTCCGGTGTGTAGTCGTACGAAACAAGATAATCAATTATGATAAGAAACCATAGTGATGGCTAAAAAAATGAGTTAAATCAGTAATTCGATCATATTATGACAAATGAAACATGTACTTTTAAGGGTTACCATATAAGGTAAATCATAATAACCAATAAGGGTAAAATTGTAATTTGGTCACTCGTTGACAATAATTGTTGGATTTGAAAGATACTTTATTTCGAAAGCCTGGATAGGCCAAAAAGCGTTAAGAAGTGATTTATAATTAAAATTGACAGCACGATGTAAACTGGAGCGAGTCGTGTAGGCGAGACGGCAATAAGCTTCGTCTCGCCAATATAATCGGTCAATTAAAACAAACGGGTCAAAAGGGTGAAAATATCACCCTTTGACAATATCGACTAATGGTTTGTCGAGTTGTATGATTTCAGGAATAAATATCAAATGGATACTTACATCGCTATTACTTAGCGTTTACTAAGGCAAGGTATCGAAACGGGTCAATATATATATTGATCCGGGCCAGGTATGTATAATATAGATTAACCACTCAATAGGAACTAGAGGTTCCTTGATAGTTAAATGCAGTCATATAGACATTTGGTTACCTTAATAAGCAAACCGAATGATTCATATGATGATCGTTGTGTTTTGAAAACATATTGACTTTTTGAATTAAATGCATAGTTTAAAACAAGGCTTTTGGGTCAAAAAGGCTTTTAAAAGTCCTTTATATTAAAGAAAGAACTAAATGGACCAAAATGCCCTTGTAAGCTAAATCGAGCGAACGACCCACAAAGGTTGTTCGGAAAAGAGTAGTATGTATAATTAAACACTTAGAACGAGTATACAAAAGCGAAAGATGCGAATCCTTAGTCATTTGACTCTATAATAGTCTTTGCCGTAAAATAATGAATCGGAGGGTAAAACTCGAAATTTTGGAATTTCCACATTTAATCCACCACACATATAGTTGTGATGGAAGATTACTTGATAAGAAATGTAGGAATTCGATGCTAGAAATGAATGAAAGTGATTTTAACCTTTAAAGTGCTTAAATACCCTTAACGGGTCAAAATAAGCACTTGAGCATAAACGGGTTTTAATTATGTAAGAAACCCGTGATTTGAGATTAACATGATAGGAGATATTGAAATTATGAATCTCATGAGTTTATAGATCAAATAAACATGTTTGTTTGATAATATCATGAATGGGTCAAAATTTGGTAGAAAGGATAAAAGTCGAAGACTTAAAAGTCAGAAATTTTGTTAATCCGGATGTTGGATTTTAACTCCATTAGATGGAGAATTAAATTACGAACGCGTAGGAAAAAGAATCGGGTAAAACGGATTAAAAACGAGAGAGTTATGCTCGTTTCCGTGAAATCGGGTTATGCAGGGAATATGCAGCACCAGCAAACAACAATCTGTCGGAAATAAGCCGTGGTGTAGCGCGACGGGGAAGGCCTCAGGCCGTGGCGCTACGCGAGTGAGTGTCAGTTTCACGAAAATCATTTATTTTTAACTGTTAATGCATTGCGAACCCGTTTAAATACGTTCTAAGTTACGTATGACTAATCCAACTCATGCTTTATGAGTTTCAGGTAAAATTTTAGCACCGGAGGACGATCAAGCACAATGAAGAACCAAACACAATCAAGAAATAAGCTTCCGCACGACGTTCGTTGTTACTTTAATTGACGAACTTAATTACGTCATGTTCTAAACTTTTAAATTGTAAAAGGTTTTAATAAACCCGTATTTCCGATTGTATACGTAATCTTAATTACATGGTTGTTTTCGTAAAATATACGTTAAACCTAGATTTATAAGAATGGGTGTTACAGAGCCGCATGTGTGTATGGTGCGGGGGGTGGGTCCTCCAGGTATTTGCGCTTCTGCGCAAGCTTTGTTGTAGGCTGCCGCAAGGGCAGTCTGTTGTTGGTGGAACCAGGTATGGAGATCCATTCCTGGGGGTATCACTGAACCGTACTACGAAAAATCTGGCATGAACACTGGAGGAGAGCCTCCCTGTGCGGATGTGCCTATGTGGCCGATTGGTTGTGCTGGGGTGGTGTTCCCCGTAGGTACCCAGTTTGTGGGGTTGAGGTTTTCCCCAGTAGGATTGTTTTGGCGATCAGACATGATCTTTAAGAAAGAAAAGGATATGAAAAAAGTGCTAAGAGTAGCGGTGGGCGCCAATGATGAAACAATGGTTAACCAAGAGGGGTTAATTCACTGGTCTCGTCAAGTAGGGTTAATCCCTTCTTTCCGAGGATCGGTGGCTGGATCGTCCGCTGATCTGTCTACTGCACAAGGAAAACTCACCGTGACTCGTAACAAGGAGGAAGGGGTGGGGCGTGCTCCTTGTTACCACTCTCCGACTTGAGAATCAGTAATTTGCTTGGGAAGCAAAGTGTGTGATAGTAGTAGTAGTAAGGGAGTTGATAAGCGATACCTCAAACCTGGTCCGGGATGGGTATTTATAGCCGAGGAGTGAAGGAGGGTAATTGAGTGGCTAGACTGACAACGCGCTGCCCTTATGCAGGTGTGCCAGGCTTTTCGGTTGTGGAGGTGAAGCCACGTCCTACTGCGGTGTCAGTCTGTTGCTTACGTATGGGTTGACAGGCGACTATCATTGGTGCCACTTGCTCTGTGGCGTCAGTCCCACTTGCCTCGTGGGCAGGATGTGGTGCCGCGGCGCATCGCTGCTCGCGGTAGCTGCTGTTGTTTCCGCGTTCTCGCTCTGGTCAAGACATGTGCGGGATGCGGTGCTGGGCCGCATCGCCACTTATGGTGACTGTTGCTGTTGTTCAGATCCTTGTCATGACGAAAATGTTCATAGGATGCGGTGTCAGGCCGCATCGCTATGTGTACACCCATTTTCATACACAAGGTAAGTCTTCTCATCCCTTGACCGATTGGATTCGACTGCTGTGTTCGCGCATTCCCGCACGGACACAGATAAGTTCTTGCCGGTGGGGGTTTTTGATAAGGGTGATGGTCACTCGCGGCCATGCTGGTGCGAGATCTGGGACCATACCCCTTCAACGTGTTAACTCTAAAAAATTAGACCGAAAAAGTAAAACATAGAAAATAACAACTAAGTCGGCTTAGAACCTGCGAGTTTTGAGGGATTCGTTAAGCTGTAAAAAATTGTAAAGGGTTTAAAGTGTAAAAGATAAAGAGTGAAAGGATTAAAAGAAAAGAAGAAAGAATAGTGTTTCTGTGAGAGGAGAAAATTTGGTTAATTAACTAGTTTATAAACACTTATATTACACGGATTAAATAAAAAAAATATATCACGTTAGTAAAAGATGATGAACACCATATAAAAATTTCTAAAGCCATCCATATAAGTAAAATGTTAATTTCATTTTTTGAAATTTAAAGAACAAGAGAATAATTCTGAAAATAAATTTACAAAATATAAGAGGCCAATATAAGATAATTATTGCTAATTGTAATTAAATACATAAGTTAAAATTTACGATTTACAAAACATGAATTATATAATTATAAATAATTTGAAATAGAAAGCTAAACATGAAAAATCTTCTAATACTACTAAATCTTAAACATTATCTTGCGCACAGAGTTTATTAATGGTTTTTACTTTAATATCATATTTTGTTTATAGTAATGTTTTAATTTTTTTAAATGATCATACAATTTTTATATTTTAAAGTTTAACGACTTTATTTCTTTATTTTTTTCCTTTCACTTGCTATATTGAATGCCTGTATCAGTACTGTAACAATTGATACCAATCGAAACCGAGTTCTCGCCGCATCGCACGAAGGAGTTAAGCAATGCTCAAATGTAAACTTAAAGAGCTAATTAAATTTTTGAATGGCGGGCATTACAACAAACGATAAGACCGCTGCTATCCAACGACAGGATAGCACCATCACCCCACTCTGGCCAGTGTGTTGTCTTAACAGGGCCCACAAAGGCATCAGAGTTTGGCTAGGCATCCCCCGAGAAAGTCGTAGACAGTCGTTGAACCGGTAAACCGGAGCGACCTACCCAATGCAAGGCAAGGGTACTACTATAAAACTCGGGCGCTCCTCGGAATCGAACCGGTGACCTTTCAGTCCCCAGCCCAACCCTTCATTGTTGCTGGCCAACTGGGCTAGCCAGTTGGTTAGCTAATTAAATATCTTCTACAATAATAAGAAATAACTTAACTGTTATTGATCTTAAACTACAACTATAAAGTAAAACATAATTTAATAATTATATAAAAACTAATTTAATTTAATTTTAATAGTATATATTTGTTACTTCTCCAACCTTCGGTAACTATATTCAACAATAATTTATATTTATTTGTTATTGTAGTAATAATAATTAGATATACATAAAAATATATTTAAATAATATATAAATTTATATATTATGTTAATATATGTAAAAAATGTGAAGTAACTTCTTAAATCTCATCCTTATCTTGGGGAATCAGACAAAGTAAAAAAAAAACTAATGAATACATAAAGTTTTCTTTAAAATATTGAGATAATAATGAGAAGACTTTTAAATCTTAATTGAGATAGAGTTGACGGCTGAAATTGGTGGTGATGGAGATGGATTGTGGTGGATATATCTAATTCTAATATAATATTTTAATCATATAATATTCTCTCTTTCAATTCATTAATATTATTATTAATTAATTAAATTTTATCTGAATTAATAGATTTAATAGATCAATTAAAACTATTTAGTTGAAATAATGATTTCACTTCACTATTTCTAATATAAAAACTCAAATTTGAGTTTTATTATTTTACATATTTTTTGTGGTGTTGATATGAAATATTAATACATATAATTACAAAAATAACATTTTAATAATATAACACCATGTTTCTTAGAATAACAATTTTCATTTTTCAAAGGTAATACCATTTAATTATATTTATACTTGATTTAAGCAAAAAAATCAAATTATATGCTTATCCATTTTAAAAAGTAATAAAATCATAGGTTTTCAAAATTATAGATAATTTATATATTTTTTAATCATAAATTACAATTAGATAATAATCTAAATATTAATAAAAGATTCCAATTAATGGCACATGGCAATCTCTCATTCTACCTTACAATTTTACTTTTAATTTATTTAAAAGTAATTTTGTTATCATTATTATTATTGTTATTATTATTATTATTATTATTATTATTATTATTATTATTATTATTATTATTAGAGTTAATTGTGTGGATGGTCCCTGTGGTTTGTCATTTTTTCACGTTTAGTCCTCAACTTTTTAAAGTTACATGTGTGCTCCCTGTGGTTTAATCGTTTGTTACTCGGATAGTCCCCTGACTGGATGGAGGTTAGTTTATCCCGTTAAGTCCATATAAAATGACTAAATTACCCTTACTATTAAAAACTAATTAACTAATAAATATGTGGAGCCAGCTTAACAACCTAATCACTTCACCAACTCCGGCGGCCGGTGACTTTTGGCGACCGATCAAGGAATACATAACATCCGTCGACAACAAAATGGGCGTATCGTCATTGCGAGGAAACTGCTACGACGACGAGTCTTAAAATAACATATTTTTAGACGCTTAACGAATACATATATATATTACCGATAACAAAATTCGGAAAGTTGAAAATCTATAAAAATTACTAAGTATATTATAAAGAGGTGAAAACATTTACAAAACCTTTACTTAGTAAATTTTGAAACAAAAATGCAAGATTATTTAATGGACTCATAAAACTCAAGTTAGGCTAGGCCCAAAATACTTGAATACATGGGCATGGCCCAATGACAAAATACATGGGCAAGGGCCCAATAACAATAATTCATGGGCGAGGGCCCAATAACAATAAAACATGGGCAAGGGCCCAATAACATTAAAACATGGACAAGGCCCAATAACATTAAAACATGGGTTAGGCCCAATAACATAAAAGACATGGGCTAGGCCCAATGACATAAAACATGGGTTAGGCCCAATGACACACACATAACGTGGGCTAGGCCCAAAGGCATGAGCTAGGCCCAAAGACATGGGCTAGGCCCAATGACATGGGCTCGGCCCAATGACACGTGTGCGAAGCACGAGGACATGTGAAGGGCGAAGCCCGTTCACACACGATTTAATACACACAAAGTATATATATACTTGTGTAATAATTATACATATAACAATCGAACGAACAAACTACCAACACTCTAAAACACAAAGTTGTTCCAAAAATGACAAGTGAAAACATAATAAGAATTCAAGAGGAACAACGAGTACGAGGTCCGTGACGGGTGGTCCGTAGGACAACCCTTAAGGCCTTTAAATAGACTAAAATACCATACTTTATCCGGTTAATAGCTTGAATTTGGTAATCACAAGATTTTTGATGTTACAGGTGTTAAAGAGCTTAAAATGCGGGTTTTATGGAGCTTGGATGGATGCTAGAAGTTGGCGGTGTTGGGATTGAAGAAATGGTGAATTAAATGAAGGAAACAAGGAAAAACTAACACTCAGCGCCGTAACCTACGACACTTGGCCGTAGGTTACGGCCCCAACCTTTGCAAAAAGCCTTCGCCGTAAGACAGAAGCCACCCGCCGTAAGGGAAAGCTGCCCGCCATAACCTACGGCCCTCTGCCGTAGGTTACGCCACCGACTGATCCAATTTTGTAACTTATGCATTAAATTGTCATTTCATGGGTTTTTATGGTGGCTCATCATATGTTTTCGGTTACCACTTGCTTGTGAACGATTTTTGGAGTATCTTGGAGATTAGGGAGCTTGAAGAACACTATCTAATCATTAGTTTTTGTGCTTCGATCTTTATGAACAATAGAACTTTTGTTATGATGTTGCTTCAAGCCATGAGTGGCTAAACACTTGATGATTGTCCTGGATTGAAGGTTTGGTTGAGACATTTCATGTTTGATTTTTCTAATTTCTAGAATAACAATCTTGATCTTTATGATTTGTTGTTATGGTGTGTGATTGTCTGTTAGTAACGTGTTAATCCTTATGTTGAACTAATTAGAAACCATACGTTCTTGGTGCCGTTGGCAATCGAGATATCATGGGTATAGTTAGGCTTGGGTAAGGGTTGATTGATCATCGGGTAACAACCTCACGTTCTAGGAATCTGAGTACTTAGTTCCCTTTCATCACTGCAAGTAATCACACATGAGCTATGTCTATGTAGTTCTTTCTAGTGAAATGATAATATGAATGTCGAAACAAACCGGAAATCTAGGATGGTCATTTGTCTCTAATTTGCTTACAACCAACACTCCTCATTTGCAATTTATTTAGTTAAATTTAGTTCTTAAATCAATTCACTCAAATCAACTCTTGAATTTTATTTTCGTGCAATTAGATTAATTTAGTCAAGTTAGATATAATCTTCTAAATAACACATATTCCACAAACTCCCTGTGTTCGATACCCACTTACCACTAGCTAATTAGTTGTAATTGGATTAAATTTGATTGAGAGTTCGACCTCACGTCAAATTTTGGCGCCGTTGCTGGGGAGTAGTGCGCAACGTGTGTTATTTTTGCTTTTCTTAAGTTTGTTATTTTTCTGGTTTACGCGGGGTGTGTTAGTGTGCAGGTATTTACAGGTGCATGCGTACTAGAAGCTCTCACAAGCTTTCACCATTAGCATTTGATCCGGAAATCGAACGAACTTTGCGAGCAAACAGAATTTTGTTAAGGGAAAATACAATTAGCGGTTCACCAACAACACCAATCACACCGGTTACACCACTTCGATACATGGATCCACCACCACCACCACCCACTACGGGTGAACCTACTCCACCATTTATACCAACATCCACTCAACCTTCACCAAATACCACCATTCCAACAAATACCACCTAACCTAACTTGATTCAAAATGTTACACCAACCAACACCACACCACACAACCCATTACCACTCAAGAGGAACCAACCATTACTTTTAACCCTGCTACTACTATTCCACCATTGTCCCATTTCTTTCCGGGTGCGGGTCAATCATATTCGAACTATACCATAGCACCAAACTCGACCATTGTCCATGCTTCATCGTTTCGACCATCAAACCAGTCGGGTTTTCAATACTCGACTCTTCCATTTGGGCAGTCTTCGGGAATTCAAGGAGATGGTTATGATGAGGGATATGAGGAATTCGAGGGTTTTGATGAAGATGGGTATGCTTATGGGGGTGATGGAGATCAAGGCGACTTTGGCTAGGTGCAAGGCCAACTTCAAGGAATGCCAAGTGTTGGTGGAGTGCCACAACAACAACTTATACCACAACACATTAGGCCAAGGCCACAAGGGCCACAAATGCAACGTCCCATACCATTGCAACAAGTTCGTCCACCAAATGTTCAACAACAATTCCAAAGACCAATTCAAAACCCACCGATGCCACAACAACAATTTCAACAACCAATTGCACCACAAGGGCATATACCAAGACCAATGGGTCCTATTTGTCCAAGGGGCCAGTTTGGTGTACCAAGAAGGCATCTTAGAGAACATGCGAGGGGTATTGAAGCGCATTTTAGGCCGGTGATTACTCATAATCCTTCACCGGTGGTTATTCCTCACAACAACCAAGGAAGAACTTTTGAAGTAAGGACTAATTCTTTACAAAGTTTACCGAAATATAAGGGTCTAGCAACCGAGGAACCTTATTTTCATTTGGAGGCCTATGACTCAATTTGCAATACTCTTGGGAGTCAAGGTTTTTCGGCCGATGATGTCAAGTTGGTCATATTCCAATTTTCTTTGGAAGATAAGGCAAAGAAGTGGTTTTACACTTTTCCTTCAGCATCTATTTACACTTGGGCGGAAATGCAACAGATTTTTCTAGATGAATTTTATACCGCTCAAAAGACCAATGATGCTAGGAAGGGATTGAGGAGTTTCCAACAACAACAAGGCAAAATGTTTCATGAAGCCTTTGAGCACTTTAATATGATGATCAAAAATTGCCCGCATCATGGAATTGAACTTTGGGAGTTGTTGAATGCTTTCCATGAGGGGTTGTGTGCCGAAGATGTGCGTGATTTAATGTCCATCACAAATGGGACTTTTGGCACAAACTATGAGCATGACGATTGGGAGTTCTTGGAGCAAATGGCCATTACATCAAAGAGAAAAGCTCAAGCATCAAGGAGAGCACGACCGGCCATTACCCGAACACAAGTGCATGCGGTTGATGATGGTAATGTACAAACTTCTAATCAAATTTATGATGTTTGTGCTATTTGCAATGAAATAGGTCATGCGGCTGAAAATTGCCAAGGAGGTGATGGGCAATACGAAGAGGTTCATGCGGTGCAAGGTCAAGGAGGGGGTGGTAGAAATTACAACAATATGAATTCTAACACTTACCACCCCGGGTTGAGGAACAACCCAAACTTTCATTATGGGAACCCTTCAAATCAAGTTAACCCGAATTTCCAAGGAAACCAAGGATTTCAAAGGCAATATCAAACGGGTCAAAGCTCTTCGGGTGGAAACGAAGTAATGGAAATGTTGAAGGCGATGCTAGTCGAAATGGAACGAATGAATCAACGTGATGAGGTTCGGATGCAAAAGGACGAGGCCCGTGATAAAGCTATTCAAACTTTGACTACTCAAATGGGTCAACTTGCGAGTGAAGTGGCGATTTTGAAGAAAGCAAAAGGCCAGCTACCAAGTGATACGGTGACAAATCCCAAGAACATAAAAGGCGTTAATATCAATGTGGTAAGCACCGTTCCTAGTACCGAATTTAATGAAAAATGTCTAACCTCTTCGTGTCAAATAAATACAGGTATAGAGAAGGATGCCGATGGTGAGAATGATAAAGAACATGGAGCACCAATCGTGCCTATCCGTGTGGGAAAATTAAAAATCCCTCACGCATTGTTGGACTACGGGGCAAGCATGAGTGTGCTACCAGGCGATTTATATGATATGTATGACTTTGGTCCGCTTCAAGATATAGACACCATGGTAAGCTTGGCGGATGAAAGTTGGAGGCGTCCACGGGGAATGGTTCGGAATGTTAAGATTCAGTTGGGAGAGTTTGAATACCTGGTGGATTTTCTAGTTCTAGACTATGCTTCTACCAAAATGGCAGCACAACAAAGGGTAATCTTAGGTAGACCGTTTCTATACACAGCAAATGCTCAAATTAATTGTAGAGACGGGATTATTACCATGACCGAAAAGAAGCGTAAGATGTCCTTGGATGTTCAAACTAGAGTGATTAGTTATGAGTCCATTGAGGGGAAGGGTGGTGAGTCTAGTGATTGTATGAAAAATGTGTTTCAAAGAATGAGAAAAAAGCACCCACCGGACCGTGAAGAAAACATATGGGTATAAGCAGGAGTGTATTTGATTACCCACCGAGTCGAAACGAGACGGATGCAATTTGCTCAATGGCACAATGTAGTGATGGAAGTGGCCGTAACCGATTCTTTGAGCCACCATAAATGGGGGTGGCACGGTCTGGCTGAAGACTCGAAACTTAGCGCTGCTCGGGAGGCAACCCGGGGTTTTATATTGATCTTGCTGTTTTTATCTTTCTATGTTTCAGGGCCATGGCGACATTCAAGTGTGGGGAAGATGTACGGATATTTGGGTAAAAGTGGTGATAGGAAGTCGGATTATCTACAACATCTGTTGTGGAAAACTTCACCAGGTCAATGTACTCTTTCCTTAGTCTTGTTGTGTTCTTTAGCTTTGAAATATTGGTAGTTAGTTTGTTTGATTTTGTTTTAAAAAAATACAAAAAGAAATTTGGGGTTTGAGTTTATAAGCTTTTAGTTGGTGTTTAAGAATTTATGCGATCAAAGTCTCTCAAAACCATACATTGGGGTCAATGTATCCCAAGTGTGGGGATGGGGAGAAATTTTGAGATTTTTGAAAATTTTTTAAATCAAGCAAAACATGAAAATTTTGAACACCTTAGTCTAACCCCAGATGATGCACCGGCAACCCTTAATACCCTTTTGTTCTTGGTGAGAGTTGAAGCCACACTTGTACATAAATAAAATTTATCTTTGATGAGAGTGGCAATGGGCGGGGGCGCATTAGAACTTGTGCTTGAATGCGGTTTGAGTCCTTAGTTGGACGTGAATGTGAAAAGGATAAGGGCATTTAGGTAGCCTCGTCTTTAGTGTGTGTGAGTGTAGGATTTGGGGGGTTGGACCTCATAAAATATATATATGAGCATGGTTGTGAGAGGGGCGGGGGTTTGGACATTTAGTTGCCCAATTTTGTGCCTACAAGCCTATCGTTTGTTACCCCTAGTTAGTTACCTAAAAATTTACCCGATTTGACCCGGTCTTATAGTATTAGTGGTTGTTTAGTAGTTTGTGATTTAGTTGTTTTATAAAAAAAAGAAAAAAAAAAGAAAAGAAGAAAAGAAAAAAAAGAGAAAAAGCAATGAAAAATGAAAAAAAAAAAGTGATGTTTAGTTGTCTTGTATATAGTAGTTAAGCTTGATAGTTGTTCGTTTGTTTCTTTGGGTAATAAAAGACCGGGTTAAGTTTTCGCTACTTCATATATATTCCATTTCCTACCCATTCGCCTAGCCTCGTTACAACCTTAAAAGCCCCTTTGATTTGCATTCATGTTTGGCACTTGTAGGAGGAGGACCGATTTAGGTACAAGCCTATAGTTGTGCAATCACCCGTTTGCCTATTGTTTGTCTAGCTTATCTTTGCTAGTACTTACTTGTAGCCGAGAGGAGAGATTTAGAGAGGGGTGTATTATTTTGGGTGTTAAGAACGGGTTAGTAAAAGGATGACATGTTTTTGTTTAGTTTATGTTGATCGCGTATGTGTTGAAAATAGTTTTTGAATGAGTTGCTTGGGACAAGCAACGGGTAAGTGTGGGGATGTGACGGGTGGTCCGTAGGACAACCCTTAAGGCCTTTAAATAGACTAAAATACCATACTTTATCCGGTTAACAGCTTGAATTTGGTAATCACAAGATGTTTGATGTTACAGGTGTTAAAGAGCTTAAAATGCGGGTTTTATGGAGCTTGGATGGATGCTAGAAGTTGGCGGTGTTGGGATTGAAGAAATGGTGAATTAAATGAAGGAAACAAGGAAAAACTAACACTCAGCGCCGTAACCTACGGCACTTGGCCGTAGGTTACGGCCCCAACCTTTGCAAAAAGCCTTCGCCGTAAGACAGAAGCCACCCGCCATAAGGGAAAGCTGCCCGCCGTAACCTACGGCCCTCTGCCGTAGGTTACGCCACCGACTGATCCAATTTTGTAACTTATGCATTAAATTGTCATTTCATGGGTTTTTATGGTGGCTCATCATATGTTTTCGGTTACCACTTGCTTGTGAACGATTTTTGGAGTATCTTGGAGATTAGGGAGCTTGAAGAACACTATCTAATCATTAGTTTTTGTGCTTCGATCTTTATGAACAATAGAACTTTTGTTATGATGTTGCTTCAAGCCATGAGTGGCTAAACACTTGATGATTGTCCTGGATTGAAGGTTTGGTTGAGACAATTCATGTTTGATATTTCTAATTTCTAGAATAACAATCTTGATCTTTATGATTTGTTGTTATGGTGTGTGATTGTCTGTTAGTAACGTGTTAATCCTTGTGTTGAACTAATTAGAAACCATACGTTCTTGGTGCCGTTGGCAATCGAGACATCATGGGTATAGTTAGGCTTGGGTAAGGGTTGATTGATCATCGGGTAACAACCTCACGTTCTAGGAATCTGAGTACTTAGTTCCCTTTCATCACTGCAAGTAATCACACATGAGCTATGTCTATGTAGTTCTTTCTAGTGAAATGATAATATGAATGTCGAAACAAACCGGAAATCTAGGATGGTCATTTGTCTCTAATTTGCTTACAACCAACACTCCTCATTTGCAATTTATTTAGTTAAATTTAGTTCTTAAATCAATTCACTCAAATCAACTCTTGAATTTTATTTTCGTGCAATTAGATTAATTTAGTCAAGTTAGATATAATCTTCCAAATAACACATATTCCACAAACTCCCTGTGTTCGATACCCACTTACCACTAGCTAATTAGTTGTAATTGGATTAAATTTGATTGAGACTTCGACCTCACGTCAGTCCGATAAGACTCAGTGTCTAATAAAGTTAGTACACATGTAGGTTACTCACGCAGTCACGCGTATGGACGCTCACTTACGGTATTACAATACACGGAGCACAAACTTGTGAGTTCATGCCCCTCCTTTCACTGATTTCAATGTTTTTTTTAAAACATCGAGGGGAAATACATGTTAAGCAAACGGTATGTTAGCTATGGGTTTAGATGATAACATGATCAATGTACATAAGTAGGATGATGACATTAGTAACCATTAATCACTTAGTGACCAAGGTGCAAAAGGTGTAGATCCATAGAGCTTGAGACGCGTTCCACTCCTGGTTGGTGCCATAGGAGTGCTTTTGTGATCCCAATGACGTCAAAGTTGTCTTGGTTTGGTTACTTACTTTTGGTACATAATGTTAGTGTGTTCGCGGCACTCTGATATATCCTTAAAATCTATAAATGCTAATTCATACCATGAATTCATTACAAGATTACAAACATGAGATTTCATATGATAACATTAACTGCATGAACTCGCTCAACTTTTGTTGACTTTTTAAAACTACATGTATTTCAGGAAGCAAGTCTTGAGCCGGTGATTCACTACGGGAACAGGAATGACAATGACAACGATTGCCGCTTTTGGAGGATTTGTCTTCTATATCCCAACTTCGTATGTATATAGGGGACAAAAACTGACTATGTTTTTTGTCAAAAACAATCTTTTGTGATGTGTGAAATAACTTAATATCTATGTTATAGTTAACATTTGTGAACATTGTTGAAACTTAAAAACTATGTTGGAAAACTTGTAAACTTTTGTTGAAATCAATATATCTATGACATCGTTTTTTATTTATGTTGTTTACACATTTGGATGCAATGATTACCTTTTTTACGTCACACACAATACGCTTCCGATACCAGCAGGGTGTGACAATTAAAATAACAATAAAATGGCTTAACACTGTGGCTCTAATACCACTTTCTGTCACAGCCCCCAACCCCACCCTGGGAGCGGGAGCCATGAACCAGTCAAGTGGTATCGGTGGTTATTTTGGAAACATTGCAGCGGAAAAATTCATCAGGATCGTAGTTAGGAAAATATCAGAGTTTAGAAACACCGGATTATATTTATAACAAATTGGAATAAAACCCATGTTTTACAAAGGTAGCTTTTAATAGGGGATAAACCTGAATTCATAAACAGCGTTTCTTAATTTAATTTATAAAATAAGCCACTTCTTGAAGTCTTTTGGTGTCGTATCACAGATCTACAGTAATCACCTGAAACATGTTTAAAAACATTTGATCAGCAGAAAATACCGGTGAGTTCATTCATTTGGTTCTAAATGACACATCTTCTTATATTTACAATATTAAGAGTTTTTTACATTTGTTTATATCTTACTATTATTCAAAGGTATTTGTCACTAGGCGATTCATGTGACGGTGATCATATCATTGTTGATCGTTCTTTCAACTCGTGACTGTGGTCGTATCACTGTTGATCGTTCTTTCAACTAGTGACTGTGGTCCTATCACTGTTGATCATTCTTTCAACTAGTGACTGTGGTCATATTACTGTTGATCGTTCTTTCAACTAGTGACTGTGGTCTTATCATTGTTGATCATTATTTCAACTAGTGACTGTGGTCATATCACTGTTGATCATTCTTTCAACTAGTGACCGTGGTCATATTACTGTTGATCGTTCTTTCAACTAGTGACGCTGAACTAGTAGTGTATACATTTATATATAAAGTATACACTATAAAACCCATGATTTCAATTTGTCAAATATATATTCTATGACACAAAACAAATTAGCCTAGAAAATGAAATATATCATTTTCTGTCAAACTAGTAGTTATAATTTTATTAAATGTAATATATTAATTAAATAATTGTGATACTATTATTTAATATATTAATGTGACTAAGATTTAAAATATATATATATAGTGAAAGTGTATTGTACAATATCCCTTAACGTACGCTACGTACGCGATGTGAAATCACAGGTTATAAAATAGCATGTATGAAATCGCATGTGATAATTTTTAATGAAATCGCATGTTGGTTTTTGTAACAATTTCGCATGTGATAGTTTTGATGAAATCGCATGTTGGTTTTTGTAACAATTTCGCATGTGATAATTTTGATGAAATCGCATGTTGGTTGTTTGTAACAATTTCACATGTGGTAATTTTGATGAATTCGCATGTTAAAAAACCCAACATGCGAAATTGTTACAAAAAACCAACATGCGATTTCAATGTGGGATGAAGATCTGACGGCTGAGATGAGCGCGCACATATTGTACGATAAGGGATATTGTACGTTAACCTAACTACACACACACACACACATATATATATATATATAATATATATATATATATATATATATAATAACTTTCTTTTGTCATATGATTTTCAGAATACAAATACAAAGACTTAATCAGTGTAACTATAACTGAAAACATTTAGGATTTTGTAAAGCATTTTAAGTAAAAAGAATGTCTCACAATAATGTTAGGAAAAGGAGAATGACTTACTTTGTAACTTTAGGGTTTAACTAAAAGCCTCCTGGCAATATTTTCTGGTATAATTCCTGAGTTCCTAATAAAATATACAATACACACGTGTTAGTGTAATAACCCAACTTACTTTTATCGATACATCACGAGATCAAAACCCCAACGTAGTTAACAAAGTGTAGCCTTATACAGGCAGCACCTTGACATCCGTTTTTGGGTTAAGGATCGATCGGACAACGTATTGAATCAGTAATCAAGGGTTAAAACACTTACAATGGGGCAGAGCTTTGTAGGATTTATGGGTGTAATACTAAAGAAAATGGATATATATAAGAGCATAGAGGCGACAGAGAAAGTAAAATGTGAGCAAATTTTAGAATGTTTCACACTTCTCTATTTATAGTTGAAATTGAAACTTTTCAAACACGTAAAACTTGATTCCTTCTGATCTTCCTAAAGTGATACACGTATACACTACAATTCAATTCTTTGTAAGTTTAAATTTTATTCTTATTTTATTATTATAATTAATTCAGCTGCTTCACTCATTTATTGTTTATAACTTTTAAAATATGACGTGTTATAAAACGATGAATATATCATTAGAACGAGCATATTTTTATCTACATTTTGGCCTAAGTTTCGTTAAAAACGGAGTAAGGTCAATTATAATGTATTTTATTATTTTAATTATTAAACGGTTCCTATGTTTGTCTAGATACATCATATTTCTAACAGTCAAGTTACTCGTAATCTACCCGTTTAATAATATAAATTTTATATGCTTTATTTTAATCTATATAAAAATGGAAATGTTACAGGCCAGGGCACCCCGGGCCTCCATTATCCTCCGCCCATGGTTGGGGGATTCTCGAATCCGCACCATCCTAGGCTTCAACTTTTGTTTCAGTTCCATCTAAATGTATTAGAAAAAGTTATTGTTCTTATTGAATAGAGTAAATTGCCGCATATTGCCTTTCACTTTTGAGATTTTTTGTACTTTTCATCCAAACGTCTAACTTTTTTTTTGTTGCCAAAATCGTCCCTGAGATTTGGGATTTTCGTCATTTCCATCCAAATGTTTGATAGAAAAAATAAAACAAATTAGACGTTTTGATGAATATGGCAAAAAATTCCCTATAGTGAAGAGCAATATGGTACAAAAAAAAGTTGTTTAGGATTAAACTGGCAAACATGCCCAAACCTCATGAACGATTTTGGCAATTTAATCTGTTTAATACATATACATATACATATATGTGTGTGTGTGCGCGTGCACGCATGTGTATGATGGGGAGAGTTATTTTGAGAATTGTATATATTGCGAGAATTGTGAGAACTCATGAAAAAATTAATCAAAATTAGTTTGCTCTCTCCTACCATTATTATTATTATTATTATTAAAACACAATATTAAAATAAGAATTTACTCTTTAAATAATTCATCGATTCTCTTGGAATTACTCTTAATAGAATTTACACGTGTGTATATAAAAAGGGAAATTGGCCTGTAATAATCACACCTAAACCTTTTTGGCCATTAATAATCCCACCTCAGAATATTCCCCCCACCAGTCCCACATTTCACCTATTTTTCCTACAATGGTCTCCCGTTAAAAAAACTTAACGGAGTTAAGCTTTTTTCCAAATTACAAACAGATTTTTAGGGCTTTTGATTAGAACGACGATACGAGTCCATTGATGTAAAACTTGCCTCGAAACGGTGCTCCAAACGATGAAAACGACGCTTCAATTCGGGTGTTTAAATTTCCAATTAACCATAATCAAGTAACTTGGAGCACCATTTCGAAGTAAGTTTTACATCAATGGACTCGTATCATCGTTTTGATCAAAAGACCTAAAAAATCAGTTTGTGATTTGGAAAAAAGCTTAACTCCGTTAAGTTTTTTTAACGGGGGACCATTGTAGGAAAAATAGGTGAAATGTGAGACTGGTGGGGGGAATATTCTAAGGTGGGATTATTAATGGCCAATAAGGTCTAGATGAGATTATTACATGCCAATTCCCCAAATAAAAAAAATTACACATGTGATTGTTTTTATTTACGAATACATGTGTATTTATTATTTAATATCATAATTATAAATAATGATAAGTGTAATTTTTTTTGAATTTAGATTGTCTTGAGATAAGTTCTCGCTTCACACACAAAATATATGAGTTCTTAAGATAACTCTCGCTATATATATATATGGTTAGGTTCATTTGTGAACAACTCTCTTGATTGTGAACACTAGTGAACTAAACCTAGCCCTTGATTATCAATACACAAGTGTAAATCAATGGCCATGATTTGATGATGAAGATACACTAGCGTATTATACGATTTGATGATGAAGGATTTGTTCACTCAATTCACAAATACACTAGCGTTCACTATAGAACCCCACCCTATATATACATATGGGATATTGGCATCTAATAATCCCTACTAGACGTCATTGGTCATTGACAATCCACCTTTTTATTCCCCTTGACAGTCCCACCTTTCAACTATTTTTCCTCCACTGGTCCTCAGCTAAAAAAAACTTAACGGAGTTAAGTTTTTCCCGAATTACAATATGACGTTTTAGGGCTTTTGATCTGAACAAGGATACGAGTTGAACGATGTAAAACTTACCTTGAAATTGTACTCCAAACGACGAAAAGGGTGCTTCAATTAATGTTTAAACTTCCAATTAACAAAAATCAAGTCGTTTGGAGCACCGTTTCGAGGTAAGTTTTACATGAATAGATTCGTGTCCTCGTTCTGATCAAAAGCCCTAAAACGTAAGTTTGTAATTTGGAAAAAAAAACTTAACAGAGTTAAGTTTTTTTAACTGATGACCGGTTGAGAAAAAATAGATGAAAGGTGGGACTGTCAGAGGGAATAAAAAAAAGTGGAACTGCCAATGGCCAATGAAGTCTTGTAGGGATTATTAGAGGCCAATATCCCTATATATATATATATATATATATATATATATATATATATATATATTTAGAGAGAGAGGGGGGTGGGGAGAAGGAGAGAGACTTAAAAGACCTACACTTAGTGTTAGTTGTAAACATGCATAATACATGATATCTAATTGTGCTTATATATTGCCTCATCTAAAATTATATAAATTATGTTCTTTCATCCTGTATCTCATAGAAGTAATACAATTGAAACCCGGTATAATGACGAGGTTCATGGAATCACATGTCATGATGGTTGTGAGTATAAGTTTTGTGTTGTTGTTTGTGGCTCATCGGTGTAAGTTCTAAACCTATAACCCTTAAATAGTATTACTTTTTTATATAAACAACCTAATTAATATTTCATTTCGGGATCTATAGGTGCAAGAAATGAACTTAGTCATATGGGAGCATTTGGGGTTCCAACTCCAGAAGATTGTGTTCCACGTTGTAAACTATCACCAGATGCTAACGCGCATATTTGTTGCGGTAAATACTATGATTATCCGTACATATGTGAATATGAGTGTAAAAAAGTGAAAAGTTGTTGTAAGATATAATTGTAACTGATATTATTAAAGACTATACATATAATAAAGATTAAATATATCTTTACTTTACATATTCCTATTGTTAACGAATACTTATGATATGAAGCGTGGGATTAGGTTCAAGAGTGAACACTAGTGTAGCTTGCGAACTGAGTGAACTAATCCTGGCCATACACGTGTGTAGATCAATGGCCAGAATTTGCTGTTGAAATACACTAGTGTATTTTACGATTTGATGATGAGATCCTAGCCATACACGTGTGTAGATCAATGGCCAGGATTTGTTCACTCAGTTCGCAAATACACTAGTGTTCACTCTAGAACCCCACCCAGTGTGTGTGTGTGTATATATATATATATAATTAATAATTAATGAGAGGTGGTCTTTTGCTTGCCATTTGGGATCAAATTCAAGAAAATTAGGTTACCAAATCGATCGAATCTATCAAAATGGATGTGATTCATCATCCCGTTGCTCACTAATAGCATCATCAAAGACCCAATTTTGTTTTCTCATAGTTCGAGTTCCATATTTAGGGTTTGGTTGGCTGTTTGTAAGTACATATGAAAGGTCTGTTAGATCGGATGAAACTCGTACTACGGCACTTACTGTTGGATTATTCGGGTTTGTTTGCGGGTCACGGGTCGTCACGTTATCGGGTCGTGGGTTCGTTACGGGTCAAGAGTTGTTTGACTTAATTATCTTATTAGAATAATGGAATTATACCCATGATCTCAAATCTGGACCTTATTAAGAAATGGACAAGTTTGAGAGAGTAAATTGGTGGAGATCATGGAGGGAATTGTGAAGTTTGTTGCTGATATTTTGTTATCTACTTTAGCATGTACTATTTAGTTTTTTAGTATAAATAGGGTAGAATAGTTGTATTGTAGGTACCCTTCTTTGATTATCGAATACAACAGAAGCTTGTTCACTTTCTCATCTTTGCATATTATACACATACATTCGTGAGAGTTTGAGTGTGTAGAGTTTGGGGCCTGTAACCAACACTTACCACATACGATTTGAGATCGGTGATCATGGAGATGATTGATGCTCGGTTTTCTGGTCATTACAAATGCTTTTGTTTCTGTTCCAACAAGAATGGGTTAGGGTTTTATGTGCATTTTGGTTAAGTTTTTGTTGATATTTGCTATTGAACTAATGAATGAATGACGTTGAATTGGTTATTTTATGAATTTTTTAGACATGATTTCTACAATACTTAAGTGATTTAGGAGCAGGGGGCTCTATATATGTAGCTTCAGGATGTTCGGAGACAAATAATTGAACTTTTAGACATGTGGGATCCGGTCTAGTTTTGTGTTTGAAGGAGTGTTAATGGTTTAATACATAATAACCATGGAGGCATGAAGCTTTAGTGATTGATGAGTAGTAACTTAATTTTTTATGTTATTATATCAAATTTTGTGATCGTATCATGATCATGAAAGGAACTCAAACATTGTTGCTTTTAATGATCTCTCACACAATTCTTTTTATTATACTATATTAATTTTTTAACTTCGAATTTCACCCTTCCACGCAGTGGCGGATCCATAATTTTTTTCAATGGGGTCCATTTTTTGGTGTTCAAAATTTTCATAACAAAACGTTAAAATTTTCGGATCGGTCCTTGTTCAGGTCGGGCCAGAGCTAGGTTTGAATTAGGTTTAAAAAACAGAAAAAACGAGTATACATGGATTGAACTCATGACCTCTTATTGGTAAAGAAGGGGGTTTACCTCTACACCATCTTTCCTTTTCTTTTTATGATGTCCACCTAATTGTATTTATGGGGTCCTTATAAAATTTAATATACCGGATCTACTAATTTTTTAAAAAACATTGGGGTCCGGGGACCCCGATCCGTTCAATGTAGGCCCGCCCCTGCTTACACGTTAAATATTATACAATTTTTACCCATTTAGTTTTTATTTAACGTGATTTTTCTTCAATAACTTGCGTCCATTATCTTTTTTTTAAAGCTGAGTACGCGACTGTGTTTATGTTGGATCTCTGATTTACCTGTTTTGTGTGGAATCAATTTATATACACTTTTGTGTGTAGGAAATGGGTGTTTGATAATCAATGAAGAACAATCATATATTTAAGAAGATAAACAAGATAAGAGTCAAAAGCAATTTCATCATCGCATATTCATTCAACCACCATGGATTTTATATTCATGGAGTTTTTACATCATATACCCATGAAGATAGTACAAACAGGCACACCTCCATTTGGTGGAGGTCACTATTTATCTATGGTACTAGACCCAAAACCCTAACATTTATAGAATTCAGCCCGGGCGTTGGACGGGGCTATCAAGATGACATGACGGGATCTCATTGGCCAAGACAAGTAGCCGTTTGGGGTATATTAGAATATGGGGTATGGGGCGGGGGTTGTGGCGTGGGTTGGGTACAAATGCCCAAGTCACCACCCCTGGTGGGCTTGGGTTTCGACGTGGCCCCTTAGGCGGGGGTTCAGCCCGGGGGCGGGGGTTGTGGCGTGGGTTGGGTACAAACGCCCAAGTCATCACCCCGGGTGGGCTTGGGTTTCGGCGTGGCCCCTTGGGCGGGGGTTTCAAGATGACATGACGGGATCTCATTGGCCAAGACAAGTAGCCGTTGGCCAACGGCTATATGTTTAAAAAAATTTTATTCACTATAAATACTCACACTTCTATTCATTTTTTTACCACAACTACTCCACCTCTTCTATAATCATCTTTATCTTATTTTTTAAAAAAATTCTCATCCAACCACAATACGAAAAATGAATCCTCATAATCGTGGTTTTGACCCGAACAATCCGTGGGCATTCCAAGAAACACCTAGCCTAGCATCCAATCGTCCAATTGCTCCCTTTTTAATACACTCCACGATGCCGGATATGGCTGGTTACGCATCGTTTATCTCGAATCGTTTGAAGAATGATGTCGGTCGAAAACACCAATGCCTTTCGCGCAACGCGCGTCATTGAAAAACACTAGTTTATAGAAAAATACAACAAATGGAAAATACAAATATTTTACTAAATGCTCTCCATAAATTGCAATCTGGTCCGGGTCTTCGAGTCTTTACTTCTTCATGGTTTTAATAGTGATATCTCCGGGGTAAAAGGGTTCAAGGTTTCGATTAGCCTAACGCATGTCGTGGGGTCCTCCCACGTTTGTAGCACGTGGGGTTGGATCACTTGTTTATTGTTCACTTTCAATTATGGATTGAAGGGAATTCAAGCCAGAATTAAGTTGTTTGTGAAGCAATGATGTTTGAAGTGAAGAAGAGAAGCAAGCACGAAACTTGTTCTCAAGGAGGAAGAGAAGATCAGTGAGTAGGTAAGAACTCAGCAGATCTAGAGTGTCTGATTTGGCTGTTGGAGCTGGTACTTATAGATAAGATGTATTCTATAAGAGGAAGCTCGTGACCATGGATCCAAGGCTACAGTGGAGGAATTACCCGTTTAGGGGTTGAACCCTTTGGACCTGCGGATAAAAGGTTGTTCTCTGTGCACATATTCTCTTTTACGACTGTGAGAGTGTTGGACACGCAGAGGGTGATGTGACAAGGCTCTGACTTGCCCTTTTTACTGTTCATGACAACTGACCATTTTCGAACCTTTTAACCTTTCAACCTTTTAAGTTGTTGTGTCTCTAATCAATTTATTAAGGTTTGAGCTACCCCCATCATCACCCTCAAAGTGTCTTAAAACCTTGGACAATGTCCAAGTTTAACCCCTGTAAAATGGCTTGCTTTATTTGTACATGGTGCTTCAAGATTTGTACATATGGAAAAATTACGAAAAGAATAGAAAACCCAGTTCTCTTAATATAGTATTATAGATATTGGCCTCTAATAATCCCTACAAGACGTCATTGGCCATTGGCAGTCCCACTTTTTTTATTCCCCCTGACAGTCCCACTTTTCATCTATTTTTCCTCCACCGGTCATCAGTTAAAAAAACTTAACTCTGTTAAATTTTTTTTTTCCAAATTACAAACTTACGTTTTAGGGCTTTTGATCAGAATGAGGATACGAGTCTATTCATGTAAAACTTACCTCGAAACGGTACTCCAAACAACTTAATTTTTGTTAATTGGAAGTTTAAACACCCGAACTGAAGCACCCTTTTCGTCGTTTGGAGTACAATTTCAAGGTAAGTTTTACGTCATTCGACTCGTATCCTCGTTCAGATCAAAAGCCCTAAAATGTCAGTTTGTAATTCGGGAAAAACTTAATTCCGTTAAGTTTTTTTAGCTGAGGACCGGTGGAGGAAAAATAGTTGAAAGGTGGGACTGTCAAGGGGAATAAAAAAGGTGGACTGTCAATGGCCAATGACGTCTAGTATGGATTATTAGAGGCCAATATCCCATATGTATATATAGGGTGGGGTTCTAGAGTGAATGCTAGTATATTTGTGAATTGAGTTAACAAATCCTGCATCATCAAATCGTATAATACGCTAAAAGGCTGGCTACTCCTAGCATCAATAAAGAGTCTTGCAAGCTTAGATGTTTAAGAATCTGTTGAACAATGTGCTTTTATCTTTGATCCGCCTGTGGATCCCTTTTACAACCATTTGTAAGAATTGATATTACTTTTCATCGGTTTGTAATGAAATTATCTTTAGCTTCCGTTGTGTATTAAACTGTGATAATTTGACTATGATGATATCAACTACGTCACGATACTCCCCACCGGGCCCACCGGTAATACGTGGAAATATCGGGGTGTAACAGGTTGGTATCAGAGCCAACATTGAGTGAATTAAACACTAGGCTTTTGTGTTTAATCTCAGTGACACAGTAGCACATTCCTTGACCTTCTGAGTCTAGACTTAACATAGGAATACTCTCATCCCTATTCTGAAAAAATATTGTTTTCAATTTTATGTATTTTTGAATATGTCGTCAAGCAAAGAAGCCGTGGATGGAGATTCTTCCCGCCAGAAGCCAAGAAATGCTAAGCTTCCTACCACGACTAGGATAAGCGTACAACCGGTTGGAGGAAAGACCTTTATGGACCTATTTCCAAAACCAAACTTGTTTAAACCCTTATCCAGATTACGGAGTCCATACCAGAAGGTCCCTGAGGCTCCCACATTGAAGATGATACATGTGGATGATATTAATCCTTATTTCTTACCTCCGAGTTTCCGAATTTCAGACTTAGAATATACCAGTCAAAACCTACCCCGTGATCCATGTCGTTTCTTTAATCATTGAATTCTTGGATTCTACTTCTGCAATGGATCCTGATTTGAAATATTACTTTATTCATTAAAATCTTCAGAATCGCTACTACGTACGATATATAGAGATGAAGAAACAATCAGAATAAAAAGAGGAAGACATTAGAAGACCTTCCTTTCATCATACTTCTTTTCATTTAAATCCCTGTTTGGGCATTTGATTATTGTAGTCCTTTGTGGACATAGTATTCCATCATAGTCCTTGTGGACCTACGTCTCCTGATAAGACTTGGTATATACGTATGTTTATCATAGTCCCTTCGAGGGCATTATATTTCAATATAGTCCTTTTATGGACATATTATTTCGTTAAAATCCTTTCGGGGATATGTTATTTCTAAATAATCCTTCCATGGCCATGATATTTCATTATAAGTCCTTTAGTGGGTATGATATCTCCTGGTAACCCCTTCGTATACCTGATACTTTATTATAGTCCCTTCATGGGCAAACTGTTTTAATATAGTCCCTATATGGACTTATGATATTTTTATATAGCCCCTATACGGACATACAATTTCATTTTAAAAGTCCTCTATAGACAAATATGATACTAAAAGTCCTGTTCTCCAATCAAGAGAAATCGGACATACATTTTCATTTTCATATAGACAAATATTTTTATATAGCCCCTATACGGACATACATTTTCATCTTTCCAAATCGTGGCACTTTTGGTCAAAACTCAAAACACAACAATCTCCCCCTAGCTATTTGGTAAGATGAAAAATGCTTAAGTATGTGCATAATACATAACCCAAAAATATGATTATGTCAATTACTTCAACCAAACTTACAATACCGAGTATGTGCATATTACAAACAATAATCCTTAAACATTAGTATAAAAATATTGTTGTAACTTAAAAATATAAATTATACTATTCTTTGCACAAAAAACAAAACATTATATTTAAGTGAAACTCATTAATGAAATATGTGCTCCAGCTAATATTAAGATTCAACATATGTATATATTGATAAATATGTAGCTTTCCATTTCAAATTATTCATTATTTAAGTTTTCTAAATTGTAAGTTTTAACTTGTGTATATATTGATAAATAGCAATAGAGGAAGGTTCATTTGAGAAGAAATTTAATTTGAGAATAAAAAGAAGAAAGGGCATATTAGTAAAATGATATTTCATTTTTAACTCATATGATTAATGTTTCTCTCTTTAATTAATTAGTCAACTAATCATTAATTATCCTACATATAATCTATAAAACTTACACAAATCAAAATTTTCCTACATATAACCTACACATTATAGAATTTTATCCTACACAGTCGAAATTTATCCTACACCTCGAAATATATCCTACACAACTCTAATTTACCCTACACAACTAGTAATTTATTCTACACTTTGAATTAAGTTGTTTTTTTTTTTTTTATTTGGAAAAAGTATATATTTTGAAAAGGAGTTACAAATTTAATTTAGCTAGTTATTAAAGGGGAATAATACAAATTAATGATTTATGTAAGTTTACCAATATACCCTTATATTAAAATTAAATACAAATATTAAATGAAGTAAAATGAAGCATTCTTATTGGTTGAAAGTTCTTCTTTTTTCTTCTTACAAAAAAATTCTTCTCATTTGAACCCTCCACAATAGCAATAATCATCTATGATATATTAGCATCTTAAATTGTGTTAATTTATTTTAATTTTCTTCAAATTTCAATGAAGTTAACATTTTTCTGTTTATGGGTGGTCATAAGCAACTTTTATGGTATTTATCATTTTTATTTACGTGAGATATTTTCTTTATTCAATTCATGTAACACACGTGATCTACAACCTAGTTAATTAATAATATCATTAATGAATTGAAAGAGAAAATGTCATGTGACATTATTTAGATAACAAATTGAAAAAGAAAATACCATATGACATTATTTGTTTTATTAGAATTAGATATAGAGTAAATAGTCTTTTTTTTGCTTTTATTTTAAAATTACAATATAATATTAGAATGATATACATGCAACTATTAAAGTTCTATAAAGATAAAAATGAAAGAATTAACCTTATAACTAAATGAAACAATGATGTAACTAAAATACAAAAAAATAAAAATTGAAAATGTTGATCCGCGGCAAAGGAATTATATATGAAAAATACAACGGTCTAGAACTTGTACTGTAGATTCTCGATTACTTCATTACTAGTTTGAAAGGCCTTGGCAAGAATGTCAGTAGGTATATCCGGTTTCGAACCAAAAACCGCATTTGCAATTGTGACAATACCCGGGTTCTGGCTGCTCAATGTCGAAATCGCAAGTGCATTCGTGTTTCCGATGTTTCTTTGAAAATGTACGAGTCTGAATGGGAAAACAAAAACGTCACCCTTATGCAACACTTTAGTGATAAAACGGTTCTCAGGGTTTGATGTGACAAATCCGACTTCAATTGTGCCTTCCAAGACGGTGAAGAGCTCAGTGGCCCGGGCATGAACATGGGGCGGGTTGAGCCCCCATGGTTCATAGTCTACGCGAGCCATTGAGATTCCTAAAGTGTTGAGTCCTGGCATCTGTTCCACGGTAACCAAGCTCACCTTGGACCCAACTGCATTCGAGGTGTTTCCTCTCATGCGTAACCCATCAAAGTAGAAGTCGTCGGCTTGAACCAAACTCGGGTTTTTGCAAGCGAAACCGTTCACCATAACTATCATAAAAAAATGATGATTATATCATTGAAATTAAAAGTGCATAACATGCTAATTAGGTAACTCCACAAAATGGATAAGTATTAAGTGGGAATCCAATTAAAGGGACTCTAGCCTAGTATATTAAGGTGATTGAAAATATACCCCTCTTCATTTAGGTTGAAAGTTCAAGTATCATGTAAAAAATACAGATCTAGAAATAGGATTAAAGCGTGTATGTTAGTCGTTTAAACTAAAGAAAAAATTAATGAGTAGGGTCAGCTCGTGAGCACATTTGATCCATTTTAATAATAACTAGTGGCATTCTCCCGCGTGATGCGGCGAAATTCGTTATATGCACATAATATAAAATAATAGTATATGCACATGATATAAAATAATAAGTACCAGACCTAAAACCTACAAACGTAATGTTGCTCGTTACATAGTTACGTTGCGGTATACGATACCACTTCGGTAGCGGTATGAAATAATATTGAAACCAACTCGTATAGAAATAGAAAACAATAAAAATGAATTCCGGTATTGGTACTGATGTTGTTTTGGGTAGTATTAGTTCGTTAGAAAATAATGTTTATTAAAAATAAATAAAAAGTATGTTTACACAAAATCTCATATAATAAAAAAAAATAAAGTCTTAACATGCTAAAAAGGATATTGACATATCTTTTAGATTGATTATAAATTACAAAAATAAATATTGATATCAATTCTGATAATATCAATCAAATTATAACTTTTCAAAGGTCAAATTGTAACATTATGCATATGAAAGTACGTAGAGGATACTGTACATTAATCCGGAAGTGTGAGAAGTGTATTATAACACTATATATAACACTATATAACACCATATAAACACCGTATAACACTATGTAACACCATATAAAACCATATAACACTATGTAACACTATATAACATTATATAACAAATATAACACTATATTTTATCTGATAGCATGTCTATGATAGATGTAGTGTTCATCGGTTTGGTTTATGGTTTATTTGGTTTATTCGGTTCGGTTTATTCGGTTTTCAAAATTTTGTACCCCAAACCAAAAACCAAACCAAACCAAATAACGAATATGAAAACTGATCCAAGCCAAACCAAATTCAATTCGGTTTGGTTTCGGTTAGAAACCAAATAATCCAAATAAACCAAATCTAACCAAATTGTACTAAGTACTTTTTTTCCTAATTTATATTTATGTTTGTGTTCCAACTTTCGAACATCGCAGCTAATTTACACCTAACAATATATGAATACAAGAAAGTTTCATTGCGAAATAAAATAAACACATCCATAAAGTAGTCGTAGACACAATCACAAAGTTATAGCTTCAAAACAAAGATCATAGAAACTATAAATAGTTAACAAGTCTAATGGCACAAATATAAATAATCTTCAAACATGAGTCTTTCTCCAAGAAAATATAGCTCTTAAGTTCTATTATTTTAGAAATGGGTGGGTTTGAGTTGGGGTTTTAGATTTACATTTGGTATTTGGGCTACATAAAAATAACTATTTTGGGCTAATAAATTGTATATGATTTATAGAATATTATTATTTTTATTTAATAATTAATTAAGTTAAATGGTTTATTCGGTTATCCAAATAAACCGAATAAACCAAATAAAATAAAATGTGGATCCATAAACCGAACCAAAAACCATATTCACAATTCGGTTTCGGTTAGAAACCAAACCAGAAACTGAATTCGTTATTCGGATCGGTTTATTTGGTTACGGTTACGGTTCGGTTTACGGTTTTTATTTGGTTACGGTTTTTTATGAACACCCCTAGATGTATAGTGTTATATATTGTTATATAGTGTTATACAGTATTACATGGTGTTATATGGTGTTACATAGTGTTATACGGTGTTTATATGGTGTTATATAGTGTTATATATAGTGTTATAATACACTTCTCACACTTCTGAATTAATATACACTATCCCTACCATATGAAAGTAAATTAGTGGAAAAGTCACTATCTCCTTACATTCAAATTGTTAATATTCTAATATAGGGTATATAAGGGTAGAGTTCGGCTACAAAGTCCATTTTTCGTACAAAGTCATAAAACACCACAATTTCAGCCATAAAACACAGTTAAAATCCACAAATAACAGAGTGAAGATCACTAAAACACACTATCCAAACCCTAAAAGTCTATCACACCGTCGTAGAACTACGGATATAAAACACAACATGATAATCAACATAAAACACACTAATATTAGTCATTCAATAATCAAATCCTTATCATCCAAAACACAACTCAAAACCCACAAATATGGCATTTTAGTAATCTTTACTTTGTTATTTGTTGGTTTTGAGTGTGTTTTATGGTTGACATTATGGTGTTTTATGACTTTTTACACTTTGTAGAAAAATGGACTTTGTAGCCAACTCCCTCCCTTCTAATATAATACAATATAATATAATATAATATGTTAATTCTATATTTTTTTAACGGCTGGGTGGTGGTCCATTAATAAAGGTAAGACCTACACCTGGGTTTTGGGGGGGGGGGGGGGGGGGGGGGGGTCTTCTTGGGTTCAAGTCCCATAGAGGATTAAAAGAAAAAAAAATATATGTTGAATATAATTAAAGAATATAAAGTTAGACGAACTACTAGAAATAATATATCTGTTATATAAATAACCTTTTATTATCGTAGTGTATACACAATAATTCTTTTTATGTAATAATATATATATTATATAAATATCCTTATATATAAATAGTTAACTCGTTCAGCCTAGTCGAACTTGCAAGTTTCAGCTCATGCTCGAGCACATATATTAAATAAGCTCAAATTTAGACTTGAGTACGCTCAAATGTTAGCAACTCGGTTACACGTCTTAAATGTGTAAAAGCCGCTACCTCTAAGCAAACATATTGGAAATACAAATAAAACAATTAGAGTACCTTGGGCATTCTTCATGTCTGCAACACAGAAATCTTGAAGTGGACTAGGTTCAGATGCCATGGCCACAGAAGAAACAAGAACAAAAACAAGAAGCAAGAACGAGCCGCAAACACGAGCCATTGACAGTTAATATGTTGTACGTTGTGGATGATCAAATGGTTGAGCATGCAAGGTTACTTATATAACTATAGAAGAAAGAAAGAGTCGCCTGTAAATCATTTTGAAATAGTCATTTTTCATAGGCACACAAAAAGATCAGGTTATATTATTCAGCAGACAAGTTAAATACCTTTTCAAAGTTTGTTAACATTAAAAAAATAATGGTGATGTGTTATTTGCAATTTTTATACAACAAAAACCTATGTTTTAAACTAGGCTCGTACATGAATCGAACATGAACTGAGGTATGTTCGTGTTCGTTTATTTGCAATTTTTATACAACAAAAAACTATGTCTTAAGTAGAGAGCCGGATATGGCTAATCACAATCTCATATACAATTATAAAACAATGTCTCATATCCGGCCCTTGTTGGTAATTACCTATTGGTTATTAGGCATACACATTAGTTAAAAAAAAACTTGTTGGGAACTTCAAGTATTTTTTTTTTCTTTCATTAATAGTTTTATGCTTTTAGAATCTACAATAAATAAAAAGAAATGATGATGATATAAATCTCAAAAGATATTTTCGTATTCCATATCATACAAGTATAACTAATAAAATCAAAATGCATATAAAAAAGTTTATTTTCCAATTAATGAATTTACTAGAATGAAATATTACTAAACAAGAGTTAAAAAAAAAACTAGTATATTATTGCTCAGGTGAACGGGTTGGGTATCACCTAATTCAATACCCGTCTAATACCCACGAATTTTGTTTTTCAATCTCATACTTGTCCCAATACCCATCCCGAATGTTTCAGGTAGTCCTACCGACTCGGGTTTTCTTTTTGTCATCCCTACTATTGGGCCTAAATTTAATAAAAATATACTAAATTGTATTAGGTGTTATTTTAATTTGAAAAAAAACTAGACTAAATTGTAGTGGTCTAAAAATTTTGAATGGATATGTAAATTAACATAAATAAACAAACTTAAACAAACATAAATCAACAAACATAAACTAATTAATGCTGGTTTTTAGACACCAACTTTTGGCGTTTTCTGTATTAGTGCTGGTTTTTACCTTTATGTACCGATACCGAACAGGACCGTACCGATATTTTTGATACAAGTACTGGTTCAATACCGGTCGACACCAAGCTTATCCCAACCCTTGATGTTAACAAAAGGATTAAAGTTAAAAAGTAAGGAAATAACTGTCACACCCCGACCGCGTAAAACAACAAATCGCGGCGGAAACATCGGGGCGTGTTGCAACAGAATTAATGTTTCATAACCATGGATACCAAAGAGTGTTTCGTTTTATTAAACATTGAATAATTACATCGTCTTGAAATCTAAATACACTATTTAAACATAGTCTATCATTGTTATTGAGTCACTAAGGCCTTGTCCAGTCCTATGTGAGCATGCATCTTATCAATCGATATCATCCAACAATACCTGAAACATATGTGAAAACGAGGTCAGCAAAGAAATGCTGGCGAGTACATAGGTTTTGTGAAAATAAGATTCATGACTTCTGTTTAAGAAAATGTTTAGTCATGAACCTTGTAATTTGCTTTGTCTTTGTAAATCATTTGAAAAATAATAAGTTCGGATGATAAGTATAAATAAGAAAATAATGCATGATTAAATGAATAACCATGTAAATGAGTTTGCATAAGATAAGTTGTTTATAAATCAATGTCTTGTGAAAAGTATGTTATTTGTATAAAATGTTCTATGTCTCAAACTGAAATGATTCAAATAACGCTATGATATGTAATACCATACAAACACTTATATATAGGAAGTACCAGCGGCGTATCCACCATGTTTGTATCATATTACACACGCATCGTTACTTAATCACTTAACCAAACCAAACCAAACAATGTAAAATGTCTATGTTTAAATCAATTGTCAGTTGTATTGAATAATATGTCAAAGTATTCATGTCAAAATGTCTATGTCAAATATCCATGTCAAATGTCTATGTCAAAATATCCATGTCAAATGTCTATGTCAAATATCCATGTATGGCAAGTGAAATGTCTCAACTAAACCATATGCACAAAAACAAAGTATTGAAGTAAAACTTGGTTTAAATCAAAGTTATGTTTTGTGGAAAATACATGATCAAATGTCAATCATGTACAAATGTTTACCCAATCGTTAACCCATTTTGTAAAATCGTTCTAGTCGTTCTTGTTTTAATTGTGAAACTACTTTATGGTCGATTCTCTAATAACATTCAAACCTTCTTGACGCGTTCCTCGCTCCATCTCGCTCTCGCTCTCGTTCTTAACAAAACCTTTCCAAAGGATAAGTTAATAATTACAGATTCAGTCGCTACCCACAACCCCCACACATAACAATGGGTGCAGTAAATAACGGGATTTGTCAGATCCTATGGTACCATAACCTAATACTGGTCGGCTTGATCCTTGCTAATGAATGTCATCGGTCATGTAAACTACAACCAACAAGTTTTGTTCACTTTTTGAAATTTGTTATTAGTTTTTGAAATCATTGTATTCGTTCTTGAAATCATTGTTAGCGTTCTTGAAATAATTGTTAGCGTTCTTGAAACCACATTGCAATTGTTATTGAAATTATTGTAAAACATTTAGCACATATGAGTCACCCCAAAACAGTTGAAAACAGTAAAAGAGGGGAATAATGTACTCGCCTGGGAGTGCTTAGGAGTCTTGAACAACTACCAAGTAAGCTAGAGGAGTCCCGGAAATCAAACGGTACCTAATATAGGTAACTACATAATTAACCCGGACCTAAATCGGAAGACTGGGTAGCAGGAGGGTTTGTAAACCAAATGAGTGTAGGAACTCATATGATATGGTTTAACAAAGCCTACATACTAAATGAAACTTAACCTAAGTATTATCGACCCATCGCGACCCATTAAGGTAACTTATGCTACTTTAACGCGTCGTGCGCGTGAAACGCGTTCGGACCGTCTAACTAGCCCTATGACAAGTGTTATATGCCTAAACATGTTACATAATCAGTTATGTGACAAAGGTTTAGGTTACATATGCTTAATTACCAATTATACATGAAAAGGGTATTCTGGTAATTTACCTAAGGCATATAAACCACCTATCATACAACTACTCAAACGATGTGACCATAGGGTATAACCTCGGAAGGTTATTCCCTACCTACTATGGTCACCTAATGTATTTGGTCGGATCCTAATGATCGACCAAACTGGGTCGGGTTCGAAGGTATAAGCGATTTATCAGATCGCTTACCCTACGACCCTAGACAACGTGGTAATCAGTAGGCATAGTCCCAAGGGACTATAACCAACGTGATTACAATCACGTTGCGAAGTTCAAACGAACTTCGCATTGACCATTACTGGTCAACGCTGAAAGTCAAACAAAGTTTGACTTTCTGACTCGAAAAGCAGTAAAATAAGGAAAAGAACGAAAGAATACTTACGAAGGGTCCCCGAATGCTAACCTCGATTCAAAAATCTCAGGTATGAAACAATAGTTTCAACTTAGAGTTTCTCAAATCAAAGTTCTAGTGATTTTAGCAATGGGGGGTATAGGGTATTTATAGGAATACCCGAACCGTTAAGATCGTTTCATGGAAAACGTGCCTTAATCCCATCCGTACATGTGTTGAAATGTCATGGTGTTTAGGTGTTTAAATTCCATCCATACATGTGTTGAAATGTCATGGTGTTTAGGTGTTTAAATTCCATCCATACATGTGTTGAAATGTCATGGTGTTTAGGTGTTTAAATTCCATCCATACATGTGTTGAAATGTTATGGTGTTTAGGTGTTTAAATTCCATCCATACATGTGTTGAAATGTTATGGTGTTTAGGTGTTTAAATTCCATCCATACATGTGTTGAAATGTTATGGTGCCTAAATTCCATCCTTATCCGCTGACTAAGCATGTTAGAATGTGTGGTTGTGAATTAAACAACGGCTAATACATCGAATCTGGTCCCGAATGCGAAAAACGATCCAAATGACGTGACGAATGGATTTTTCTTATGGCGAACACTAAAATAAAATATTTTAGTGCTTACATAAATTTTTGGATGTCCGGATGTATTCAGAACGTAAGTTATGCGCGAAAATGCAAACTTGTGCACTTTTTGACACTTTTAGTCCCTGAATGACCCAAAAGTTTATTTTAGCACACCGAACCCCTCAAAGCCTATTTCTAAGCTATGTTAAGGATATTTATGGTATGTTTAACTTATGGTCATGCTCCGGAATGTCTGTTACAGTTCAAATTGGCATACTTTCGCAGTTTGTCAACTTTAGTCCCTGTAAGCGATTAAACTTTGATTTCACCATACCAAGCCTTCCAAAACTTATATCTAAGTTATGTAAAGGTTATTTAAGGTATGTTAATCCTATGTCACTACTCCGGAGTGTTTGTTGCATTAAACTGGTTATATTTACGCATCAGTGCGCGTATAACCTTCCAGAAAGCGATTTAGAGTTTGAAATTGAACAAGAATTGATATGTGCAAATGATACACATATTTTTACAAATCCCAAGTATGAAATATAATATTTCATTGGTTTGGTATTTGTTTGATGGCCGTGGAGGCACAGGTGTTACAGTCTCCCCTACTTTAGGAAATTTCGTCCCGAAATTTATTTAGAGGAAACTTGTGAGAGCTTGAAAGCATGAAGTTGAAAAGATCGAACAACATTGGTTAGGGTTCTTGAACTTCTAGGAACCTTAATAACATTATGTTTGCAATGTAAGAGGGACACTTATATACAAGTATATGAAGTGTCATTGGTGCGTCCACCGTACCTCCATTACATCGTTGTCATTTTGTTATTGTTGTCGCTATCGGTTCTTACACATAATAAATCTTACTGGGTTTCTGTGCACTAAATTTCATAATTATGTACGCGTCCATAATCAGACAATTCCTTGCACAGTTCACACAGTCTATTTTATAATGTGTAGGGGAAAACCAAATGAACATTCTTATGATGAGTGTGACTAGACCCCATAGAGTCCTTTTAATTAAATCAATAAATGATCTAAATAGACATTCAAGGAGTCTGTCCAGCTACATCACTAGATGTCGTTCTTTAACCAAATTGTGAATCAATCTTTTTGACTAGACCACTAAAAGGGTCTCTTATCGAACCATGGAGTGGTACCATATAACCCAAGGGTCTTAACTACAACGTAGAAGCCCATAAAGATTAAGGTAGTACCTTTTGAATATCCTACTATGAATCCCTCATATGAATATATGAAAGATTCTATGAGGATTTGAAAATCGTATCACACAAAAACATAGAGGAGAACACACAAACACATAACATATAATCGCATAATCGTTCAATTTGTTTAATTGTTTAATTTGTTATCGTTGGACACGGGTATTTAAAGCATACTAGGGATCTAATCCTTAATTGCGGTAATTTGGATTGATCCATATGAATACCCTGCTTGTTGACTACATGACCCAAGAACTGAACTTCTTTAAGCCAAAATTTCCCCTTGGAGGATTTAGCGAAAAATTTGTTCCTTCTTTAAGGGTTCCAGTGTCAATGAAAGTGTTGATCGTTACCAGCTCGGGATATGAATAGATCAAGATGTCATTAATAACAATGACGAACTGATCCAAATAAGGCTTGCAGACTCAATTTATTAAGTCCTTGAAGATGGCTGGAGTATTTGTCAACCTAAAAGGCATGACTGTAAACTCGTAATGGCCATACTTCGTGCAGAAAACCGTTTTGGGAATATCTTCTTCGAGAATACAAAGTTGATGATACCCAAAACGCAAATCGATATTGGAAAAGCATGAACGCTATGCAGTTGATCGGAGAAATCGTTGATTTAAGGTATGGGGGGATATCGATTCTTGATGGTAAGCTTACTAGGCTTACGTTAATCGATATACATTCGAAAAGATCCATTTTTCTTTTTCACAAGGAGAACAGGAGTTTCTCCAAGGTGAAAAGTTCGGACGGATGAATCCTTTATCAGACAACTCTTGAAGCTGTTTTGATAATTCTTGCATCTCGAACGGTGCAAGACGATAAGATACTTCAGATTTAAAAGAAACCAGTGTTTGAGGTTCTTAGGGAGATCTCAAGTGATCGTAAAAATGACAGAACCACACGAGTAGTTTTGTCTTTGTGTTGACATCACAAGGTTGAATCAAACATTCATACAATGGCATTAGTCAGAAAATAAAACCACAAATTTTTATTTATATAACAACCGCATTGTCTTTAAATGTTACAAGATACCAACCAGAGGAAAAACAAAATACTAATTGTTCACTCCTTCATCATTGAGTGCCTCATTGATGTTAAACACTCGACCACGTGCTGGATTCACATTGACGTTGGCATTCGCATTTGGGTTTGCGTTAGCATTTGCATTCACCAGTCTTGGGCAGTTGTGGCGGAAGTGACCAATCTCTCCGCAGTTGAAACATGAACCCAGTGGAAATCTCGCAGCATTCCCTTGAATCGGAGCTTGAACCTGAGCAGCCTGATTTTGTCCCAAACGACAAATCTTGGCCAAATGCCCAAGTTTACCACACGTCGTGCATTGCCAGCAAGCTTGTTGTACTGCGTGATGACCGTTGCAGCGTGCACAATAAGGTGCGGTACCGGCATATGCTTTCTTTGCAGGTGGCTGAGCTGGTTGGTTCCGCGGGTTCTGTGCAGTCTGTGCTGTAACAGCAAAATTTTGGGCACCCTTTCGCTTCTTTGATATCTTTGACGTCTCACCTTCCTTACCCTTCTTGTTTTGGCCTTTCTTGCTATCCTCCTTGTCAGCTGACTGTTTCTTGCCCTTGTCACCCTTCCTGTGTAACTTGTTCTTCCGAATCTGCGACTCAGTCAATGTCGCTGATAACTCGATCGCCTGACGGAGTGTGGCAGGGTTACTACCAGTAAGGATGTCTTGTACTGAGTCAGGTAGGCCGTCGATGTACCTTTCGATAGCTATGTCAAGTGGGGTAACCATTGTCGGGCAAAGCAGACTCAGCTCCTCAAACCTATCAGTATACGCCCTGTGCTCACCACTATCTTGCTTCAACTCATCAAATTCCTTCTCCAAAGCTCGCTGCTCATGACGAGGACAGAATTCCCTCATCATGAGAGCCCTAAGTTCAGCCCATCTCTGTGCGAGAGCAACTTCCGCACCTCGGTCTCTCATTACCCCATTCCACCATGTAAGAGCCCTCTTCTGAAACACGCTCGAGGAGAACTCGACCTTGCGATTATCCGGGCACTGCACGTGGCGAAAAGTATTCTCAATGCTTTCGAACCACTGAAGAAGCCCAGTTGCTCCTTCAGAACCACTAAACTTGAGTGGTTTAGCCTGGTTGAAATCCTTGTATTTGCATAGCACATTGTTGTTGTTGTTGGCTTGGTTCCATTGAGCAAAGAGGTTTGGGAATTGAGCAGCCATTTGCTGCGCAATGATTTCTGCCAGCTCGGCAGTCTCTATCTGGCTTTCGCGTCGAGGAGGCATTGTCTAAAAGAGGAAACATGAAAGGAAACGAGTGAGAGAATTTAGACGAAAAGAATGAAATGAAACAAATCTGATGAAAGCAAGGATAGTGGTCATTTGTTTGTTACTACAAAGCAACAAACGACCTCGGTGATTAATCAAAGTAAATAGGTCAAAAATAATGTATCGCGAAGACATGCTCGCCTATAAGTGAACACTCATCCCAAGAATTCCCAGGTAAGCACAACTGGTCTCGCGTCTGATGAGATATATACGAAGTGCTTGCCTAGACAGAAAACCCAGAATACAGGCATTCACCCTTCCAGTTTGCACGTGTTCACATTATTTAAAACCCAAAACCTTGAAGAGATTTTGAAAATTCAGAGGGGTTCAAAACCATATAACAGAGGGTTCAAAACCTTACAATAGAGGGTTCAAAACCTTGTAATCAATCATCCTAGAACAGATGATTAGTTTTCAAAGCGGTTTTGAAATTTTCGTTCTTGTTGTGGTCGTCACCTAAGGATAGGTGACGGTATTGTTTTATGACTAAACGCAAGTAAACTCGCGTTAGGGTCCTAAGAAGGTTATAGACTAGGTCAAAGCATTACTAATTACTAATAACCTAATTCCCTATAACCATTGGCTCTGATACCATCTTTTCTGTCACACCCCGACCGCGTAAAACAACAAATCGCGGCGGAAACATCGGGGCGTGTTGCAACAGAATTAATGTTTCATAACCATGGATACCAAAGAGTGTTTCGTTTTATTAAACATTGAATAATTACATCGTCTTGAAATCTAAATACACTATTTAAACATAGTCTATCATTGTTATTGAGTCACTAAGGCCTTGTCCAGTCCTATGTGAGCATGCATCTTATCAATCGATATCATCCAACAATACCTGAAACATATGTGAAAACGAGGTCAGCAAAGAAATGCTGGCGAGTACATAGGTTTTGTGAAAATAAGATTCATGACTTCTGTTTAAGAAAATGTTTAGTCATGAACCTTGTAATTTGCTTTGTCTTTGTAAATCATTTGAAAAATAATAAGTTCGGATGATAAGTATAAATAAGAAAATAATGCATGATTAAATGAATAACCATGTAAATGAGTTTGCATAAGATAAGTTGTTTATAAATCAATGTCTTGTGAAAAGTATGTTATTTGTATAAAATGTTCTATGTCTCAAACTGAAATGATTCAAATAACGCTATGATATGTAATACCATACAAACACTTATATATAGGAAGTACCAGCGGCGTATCCACCATGTTTGTATCATATTACACACGCATCGTTACTTAATCACTTAACCAAACCAAACCAAACAATGTAAAATGTCTATGTTTAAATCAATTGTCAGTTGTATTGAATAATATGTCAAAGTATTCATGTCAAAATGTCTATGTCAAATATCCATGTCAAATGTCTATGTCAAAATATCCATGTCAAATGTCTATGTCAAATATCCATGTATGGCAAGTGAAATGTCTCAACTAAACCATATGCACAAAAACAAAGTATTGAAGTAAAACTTGGTTTAAATCAAAGTTATGTTTTGTGGAAAATACATGATCAAATGTCAATCATGTACAAATGTTTACCCAATCGTTAACCCATTTTGTAAAATCGTTCTAGTCGTTCTTGTTTTAATTGTGAAACTACTTTATGGTCGATTCTCTAATAACATTCAAACCTTCTTGACGCGTTCCTCGCTCCATCTCGCTCTCGCTCTCGTTCTTAACAAAACCTTTCCAAAGGATAAGTTAATAATTACATATTCAGTCGCTACCCACAACCCCCACACATAACAATGGGTGCAGTAAATAACGGGATTTGTCAGATCCTATGGTACCATAACCTAATACTGGTCGGCTTGATCCTTGCTAATGAATGTCATCGGTCATGTAAACTACAACCAACAAGTTTTGTTCACTTTTTGAAATTTGTTATTAGTTTTTGAAATCATTGTATTCGTTCTTGAAATCATTGTTAGCGTTCTTGAAATAATTGTTAGCGTTCTTGAAACCACATTGCAATTGTTATTGAAATTATTGTAAAACATTTAGCACATATGAGTCACCCCAAAACAGTTGAAAACAGTAAAAGAGGGGAATAATGTACTCGCCTGGGAGTGCTTAGGAGTCTTGAACAACTACCAAGTAAGCTAGAGGAGTCCCGGAAATCAAACGGTACCTAATATAGGTAACTACATAATTAACCCGGACCTAAATCGGAAGACTGGGTAGCAGGAGGGTTTGTAAACCAAATGAGTGTAGGAACTCATATGATATGGTTTAACAAAGCCTACATACTAAATGAAACTTAACCTAAGTATTATCGACCCATCGCGACCCATTAAGGTAACTTATGCTACTTTAACGCGTCGTGCGCGTGAAACGCGTTCGGACCGTCTAACTAGCCCTATAACAAGTGTTATATGCCTAAACATGTTACATAATCAGTTATGTGACAAAGGTTTAGGTTACATATGCTTAATTACCAATTATACATGAAAAGGGTATTCTGGTAATTTACCTAAGGCATATAAACCACCTATCATACAACTACTCAAACGATGTGACCATAGGGTATAACCTCGGAAGGTTATTCCCTACCTACTATGGTCACCTAATGTATTTGGTCGGATCCTAATGATCGACCAAACTGGGTCGGGTTCGAAGGTATAAGCGATTTATCAGATCGCTTACCCTACGACCCTAGACAACGTGGTAATCAGTAGGCATAGTCCCAAGGGACTATAACCAACGTGATTACAATCACGTTGCGAAGTTCAAACGAACTTCGCATTGACCATTACTGGTCAACGCTGAAAGTCAAACAAAGTTTGACTTTCTGACTCGAAAAGCAGTAAAATAAGGAAAAGAACGAAAGAATACTTACGAAGGGTCCCCAAATGCTAACCTCGATTCAAAAATCTCAGGTATGAAACAATAGTTTCAACTTAGAGTTTCTCAAATCAAAGTTCTAGTGATTTTAGCAATGGGGGGTATGGGGTATTTATAGGAATACCCGAACCGTTAAGATCGTTTCATGGAAAACGTGCCTTAATCCCATCCGTACATGTGTTGAAATGTCATGGTGTTTAGGTGTTTAAATTCCATCCATACATGTGTTGAAATGTCATGGTGTTTAGGTGTTTAAATTCCATCCATACATGTGTTGAAATGTTATGGTGTTTAGGTGTTTAAATTCCATCCATACATGTGTTGAAATGTTATGGTGCCTAAATTTCATCCTTATCCGCTGACTAAGCATGTTAGAATGTGTGGTTGTGAATTAAACAACGGCTAATACATCGAATCTGGTCCCGAATGCGAAAAACGATCCAAATGACGTGACGAATGGATTTTTCTTATGGCGAACACTAAAATAAAATATTTTAGTGCTTACATAAATTTTTGGATGTCCGGATGTATTCAGAACGTAAGTTATGCGCGAAAATGCAAACTTGTGCACTTTTTGACACTTTTAGTCCCTGAATGACCCAAAAGTTTATTTTAGCACACCGAACCCATCAAAGCCTATTTCTAAGCTATGTTAAGGATATTTATGGTATGTTTAACTTATGGTCATGCTCCGGAATGTCTGTTACAGTTCAAATTGGCATACTTTCGCAGTTTGTCAACTTTAGTCCCTGTAAGCGATTAAACTTTGATTTCACCATACCAAGCCTTCCAAAACTTATATCTAAGTTATGTAAAGGTTATTTAAGGTATGTTAATCCTATGTCACTACTCCGGAGTGTTTGTTGCATTAAACTGGTTATATTTACGCATCAGTGCGCGTATAACCTTCCAGAAAGCGATTTAGAGTTTGAAATTGAACAAGAATTGATATGTGCAAATGATACACATATTTTTACAAATCCCAAGTATGAAATATAATATTTCATTGGTTTGGTATTTGTTTGATGGCCGTGGAGGCACAGGTGTTACAATAACTATGAAAGTAATATTAAAATAATAAAATAAAAAAACTATATATTATTATAATATTAAAATCACTATTCATTTCAATTCGTTTAGAAATATATAGAAATATAATATTAAAATCACTATTCATTTCAATTCGTTTATTAATATATAGAAATTCGTTTATTAATATATAGAAGAGTAAATTACAAGTTTTGTCCTTTATGTTTGCATCAAATTTCAGGCGCTGTCCTTTACCTTTAAAATTGTCAGGCGGTGTCCTTTATGTTTAAAAATCTTGCAAGTTTTGTCCTTTAGGGCAAACCCAGTTAGATTTTTTGGTTAAAACTGATCATGTGCATGGCACATGAGGGCATTCTTGTCATTTGAGCTTTCCAGGGGCTAGTTTGTAAAAAACTTTTATTAAAGGGTCATTATGTACAACTTAAAAACAAAACAATATATATAAACAAGCTCTCTCTCTCTCTTATCTCTAATATCAGAACTCTCTCTCTCTCTCATCTCTAATATCATCAGAACTCTCTCTCTCTCTCATCTCTAATATCAGAAACCCTATTTCATCTCTTCTCTCTCTCAAACAACAGAAGATGCAGGTGGTTGAGGTGGGTTAGGTGCAGGGTGAAGGCACGGCGGTGGTGGTGGGTTAGGTGCGGTGGTGAAGGCACGACGGTGGTGGTGGGTTAGGTACAGGATGGGTGAAGGTGCGGCGAGTTAGGTACGTCGGTGGTGGTGGGTCAGGTACGTCGGTGGTGGTGGGTCAGGTACGACGGTGGTGGTGGGTCTGGTACGGCGAAGCGGCGGTGGGTGAAGGGGTGGGTGCGGTAGGCGGTGGTCCAGTTGAGGTGGTTGTTTGCAAGGTTGGGGTTAGGGTTCCGGTGGGGGTGGTGATTATTGTTCGTTTTTCTCAAGTGGTGGTGGCCGGAGACCGTTGGTCCGATATACGTTTGAATTCGTCGCGGGTCAAATACAGGGGTTCGTTTATGAATTCGTTGGTCAGATTTCATTATTACAAGTTTATTATCCGTTTTTGTCATAGTTATGTTGAATAATTTGCTGTACCAGTGGTATTGATAATTTGATATGTTTTGTGCTTTTACGAAGTCTAGATCTGTTGTATACGTTTTCATGTTTTTGGTTTGTTTAGATCATTCTGGTTGAGTTTTTTTGGTTTGTTTAGATCATTCGTGTTTTTTTTTTGGTTTGTTTAGGCATTAGGTTTGATTTTTGAGTAAGGAACATGAGAACAGATAGAGGAGAAAAGACGGTTGGTGTCCGGTGGCGGTGGTGGCCGGAGGTGACGGTGGAGGGTGGTGGAGATGGTGGTGAAGGGTTGTGGTATATATATATATATACTTATAATAATAATAATAATAAAATTAAAATTATTTTGTTTTATTAAAGAGGGACAGACAAGTGGGATGTGCAATGACCATTTTACCCTCATGTGCCCTGCACATGCCTTAATTTAACTGAGAATTCTAACCTGGTTTGGGTTAAAGGACAAAACTTGTAAGATTTTTAAACATAAAGGACACCGCCTGACAATTTTAAAGGTAAAGGACAGCGCCTGAAATTTGATGCAAACATAAAGGACAAAACTTGTAATTTACTCTATATAGAAATGAACAAACGTTCACGATCATAAATGAACAATCGAGACATGTGCACATGTTCATTCGTTCAGGTTCATTTACAAGGCCTATTTACTATACATACATTTACCAAATGGTGGAATAGTGCCAGGCAGCTGTCTGACACTCCTCTATTGGACCAATCAGTTTATTATTTTATATCCATTTTTAAATTACGTTTTTGCTCATGTTAAAAATTACCGTATTGCCCCCAGCTCAAAATAAAATTACGCTTTTGTACTCGTCTCAAAATTACGATTTTGCCCTCAATTATAAATTACGCATTTGCCCGGCACTCCCCCATTGGACCAACCAGTTTATTATCTTAAATCCATTTTAAAATTACGTTTTTGCCCATCTTTAAAATTACGGTTTTGCCCCCAGCTCAAAATAAAATTACGCTTTTGTCCCCAGCCCAAAATTACGATTTTTCCTTCGATTCAAAATAAAATTGTGGTTTTGCCCTCAGCTCAGAATTACCTTTTCGCCCCAAGTTCAAAATAAAATTATGTTTTTGTCCCCAGCTAAAAATTATGATTTTGCCCTCTGTTCAAAAATGTAATTTTTCACCGTTTAAAAAATTATGATTTCGCCCTCAGTTCAAAATAACGTTTTTCCCCAGTTCAAAATAAAATTATGCTTTTGCTCCCAACTCAAAATTACGATTTTGCCATCGGTTCAAAATAAAATTGTGGTTTTTCCTCCAGCTTAAAATTACGATTGTGACCTTAGTTCAAATTTATATTACGCTGTTACTCCAAGTTCAAAATTACGAATTTGCCCCTGTGAAAATTTACAATTTTGCCCCTGGTTCAAATTTACAGTACTGCCATCACTTTAGCTTTTGGCAAATTACGATTTTACTCTAGTAAAAATACAACTTTCCCTCAATTAAAATTTAAAATATTGCCACTGTTTTAGTTTAAACTATAAAAGTGTTTTGTTTTAATTGGTTGATTTAATTGTTTTTCGTGTCAATGAGCTGCCTAACACTCGTATTCGGCCATCGCCCCGCAACGCGGGCGGGGCATCAACTAGTTTTAAACATGGGTGAATGAAAAGCATTTTCTACACATTCGCTTCAACTTAGGGGTGTTCAGAATTCGTTTCGAATTCGAAAAATTTGAAATTCATTTAAATTCGATTCGATTATCAAGAATTCGTTTTGAATAAAAGAATTCGAATTCGATTCAATTCGAGTCAAGTAAATCGAATACGAATCGAATACGAATTTATAATTTTAAATTCGATTCGATTCGAAATTCGAATAAAAATTATACATTTTTATTTATTATTTTTATATATAATGTATATATAACTTTTATTAAGCTATACTATAAATTATTTTCAAAATTTTTTCCAAGTATTAAAATTACCCATTACCAAACCCACTACATGGCCCATAACTAAAACCTAAGTAACAAATCTATCAATAGATTTATAAATCTATAAATATTAACTTTCAATGTGGCGTGGTTATTCCCGACTTCTCGTTTTGAATTTTAGACTTATGGTACTTTATTTAGAACCTTTTAATGTGATATCGTGTTTTATGGCTGCTTTAAAATTTATGTTTTATTTTGATAGGTTTTACATGTTTCTAAAGAATCTGAATTAAATCGAATTTATTCGAATTCGATTTGAATTCGAATTTTTAATCGAATACGAATTGGGTTTTTTATTCGAATATGAATTCGAATCGAATTCGGTAAGTTTTAATCGAATTTGAATCGAATACGAATTCAAGGGAAAATAAAAAATATTTGAATAATTCGATTTGAATAATTAGAAAATTCGATATTCGATTCGATGAACACCCCTACTTCAACTATTCTATGAGGGAAAATTTGAGGGAATAAACTATAATAAAACAACACCTATTTTCTGTTTTCTGCACATGCTTTTAGATATCATGTTTTAAATTAGTTATTCCATTTAGTTTGTTCATTAAACAATAAAAAGATAAAGAGATTTTGAAACCAGACGGATTTGAATCGGTCTGTTTAATTTTAGGATGTGACGAACTAAACCGATTCGTGCCAAATATTCTATTTGTCGGGGTTAGTTTATAATTAATTAAGCAGACAAATTTAAATACGTTTTCAATGTTTGTTAATATTAAAAGAAATAATGGTGATGTGTTTATTGGATTTTTTTATACAACAAAAAGCTTCAAAAATGACCAAGCACTGGTGGCAAACTAGAACTTTTCAACTGGGATCACAAACCGAAAACACATTTTTTGACTGTTGCTTCAATAATTCTATGGGGAAAAACTTAAGCAGTTAAATTATAAGAAAACAACGTTTGATACCTATATTAGAACCTTTCTACTTCATAACAGGCTTTTAGATAAGACGTTTTAAGTTGCTCATATTATTCCATTAATTTTGTTTGGTTAATAAACAAAAGGGAGTAGCGGCGCAGCTTGTTGCCCGTTTACCATCTATCTCGATGTAAATTCATAACACGATAATTTACAAGGATTTATTTCTTTGTAATAACTTACATAAACAATAAACATATAGCTTTAAAAATATTTTAAGAATCAAACTGGGAATCTCTACTAGACCAGTCCCACCATACTCAGCGGACAATAGAAAAATCGATTTAATCGGTTTGTACATGGTAGTGAAACGAGACGGTGGGTATAAAAACGTGACATCCAACAACATTTGGGCAGTGGTGGCTAAAGATATGGGTTATGACTACAATGACGGTGAACTAATGAGAATTATATTTCCTATGTATCTGGATGTTTTGGTATATTGCTACAAAATCAAAACAATACAAGAGAATGTAATCGAAACGTCGCATTTTCTGTAGTTTCTTCATTCCATGCCAGTCACTTCCTGCAAACAAAGCATAATGGTGGGTTGTTGCTTCTTCGTCTGGTGCATCACCATCGCTTGTACATCTTTCTCGCCTGTTAGTGGATGGTCCTTCATCACTACTCATCACATTTTTTTCCATTACATTCTCTTGTATTGTTTTGAATTTGTAGTAATATACCAAAACATCCAGATACATAGCAAATATAATTCTCATTAGTTCACCGTCATTGTAGTCATAACCCATATCTTTAGCCACCACTGCCCAAATGTTGTTGGATGTCACGTTTTTATACCCACCGTCTCGTTTCACTACAATATACAAACCGAGTAAATCGATTTTTCTATTGTCCGCTGAGTATGGTAGGACTGGTCTAGTAGAGATTCCCAGTTTGATTCTTAAAAACCATTCTAACATTTCTTCGAACTTTATTTCTAATTCATGTTTATACTTAAAAACGAATTCCACATCCTCTAACATGTCTAACAGGGACTTACAGTTGGAGAAATCATGAAATTCCATTGCACGAATGATCATGACATTCCAATCTGGTTCTAGTGATGATAAATGCAAATTTTCGAAATAAGTATTTAAATAATCCGCCTTGTATTCTTCATGTATGGAACCATGACTAATCACGTTTCGTTTTTCTTTTTCTCCTAATTCTTCTTCCTTTGTTAATCCAATAATTTCATTCTTAGTGTCCGAACCAGGGGTACTAAACATAGGATAGATCTTACACTTTTCTCCATTTACCTTAATCGTGTATCTTGTAACACTAACTGATCCATGCTTAAAACATTACGATCTAATTCAGGGGTATAAAATACACTTTGGATTCGCAATGACTCATTCCCTAACAGAAGGGGTAAGGTCCCAAAAACCTTGCTTCAAGTATTTGGGACACCTTGCGCGACCGCGCATGTCACACCCCAAATTTTCACGTGTCACCGGTGGGCCCGGTAGGGGAGTATCGTGACGTGGTTGGCAACATCATAGTCAAACAACACAATATATAAATGCACAGCGGAAGCAAAAGATAATTATTACAATCCGAAATAGTGTAACATCAAAGTATTACAACGGAAGTAAGGATCCACAGGCGGATCTTAAAACAACAAAAGAAATTATCAGACTAATGGCTTATGTGGAGGAGTTGCAAATTCCTCATCTAACAAGTCCTGAGCAGCTTCCAGCCTATTATGTACTTGTACCTGTCACTTAGACTTTGGAAAATACGTCAGTTTTCACTGGTAAATACACTCAACTGACTCATTTGAAAAGGGTTTAAGAAAATTGGTTTAGGTGCACAAGGCACGAAAATATATTGACACTTTGATTAAAATGCTCAAGTCAATATTAATCTTTTATACTTGGGACAAACTATATCTCATGTTATCAGTTTTACATAACTTGCTCTACATACGGGGCCCGGTTCTATGCCGGTTCAAGATTAACCGACACACCACTATTCCCCTATTGGGAATCCCTTATTGGGTATAATTAATTAATTAGCATATAGCATCTGTCAGGTGTATGCCTACACCCCGTGCTTAAGTCGTGGCCATTGCAATTTAATGAGTCAAGGATATCCAGGACACGGTCGCATTAATCCCCAATGTTTCAGTCAAGCAATACGAATTAAAAACAGGTTATTTGGATTTCCCGACTCATTGGTCTTCGAATCCCATACCTGACCATGCGGTATTTATATTACCGTATCCCAAGCCCATAATAGGGAAAATAAGTTAAGAGTATTTACCTGAGCTAGCTCCTGTCTTAAATAGCAAGAATTATAATAACTCAGCCGTATTCACTTAAGTAAGTGTAGGTACAATTTACCGGAAGGCTCTAGTCTGGAATGATGGTATAAACAACCAATTAGAATACTAACGTGTCTTTAATTAAGCCTAAGCTTAGACCGGTTAGTCTTAAGGAAATATACGGTTCAAACACATGATTAAGCGAAGACCGGAATAGAATGTGTTTTAGACCCGACAAGTTTGGAGACTTGTATAATATGGGTATATTATACACATTCTGGATTTTGAGATAATAACGATAAGGTTTGACCCGTTTCGGCTAATTTATGTAAACTAGTTACATAAACCGAACCGAACGCGTATGAAGCGTAACGGGTAACCATAAGAGTCCTAAACAGGTTTCCTAAGTTAACATGCCTTAAATATGTTGTGATATCAGTAGGATACCTTCCATTATGCCCAAAACGAGTTTAATCTCATATTAAGCCCCATAGGGGTATTTTGGTCATTTTAAAGATTATAAAAGGAATTAATTTATCTTCTATGATCCGGGTCTGATTAAATCAGTAAAAATGGTTTATTTTAACAGGTTATAACATTTGGTTATAAGTCTTATATGCCAAAATAGTTTCAAACCCAAACTATGCGTATAATACGCGTATAAAGCCGTTTTAAGCGACGTACAGGTTAAAATAGGATTCTATGTTTTCTGATCATTTAAACAGGCTCAAAACACTTCATTTATTATTTAAAATCAGTAGCAATTGGATTTGTATCAAAAGAACTTGTAAAACTCATTTTATACCCGAAAAGGGCATATTCGGTATTTACCGAATTAAGGCGCTAAACCTAGCTTATGATCAGTTTAAAAATAATTAAAAATCTTCAAAAATCCTAAAATATTATTTAACATCAGTGGGTAAAAGTTTTGGTGTCAAAAATTTGGTTTAGATAGGCTTTATGCTAATGACGTCGTTTAATTAATAAAAGTGTTTATAATTACGTCATTAAGCATAACTCCTAATCTAGACTTCCGATTGATGTGAAAATTTACAGACATGTTTAATAATCAGTAACTAAGATTATTTTACTTTCATATCTCCAAAAATCTCGTTTTATGGCTATAAGGGTAATATGGTCATTATTTAGGCAATTAACGGAACCGTCGGACAAACGAGGTTTCAAGTGGTATAAACGCAGAGGGTTATACACACATGTAACTAGGTCCTAATGGAACTTTAAGGCATGTCTAAACCTATATAAATCGGGTCAGAATCGAAGTCAAAGCAGAAAGTCAAACTATGCGACTTTCGGCTCCGAATCGGTTCAAAACAGAGAGTTGTCGAATCAAACAAGCTTAAACAAGTTTTTATACTTATTTGCAGGTTATATGCATGTTAAAACAGATTACACGTCTTCTGGATCATTAATTACAGGTTTAATGATTCTGTTGACTTTTTCGGAATAAGTTTGACTCGACAAACGACATAGTTAGGATTTGAATCAGTGGGTGCTCTTTTAGGGGTTAATTGTCTACATAAATACCAACTTATAACATCTTTCGCTTCGACAAAACTCTGGACCGTTTATGATTTATTGTAAAGTCAAACCGTAGTTACGACGGTTTGATTTCTAGGCTATAAACTAAGCATAACCCAAACAAGAAGGATCAAGGGTACTTACATACGTCTAAAGAATGATTTGGAAAGCTTATATCAGTTCTTGAGCTCCTCTAAAAGTCCAGAAGTTGAAATGTGCAAGTATGTTGCAATATGAGACTTTATAAGAACTTTGATCTTTCACAAATTGATGCCAAATGAGTGAAGTAATGATCCAAGATCAGTACATATACCCAAAATAAGTTATAAACCACTTTAGGCAGCCCATAGAATCGAAATACCATGATTAAAGTCGGTTAGAACATGCAAACAGGCACCTGCCTGTTTTTTCTGCATCTGCAGGTCTGACGCGGGCCGCCTCACATTTTGTTAAATCTCACGCGGGCCGCCTGAGCCTTGTGTTCAGGTTTCCCATTTTTCTTTAATTGCATTTTGGCCCTTGGTCCCCCGAAAGGTCGTTTTCGAGTTGTTTCTTGCATTAAGAGGCTTTATATTTGACATATGGGGGCTTTAATACTTATACCCACTTTGTCAAGTCCTCGGGTAACTTTGTGATCACCCGAAAAGCCCTAATTTTCTATGTTGACGATTCTAACCCTCACACACGAATTTTATCATAACTTTCTCATATGATAACGAAACTTGGTGAAATTTTTATGGTGCATTCTAGTGAGCATAATTAATCGTTACAAGGCTTCGGGTTTGCTATAAGGTCACTCAGAGGTATATCTTTAACATGTTGACACATTTAACCCCTGTAGTTTGTAATCTTTCACTTTCTTTCACAATTCGCTTCGTATGATCCATGATCCATTCGTTTAAGGTTATAAACATCATGTAGGGTTATTATAAAGTATATTTATTCATTGTTGACACTTTGAACCCTTATATTTTCACAGTTTCATTGTTTGTCAACTTTAGTCCTTCAAGGACATTCTTTCATACGTTCAAAGGTTATGACACGTGTCAAGACATTATAGGACGTAAATTTTCGGGGTGTTACATCCTCACCCCCTTAAAAGAAATCTCGACCTCGAGATTTGTTAAAATGCTGGAAGTACTCTTTGTCGCATAAGGGACTTAACTTTTATAGCATATCTGGAGTCTTTCCAAGCTCCCATAGTGGCTCTTATATTAGGCGTATGTATCCTTTTGGAGCTTCTTGACATGTCGATCCTCAATCGATACAGGATGCTCATCACATCATAATTCTGCATATCATTATGTGATAGTGCTTCTTGACTTATTGGCGGAACACATCCTCCAGTCACTATTGTGCAATGTATTGCGAGCTCCGTCGAACTCCTTAAGTAGGTTTTAGCTTACAAGCTACTTGATCTTGATACATTCAATTTCCTTCGAATGATTTCCATATATTCAGAGCTTAACTAGCCTGATAATTTCACAAATTTGGTACACCCTTCCTGGGTGATATCTTTTGTTAAACCATATTCCTTAACAAGAACTTAGGAAGTTTGCTATTTTCATAACTCCTCGATTTTCTTGCCATATACTGGCAACCTACAATCGATTATGGATTTATATAATCTTATTTGTTGTCCCCCAGGCAACTTTCAGATCTTGATAATTGGACTTACCAATTCTCTATCTAACATTAGACATTTAACATTCCATCTATACAAGGTCTCCAAAGGAGTAGCCTTAATACTTACATATCCATTATTATAGAAAAGCTTATTCTTAAGGTGAGATGGTTATTCCAACCACTGCTTAGCTAATGTTTAGGGAAAAGCTAATCCTTGCCGTTAGTCGAATAGATCGACGATCCTGGGCAGTTGATGGCAAATTCTTAATCGTTGCCTAATTAGGGTGGCGGTGATAATGCATAAGCAAAATGAACCGTCTTTCATACTTAACTATACCGGATTCCCAGGATATTGAGTTAGGCTATATGAACCCTTTATTTTAAACTTAGTTAATCAGGGTTTCGATTCTTCCAATGATGGTACTAACCGTCTTGGAGATTTCATAATAACACAGCCTTAAACGGAATTTAAACCTTAACTCTACCTGTCTCTCAGGAGGTAAACAGGGTAGTTCTTATAAAGAAAATAATCATGACACATAGAGATGTCATAGTTGTCCGTGTTCTCAGGCTTTGGTTCACCTATCGATGTCGGTGTCAGATAAATGACACATTCACTTTACAAATGTAAGGGTGCCCTAAGTAGAGATACTTATAGGGACATTTTATATTGGATATCTTCTTTGAATACTACTAGTCGACTTTAGTACGATATGACCATTGGGATGTCTCAGGGGTTCCATGCATTAAACCTCCATACTGATCAGGCATGGAAGCAATCTATGGGACACACTAAGATACGCCAATCCTCATATGACACTTTTATCAAACATAGTTTGGCATTCGCAGGCGATAGAAAACAATGAGAAAATAAAATAAAATAATAATATATATTGTCGTACTCTTTTTGGGGAAGAGTACTCCAGATTCTTATGAAAGGATTATCTTCGAGGATGGGAGAGATGGTCATTATGGATTCCATTGGTAAGTTATACCTTACATTTAATATCTGGAGTTCTTATGAATGAAATCAAGAGTTTGCTAAGCTTATGGTTTGCTAAAGGTTTATTATCCCTTGCATTAATATAAAATACTTAGCAGACACTATCAATGCTAAATGGTAAGGGACGTACCTAATGCTATTATCGATGCGCACTGTCTCTGGCATTCAACCGGTAGTCCAGGTGTTTCCTTTCTTATCCTTCCCAGACTTAGCTGCTCCTCTCTTGGCAGCCTTAGGGCAATTAGTACTGATATGCCCCTTTTCGCCACAGCTGAAACAGTTTGCATCTTTTATGTCCCTACATTCGTGGGACTGGTGGCCAGCTCTTTTACAGATGCCACATTGCTTTATCTTTTGGTTTAATCGACACTGTCCCCAATGTCTTCTTTTGCAGGTTTTGCATGTAGGCTTTTTGTTGGAATCCTGTTGGTTATTGTTGAACTCGGATTTGCTCTTCTTAGGATTCTGAGAGTTATCCTCCTCCCTTTGTCTTTTCTCATTAGTTTCATTCTTGATCGACTTTTGTCTCACTATATCTAGAGTGAGAGACAAGGATAGTTCTACAGCTGATCTGTAGTTGATTGGCCTTGAAGCCTTAACATTCCCTTTTATTTCTGGTGCCAAACCACCGATGAAACGCGCAATGCGTTTTGGTTCCGGGGTAATTAAATAGGGTACCAGTCTAGATAGGGAGTTGAAGTCGGTAACATATTGCTGACAATTTAGGTTTTTCATTGTGAGGGTCAGAAAATCTGTCTCCACCTTTTCCACTTCGTGTTGGGGACAGTAGTTCTCTTTGATAAGGTCCACAAACTTGGACCATCCCATATGGTATAAGGGAATTTTCCCTGTGGACTGCATCATGGCCCTCCACCATACAAGAGCCTCTCCCTTGAAAGATTGTGAAACAAATTTTACTACGTCCTTATCAGCACAATCACGGATGTCCACAACCGTTTCCATTTCCTCAAGCCATTCCATAGCATCAATTGCTCCTTTTTCGCCATTGAAATCTCTGGGTTTGCATGAGACTAAATATTTGTAGGTGCACCCGCCTTCAGTTGAACGGGGCTTATCATAGAGTACTAACTCCTGAGGTTTACTCTTTTCATCTGAAGAGTGAACGGAGCTCTCCTTACGAGCTGATGTATGTGTTTCCGTATGGACCTTTGAGTGAGTGACACTCAGTTCCTTTTTGTTCTCAAGGATCTTATCCACAACTTCACTAATTGCTGCGCTAATCAAGGCCTGAAGAGTAGTGCCACTAACATTTATATTTATATTTGCATCCTTGTTTTTAGCCGCAGTACTGTTGTGTGTTTCGTCGGAAACCTCCATTCTGGAGCTTTGGTACTAAACACCAAAAATAACATATGCTTAGATACAAACTAGTATGGAATCATCGTACTGGATGATTTATAAACCATGGTATTATTAAATCATAATGGCTGTTAGGTTTATAACTCCCTTATAGTTTGCTACTAGAAAGTATGACAATTATATTTAGCCTAGGTCAAAAGGACCATCAATTGTGTTTAAGGTTTGGACCAAGTCCATTACCTTTTGACAGGGAATTTCAATGTCACAATTGTCTTTGTCACAACGACAATCTTTAGATATTTGGAAGGCTTGTCACGAAGAACATTAATAATCATAGGCACGAAGGCCTTGTCACAAAGGACTTATAAGAATATGGCACTTAAGGCATTAATATATAAGCCGCAATTTTATCGGATTAGAGATCTTAAGGTTCGAACATAGTTCTTCACCTTTGGATAGAGAGTCAAAGACTACAGCCGTCACTTCTTTGGAAGGTAATTTATTTTGCCACAAAGGCTAGTCAATGGACATAATTCTGATTAACCGGAAAATGGTGAGCTTCAGAGGAGTCAGCCGTGGTGAAGCTTTGAAGGCTACTAATCCAAGTAGTAATAATTTGTTTAATTATAGGGAATCGTCAAATTTTGATGATTAATTAGCCATGGTGTAGCTCAACCATATAGACCAATAGATAGTATTAAATTTATTTGATTATGCTTGGCCTAGGCTTTTAGATAAACCATCTTTGGCGTTTATACGGAATATGATCCTTAATATTTATTAGACAGGGGACATAAGTCACGACTGTCAATGTCGTACCGACATTTTATATAGCATAAGGGCTTGTCCCAATTTGTCACAAGGGGAAAAATCTAAAACATAATCAATGATTCCTTTGGATCGGAAAATTTCATAGTTCATTGTCTTGACAAGAATTTATGAAATAAAAACTATCTTTTCATGTATACACCTTTTCCCGTAGATATACATCCCAAATGGATGTTTTGATGCGTACATCATTTTCGACGTTTACCAGCCATAATTCCTATTGATCATTTACACTAAATAAGGGATTTGGAAAAATTCTTAATATAAAGATGACAAGTGTGATTTTTATAGCATCACGTTTGTCGGGAGTGTTAACACATTTTCAGATGTTAACAAGGATCTGAATCTCTTTTTAAACAGGTTTTACCATCTTAGCTAGGTCTTCAATGACATTCAAGCTAGGTCAAACCTTTTAAGATTCTCTTTTAAAATCCATATTGGCAGGAAAGGAATGATATTTATTTTATTCAGGATTTTTATCATGAATCCTAATTTATAAGTTAGTAATAGCACAAATGGCCTAGTCGCGTAGACAAGTTTAATTTATAAGCCATGATTTCAGAGAATCAAAGCATGACGGTATTGCTGGCACAACAGGCCTAGTCACAAGGACATTTATAAATTATAAGCTATGATTTCAGGGAATCAAAGCATGAAGGTTTGAACCTAGTTCATTACCTTTACCTGACAGGGAGTCATCACTACCACTGTCTTTTGGTTCATATGGAAATGAACAGGGCCTGTAGGCGCTATATTACCACGTATGGTCAAAATGTGATCATCTCAAGTGATGATCTAAACCCATGATTCAGAGATCATTACATTGGGTTAGGAATCTTTTGAAGAATCCATTAATAAGAATGACGTGTGTGATTTTAATGAATCACGTCTGTCAGGAGTGTTAACATATTTACAGATGTTAACCGGGATTCGAATCTTTTAAACAGGTCTTACCATCATGGCCCGGCCTTAAAATGACCCGAAGGCTAGGTTTCACTCTTAAGATTCTTCTTAATATTTAACGCAGAACAATCCTAAATTGAGGTGTTAAATATGGATCTGAATCTAATTATGGAACTACCATCTTGGCCCGGTCTTAAAATGACACGTGGCTAGGTCTTGTCCTTTCTAGATTTTGCCATTTTATAATAATGGTAGATCTTATAAAATGAATGTTTGAGTGAAAAAAAAAATAAAGTTAATTATTCCACTATAAAATTAAAAAAACAGATGTGCCCTAGACGGGACTTGAAAGGAATAGTGTTGTCCTCAAAGGAACTGAAAGGTAATTATGTCCTTATAAGGACTATTAAGGAAACGATTTTTAGCAAAAGGAGTTTCTTCCTCATTTTATTTCTGAATGCTTTTTCCTTGGTTGCACGTTTCATCCTGGCCGTTGTACGAAGGTCAGCAATTTAAAGCTCCAGGTGTGGAGAATTCCTATTACGGCTTCTTCGCTTGGCGACGTATCCAATATATAAGAAAAATTGGAAGCAGAATTTCCAGATGAGGATTGAGAATATTCCTATGTTAAGTCTAGACTCAGAAGATTTAGGAATGTGCAATTGTGTCATTGAGATTAAACACAAAAGGTTAGTGTTTAATTCACTCAATGTTGGCTCTGATACCAACCTGTCACACCCCAAATTTCCACGTGTCACCGGTGGGCCCGGTAGGGGAGTATCGTGACGTGGTTGGCAACATCATAGTCAAACAACACAATATATAAATGCACAGCGGAAGCAAAAGATAATTATTACAATCCGAAATAGTGTAACATCAAAGTATTACAACGGAAGTAAGGATCCACAGGCGGATCTTAAAACAACAAAAGAAATTATCAGACTAATGGCTTATGTGGAGGAGTTGCAAATTCCTCATCTAACAAGTCCTGAGCAGCTTCCAGCCTATTATGTACTTGTACCTGTCACTTAGACTTTGGAAAATACGTCAGTTTTCACTGGTAAATACACTCAACTGACTCATTTGAAAAGGGTTTAAGAAAATTGGTTTAGGTGCACAAGGCACGAAAATATATTGACACTTTGATTAAAATGCTCAAGTCAATATTAATCTTTTATACTTGGGACAAACTATATCTCATGTTATCAGTTTTACATAACTTGCTCTACATACGGGGCCCGGTTCTATGCCGGTTCAAGATTAACCGACACACCACTATTCCCCTATTGGGAATCCCTTATTGGGTATAATTAATTAATTAGCATATAGCATCTGTCAGGTGTATGCCTACACCCCGTGCTTAAGTCGTGGCCATTGCAATTTAATGAGTCAAGGATATCCAGGACACGGTCGCATTAATCCCCAATGTTTCAGTCAAGCAATACGAATTAAAAACAGGTTATTTGGATTTCCCGACTCATTGGTCTTCGAATCCCATACCTGACCATGCGGTATTTATATTACCGTATCCCAAGCCCATAATAGGGAAAATAAGTTAAGAGTATTTACCTGAGCTAGCTCCTGTCTTAAATAGCAAGAATTATAATAACTCAGCCGTATTCACTTAAGTAAGTGTAGGTACAATTTACCGGAAGGCTCTAGTCTGGAATGATGGTATAAACAACCAATTAGAATACTAACGTGTCTTTAATTAAGCCTAAGCTTAGACCGGTTAGTCTTAAGGAAATATACGGTTCAAACACATGATTAAGCGAAGACCGGAATAGAATGTGTTTTAGACCCGACAAGTTTGGAGACTTGTATAATATGGGTATATTATACACATTCTGGATTTTGAGATAATAACGATAAGGTTTGACCCGTTTCGGCTAATTTATGTAAACTAGTTACATAAACCGAACCGAACGCGTATGAAGCGTAACGGGTAACCATAAGAGTCCTAAACAGGTTTCCTAAGTTAACATGCCTTAAATATGTTGTGATATCAGTAGGATACCTTCCATTATGCCCAAAACGAGTTTAATCTCATATTAAGCCCCATAGGGGTATTTTGGTCATTTTAAAGATTATAAAAGGAATTAATTTATCTTCTATGATCCGGGTCTGATTAAATCAGTAAAAATGGTTTATTTTAACAGGTTATAACATTTGGTTATAAGTCTTATATGCCAAAATAGTTTCAAACCCAAACTATGCGTATAATACGCGTATAAAGCCGTTTTAAGCGACGTACAGGTTAAAATAGGATTCTATGTTTTCTGATCATTTAAACAGGCTCAAAACACTTCATTTATTATTTAAAATCAGTAGCAATTGGATTTGTATCAAAAGAACTTGTAAAACTCATTTTATACCCGAAAAGGGCATATTCGGTATTTACCGAATTAAGGCGCTAAACCTAGCTTATGATCAGTTTAAAAATAATTAAAAATCTTCAAAAATCCTAAAATATTATTTAACATCAGTGGGTAAAAGTTTTGGTGTCAAAAATTTGGTTTAGATAGGCTTTATGCTAATGACGTCGTTTAATTAATAAAAGTGTTTATAATTACGTCATTAAGCATAACTCCTAATCTAGACTTCCGATTGATGTGAAAATTTACAGACATGTTTAATAATCAGTAACTAAGATTATTTTACTTTCATATCTCCAAAAATCTCGTTTTATGGCTATAAGGGTAATATGGTCATTATTTAGGCAATTAACGGAACCGTCGGACAAACGAGGTTTCAAGTGGTATAAACGCAGAGGGTTATACACACATGTAACTAGGTCCTAATGGAACTTTAAGGCATGTCTAAACCTATATAAATCGGGTCAGAATCGAAGTCAAAGCAGAAAGTCAAACTATGCGACTTTCGGCTCCGAATCGGTTCAAAACAGAGAGTTGTCGAATCAAACAAGCTTAAACAAGTTTTTATACTTATTTGCAGGTTATATGCATGTTAAAACAGATTACACATCTTCTGGATCGTTAATTACAGGTTTAATGATTCTGTTGACTTTTTCGGAATAAGTTTGACTCGACAAACGACATAGTTAGGATTTGAATCAGTGGGTGCTCTTTTAGGGGTTAATTGTCTACATAAATACCAACTTATAACATCTTTCGCTTCGACAAAACTCTGGACCGTTTATGATTTATTGTAAAGTCAAACCGTAGTTACGACGGTTTGATTTCTAGGCTATAAACTAAGCATAACCCAAACAAGAAGGATCAAGGGTACTTACATACGTCTAAAGAATGATTTGGAAAGCTTATATCAGTTCTTGAGCTCCTCTAAAAGTCCAGAAGTTGAAATGTGCAAGTATGTTGCAATATGAGACTTTATAAGAACTTTGATCTTTCACAAATTGATGCCAAATGAGTGAAGTAATGATCCAAGATCAGTACATATACCCAAAATAAGTTATAAACCACTTTAGGCAGCCATAGAATCGAAATACCATGATTAAAGTCGGTTAGAACATGCAAACAGGAACCTGCCTGTTTTTTCTGCATCTGCAGGTCTGACGCGGGCCGCCTCACATTTTGTTAAATCTCACGCGGGCCGCCTGAGCCTTGTGTTCAGGTTTCCCATTTTTCTTTAATTGCATTTTGGCCCTTGGTCCCCCGAAAGGTCGTTTTCGAGTTGTTTCTTGCATTAAGAGGCTTTATATTTGACATATGGGGGCTTTAATACTTATACCCACTTTGTCAAGTCCTCGGGTAACTTTGTGATCACCCGAAAAGCCCTAATTTTCTATGTTGACGATTCTAACCCTCACACACGAATTTTATCATAACTTTCTCATATGATAACGAAACTTGGTGAAATTTTTATGGTGCATTCTAGTGAGCATAATTAATCGTTACAAGGCTTCGGGTTTGCTATAAGGTCACTCAGAGGTATATCTTTAACATGTTGACACATTTAACCCCTGTAGTTTGTAATCTCTCACTTTCTTTCACAATTCGCTTCGTATGATCCATGATCCATTCGTTTAAGGTTATAAACATCATGTAGGGTTATTGTAAAGTATATTTATTCATTGTTGACACTTTGAACCCTTATATTTTCACAGTTTCATTGTTTGTCAACTTTAGTCCTTCAAGGACATTCTTTCATACGTTCAAAGGTTATGACACGTGTCAAGACATTATAGGACGTAAATTTTCGGGGTGTTACAGCGCACTAGTCCTACAAAGGGAACTTAGAAAGAAAATGATGGTCAAACACCTATGCGCCAAAAGGAGACTAACAAATCCTTGCGCCGATCTCCATAGCAAACAGGATTAAAATCCTAGCAAAAACTTCCGCATAGATAAAATCCAGAATCGGATAAAAATAACTTCTCTGATACCATACGATGGACATAAAAAAGAGCCACACAGGATTACAGCTGTATTCTTCTAGAAGGCTCCATCGTGCACCACCAATCGGTTATAACCGAATGGCCACGCGGCATCATCCCAGGCTCTCTCAAAGCCATGCACTTGCCCACTTTCCACATGGCAACACCCCAGCCGTTGATCGAGATCGCGATCCGTGTGCTCACACACTCGTTAACGATTAACGAAGGGAAAAAATAACCGCTTACGGAAGAAGCACTTTCAGTCAACTTTTCACCAACAGGTTTTCCCGCCCATACTTCGGCTATAAATAGAAGAATAGTTCAGGTATAATTCTCAAGTTACATTCACTTCACTTTCACTTCTTCTTCTTCATCAAAACATATACTTATTCTCACGCCGGAGGGTGGTCACGGAGAGAACCTCTATTCTCCCTGTGGCGAGTCTAACGACTGTTGTTTTGCAGTGATTGTTAGAGGAAGAAGATCATTCACCCACGAGTCGAACAAGGAGATTTAACCCCTTTTATGTAGATTCAAACCCCCTGGTTCAGTTGATTCCGGTCAATTAAACCAGTGTTTCTTCATTGGCGCCCACCGATTTCTCAGTTCTATTCATTTCTTCTCGTTTCAATTCGTTTTCTCTTCATTCTCTGTTTCATATGGCAGAGAATTCGGCAATTCACCCATCAAGTCCTCGATCTGAAATAAGGGGTACGGAAACCCAAGGTATCCAGATCGACGGAATCATGGGCAACGTAAACAGCAATAGAAGTTATCTGGAAGAAAAGGGCCCCGTGGTACATATGGGAGTTCGTAATCGTCCAGATCTACTCCCAGAGGAAACCCCAGAATACTGGTTCACTAGGTTCCAGAACGCTATGAACCAAATTTTTGCACCAAGCGTCAGATCTGAGTTAATTAAACAACAGATCTGATACTCAAGAAGTAAGCAAGGGAAAATTTGGCATTACAACGTTGGACCCATAGTCAGCTTGTCAATGGGACATCCAACTCAGTAGCCAAGAAGACATAGTACGAAAATCAGAAGATACCAATCACCAAGAAATCAAACCAAGGCAGATAAATATGGTACAAGGAGGTCCTTCACGAAGGCCAAACAAACGAAGCCATAATCAGCATTGGCGAGAGCAACAAGTATTCTTCCCTGTTGTCCCCGGAGGTCCTCAGGAAGAACGTCGAGTAATTATCACCGGAATTTTCGGCCATTACCGAACTGATTATATGTTCATAGATCCAGGAAGTTCAATGGATATAATCTATGAACAATGTTTCAAACAACTTGACCCAGAAGATAAGGCACGCTTAAAACCAGTCGATTTTCCTCTCACTGGTTTCTACAACGAAGCTGTTTTTCCGCTGGGTCAAATCGTTTTTCCTGTGACTCTCTCAGATGGCAAACACTCGCGCACTGTCAAAGTTAATTTCATGGTTTTGCCGGCAACGTCGCGTCATGATGTACTACTGGGGAGACGATCTCAGAGAGAATTCAGCATGATTACCTCCATACCACACGCCGCTTGCGGTTTTCCGACGGAAACCGGGGTAGCAATTTTGTATTCCAGCAAGGAAGTTATGTATGTGGACGATGAACCACCAGCAAAGGTTGCCAAACCTTCAACAACAAACGAACCAGAAAAATGGGTTCTCAACGAGGAGCATCCAGAACATACCATCTTATTAGGGCACGCCATCTCCTCGGCAATCCGGATAAAGTTGAAGGAATTACTCTCCAACAACATGGACATCTTCGCTTGGTCCCCAGCGGACATGACTGGAGTACCACGAGACATAGCGCAACACTGTTTAAATGTCCGACCTTCAGCAGAACCCGTCACGTAAGGAAGGCGAAGTCACAGCACAGAAAAAGCAGAAGCAATGAACGAACAAGTAACAGAATTGCTTAACGCTGGGATCCTACGCGAAGTACAGTACCAAACCTGGGTAGCTAACCCAGTAATGGTACAAAAACACATTGGCGGGTGGCGCATGTGTGTCGACTTCAAAGACCTTAACAAAGCTTGCCCGAAAGACTGTTATGCACTCCAGGAAATAGACAAGAAAGTCGACTCTCTAGCATCCTTCCGATGGAAGTGTTTTCTAGACTGTTATAAAGGCTACCATCAAGTACAGATGAAAGAGGAAGATGAAGACAAAACTGCTTTCCGTACAGATAAAGGTATATTTTGCTATACAAAAATGCCTTTTGGTCTCCGCAATGCAGGGGCTACTTACCAACGCCTGATGGATAGAGTTTTCGGAGAAGACATTGGAAAAACAGTGGAAGTGTACATGGATGACCTCGTCATCATGAGCCAAGAAGAAGAAACCATGCACGCAAACATTCAGTGCACGTTCGACTCTTTGCGCAACGTCAATCTAAAACTGAACCCAACAAAGTGCTCCTTCGGAATGGAGGAGGGCAAATTTCTAGGGTTCATAGTAACCAGAGATGGTTTCAAGGTCAATCCGGAGAAAGTAGAGGCCATCCAACTAATTCCATCGCTAGCAACAGTTAAAGAAATGTAGCGACTCGCAGGTCGATTAGCGGCACTAAACAGATTCTTGGCAAAGCACGCTGCGAAATCTTATCCGTTCATTAGCACGTTGCGCAATTGGGCCAAGAAGAGCCATTTTCAATGGACACCAGAGGCGGAGAAAGCCTTCAAACAAATGAAGGAATGTCTGATCCAGTTACCAACTTTAACAGCGCCACGAGAGGAAGAACCGCTAATCCTATATCTGTCCGCAGCAGAAGTAGCAGTTGGCGCGGTATTAATGGTAGAAAGAGATGGCATTCAAACTCTGATATACTACATTAGTAAGATGCTAACTGGCCCAGAGACACGCTACTCTATGATAGAAAAACTCGTCCTCGCACTGGTACACGCGTCACGAAGACTGCGCCGGTATTTCTCTGGCCATATTATTACAATACTCACTAATTATCATCTGGGTCAAATCCTGTCTAAACCCGATGTCGCGGAGCGTTTGGCCAAATGGGCCATCGAGCTAGGAGGATACAACATCCTATACAGACCCCGACCAGCAATTAAAGGACAAGTATTGGCAGACTTCGCCACCGAAGTTCCTGTCGACAAAATACAAGAATGCGAGGCAATCCAAAACCCTACTCCAGTGTTCGACGATAGAGTTTGGACGCTACACACCAATGGTGCCTCCAACGATGACGGTGGAGGCGCAGGCCTTCGACTGGTTAGCCCGGACAACCACGAGCTCACAAACGCGATACGCTAAGATTTCAAAAGTACAAACAATGAGGCAGATTACGAAGCATTTCTTGCGGGCCTCCGTCTGGCACTTAAAATGGGTGCAAAGAACCTCGAACCATGAGCAAGTTAATGGTTACTATGACGCTAAAGGCGAAGCGATGGCTTTATATTTGGAGCAAGCACGAATGCTTATCAACCATTTCCAAACATTCAAGATGGTCCATATCAATAAAAGTGAAAATAAACATGCAGACGCATTGAGCAAACTGGCCGCCACCAGTTCAAACATCTCGCAAAGGAAGTCCGCATTGAGGTATTATCTAACCCATCCGTCCCCCTAAGGCAAGTGAACATCATCGAGATCGGGGATCCATCCTGGATGTCCCCGATTATTACATACTTGCAGCATGGCAAACTGCCAGAAGGAAAAGCGGAGACTAGAAAAATCCAGCACAAAGCGCTGAACTACGAAATGGCAGACGGTATCTTATACCGGAAATCATTTATGGGTCCACTTCTACGCTGTGTCGATAAGATGGATGCGCAATATTTAGTCAGAGAAATTCACGAAGGATTATGTGGGATTAACGTCGGACCACGCATGGTAGTGGCGAAGATCATGAATGCAGGCTATTATTGGTCGGGAATGCATGTTGTGACAACTCGTATTTCCAAACTTAACTGTGTGCGTATGTACCGTATGTGAACATTATGTGACTATGTAAATTTAATGATTTAGTGGAATGCTATGTTGCTATGTTTTGTGGTTATGTGTAATACACGTATGTACGTAATATGAACACACAACACAACCCAACCGCACAAGTCTAATTCGATTACACAAGCCCATTCGGGCCACACTTTGGGTTCGGCCCACACCCACCTTGTGTCGCATAAACCATGAGGAAGAGTGTATACTCCTCATTTGTTGCAATCTCATAATACACACCAAACCCTAGTGCTCTCTTCCTTCTCTATTGAAGCCGACGGCAACACATCCCTATTCCTCAAAGCTTCTTGTTCAGATTTCCTTTTCATTCTACTCAAACTGGTTAGTGTTTTACTATAGTTTGCTCCTTTACAATGTGTATCGATTTCCATGATTTCATGTTAAGCAATATTGTGATTGTTATGATCTCGTGTAATAGTTAGGGTTCTTGTTAATGAAACAAATCATGTTAGATCTTCTTGAGGCTTAGTACAAACGATTCACTAGAACGTTAATCTGATTATTTTTGAAACATGATGTGTTGATATGTTAATCGGCTCACATAAGTATATTAAACCGAACATGTGTCAATCGGATGTGATGTGCCTATATTTGAATGATTGTTGTGTAGATAAACATGGCATTAAATCAAGAGAATTGGATGTTTGTTGGCTGATATCGAGGGATGTATGCATATGACTATATATCGGTTGTGATGTAACAGTTGTTGGCCATTTGTTGTGTTTCTTGGAAATGATAAATTGATAACATATGATGGATATGAATGTCTAGTAGGTTAATGATTGTGTCAGATCCACTAAAGAAGGGTAGGTCCAATAAGCATTAGAAATTATATAGTTGTTGCCATGCCTACATGTGATGGTATGATGACCATGTGAGGTGTACAAATTGATGGGTGCATGATATGAGAGGATGTTGTTGTTATTCAGAAATCGTTGATTGATTTTGTGAATTGAATGTTATGATAGATGATGATCATGATGAGAGGTTAGTTGGAATCCATATGAAATAATTGATAATTCATTTATTTAATTGATAATAGCATGTTGATCGATTATGGCATGACTAGGAAACTGTTAATTTAAATATTGCAAAGTAATTGGAAATTTAGTAACCGATTGCATGATTGAAGGAAAGATAATACTGATTTCCATAAATTGCGAGTAATAAGCCTGATCGCACAAGGCTTCCTAAGTCGCACAAGATTATATGAATAGCATGAATCGCACAAGTTGTTAAGTTGGGCCGGGTATACTTGTTGGGCTGGACTAGTTCGGATCGCACAAGTGATAGGATCGTACAAGCGGTCCGAATCGCACAAGACTTATGTCTATTTATTGGGCCGTGTATATGCTTATAGACTTATGGGGCTTCATGTTATTTGGGCCGGGTGATAAACGGAGTCGCACAACATGTTGTGGATCGCACAAGGCCGTGCTGAACGCACAACATGTTGGGCCGACTACTATTGGGCTATATCTTTCGGATCGTACAAGTTAGACATGATGGGTACTTGACTGTTATTGTTAAGGTGTTAACATGTATTACGTATTTTTCGTGATCAACCTGTGTTCATAATCTGTTATCTATGTGATACTTGTGTGCACTACTTGAAACCAAAACCTGACTTGTATTGGTAACCATGTTAGGACGTGGTTGACCACTAGCTGCTAGACTTGACCTTTTTGTGTTTCTGCCGAGCAAACCAAGGTGAGTTCACACTAGCCAAGGCATGGGATTCCCAGGGGTTGGGAATGGGATTGAATAACTACTCATACAACTATTACTATTAAACAAATTATTACTGTCCTCGGTTGAAGGGCACGTACGTAAAACCTACGTACAGTTATACTTACTACTGTCCTCGGATTGAAGGGCACGTACGTAAAGCCTACGTACACGATCTTAAGACCATCACCTCTATCAAAGGAAGTCCCTCAATTATCGACTTAATCGCCGAGGCCTAGGGCGAGCGGGTCATTAGTTAATAGCGCTATTAGGTCTAACAAACCTCACACCGTGCCAGTCGGACGGGCGTGTACTAATGGACTATAGGCAAAGGGTCAATGCTGATAGACATTGACTTAGGGCACCTCTTACATTTTCGTAGCAGTCGATACGCATGGTCTTGTAATATATGGGGTAGCCCCCACGGCCGAAATGCCAGATAACTATCATGGGGTAGCCCCCACGGCTGGATTGCCAGAATTAATGGGTTAAACAACTTACGTTTTCAAATATGGGGTAACCCCCACGGCAGGGATGCCAGTTAAAGGAACTATTTTGGAACAACTAAAACCAACATTCCACTGTGAACTCGCTCAACTTTGTTGTTGATTCGTTGCTACATGCCTTGCAGGTCATTAGGTACCCATGGAGCTTGCACAGGGAGGAACGGTCGTTGTGGGACATGGCAGTGGGTGCCATGCTGTTAAACATTACTTTATTCCATACTTAATATTTGCTATGGGTTTCACAATTATGCTTCCGCTAAACTTTTAACTATACTTTGGTTTTTGAACACCTTTCATATTGTTTGGTTGGATTATGTGTATTTACATGCATGTTCAATATGATTGGTGGCTTGATCTTGGTCAGTCATGCCTCCAAGCGGTGATACTCCGCGTGTGGGTTTTGGGGGTGTGACACATGTGGACACAGTAGACCTATTGCGCAAGTGCGCAGCATGTCAGCGCCACGCGCCAAAGACTCTCCGTCCGAAAAATCCTCTAGTTCCGGTCACCTCGGCCTGACCTTTTCAACAGTGGGGTATCGACCTTGTCGGACCATTCCCCGACGCGCCAGGCGCAGTCAAATTCATCGTAGTAGCAGTGGACTACTTCACCAAGTGGGTGGAGGCTAAGGCGTTAGCATCAACTACAGCAATGGTAATCCGCAAGTTCTAATGGGAACATATTATCTGTCGATTCGGGTTTCCATTACGCATCATTTCCGATAACGGCACGAACTTCGCATCGGAAGACCTCCAGAAATGGTTTAAGGAAATGAACATCTAGCATAGCTTCACCTCTGTGGCACACCCACAAGCGAACGGACAGGTTGAAATCGTGAATAAACAAATAGTGGATGGCATTAAGGCAAGGCTAGGGACCGGACGTAGGGGACGGGTGGACGAACTTCCTAGCATCCTATGGGCCCATCACACCATGCCAAAAACTAGTACAAGCGAAACCCCGTTCAGCCATGTATATGGTTCAGAGGCAGTAATACCGACGGAAATCGGTCTCCCATCACCACGCATGATCGCCATGGAAAAACAGGATAACGAACGGGAGCGAAGAATTGATCTGGACCTTCTCGAGGAAAGGCGCGAGAACGCAGCCATCGCAGAAGCCAGGTATAAATCAAAATTAGAGAAATATTACAACGCACGCGTCCGCGTATGCACTTTCGTTCCAGGAGATTTCGTCCCGCGCTACAACGAAGCGTCTAATGCAGAAAAGCCAGGGAAATTAGCACCCAAATGGGAAGGACCATACATTATCCATGAAGTCCTGGGCATAGGAGCGTATACCTTAAAAAGGCTTGACGGAACATGTCACACCCCAACCAATGGCGGAATCATTGGAGTGGGATTTGTTCAAGATTGCAAGAGACTTCATAACACTATTTGTGACAATATTTAATTCAACCGATTTCATTTCATAGATAAATTGTCAACAACATTACAAGAGAATCAAATAACAACATTGTTCAACATAACATTAACAAAATTGATACAACACTTTAAACCTAAACGTCTAAGTGAGTATCTAGGCATCTTTGCTATCCTTTTTCATAGCATCATAAATCATCAACCTGTAACATGTTTAAAATATAATTCAATGCAAAAGCAAAGGCGAGTATACAAGTTTAAGCATAAGTATAAGTATAAAAGTTTAAAAACGAATCCACATGGCAACTTAGTTTATACAAGATCAACCTAACATGGCATGCAATATTTCTAGCCAATCCTCCTGTTTACGCAATAATGATATAATTCAACATGACCACAAGTCTACGGGCGGTGCGTTACTCCTATAGCGCTATACATGTCAAATGGAGGCTCGTGAAAGCTAATGACTAAAACATATCACATAAGTATGGTCCACGTAAGCATCAAGTATCACAACATAGTATTCATGTATAAGGATTGTTTAATGCATTGCATAAAGAATAAGTTTAAGTGTGTTTTAAATAAGGTAACATGTTACACCCCAAAAAGTGGTAAACATAAAAAAAGGGTTGCGAGTATACTCACATAATTGCTAAGTCTTCCGATTATCCAAGTATGACGAGTTGATGAGATAGGAGGACGGAACACCGATGTCACCCTATAGGGCAAGTAAACGAAATTATGACGGAGGACATATATCGGAGTTAAGATGTACGTACATATTTAACATGGTTTATTTGACAATTCTAACTTTAACTCGTTAAAAGTGTTATAGAAGTGTTGTCAAAATAATAAATAAATATTTATATTTGTTATGACGAATAATATATATATATATATACACTAGACGAAAGCCTAATAGTTATATTTATATTTTTGACGAAAGGCATAATAAATGTATTTATATTTTGACGAAGGATATAATAAATGTATTTACATTTTGATGAAAAACATGATAAATGTATTTATATTTTGACGAAAATCAGGCAGAGTTTCCTCTGTTTTTGGACGATCCCGACAATCAAGGTGTCGATTAAAATTGTCAAAACTCAATCCAATAATTTCAACAATAATATAACTTTCGTCAACAACATACTAAGTATATAGTTTCCGCTAACAGTGTGCAAGTAGATTATCTTCGCCAAAAGCATTCAAAATACATAACTTGTGTTATTTAACGTACAAAATATATAATTTCGTTAACAAGGTATGTAGATATATAAAGTTTCATCAACAACGGTTATAAATTCGTATAAGTAACGTAAAGAAATTTGCGATGATAAAAGTATAGCGATCCGTGAGTTGACTGAGTTTGACCTCAGTTTGACTGAGTTGACCAGGCCGAAACTGACGTGACCCGAACCGAGGATTAACCGAAAGGCCCGCTGATTGTTTGACCGGTGTTGACCGTAGGTTGACCAGGTTTAACCATGCAGACTGGGGTTGACTGTGTGTTGACTGACTCAAAACCGAACCAAGTCTCGTCAACAGATCCGGAACGCGAGCCGTGAACCTGCTGTTGCCGGAACCGAACCGATCTGAACCATGACCGGGTTGACTGAAGTCAACCGGACTCCAACCCGAGACCTAAATTTGAACCGAGTTTAAACTACATGACTTGAACCGAATAAATTCAAAACTCATACCTGATCCGAGACTCAAATAGGAACCGGAACCGAGAATAAACGAGCCAGAACCTGGTGGAGCTGAACGTTGACCGGAATCGACGGGAGTTAACCGGAACTCGAGCCCGTGACCGGAGATTTCCAACCGGAACTCAAGCAAACAGTGAACTGAACCCGAACCGAAGCCGGACCTGAACTAGGCCGGGAACAAGCCGGATCGGAACCGACGTCCGCCGCTGCTGCGGCTCTTGTTCCTGTCGCGCCGCCACCGCCGTGGTGGCTGTCGGCTCTATTACAGAGTGAGAGAGAGGAGGTGAGCGGGATGGAGAGTGAGAGGAGTGATGGTAAAGGGGGTACCGGAGCTCGGCCGGAGCAGACCGCCGGAGATCGGCTGGTCGTCGGAATCACAGGAAGGGGGCAGGGTATGCGGCTTGTGTGTGTGTGAGTTGTATATATAGCTAGGGTTAGGGTTAGGTAGTGTGTTGGGCCGAAGGCCCGTTTACTAGCGTTTAGGGTTTTGAGCGGCCCGATTTACGTTTCTTAAACCCGTCTTCGAACCCAACGTCGTGAAATGTAGAAATTATTATTTTATTATTATTATTAAATAAATTTAAAACGCGGGGCGTTACAGTCTCCCCTCCTTTAGGAAATTTCGTCCCGAAATTTATTGAAGAGGAAGACTCGGAAGAAATCGGCTAAAGAATGAGGGTTAACGGGCAAGACTTGGAGTTCTGAATACGTGAGGAAAAGCATGAAGTTTAGCGCAACGAAGAGTTAGGTTTGCAACAAGAAGTCGCTCGACTAGAATGACTTGAGGCATCAAGCATCAGTAGAACGTGTAAGCGTGTGTATAGACGAGTGGTTTAAACAAATTTGAATAACTCGAATGATGTGTCATCTAAGCAGAAAAACTTTCGTACAAAACGGTATGCAGTTTGATGAAGAGTGTGGTTGTTCCGTAGGTTTGTAAGAAAACTTTTTGATTTCGAAGAGCATAGATAAATCTCGGTTTTTGTAGAAAATTGTTTATTGGTGAGAAACGAGTTAGGCATTTAAATAAAATGGTCTTAGTGGTAACGACCAACTAAGTGGGTTTGCACATAGACAAGAATGGGAGGTAGTTTTAAAGCAAGAAATACTTTAAACTTCGAATGTGTAAACAGATTTGTTCATAACGAAGCTTGTATGAAGGTCAACGAATAACGTGGAATAACAGAGCATAGGAGGGAACGATCGATCTAATAAACGAATACGGGTATGAGGATGGTATAAGTAGTGATTAGACGAAGGTAGTGTGTTAAGAATGTAATCTCGTCGTGGATAATCGGATATCGCGCGCTTAGCAATGCGTTTGTGAGTTGTTAAAGTTTGTATTAGGTCTAAAGGTCTGCAAGGCACCGAATTTCTCATGGCATGTTCTACAAAAGTTTGGTAACATGGTGAAAACATTTATATATAGGAAGTACCAGCGGCGTATCCACCATGTTTAACCATGTTATGTCTGTTTCGTATTCGGTGTCATGTTACTTTCCGTGTCTTACCATACACAGTAGTACACTCTATGATTCTCATGCGCCTATTACTATAATCCCGTCTACACCCGCGATTATACTGATCGTCACATGATCCACATAGCTTGTACTAGCTGTGTATGAATTTGGGTATTCATAAATTTGAAAATAATAACGAGTACGCATAAGAATATCGTGTATAAGCATGTTTAAGCATGTATGGGACCCACGTAAGCGAATCCCTCAGGTTACGCTCACGTATAGGTACGAATGTACGAATATGAGTATTAATGTAAGTACGCACATAAGTATGAGTATAAGCATGGATATAAGGTGTATGTGTATGAGTGTGAACATAAGTGTAAGTATAAATGATAACACGTATGAGCACCAATACGAATATGCGTACAAGTATGAATATGAAACGTATAAGTATGAATATGAGTATAAGCATAAATATGTCATGAGTATGAGTATGAGTGTAGGTGCGAGTAATAAAGATTACGTATATAGCATATGTTGAAACACAACGAATTTGAGCGTATAATACGTCTGAGAAATTCGAGTACGTAAAACGAACGATATAGACGAAGTTGTCATGGAATATCGACTAAAACATATACGATGATATGCATATATGGTGGTTTGAGTAAAACGTTGAGTTTACCGAACAACGTAGATTGAGTTTGTCTTGTAAGGTAGAGTCTAGTTAGTAAATGTGTAAAGAATATAAAGTACTTGTTGGTTATGCATGACGTATTTTGTAAGAAACGAAATGCTACTTTTGTTTTAAAAGAATTTACATAAGTTGAAAATTGTTGGTTCCTATGAAGTTTTCTTGCCCACGTGTTTTGAATTTAAATGACATATTGGGCGATGTATAAAGAGGTTTTTGAAAATAGTAAATTTGCATCATTTTAAAGGATCTTGCATTAAGACAAGAAGTTTGAATTTTGAAGGTTCTCGTGGAAACGTTGATCCTTAAGGAGAAATTTTAGCATCAAGAACTTAGGGATCGTTGAAAAGCGTTTTAGCAAAATGATGTATTGATTTTGAAAAGAGTTTTAGTAAAACGATCTTATAATATCTATAAGATCTTATAGGCATGTGAGAAAAATTGGTTTGGTTTCCGATTGAGAACAAATGTCTTTAGTTAATGATGTAGTGTGATCGTGTTTAGTGACTATGTTGAATATGAGGTTCATGGGCAAGAGATTCATTGGACCGATTAAGTCGATAGGTAGCATTTCGTAAGGTTTTGAAATTTGGGTGATAAAATGTTTTAAGGCGTGACTAAGAATCTTCGTGTATAGGATTTACGTTTAATAGATTATGAGCTAAAGGATATGTTTGATAAAATAATAAGTTTTGAAATTCGCCTAAGTAAAGATTTTGACGAATGATAAACGATTTAGGTGTAAAATATGATTGTGTTGCATGATGAAGTCTCTTTTGAAAGAAAATTTTGGTAACGATCACCTAGGTAAGGGAATCACCCCTAACTCGTTGGTGAGGTCGTTTTAAGAAAAGGAGGAGTGGAGTTAATCATCAAGGTAAGGAAATCACTCCCATATCGATGATATGTCTCCATTCGAGAAATGTAATTATATTCGAGTGACGTGGTGGAATCATTCATGTGCTTAACGTATAAACGTATGAAAAGATTTAGTATAGTGTGTATATAAGAAAATAATCTCGAAAGAAATTTGAATTTGAAACGAGAGAATTGTATCATATAAAAGCGATGATAGTAAAACATAGGTTTAATTAATACTTGGGTTGTTCCAAAATAGAACTTGGACTAAACCAAAGTGGTCGAAAATTCCTTTGAATTTGGAAAACATGCTTTGGCCTAATAGGTGAAATACTCTCACCGAAATTTCGGTTAACGGTATTCACCCTTCCAGTTACTACATGTTCCAAATCAATCGAAAATTCGAGACTTGCGGGATTTTTGAAAATCAAGGAGCGGGACTAGTCGACAAGGTGCGGGTTTCACCCCTAACTTGATGACTTCGTACCCTAAGTGTAGTTGGCACTCGTCGGGTCAAATTAAATTTCGACACGTTGACGAGCGTCCAATAGAATTTAAATTTGAAATTTCCGTTAAGATGTGGATTTCACTCCTAACTTAATGGTGAATTTCGTGCGAAAAATAGAATCAAGCGGGATGAGAGTCGTTTACCAAATTGTGGGTTTCACGCCTATTTTGGTAAACTCGTCTCGTTTGTATGATATGAGTGTTTTCGAGTTTAAAAAAAATCGAGTAAAATGCCTTGGAAAAAGGCGTATGTTAAAGGAAATAACAAACAAGTATAAGCACATAAAAGGCATGTCGAGAATAACACACAAAGAATAGATCAATAAATCGAGTATCGACACATAGTAAGACAACTGTTGACACATAAGAATAGCAATTCAAGTATTAACACACAAGCGACTTATATGTTTAAAAGTCAAAGCGAATAAATGAGAAGCGAGTAAAGTAACATGCAAGTAGTTTCAAGCAATACACAAGAATAAAGCTCTAAAACTATAGACTAGGTTAAAGCATTCCTACTTTTCCTAATTCCCTATAGTTATGGCTCTGATACCAATCTGTCACACCCCAACCAATGGCGGAATCATTGGAGTGGGACTTGTTCAAGATTGCAAGAGACTTCATAACACTATTTGTGACAATATTTAATTCAACCGATTTCATTTCATAGATAAATTGTCAACGACATTACAAGAGAATCAAATAACAACATTGATCAACATAACATTAACAAAATTGATACAACACTTTAAACCTAAACGTCTAAGTGAGTATCTAGGCATCTTTGCTATCCTTTTTCATAGCATCATCAATCATCAACCTGTAACATGTTTAAAATACAATTCAATGCAAAAGCAAAGGCGAGTATACAAGTTTAAGCATAAGTATAAGTATAAAAGTTTAAAAACGAATCCACATGGCAACTTAGTTTATACAAGATCAACCTAACATGGCTTGCAATATTTCTAGCCAATCCTCAGTTTACGCAATAATGATATAATTCAACATGACCACAAGTCTACGGGCGGTGCGTTACTCCTATAGCGCTATACATGTCAAATGGAGGCTCGTGAAAGCTAATGACTAAAACATATCACATAAGTATGGTCCACGTAAGCATCAAGTATCATAACATAGTATTCATGTATAAGGATTGTTTTGTGCATTGCATAAAGAATAAGTTTAAGTGTGTTTTAAATAAGGTAACATGTTACACCCCAAAAAGTGGTAAACATAAAAGGGGGTTGCGAGTATACTCACATAATTGCTAAGTCTTCCGATTATCCAAGTATGACGAGTTGATGAGATAGGAGGACGGAACACTGATGTCACCCTATAGGGCAAACGATGGCGCATGAGTAAACGAAATTATGACGGAGGATACATATCGGAGTTAAGATGTACATACATATTTAACATGGTTTATGTGACAATTCTAACTTTAACTCGTTAAAAGTGTTATAGAAGTGTTGTCAAAATAATAAATAAATATTTATATTTGTTATGACGAATTATATATATATATATATATATATATATATATATATATTTTGACGAAGGATATAATAAATGTATTTACATTTTGATGAAAAACATGATAAATGTATTTATATTTTGACGAAAATCAGGCAGAGTTTCCTCTGTTTTTGGACGATCCCGACAATCAAGGTGTCGATTAAAATTGTCAAAACTCAATCCAATAATTTCAACAATAATATAACTTTCGTCAACAACATACTAAGTATATAGTTTCCGCTAACAGTGTGCAAGTAGATTATCTTCGCCAAAAGCATTCAAAATACGTAACTTGTGTTATTTAACGTACAAAATATATAATTTCGTTAACAAGGTATGTAGATATATAAAGTTTCATCAACAACGGTTATAAATTCGTATAAATAACGTAAAGAAATTTACGATGATAAAAGTATACCGATCCGTGAGTTGACTGAGTTTGACCTCAGTTTGACTGAGTTGACCAGGCCGAAACTGACGTGACCCGAACCGAGGCTTAACCGAAAGGCCCGCTGATTGTTTGACCGGTGTTGACCGTAGGTTGACCAGGTTTGACCATGCAGACCGGGGTTGACTGTGTGTTGACTGACTCAAAACCGAACCAAGTCTCGTCAACTGATCCGGAACGCGAGCCGTGAACCTGCTGTTGCCGGAACCGAACCGAACCGATCTGAACCATGACCGGGTTGACTGAAGTCAACCGGACTCGAGCCCGAGACCTGAATTTGAACCGAGTTTAAACTATATGACTTGAACCGAATAAATTCAAAACTCATACCTGATCCGAGACTCAAAAAGGAACCGAAACCGAGAATAAACGAGCCAGAACCTGGTGGAGCTGAACGTTGGCCGGAATTGATGGGAGTTAACCGGAACTCGAGCCCGTGACCGGAGATTTCCAACCGGCACTCAAGCTAACAGTGAACTGAACCCGCACCGAAGCCGGACCTGAAATAGACCGGGAACACGCCGGATCGGAACCGACGTCCACCGCTGCTGCGGCTCCTGTTCCTGTCGCGCCGCCACCGCCGTGGTGGCTGTCGGCTCTGTTACAGAGTGAGAGAGAGGAGGTGAGCGGGATGGAGAGTGAGAAGAGTGATGGTAAAGGGGGTACCGGAGCTCGGCCGGAGCAGACCACCGGAGATCGGCTGGTCACCGGAATCACAGGAAGGGGGCAGGGTATGCGGCTTGTGTGTGTGTGTGTGTGAGTTGTATATATAGCTAGGGTTAGGGTTAGGTAGTGTGTTGGGCCCAAGGCCCGTTTACTAGCGTTTAGGGTTTTAAGCGGCCCGATTTACGTTTCTTAAACCCGTCTTCGAACCCAACGTCGTAAAATGTAGAAATTATTATTTTATTATTATTATTATTAAATAAATTTAAAACCCGGGGCGTTACAGAACAGACGTGCCTCGCACCTGGAATGCGCAGCAGCTGCGCAGGTGTTACATGTGACCAATCATGCCATCCGGCGCAAAAAGCCAGCCACTTGCGCAAGCAACGTAATTATTCTAATTATTCACTTTTTATCCATCGGCCTCGCGCCTTATCAATACAAAGCTTATCCTTCTATCATTTATTGTTTATTACAAAATGCATGTAATTCCTTTTGGTACGCGCGAAAACGCTATGGTAAAACATTGTAAGTCCCATGAACGGTCTAACGGACACAAATCCTGCGCACAGTCCAGACCTACGTTCACACATGAGCGCAATACCATCCTCATTCGCTTTACCTAAACAAAGTAACTATACACATGCAACATATTGTAATTCAAACATAACTTATATTTAGCCACTGGTGCGCCACGCGCAATAAAAACATATATGCACAACAGTGCATCAAAAAGTTACTTGTGCAACAAATCACATTAACAAAATTTACAAAACACGGCAGTGTATCAAAACATTAGGTACAAAATAAACAAACTACACATCAGGGAACATATCCAAAACACCCAACGGGGTGTGCAGTACTTTACCACATCAGGTAATAGGATGAGGATCAACAATCCAAGGGTTTACATTCTCCCCATCATCCATAGCAGGAGCAACCACAGGAACACCGGTCGGAATCTCGGCCAGAGGGGCTGAACAGGAACCACGGCGACGCCGTCGATACACGATCGCCCAACGGCCTCTCCAGCTAGCCGGAAATGCTCGGGTTACGACATATGCCGACAGCCTGGTAACTCCCTCATTGTTATCATCTGCAGAATGAGAGAGGGCAAGATTCCTTGAAGGCTCAGGAAGAACTGCTCCATGAACACCTCCGTCTCCGGCAACAGTTCCAGTTGACAAGCCGAAAAGAAGAAGCAAACCATCAGCAGCATCAAAAACCTTGAGGATTTCGGAAATCCTCCGACATCGGAATCGTCGCCTAGTCCTCATTTTTTCCCAAATTAGGAAAAATATCCACACACTCAACATAAACATATAAACCGGGAAAGGTTAACGTCAGAATTAAAAGGAAAGCTTGTGATGATTAAGTGTCAAATCACTTCCCTTAGAAACGGCGCTGCCACTGCAATCGTCATATCACATTAAATACTCTCTGACAAAAATCCGCACGTATTCCCAAAGCTACAGTTCGGTAGGCAGACGAAGAGGTAATACAAAATACATTTTCATTATTTGGGTGACGTAACAATAGTCAGATCATGATTAACAAGCTTTTCGCTAAGGGAACAGTTTAGAATAAAATAAAAAATGCAAAAATCTTCTTCAAGAAGATTTCCATTTTTTCAAAATCAAAATCATGAACAAAGAATCTTCCCTAGAAAAGACCCTTCACTTTCACGCCAAAAACCATACAGCAAAAGCACCCATCTCTTATAGTCCAGTGCTCCACTTATTTGCATAAGATCAACACTAGACTGGGGGGACTTGAAGGGGTAAGGTCCCAAAAACCTTGCTTCAAGTATTTGGGACTATACCACAACCTCGTCAATAAACCCTCTTCAGACCTTGTGCGGCCGCGCACTGGTCCTACAAAGGGAACTTAGAAAGAAAACGATGGTCAAACACCTGCGCGCCAAAAGGAGACTAACAAATCCTTGCGCCGATCTCCATAGCAAACAGGATTAAAATCCTAGCAAAAACTTCCGCATAGATAAAATCCAGACTTGGATAAAAATAACTTCTCTGATACCATACGATGGACATAAAAAAGAGCCACACAGGATTACAGTTGTATTCTTCTAGAAGGCTCCATCGTGCACCACCAGTCGGTTATAACCGAATGGCCACGTGGCATCATCCCAGGCTCTCTCAAAGCCACGATGATGGCACGGAATTGAAGAGAAATCTGCACTTGCCCACTTTCCATGTGGCAACACCCCAGCCGTTGATCGAGATCACGATCCGTGTGCTCACACACTCGTTAACGATTAACGAAGGGAAAAAATAACCGCTTACGGAAGAAGCACTTTCCGTCAACTTTTCACCAACAGGTTTTCCCGCCCAAACTTCGGCTATAAATAGAAGGATAATTCAGGTATAATTCTCAAGTTACATTCACTTCACTTTCACTTCTTCTTCTTTATCAAAACATGTACTTATTCTCACGCCGGATGGTGGTCACGGAGAGAACCTCCATTCTCCCTGTGGCGAGTCTAACGGCTGTTGTTTTGCAGTGATTGTTAGAGGAAGAAGATCATTCACCCACGAGTCGAACGAGGAGATTTAACCCCTTTTATGCATATTCAAACCCCCTGGTTCAGTTGATTCCGGTCAATTAAACCAGTGTTTCTTCACTGACTTAACTTTTACAGCCCCTAAACCCGTGATGAATAAGAAGTTATCTTCTCCTATTTTAGCTTCTATCCCAACCAAATGTTTAATTCGTTTGAAAACATTCAAATTTCCCGCATAATGATGTTTAAATACCGAACTTACATACCACATATCTGCCCATAATCCACATTCAGTACCGGTGACAATCAGTTCCGCAGGGAAATCACCCTCTGCCTTTTGTCGTTGAATTCCGGTGTTAATGGCTTGTTAGATTAATTGCGTTACTTCATGATTTTCTTTTACTTTGCACGAAATGATTCGGTGTCCGGGTTCATGACAGTAATAGCATCGTTTATTGAGTGACTCCTTCCTTCGCTTTTCAATCTTCTCATCGGGGCAGTGTTCACATGGCATCATCGTTGATGTTGGTTGCATAACACTATCTTTCTTAACCTTGGCTCTGATACCACATGTTAGATTGTTAGTGATATCTGCAGCGGATTTGCAGGGAACATCGTTGAACTCCATGAACGAGTTTTGATTTTGTGTGATAACAGTTGAAATATATATGGAACACAAGAGAACTGGATATGGATATATTACAATATCTTGGTGATCATTCATGTTATCAACGAATCACTATATATACATTTTACACACATGTCAGTTAGCGACGGTTAAGGTTTTGTGGCGGGAATAACTGTCAATGACAGTTCACTGATGCCTTCATCAACCGTCGTAACCTTTTACTAACTTAATACATATATAAAAAACTAAATAATAAGTATAATCATCCTAATTACATAATAAACATAAATAATTAAGTTTAATAATCCAATATTCATAACAGGCTTTTACATAACACGTTTTAAGTTGCTCATATTATTCCATTAATTTTGTTTGGTTAATAAACAAAAAAGGAGTAGCGGCGCAGCTTGTTGCCCGTTTACCATCTATCTCGATGTAAATTCATAACACGATAATTTACAAGGATTTATTTCTCTGTAATAACTTACATAAACAGTAAACATATAGCTTTAAAAATATTGGAATCGGTTTGATCTTAGGATGCGACGGATTGAAAGGATCGGGTGCCATCAACGAGGTGTTTGAATGGGTTATTTAAATAAATATGATGTTAGATCGCGATATGATGTTTAACCGATCAACTGCATGGAGGTTGACGTCTAAATAATGATCATGCATGCATGATCTGTGTATTTGGTTTGATCTTATATAATTAATTTGTTGGATTAACAGGTCAACATAATTTACCCAACGACCTGGCCAATAAGTCAATGAAATGAACGGCATATATTATATCACTTTATTAGTCGACAATATCAAACTAGAGTACTTTATCAAGTTTCTCAGTCCACTCTTAATCATCAAACAGTTTAATTACCTATCCTTAAAACTATGTGTACTTAATTTGAGGGGTTGAAGAGGTATGATCCCGAATCACAGATGCACATGCAGTGGCGAAGTTTGACGGGGGGGGGGGGGGGGGGGGGGGGGGTCGAAAACGCATATACCCAAAAATTTCTATAGAACCGGTGGGTCGAAACCGTATATACCCAAAAATTTCTATATGAAAACTACATATATAACACTACTTAGCGAAAAGTTCGGGCCCCCCCCCCCCCCGCCCCTTCAAAGCTTTGCCATTGTGCACATGTGTCAGAGGGACCATACCACTCCAAGCTAACAGTATTGCCACACGAGAGCATATCCAGAAGATTCCAGAAGGTTCTGGAAGGAAACACCCGACGATAAGAGATGCTCCCAGCAGACAAAAAGGACGACATGTGGCACCAGTGGCAACGCGCCAGCACGGATCGCAAGATCTTCAAGGGGCAGGCCGACAACCAGTATAAAAGGACGCTGAGCTGGAGCGAATAATCCCGCGCCACGTCACCTCAAGGCCTGGTCATGGCAGAAGGGACAGAAGGGATATTCCTCCTGGTTGGACAACTGTAAAACAACGGCTAGCTGGCAATCTCATTCCTTCACAATTCTCCGGCTATAAATAGAAGACTTAACCTCCAGGTTTAATGATTCGAGGGGGGGGGGGGAGGGAGTGGGGGTGGGGTTTAGGTTTTTGGGTGGTGGTGGGTGCTTAGGTTTTTTTTTTTTTTTTTTTTTGTATAGTGGGTTTTTTTTTAAGAGTCTTTGTACCCTTCTTACAATTAGGAGTCTTTGTATTTGATCCTAATCCTATATTTGAATAGTTCCTTTTGTTTTAAAATATTAAAGATGCTATTAGAATGTTACACATGAATTATAAAGCTATAAAAAAATATTTATGATAAACTAAATGCAACAACGATATAATAAAAATACGAAAAAAAACCCCAAAGATATTGTTCCTTGACTAGGAATACAAGTCTTATTTGGTAGCATTTATTTGATTTTTTGTTTGTAGCTCTTTTGGGTCTCCAAGGGTCTAAAACTTGAACTGTAAATTCTCAATTACTTCATTACTAGTTTGAAAGGCCTTGGCAAGAATGTCAGTGGATATATCCGGTTTTGAACCAAAAACCGCATTTGCAATTGTGACAATACCAGGGTTCTGGCTGCTCAATGTCGAAATAGCGAGTGCATTCGTGTTTCCAATGTTTCTTTGAAAATGTACGAGTCTGAATGGGAAAACAAAAACGTCACCCTTTTGCAACACTTTAGTGATAAAACGGTTTTCAGGGTTTGATGTGACAAATCCGACTTCAATTGTGCCTTCCAAGACGGTGAAGAGCTCAGTGGCCCGAGAATGAACATGAGGCGGGTTGAGCCCCCCTGGTTCGTAGTCCACACGAGCCATTGAGATTCCTAAAGTGTTGAGTCCTGGCACCTGTTTCACGGTAACCAAGCTCACCTTGGACCCAACTGCATTCGAGGTGTTTCCTCTCATGCGTAACCCATCAAAGTAGAAGTCGTCGGCTTGAACCAAACTCGGGTTTTTGCAAGCGAACCCGTTCACCAAAACTGTCATATATAAAATGATGATTATAATTAAGTTTGTAGCATGAGTCCAATTGATCATTTTTTAAATACTGTAAACACTGTGCTAAATATATATTTAAAAATGTGTTGAATAATAACAGAAACTTATTACAAAAAAAAAAAAAAAAAAAAAAAAAAAAAAAAAAAAAAAAACTGTATCTAGCTTTATTACTGTATGTGTTGAAGTGTGAAACTTACCTTCTAAAATTGCTAACTTCTAAAGCTTACTGTCTAACTTAACTAACTCTTAAAACCTACAAAATAATCTACACCTTTTAACTAAACATTTATAAATATATATATATATTTTTATATTTATTTAAAATTATAAGTTTACACATATAATAAAAGTATATATTATTTAGTTATTTATTTATATCATAGTTTACATATAGTATTATATATTATTATAAAAACAAAAAAATGCTATTTTACTTAAGCAATAGTTGTTTAGGCTCGCAATCCTAGTCAAGCACAATCTCGAGCTTGTTGATTAAAAAGCTCTAGTTTAGACTCAGGCTTGAGCTTGTTTTGAGTTTCCAGCAAGGTGATCTTGGGTACTAAATGTGTAGAAACCGCCACCTCTAATCAAAATCTAAACAAACGAACAAACTAAAAATACAAGTTAAACGATTACTCTACCTTGGGCGTTCATGTCCGCAACACAGAAATCTTGAAGCGGGCTAGGTTCTGTTGCCATAGCTACCGAAGAAATAAGAACAAGAAGCAAGAAGCTGCAAACACGAGCCATTGTCGAGTTAAGTGTGTGATGAACGAAAGGTTAAGCATGCAAGGTTACTTATATGATAAAATTAAGAAAGAAAGAGTCGCCAATATGGCCGCTCTCTACATCATTGAAATAGTCATTTTACATAAAAAAATGGTTTTGTAGCTCAAATCTTCTGTTTGTCTGGTTATTTTATAAGCTGACAAATTAAATACTTTTTTAACGTTTGTTAGTTTTAAAAACAATAAAAAGGTGATGTGTTCTTTGTATCTTTACACAACATATATATAGCTATTTTATAATTACTCGTGAGTCGTGACAAAACTAAAACTTTCCAATATAATGACGGGTATTAATCATTTTTTAACATTCGACTCAACTATTCTACCGTTGATTATAGGGCTTGTGGCCTAGCGTTATCAAGGTGTGACATAGTAATGATGTCCCTCTCTAAGTGGCTGACAGTTCTAGTACCATGGTGAATATTAGCGTAGATTTAAGAGTTACAAGATATGTGAGTTAGTAGCAGTTCTGAATAAAATTGTTCTAGTATTGAAAATCTGAACAATTAACCTATTAAAAAAACAACATCGTATAGTAAACATGTAAAGAGTTTAAAAAACGATCCCATGCATACCCTGTTAGTATACGGGTATTTTTGGCATGGAGCTTTTAGAAGTTTCTAGCTTAGCCTTTTAAGAAAGAGCTTCTACTCAATAAAAAGTCTTGTTTGTTTGAATGAGCTTGAAGCTTCTAGGTTAAAAGCTTGAAGTTTTTGCTTGAACGCTCCTACTAGTAGCGTTTAGAAGGAGCTACAAGCTTTTAGTGAAAAAATGACTATTTTAACCTCTAAAAATAATAAACTTTTTAGTTATGTTTTTTTAGTTATGTTCATTTTGGTCATTTTATACATTTTATTAAAAGCTCCAACTACTATGTCAAACACCTAAATATAGCTAAAAAGCTACAGTCACCAGCTACCAGCTACTTTTGCCAAACATACCCTACATTGTGAATAAAACCAGTTGAATCGGTCGGCTTGATTTAAGGCTACAACGGATTGACATGATCCGTGGCATCAACGAGGTGTTTGAATGGGTTATTTTTAATAAAAAATGATGTTATATTTGGTGTTTAACCGGTCAAGTGCATGGAGGTCGACGTCTAAATGATGATCATGATCTTGATTTGGGTTGATAGTATATAGATAATTGTATTAACATGTCAATATAATATGTCCAACGACCCGGCCAATAAGTCACTAAAATGAATGATCTATTATATCACTTTTATTAACCAATGTCAACTAAAGCTAATTGGACTTAGTTATTTCTAAATTAATTTACTACAAACCACAATATGTTTACATGTACACACTAAGTTTTTAAAGGATAATATTGCTAAAAGTCTACGAAGATGAGCTTAGAATCTCTTTAGCAAGGGGGAGACGTTTCTTGTTCAAAGTTGTCTTAGTGGTGACGCGTTGTTTCTCGTCTTTTCAAGCTAGGACAGCCGGACGGGGTTATAAGCACCATGAACAACCCGTTAGGATGTTCACCGAGCCTAAGCCCGATAAACACTCCTACCATAAAGTCGATATATGCATAGTCCATATACATCGTAAATGTATGGGTAGCATGTAGAGAGATTTTGTGATTTTGCCATAAGGGTGGGGTGTCATTGTCAAAAGACGAATTTCAAGATTTAGTATTTTACTTATTTAGTTTCACTAAAAATAAAATATATATTAGTGAAAAAAGACTATGTATTTTCTTTTTTATATTTCTTGAATGTATAAGTTAAAATTTAAGTTTTTAAGTATTAATAAAGAGATTTTTAAAGTAGTTGTGTCAATTTAAAAAAACGATTTTTTTTTCAACTGGTTTTGTCCAACCCGGTTTGTAACTCGATCCAAACCGGGTCTCACCGGTTCGGACCTTGATGTTCACAAACCGGTACTTTAAGGGCCAAATTAAAACAAACTCGGTTAACAAACTGGATCGTTTTTTTTTAAGCCGAATCATTTTTTTAAACCAGTTTGTCCACCTTTCTCTCACTCCCCACACCCTCTCTCTCTCTCTTCCACGTCATCGTTACATCAGCTCGCTTATTTTTTTCGAAAATACCTTCCCTGATTTTTCTATTTACCTTACCCAAAGCATTCATATAGTCCCTAATTTCCCTAGTTTTTGTTTAAATAAATAATAAAAATAAACTTCTTTAATAAAAATGTGATTTAAAAAGAAAATGCATTTCACACATAAATAAAATCTATACTATATAATAAAAGAAACCAATGGGAGGACACATGTCATTCATTGAAGCCATCTATTTTTTTATAAATAATTAATAATATTAATTAAAAGATAATTATAAAATTAGAGTTTTCCTCTTAAAATGTATTTATTCTCATTTATCTCTATTTAATTTGAAAATTTAAATAAATATGATAAGTATAAATTTAAAAATTTACGTTTAAAATAAAAAATGTATTTTTTTTCAAATATTATATTTTAAAAATATGTTCCCATCTTCCGTTTATCAAGAAATAATTTTCATAGGTAATATGTTGAATCATATTAATAAATTTTCCGATAAACCAAATAAAATGTATTTTTCCAAATATTAATATGGAGGTTTTTTTATTTTAAAAGCATGTTCACTATTATCTTTTTCCAAACTTTATATATCTATCCATCTTCGTTTTTACGAACAAAATACTAACCGAATCTTCTATCTACTATAATAAAAGAAACCAACTTTTGGACACGTGTTATTCATTGAAGGTATCCTCAAATTTATAGTTATCTTATATTAACTAAATTTAATAAATTAATATTAAATGTTATTATACTTTAATAAAATATTATCCTCAAATCTAAATTGTTAATTTAATATATTTTTAAAACAAATACATCTCTTCCCTACTCATCTTATATTAAATATATAAATAATAAATTAATATTAAATGTTATCCTAATTTATTAAAAATATAACTTTGTTTATTATTTGGTATACAAAATTATATTTATTCAACTCATGTAAAACGCGAGGTTTTTAGAAATATTTTTTTTTTATTATTTACCATACAAAGTTACATTTATATAACCCATGTAATACATGAAGTTTTTAAAGATGTAACTTTTTTATCATTTGCTATGTAAAATTAGATTTATTCAACACGTATAATACACGGAGTTTTTAATGATATATTTTTTTATATTATTTGGTAGATTTTTCAACCCAACTATACACGGGTTTTTAAAGATACGACGTTTTTAGTATTTAATATACAAAATTACATTTATTTAATCTGTGTAATACACATGGTTTTTAAATATATAACTCTTTTTTAGGTCTATTCAACACGTGTAATATACGTGGTTTTTAAGGATGTAATTTTTTTTTATTATTTGGTAGATTTATTCAACCCGATTATACACGGCTATTTTAAAGATACGACGTTTTTAGTATTTGGTATACAAAATTACATTTATTTAATCTATGTAATACACATATTTTTAAAGATATAACTTTTTTTACTATTTGATATATAAAATTACATTTATTTAACCCGTACAATATACGGGGTTCATAAAGATATAATTTTTAATTACTTAATATATAAAATTATATTTATTCAACCCGTGTAATACACGGGGTTCTAACCTAGTTACAAAATAAAAGAAAACTACATGTAAAAAAAGAAAATCGTATCTATATATCTACATAGCCCGAAACTGATCCCACTACCACACACTTCACTCTAACGTAGGCATGGAAAAAGGATCCCACTTAAGCTCATGTGAAATTTGAAAGGAAAAAAAATGTGTTACGTTGGAGCCCGTAGGCACACTCACTGGACATGTGTCATGTCATGTGAGATTCACATGTGGTGGGATGAGGATTTATTACATACTAGTATTTTGCCCGCCGCGCGTTGCGGCGGCGTGCGACGGGTGGAAACGTATAGTAAGACAAAACACAATTCGTAAAACGCAGTGCGTAAAAGACAATTACAAAAAAAGTGTAAAACACAAATGTAGACACAAAGTGTAAAACACAATGCCTAAGAAATTTCGTAAAACACAATGCACTGGCATTTGGAAAAGTAGAAGCTGTAGTCTAGGGGGTTACAATTGCAACTTTTTTAAAGTTGGGCGGGTGTAAAAATGGAGTAATAGTGCAAGGGGTAAAAAAGCTAAGTCTAAAAATGACAGTGTAAAAGTATAGGGGTGGTGGCGAAAAATGTGTAAAAGATGAGTGAGTGTTGGTGGAAATATAAAATAAGAGGGTTGGTGCCTGGTGGCGTAACTGTGTAAGAGCTAAGGGGGTGATGGTGGAAAACCAAAGTAGAGGGTTGGTGCTGACAAAATTTGAAAGATGAGGTTGTGGTTTTGGAAATTCAAAGTAGAAGGTTTAGGGACTAAATTTGTCATTTTATGAAACTTTAAAGGTAGCAAAATCAAATGAGCTAAAATTGTAATATCATTAAAAGTATAGGGGCTGGAAGGCAAAGCCGGTGGAAAATCCACCGACTTTGCCTTTTAAGATTATATACAATGTAACTATGTATATTCAAAAGAAAGTTACATAAGTATATGCATTTTGGTATGCATGCGTAACATATATGTATATGCATTCATTTTCTCATTTTCCCCCCAGCTTCCAATAAAGTCGACCTCCTCCCCTGATGTCTACCATTCTCCTCCAAACTCTCTTTCACATAATAACACTCAGATTAAACTCCACAAATTACTTGTAGTGGCGCAACCAAATAACCATTGTTCTCTCTTTTGCCGATCTCCTCGGTCATGTAGACACAATAGTTTCTCCACCCGCTGCAACAGTCGTTATCGAGGGTAAAGAGACGCCAAACCCAAATCTCGCTACCTAGAACACCGTTGATCAGAAGGTCATCTTATTAATTCAGGTGTCGTTATCCGAAGAATCGATGGCCGACACACTCGATCTCTCGACCGTCGGTCAGGTTGGACCGCTCTTTAACGACACAATACATCAAGTAATTGTACGATACAACGCGTATACATAGAACACGACACGTTAGAGTACAAGTGGATTCAAAACAAAATAACATGTAATCATAGAATACTATACCACACGTAACCGAACGTCACCGGAACGACACCTATAGAGCATATATTTCATAAAATGACACGTAATGACAAAATACGACATGCATACGGATCGAAAAGGCAAAACCTAAAATTGAAACTTTTTTTTATTTTACCTCTATACGGATTGTGTAGGTCAAAAATCCATCGTATAGCAGCCCTATACACATCGTATCGATTAAAATATGGGGCGCTTTTTTTAAAAAAAAATAAGAGTGTCTTTTGATTATACGCTACCCTTATACGCATCATATAGGTCTATACGATGTGTATAGGATTGTGAATCAAATAACCCCCTGATTTCAGGGGGTAAAGATCATAATACGACCCAAACTTCAAAACACACAAAATACACACACATACTATGAGATTATACGGATTTCATACGGTTTTAATTCGAGATTCAAGACACATACGTTATGATATACGACTCCCCGTTCATTAATACATCGTTTATTTTGTATTTCCACCATAGAATAGGTTGAATTTGAGTTGATTTTGGGGTGAACCGGGTTGGACCTTCAGGGTTTTTTTCCGAACATCACATATAGGTTCAAAAATTCAAAATATTCCTCATTTTTTGGTGCTATACGAAGCGTAATTGGTCTATACGATCCAGTTCGTGTCACACCCCAACCGATGGCGGAAACATCGGGGTGCGAGCACTAAGCGTTTAGATTGCTCATGAGATTCCATAACACTAAATATTTCGATAATAATTAAGTAGATTTCATGCATTTCCTCAAATCAAACATCACAAGATATCAAGTTACAGCCAAATCATGAATTGTTCAAATTGTTCAAAGACTAAATTAACTAGGTGACGTTTTCTAGGCATCTCCAGCTTGATTTCCATGCATTCCAATCAACCTATCAGTCTGCAAATGTATTAAAATATCAATACAAAAGTATTGGCGAGTATACAAGTTTGATAATAGAATAATAGATTAAAACAACTCTTATCCATAGTGTAAGCAATAAAAATAGTTTCAGCCGTGCTAGTGTCGCAGTCCACGCAGTGATAGCCCAAGTATCCAGATGCTTTAGTGGTTTACCAAAGAATCAATAAGGTAAACTCGAATCCTCCTAACAATACCCCCCGAGAATAATGGGAGAGGTGCATCTCCTATAGCGCTACTATTGTTAAGGCGGAACTACACACTCTGGATTAAACGTCACATAACACAAAGAATCAAGAATCAAGAATCACAAGTTTCACGAACACATAGGATAGAGTTTAAGTTTCAAAAGATTCAAGTTTAAGTTTCAAATAATACATGTTGCACCCCAAAAGTTTAAAGTAAAAGGGGATCGAGTATACTCACAGTGATTATTTAACAGTCGCAACTGTTATTGGATCAAAGGGAGCTCTATTTAGAATTAACCTGATTAGATTACAATAGGATAAGAGTCGGGCAGAGTAACGAGATTGCATAAGTGTCAATCAGTCACTGGATCGGATGGCTGTGCGATCGGATGGCTATCCAATCGGATTGCCAGTCGGTCGGGTGACACAAGTGTTGTGAGGAGGCAGATGGCTGCCCGATCGGATGGCCATCCGGTCGGGTTGCCACTTGCTTTAAGACTCATGTGAGCGGATAGGGTGGCTGCCCAATCGGGCGGCTGTCCGATCGGGTTGCCACTAGATCCGAGTGCTAAGTGTTGTGGTTATCTTAATCGGGTGGCAGCTCGATCGGGCGGCTGTCCGATCGGGTTGCCACTTGGTCAAGGTTACCCATGTTTCCAAGTTTCTGAAAAGTTCTAAGTGTTGAAAAGTTTCAAGTTTCAAGACCAAAGGGTAAGTGTCACCTGATAGGGTGGCTGTCTGATCGGGTTGCCGCTCGGTCGGGCGACCCTTGTTCTTGTTACCATTTTGTAAAATTTCTAAGGTTCTAGTTTGACGGTGACGATACGACACGTATTGAGACAACTGTAAACCTATCAGCACACAACCGTTCTGATCGGGTGGGAACCACCCCTGTCCGATCGGTCGTATGCTTCTGACGGGTTTATGTCGGAATCCGTGCCTTGCTCGTCTTTTCCAGTAAGAACTCGGATCAACACCAACTCTAGACTATTTATCAGATCTACAGTTAGTTTAGACCCAGTTTCCACCTAATAAAGTAAAAGTTGAAGAAAAGATGAAGAAAACTTAAGTTTCATAAGAAAAGTCTAGATTTAGCTTAGATTTAGTGTGAAAACGCCTGAAATATCTTAGATCTGAGCTAGATCTTGCTCAGAATGACATCACATGGCAGTTTGTACAAACCCCCATGATGACATCACCCTCAAGAACTCAGATCCGAGAGATTTCACGGTGAAAAGTGTGATTTTAAGTGAGAATCACGTAGAGAATGATGTGTAGAGCGAGAAAGTACAAAGATCTAGTGCAAAACGTACCGAAATCAGCAAGAAAATGGAGAATAGTGGCGTTTGTGCGTCTGAGTCGAGCAGGGCTGTCGCATCAGTGAAGGACTGATGTGACAGCTGCTATTTATAGTGTGAGAGTGTGAGAGGAAGGGAAGGTGTGCACGGTCCGGGTGGCAGTCCGATCGGATGGCCATCCGATCGGGTGGTAATCCGATAGGGTGGCAATCCAGTCGGGTGGCAATCCGATCAGATTGCCACTCTGGCCAATCCAACCTTTCCGCGTTCCCGTCTTTTATTCGTTTTGCGAGTTAGATTAAGCGTTGCGTTGCGTATAGTTTAGGTAAAGTATCTAGATTACATCACAAACCAAAAGTTTCCAAGTTTCATAGATTTCGCCAGTGACAAGGCTCCAGTCTCTCGTTCAACCAAGAATCAAGTCTCACGAGTCTAAGGAGTTAAGCACCAAATAAGTTTCAAGAGTCAAGAATCATAGTTTCTCATATTTCGCCAGTGACAAGGCTCCAGTCTCTCGTTCAACCAAGAATCAAGTCTCACGAGTCTAAGGAGTTAAGCACCAAATAAGTTTCAAGAGTCAAGAATCATAGTTTCTCATGTTTCAAGAATCAAGAGTCCAAGTATCAAGTATCAAGAATCAACAATAAGAATCTAGCTTTCATAGTATAAAAAATCAAGTATCTAGTTTAATCATAAGAATCAAGTATCTAGATTAAGCATCAAGAGTCAAGTATCTAGATTAAGTATCAAGTCTCATAATTTAAGTATCAAGAATCAAGCATTTAGAATAAAGAATCAAGTATCATAGTGTTAAGCATCAGTATCAATCCAAAAGAGTCAAAGTATCAATATCACAAAACACAGGGACCAAAATTGACAACTAATAGAAGTTCAGGGACCGATCTTGCCAAGTGTCTATAGTTTAGGGACGCTGGGCGTTACAGTCTCCCCTCCTTTAGGAGATTTCGTCCCCGAAATCTTGGAAGAAGACTGCTCGAAGAGATGCGGGTACTTGGCCTTCATATCACTTTTCAACTCCCAAGTGAATTCGGCACCACGCTTTCCTTCCCACCGAACCTTAACAATGAGAATTTTGCTACGCCTCAGACGCTTGACAACTTGATCCATGATCTCGACCGGTTTCTCCACAAATTGAACAACTTCATTTATTTGTAAGTCTTCGAGGGGAACTTGCAGTTCCTCGTTGGCTAGACATTTTCGTAGGTTAGATACGTGGAACACTGGTGTACGTTGTTTAGTTCATGCGGCAAATCGAGTTTGTACGCCACCTTGCCAATCCTCTCAAATATCGCAAAAGGACCCACATAGTGAGGAGCGAGCTTTCCCTTTTTACCAAAGCGAACTACTCCCTTCCAGGGTGACACCTTTAGAAGAACTCGTTGTCACACCCCGACTTTCCACGTGTCACCGGTGGGCCCGGTGGGGAGTATATCGTGACGTAGTTGATATCATCATAGTCAAACAACACAATATATATAAATGCACAGCGGAAGCAAAAGATAATTATATTACAATCCGAATATAAAGTAATATCCAGTATTACAACGGAAAGTAAAGGATCCACAGGCGGATCTTAAAACATAAACATTATTCAACAGACTTTAGACGCCTAGAACTTGCAAGATTCCTTATTAACGCCCTGAGCTTCCAGCCAATTACGTCCAGTACCTGTCACTTAACCCTTTTGGAAAATACGTCAGTTTTCACTGGTAAATACACTCAACCGACTCATTTTGAAAAGGTTTAATAAAATTGATTTGAATGCACAAGGCACAAACTCTTTATAACTTGGGACAATTATAGTTATAATCTTGTATACAGATTTACATGTTCGTTATACGTTCAGGGCCCGATGTAGAAACCGAGTCAGATTAACAGACACGCCACAAGTATAGGCCCACAAGAGAGTGAGATACCGTTTTTCCTTAAACAACTGTCAGGTGTATGCCTACACCCCGTGTATAAGGCGTGGCCATTTTATAACACAATGATGTCAAGGATATCCGGGACATGGTCATTAACCCCTAAAGGTCTTTATTTCAAACAATACAGATTAAACCGGGTTACCTCAATAATTTAACCACAATAAGATTAAATATTCAATACCCGACCAAGCGGTATTATTATAATACCGTATCCCAAGCCCGTATAGGGAAAATAAGTTAAGAGTATTTACCTGAGCTAGCTCCTGACTTAAATAGCAAGAATTTTATAACTCAGCCGTATTTACTTAAGTAAGCGTAGGTACCATTTACCGGAAGGATCTAGTCTGGAATGATGGTATAAATAATCAATTAGAATGCTAACGGGTCTTTAATTAAGCCTAAGCTTAGACCGGTTAGTCTTACAGCAAGATACGGTTCAAACGCATGATAAGACGAAGACCGGATTAGAATGTGGTTTTGACCCGACAAGTTTGAATACTTGTATAATATGGGTAATCTAAACACATTCTGAATTTTGAGACAAAAATGATAAGGTTTGACCCGTTTTGGTCAATTTATGCAAACTAGTTACATAAACCGAACCGAGCGCGAAAAGGGCGTTACGGGTAACCATAAGAGTCATATGCAAGTTCCCTGAGTTAATATACTTCAAATATGTTGTGACATCAGTAAGATGTCTTCTATTATGCCCCAAATGAATTTAAACTCAACTTATGCCTCATAAGGGCATTTTGGTCATTAAACAGATTATAAAAGAGTTTAATTTGTAATCTGAGTTACAGATCTGATTTATACAGTAAATATACTTAATTTAACATGTTATAACAGTAGGGTATGACCTATATGTGAAACTTATCATTTAAAACCAAATTATGCACCTTAGGGGTATTTTGGTAATTTCACAAGGGCTAAAAAGGTCAAAACTGGAAACCTGAGTTTATAAACTTTTACTTACTGTTATTATATAAAAATATGCTAAAAATATCAGTAGGTATCAACCTTATATGTTAAATATGGTTTTAGCACATACTATGCGTTAAAAACGCTTAAAAAGGCGATTTGGAGCCATTTCCGGGTTTTTAAAGGAAAGCTGATATTTTTATAATTCCAGAAGGATCAAAATATTTTATTTAACAAATAAAATCAGTAGAAAAAGGTTTGGGGTCAAAAGGATTTGTAAAACTCATTTTATGGCTTAAAAGGGCAAAATCGGTATTTACCGAATTAAACTTAGAGACCTATGTTATGCTCAGCCAAAAATTAAATAAAAATTTTCAAAAATCCCAAAATATTATATTATATCAGTGGGTAAAAATTTTGATATCAAAAAGTGGGTTTAAATAGGCTATACGCCAATTACGCCAATTAATTAACATAAAGCTTTCAAATTACGCTAATGAGCATAACTCTTAATCTAGACCTCAAACTGACATCAAATTTTAGGTGCAAGTTTATATAATCAGTAACTAATGTTTCTACTCTTTCACTTTTTCAAAAATCACGTTTTATAGTCAAAAGGGCATAATAGTCAACTTTTAAGCATTAATCGGAAACATGCATATGAATCGGATAAGTATTGAACCAAGTTGTATAATCTCAGAGAGTTATACTTATATGAAACCTGGTCCAAAATAAGCTCTAAGGTAGATCTTAAACATGCATAAACGGATCAGAACTTATGGTCAAAGCAAAAGTCAATTTATGCGACTTTCGGTTCCGATTGTGGCTTAAACTGAAAATTGTCGAGTTGATCATGTTGGAACATGTTCTTACATTAATTACCAAGTTATTTGAATGATCAAACATGTTGCATGTACTCTACATTGCTAATTATGCTTAATTTTGAAAATACACATTCTGTTGACTTTTTAAGATAAGCTTTGACTCGACAATTAACATACTTAGAGTGGGAATCTGAAAATACCCTTTTAAGGGTTTGTTACCCACATAAATACCAACTTGTAGGTACTTTCAATTCGAGAAATGACTGAGCAAATTTCATTTAATCTCGAAGTCAAACTTAAATTACGATGGTTTGACTTTTGATTAATTAACTAAGCTAGAATGAATTAGAGAGGGTTAGGAATACTTACAAGAGTCCTAATTATGCTTAGAGATCACTAGAAAGCCTGAGGTTGATCAGAGAAGCTCCAGAAATGGTCTTGCAAGTGAATGTGAAAATGGTTGTAACTTGAATGATCTTTATATATCAACTTTGATCATTCAAGATGATGCCACAAGGGTCTAGGAATGTTATAAGATCTGTCCAAGTGCCCCTCTATGCATATAAAACCATTGGAGAGCCCCAGGTATCAGAAAACAACTCATTTAAGTCGGTTTGAGGCTGCAACTGGCAGCTGTTCGCTGTGTTCTGTTGCTGTAGGTCGCAGGCGGGCCGCGAGGCCCCTTACGCGGGCCGCGTACCAGCTGTTAACCAGCCAAACAAGTTTTCATGTTTTACATTTCAGTCCTTGTCCTTTGTTACGTGGTTTTACTTATTTTTCTTGCTCATTAGACCCTCAAACCTGATTTTTAAGGGCCTTAGGACATCTACAAACTTGGTTAGGTCCTTGGTTAACTTTGTGCTTACCCGAAAAGTCACGAATTTCAACGTTAACGCATTTAACCCTTCGTGCACGGTTTTGATCATAACTTTCTCATACGATATCGAAATTTTATGAAATTTTTATCACGTATTCTAGTGAGTATATTTTATCATTACAAAGCTTCGGGTTTGCCAAAAGGTCACTCAGAGGTATACTTTCAACATGTTGACACATTTAGCCCCCGGTAGTTTGTAATTCCTCACTTTCTTTCATCTTCCGCTTTGTATGATCCATGATTTAATCGTTTAAGATTATAAACACCATGTAGGGTCATTGTAGGGGCTATTTATCCATTGTTGACACTTTGAACCCTTATATTCACATAGTTTTCTTTATTTGTCAACTTTAGTCCCTCTAGAGTATTCTTTCACACGTTCAAGCTTATGACACGTGTCAATACATTATAGGACGTAAATTTTCGAGGTGTTACACTCGTTCACCAATAGCAAATTCCAGAGGCTTGCGCCTTTTATCAGCATAGCTCTTTTGTCTGCTCCTAGCCTTGATCAAGTTATCACGGATCTAAAGAATCTTATCTGTTGTCTCTTGAATAATCTCAGGGCCAGTGAACTGCTTTTCCCCAACCTCATGCCAGCTGAGAGGAGATCGGCATTTTCGTCCATACAAAGCTTCGAAAGGAGCCATCTGAATACTGGAATGATAGCTATTGTTGTACAAGAATTCTATCAATGGTAAATGTACATCCCAGTTACCACCAAAGTCGATGACACAAGAACGGAGCATGTCCTCTAGGGTCTTAATAGTACGCTCGGTTTGTCTATCCGTCTGAGGATGAAAGGTCGTGCTAAGATTCAACTGCGAACCCATAACGGACTGAAATGTTTGCCAAAGACATGAAGTAAAGCGACCATCACAGTCAGAGATTATGTCGATAGGGATGCCATGACGGCATATAATCTCATCGGTATAGATTCTAGCAAGTTTCTCCACTTTATAATCTTCGCGAATAGGAAGAAAGTGGGCGGATTTAGTCAAATGGTCAATGATCACCCAAATACTGTCATGACCGGCAGGTGTACGGGGCAACTTTGTAATAAAGTCCATAGCAAGACTATCCCACTTCCAAATGGGGATTTTTGGTTGCTCTAAAAGTCCAGAGGGACGCTGATGTTCAGCTTTAAACTTCAAACAGGTGAGGCATTTAGGAACATATACAGCAATGTCCCTCTTCATGCCAGGCCACCAATAAGTCATACGCAAATCCTGGTACATCTTATCGGTGCTGGATGAATAGAGTAGCGAGATTTGTGGGCCTCGTTCATAATGAGCTCACGGAGGTTATCGCGATCTGGCACCCAGATGCGATTTAGATAGTATTGAAGACCATCAGACTTAGTTTCGAGCTGATTAACATTAGCGCCAAGAACTTCCACAGATAGAATTCCTTCATTAGCAGACGAATACTGAGCTTCACGAATACAAGCATGCAGATCACTAGATATACGAATAGCCTTGACATGAGTCTTACGACTAAGAGCGTCGGCTACTACGTTCGCCTTACCAGGATGGTAGCGAATTTCGCAGTCGTAGTCGTTAAGCAATTCCACCCAACGCCTCTGTCGCATTTTCAGTTCCTTTTGGTCAAAGATATGCTGAAGGCTTCTATGGTCGGTGAAAACCACACACCTAGTACCATAAAGGTAGTGTCGCCAGATCTTTAACGCAAAGACAACCGCACCAAGCTCCAGATCATGAGTAGAATAGTTTTTCTCATGCACTATGAGTTGACGAGAGGCATAAGCAATGACCTTGTCCCGCTGCATGAGCACACAACCCAATCCACGGTTTGAGGCATCACAATATACCACAAAGTTATCGTTACCATCAGGTAGAGTCAAAACAGGAGCATTACATAAAAGATTATTAAGAGTCAGAAAGGACTCCTCTTGTTCGGGACCCCAAACAAAAGGTTTATCCTTTTGGGTTAGAGGAGTAAGAGGAACATCGATTTTAGAAAAATCCGCGATGAACCGGCGGTAATAACCCGCCAATCCTAGAAAAGAACGAATCTCAGACACGGATTTAGGCGTACACCAATTCTTCACTGCCTCGATTTTCGAAGGATCAACATGAATACCCTGACTACTCACAGTATGACCAAGAAACTGCACTTCATCAATCCAAAACTCGCATTTCGAAAATTTAGCATACAGACGTTCACCACGTAGAAGTTCCAGCATAAGACGTAGATGGCGAGCATGACCAGTTTTAGACTTAGAGTAAATAAGAATATCATCTATAAAGACCATAAAAAATGATCCAAATAAGGTTTACAAACACGGTTCATAAGGTCCATGAACACTGCAGGTGCGTTGGTCAAGCCAAAAGGCATGACGACGAACTCGTAGTGCCCATATCGAGTACGAAACGCCATTTTAGGAATATCATCTTCGAGGACACGTAGTTGATGATATCCAGAATGTAGGTCAATCTTCGAAAAACATGACGCGCCTTGTAGTTGGTCGAATAGATCATCGATGCGGGGTAAAGGGTAATGATTCTTCACGGTGAGCTTATTAAGTTCACGATAGTCGATACACATACGAAACGATCCATCTTTATTCTTGACAAATAAAAAAGGAGCACCCCACGGAGAGGTAATTGGACGAATAAAACCCTTATCGAATAATTCCTGCAGCTGACTGGATAATTCTTGCATCTCTGAAGGTGCAAGACGGTAAGGAGCTCTTGCGACAGGAGTCACACCAGGTACGAGGTCAATATGAAAGTCAACGGATCTGGGAGGAGGAAGACCAGGTAGATCCTCGGGAAAGACATCAGGGAAATCACACACAATCAGAACACCGTTTATGTTCTTCCCCTTGCCATTTTGTTCCACCACCTGGGCCAAGAAGGCAGGGTTCTGTTTACGTAAACTTCTGCTCGCTTGTGTGCATGACATCAGCCTTAGTCCCTTCGAAGGTCAGTCCCCATAAACATGTAAAAGATCACCAGAGGGAAGAGGAAGACGGACAAGCTTCTCGTGACACACAATTTCGGCATGGTTCTTACGCAACCAATCCATGCCGATGATAACATCAAAACTACCCAACCGCATTGGGATAAGATCAATAGAGAATACGTGATCGTTAAGAATCAAGGAACAATCACGCACGATATAATTCACAAGAATCGACTTACCATTAGCGACCTCAACAGAGAACGACTCTGGTAACTTAGAGCGTGTACAGTTTATCAAAGACTCAAATTCCACGGACACAAAACTCTTATCGGCACCAGTATCAAATAGAATCGAAGCATAGAGATTATTAACGAGGAACATACCATTCACCACGTCGTTGTTGTTGCGAGCCTTGTTAGCATTGAGATTAAACGCTCGTCCACGAGCGGCTACCTGTTGATCTTGGTTCAGCTGGGGGCAAAGATTGCGTAGATGGGTAGTATCCCCACACTGAAAGCATGCACGAACGGCATTGGCTGGTCCTGGGTTCTGCGGAGGAGCTGGGAGCGCTGCTTGAGCTGCTTGAACTGGGACTTGCTGGACTGGAGCAGGATTAGCTTGACGGCAATAAGGGGGTCGTGTGACCATAGCGGTTGCAGTTTGTGCACAGACGACATGCAGAGTTTTCCGGATGATGAAAGTTGCAGGTGGTACACTTCGGGTGAGGACCCGTGTACTGCTTCTTTGCTTCAGGAGCAGCAGGGTTAGCAGTAGCAGGAGTAGGAGCAGGTTTAGCAGCAGGGACAATAGCATTACATCCCGAACCTTGAGACTTCCGTTTCTTGTTCTTGCTGCCACTAGGCTTCTAGGTAACTTGGTTCGCAGACTTTGAAGGTGCAGGGGTAGCAAACTGCTTATCACGCACACGGTTGTTGTTTAAACTTGCTACCAAATGATAGACTTCTTCAATGGTTTCGAGTTGAGCTGCCTCGATGGAATCACGCATCGCCGGAGGTAGACTGTTGATATCCTTGGTTATCATCTGCTTGGGAGTCGAAACCAAGTGAGGAACGATAAAATATAGCTGCTTACACCGGGTAGTATACGCCAGGTTGTCATCACCAACTTGTTTCAAATGCTAAAATTCTTCTTCGAGCTTGAGTTGTTCATGGGGAGGACAGAACTCGAGCATCATTAGTTCTCGTACCTCAGCCCCTGGAAGAGCATAGGCTACTTCATTAGTACGGATGTTCCTTTCATTAGCCCACCATTCCAAAGCCCTACCTTGAAACACTCCAGTAGCACTCCTGGTTTTCAAATGTTCGGGGCATTCACTGTTGATTAAAGTGACCTCTATGCTATCAAACCACTCAAGCATAGCTGTCACTCCATCACTGCCCGTAAACGGTTTGGGGTTGCAGGAGATGAAGTGTTTGTAGTTGAACTTGGTGATGTCGACTTCTCTGGCTTAGAGTCGACAGAGGATGGAGGTGTGTTTGATCCTTGAAGCTCAGAGACGATCTTTGGCACGACTCGAGCAATCTGGTCGGCCATGAATGACATCATGTTTTTCTGAGACTTCTCCCTGGATTTCCTGAGAGTGTCGGATAGCTTTCGAGAAGACATCCTAAAGATCCAACATGAGGATCGTATGAGTCTAGATTCACGAGATCTCACAATATAGATTACACACATGATAGATTAAAGAATCTAGATTGAATTATCACAAAACTCACGACCTTCACATGGCACGTTGTACGAAGTTTGGTCGATATGCCAAAAACGCTTATATATAGGAAGTACCAGTGGCGTATCCACCATGCTTCGGACACCTCGCCTTGCCTTGTACTCGGTGTCATGTTACATGTCGCAATCACCAAACATAACAATTCACTCATCATCATCATCATATACTCATAGATTGCTCAAATAGTTTCACATAGTTGATTCATAGTTTACTCGATAGATCGACATAGATTAGCTCATAGAATAACCCAATAGTTTAACATAGACTAACTCAATAGATTAACATGGATTAACTCAATAGATTAACATTACTAGAGTACACATAATTCACATGTAGATTTCTCATAGATTACATGCATAGCTTCAGAGTCTGCATGGATTACATAGATTCCCCATAGATTTCACAAGTAAAGTTTCCATAGATTACATGGACTTTCCACACTGGTCTGCAAACACTAATCTCGTATGGCACTTGGTACGAAAGTTGGTAACATGCCGGAAGCACTTATATATAGGAAGTACCAGCGGCATATCCACCATGCTTCGGACATGCCACTTCTGTCTCGTACTTCCATGTTATCTTAGTGTTTCATACCCACAACAATTCATCATAACATAATAGTCGATCAAGATTACCACATAGATTACACATAGAATAAGGCTCCATAAATTTAGTTCGATCTAAGATTAAGATTAGCGTTTTAGATTGCGGACAAAGTGTAACTCGTGAAAAAGTGCACCAAAATGAACGAAGTATTGTAACACCCCGAAAATATAAAACTTTATATTGGAACTATAAAGTATAAATAGACGAGAATTTATTAACTAGGAACTTTTAACCTAGTTAGTTACAAGACTAGAAATAGCCTATAGTAGGGTTAAAAGCCACTAAATGATATGTTGAACAAAGTAGAGGGGCCTTAGTTGCTAAATTTGAAACTAAGCTAATTAATAAAAAAATAATAATAAACCAAACACCCCATTTAGAGGTGTTGGTCGACCAAGAATGAGCAGGGGCGACATCCCCATCTTCAAAAACCTAAAACTCCATTAAATCAATCAATTGAAGGCTCAATCCAAGTCAAAATCGGAATTAGAACCTAGAATTGTGATCCTCATCACAAGAGGATTCTAAGGTATGTAAAATCTGATGAAATCTCTTAACTTGAAATTCTCATGATTTTGGAAAATCTGAAAATTGATGTTGCATGTGTGTTAATTGGTTAGATTAGAATTGATATGGTGTTTGGAAGTGAAACCTAGCCAATTTCATGTGAAATCATGACCAAATTCAGGAAATTCCATGAACACCTTAAAGGTGGGTTAGGGGTTTTACATGATGATGATGAACACTAGGGTTTAGAATGATTATTCTAGTGTAATTCGATTTTAGAAGGTGATTTCAGAAAAGTATGATGTTTAAATGCTATATGATGGCTTTATTGAAGTTAAGTTAACTAATTAGCAAGCTATGAACATGAATATGAATGATGTAGAAATTCTGCCCTCATAGTGTTTGTTGAAATGCCTCAAAGAAGGCTTAAAAATAGAAATTTAAAGCTTTAACGCATAGTTATGATGTTTCGGTATATTATGCGAAGTGAGGTCTAAAGAGAGTTCTAAACATGTCTTGAATTGAACTCTATAGGACAAGATACCGGAACGTCGAGTGGACAAGCCGGTGGTGATTCGCGGTTGAAGGGCGTGCGCTAAGGTATGTAACTTGACCCGTTACATTAAGTAAATTTAGATCATTGTAATTAGTATAGTTGAATTTCAAAACACAAGTTGCTATGAATTAAAGCGATGATATCGCTATATTGAATATTTGGTCGAAAGTTGGTTAGAACTCGTTGGTAGTTGTCAAAAAGGAAGAAATTCCGTAGACAAGCCAAACGGGTCAGATAATCAAGTAAGACATGATTATGCTCCGGATTATGATAGGTCGATTGTTGATTTTGAATATTATATAACATATTAGAATTACGAGATTTTAATGTATCAATATCATAGAAAACTGAAATCCGAGAGTTGGGGTCTTGGTATAATGAACAAACAAAACAAAACATGGAATTCCAGGTACTGCCGTAAATTACGGTAGTACCGTAATTTACGGTGGATATTATATGTTTACGGTGTGAGACTCCTGCTTTACGGTGAACCAAAAATTTTCAGGACTCACCGTAAATTACGGTAACACCGTAATTTACGGTGGAACAGAAAATTTTAAATTTTTTTTATATATATTTTAAATTGATGATTGGATCACATGTTAAGTCTTATGTACTAAAGTCAAAACTAATGTTTTTAATGGTTTTGACCCTAGGTGATTAGATGGACCTTACAGATGGTGGTCAAGCAACGTCGAAGAACCGAACACGATTTTTGAAGCTTCCACTATGTTTTAATCTTACTTAAACTTTGTTCTTGGGTTGTAAACGAATTCACAAACAATTTTTGTATGTTCTAACTTAGTCGTTAGCTGACTAAGGTTTATGATACTTCTGAAACTTATGTTAAACTATTATCTTTTGTATAAAACTATTCTTATATTCAAGTAAATTTTGAGGTTGTTACAAGTTGGTAATCAGAGCCTAAGGTTGTCAACAAAGTGTTCGGTTCAAGCTTGATCGATCGTCCGGTAAGAACTAACTTATTTTGTTAATAAATTATGTACTACGTAGAGAACGAGAAATGAACAAATATGCATGAAAATGAAAAGAGTGTGTAAGCTCACTCAAAAACAAGAAATGCATGAAACAAGAATGATTAAATCAAGTTACGAACTTGATTGAATTGAAACAAGAATTATTAAATCAAGTTACGAACTTGATTGAATTGAAACAAGAATGATTAAATCAAGTTACGAACTTGATTGAATTGAAACAAGAATGATTAAATCGAGTTATGAACTTGATTAAATCAAAACAAGTAAAGCATGTGTTATAAATGGAATGTTTAACAATCTATGTAAACATTTCAGAAATAGAGATGGCTGATGGAGGTAATGATAATGCGGTGCCAAGAGTCACCGAACAAATGAGGGAAGTGATTGCCGAAGAGGTTGGAAAGGCGATCGAAAACAGTTTGTCGGGCTTTATTGATAAAATTCAAAACACAGTTTTATCAATAGTAGAAGAGAGAATCAAGAAATTGGAAGATGATTCCAATTCAGCAAAGGAAAAGCATGGTGGACGAAAGCCTTGTTCATACAAGGAATTCATGGCCTGTAAACCACCAATATATAATGGGGAGGTTGATCCAATTGTGTGCCAACGATGGCTAAGTGATATCGAAGGAGTATTCGAGAGAACTCGTTGTGATGAAAATGACTACGTAGCTTATGGTACGGGTCAATTAAGAGGTCAAGCGAAAGACTGGTGGGATAACAAAAAGAAGGAGATTGGAAGTGAAGCGGCTAAGGCCATGACATGGGAGGAGTTTAAGACGCCGTTTCTTAAACACCATAGTCCCAAAGCGGTCATAAATAGAATCAAGGAAGAGTTCATGCAACTCAGACACAAGGGTGAATCCATAGACAAGATCACGGGGATGTTTATGGACAAGATAAAGTTCTGTGATGATTTGGTGACAAATGAAGAACAAAAGGTCTATTACTACCATAACATGCTAAGTGCGGAGTATAGAGAGTTCATAACCCCTTCAAAATACGAGACCCTTACCGAGATTGTCAATGCTGCTCGGGAAAGGGAGATCGAACTGAAAAAGAGCATAGAACGGGGTGAACGAAGGGCACAAGATGTGAATCCAAGCCCTACTAAGAAGGCACGAACAAACGAAAGCGCAAAGAAATCTGATACGAAAGGCGGGTCGCCAAGTTGCAGAATCTGCGGGAAGGGTCATAAAGGCGAATGCCGTTACAAGGATAAGCCTTGTCCCATATGCAAGAAAACGGGACATATGGCTATATCGTGCCCGGAGAAAGTGACGGTTTGTTACAATTGTTATCGAACGGGTCACAAGAAGTCGGAATGCCCGGAACTGGTTGGAAAGAATGATGGGCAGGAACCGAAAGGTGAAGCCCCAAAAGCAAAGGCAAGATCTTTTCAACTAACCGCTGCAGAAGCAAAGGTTGAACCTGACGTGGTCTCAGGTATATTTGCTGTAAATTCAATTCCCGCACACGTGTTATTTGATACGGGTGCGAATAAATCCTTTGTTTCATATGGATTTATTCGACATCCTTCATTTGTTCTAACAAAATTACCTGTGCCCTTAGAAGTAGAGATAGGTAATAACAAAAGCTTTATTGTTTGTGATGTATGTAAAAACTGTAAATTGAGCATTGACGACGAAGAATATTTGATAAACCTAATCCCGATGTCAATGGGAGAATTTCAAGTAGTCATTGGGATGGATTGGCTATCTCAACACCATGCAAAGATCGTGTGTTTTCGTAAAGAGATAAAACTAACATCTCCGAGCGGGAAACACGTCACCATTTATGGCGAAAAAGGAGGCAACCCCATAGTATGCTCAATGTTGAAAGCTCACAAGCTTATGAAGCGCGGATGCAAGGCATTCATGATATACGCTAATGAGCCCGAAAAAGAATCACGAAAGATTAGAGATGTACCGGTAGTACGAGATTATGAAGATGTGTTTCCAGAGGATTTACCGGGGATACTGGCTGAACGGGAAATAGAGTTTGGGATCGAATTGATTCCGGGCGCGAAACCCGTAGCAAAAGCCCCGTACCGACTTGCACCGTCGGAATTACAAGAGTTAATGTCTCAAATCCAAGACCTGCTTAACAAGGGATTTATAAGGCCGAGTGTGTCTCCTTGGGGCGCACAGGTGTTGTTCGTAAGAAAGAAAGACGGGAGCATGCGTATGTGTATCGATTACCGGGAGTTAAACAAACTCACGGTAAAGAACCGATACCCGCTCCCGAGGATAGATGATTTGTTCGGCCAACTACAAGGTGCGAACTGGTTCTCAAAAATTGACCTTAGATCGGGGTATCACCAACTAAAGGTCAAAGAAGAAGATGTGCCGAAGACGGCTTTCCGCACGAGATACGGACATTACGAATTCCTCGTGATGTCATTTGGGCTAACAAACGCACCCGCGGCTTTCATGGACCTCATGAACCGGGTTTGCAAGCCAATGCTGGATAAGTCGGTCATCGTGTTTATCGATGATATCTTGGTGTATTCGAAAAGTGAAGCTGAACACGCACATCACTTACAAGAAGTGTTAGAGACCCTTAGACGAGAGAAGTTATATGCAAAATTCTCTAAATGTGCCTTTTGGTTACGAGAGGTACAATTTCTTGGCCATGTCATAAGTGCCGACGGAGTATTGGTGGATCCGTCAAAGATAGAAGCCGTGTCAAAATGGAATCCCCCAAAGAACCCTTCTGAAATTAGAAGCTTTTTGGGACTTGCGAGATACTATAGGAGATTCATTCAAGATTTCTCCAAAATTGCGTCACCACTAACAAAATTAACTCGGAAGAAAGAAAAGTTTATTTGGGGTGTAGATCAAGAAAAGGCGTTTCAAACACTAAAAGCGAAGTTAACTCAAGCTCCGGTACTGACATTGCCGGACGGAGTCAAAGACATGGTGGTTTATTCCGATGCTTCACTATCGGGGCTCGATTGTGTTTTGATGCAACGGGGCAAAGTTATAGCTTATGCCTCGAGACAACTGAAGATACACGAGAAGAAATACCCCACGCATGATCTTGAGTTGGCTGCGGTGGTATTTGCCTTAAAAATATGGAGGCATTACTTATATGGGGTAAAATGCACCATATTCACCGATCACAAGAGCCTAAAATACTTCTTCGATCAGAAGGAGTTAAATATGCGACAAACAAGATGGCTAGAAACGGTGAAAGACTTCGATTGTGAGATACATTACCACCCCGGAAAGGCTAATGTAGTGGCGGATGCTCTAAGTAGAAAAGCGGACTACGTCCCGATACGAGTAAGGTCGATGCAACTCGTGGTGACCTCGGGTATACTTGAACGTATTCGAGAGGCGCAGTTAGAAGCAGTAAAAGAAGAGAATTGGAAGAAAGAAAGAATAATTGGTCAATTGAAAGATTTGTCGGATGGGAATCACGGGTTGAAGACTCGATCCGGAAGGATATGGGTCCCACATACCTGTGGAGTGAAGGCGCTCCTACTTGATGAAGCTCATAAATCCCGTTATTCAATTCATCCGGGTGCGACCAAGATGTACAATGATTTGAAACAAAATTATTGGTGGCCCGGGATGAAGAGGGACGTGGCGAAGTATGTGGAAAAATGCTTGACATGTTTACAAGTCAAGGCGGAGCACCAGAAACCATACGGCAAACTCCAACCGTTAGAAATTCCGGTTTGGAAATGGGAACATATTACAATGGACCTGTTAACCAAGTTTCCTAAGACGAATCGTGGTTTTGATGCCATATGGGTAGTGGTGGATAGATTGACGAAAAGTGCTCACTTTATTCCGATTCGTGAGACTTATACGTCAGAAAAGATGTCAGAAGTTTATACCAATGAAATCATAGCACGTCATGGGGTGCCGGTGTCCATCGTGTCTGATAGGGACACCCGGTTTACTTCGAATTTCTGGCGGGATTTCCAAGAGCAAATGGGGACCAAATTGTTCATTAGCACTGCGTACCATCCTCAAACGGATGGACAAAGTGAAAGAACGATACAAACATTGGGGGACATGCTACGTGCGTGTATAATCGACTTTGGAGGCAGTTGGGATGTTCACCTACTGTTAGTCGAGTTTTCGTATAACAACAGTTACCAATCTAGTATTAAGATGGCACCATACGAAATGCTTTACGGTAGGAAGTGTCGAACCCCGGTATGTTGGGGTGAAGTGGGTCCACGTGAACTTGCCCACCAAGATATAGTACGAGCCACGAATGAAAAGATCGATATAGTTCGGGCACACTTGAAAGCGGCTCAAGACAGGAAAAAGGCGTATGCTGATAAAAGGAAAAGGCCAATCGAATTCCAAGTTGGTGACATGGTCATGCTAAAAGTTTCCCCATGGAAGGGCGTAATTAGATTCAGAAAAAGGGGGAAACTAAGCCCAAGGTTTATTGGGCCATTCAAAATTATCGGGAAAGTTGGCAAGGTAGCTTACCGTCTTGAATTACCGGAGGAGCTAAGTGGAATTCATGGCACGTTCCACGTGTCACAATTAAGAAAATGCCTAGCAGACGAAACGGCCTATATCTATTACGATGATATCGAAGTGGATAATAGTCTGAATTATGCGGTGAGACCGGTGGAGATTTTAGACCGAAAGGTCAAACATTTACGAAATAAACAAATTGACCAAGTCAAAGTCAAATGGGAGCATAGGAAAGGTTCGGACACTACATAGGAGTCCGAAGAGGAGATGCGACGTCTTCACCCTACATTATTTGGTACGTACTTCGGTTTCGGGGACGAAACCCTTTTAAGGGGGGTGGGCTTGTAACACCCCGAAAATATAAAACTTTATATTGGAACTATAAAGTATAAATAGACGAGAATTTATTAACTAGGAACTTTTAACCTAGTTAGTTACAAGACTAGAAATAGCCTATAGTAGGGTTAAAAGCCACTAAATGATATGTTGAACAAAGTAGAGGGGCCTTAGTTGCTAAATTTGAAACTAAGCTAATTAATAAAAAAAAAAATAATAAACCAAACACCCCATTTAGAGGTGTTGGTCGACCAAGAATGAGCAGGGGCGACATCCCCATCTTCAAAAACCTAAAACTCCATTAAATCAATCAATTGAAGGCTCAATCCAAGTCAAAATCGGAATTAGAACCTAGAATTGTGATCCTCATCACAAGAGGATTCTAAGGTATGTAAAATCTGATGAAATCTCTTAACTTGAATTTCTCGTGATTTTGGAAAATCTGAAAATTGATGTTGCATGTGTGTTAATTGGTTAGATTAGAATTGATATGGTGTTTAGAAGTGAAACCTAGCCAATTTCATGTGAAATCATGACCAAATTCAGGAAATTCCATGAACATCTTTAAGGTGGGTTAGGGGTTTTACATGATGATGATGAACACTAGGGTTTAGAATGATTATTCTAGTGTAATTCGATTTTAGAAGGTGATTTCAGAAAACTATGATGTTTAAATGCTATATGATGGCTTTATTGAAGTTAAGTTAACTAATTAGCAAGCTATGAACATGAATATGAATGATGTAGAAATTCTGCCCTCATAGTGTTTGTTGAAATGCCTCAAAGAAGGCTTAAAAATAGAAATTTAAAGCTTTAACGCATAGTTATGATGTTTCGGTATATTATGCGAAGTGAGGTCTAAAGAGAGTTCTAAACATGTCTTGAATTGAACTCTATAGGACAAGATACCGGAACGTCGAGTGGACAAGCCGGTGGTGATTCGCGGTTGAAGGGCGTGCGCTAAGGTATGTAACTTGACCCGTTACATTAAGTAAATTTAGATCATTGTAATTAGTATAGTTGAATTTCAAAACACAAGTTGCTATGAATTAAAGCGATGATATCGCTATATTGAATATTTGGTCGAAAGTTGGTTAGAACTCGTTGGTAGTTGTCAAAAAGGAAGAAATTCCGTAGACAAGCCAAACGGGTCAGATAATCAAGTAAGACATGATTATGCTCCGGATTATGATAGGTCGATTGTTGATTTTGAATATTATATAACATATTAGAATTACGAGATTTTAATGTATCAATATCATAGAAAACTGAAATCCGAGAGTTGGGGTCTTGGTATAATGAACAAACAAAACAAAACATGGAATTCCAGGTACTACCGTAAATTACGGTAGTACCGTAATTTACGGTGGATATTATATGTTTACGGTGTGAGACTCCTGCTTTACGGTGAACCAAAAATTTTCAGGACTCACCGTAAATTACGGTAACACCGTAATTTACGGTGGAACAGAAAATTTTAAATTTTTTTTTTATATATATTTTTAATTGATGATTGGATCACATGTTAAGTCTTATGTACTAAAGTCAAAACTAATGTTTTTAATGGTTTTGACCCTAGGTGATTAGATGGACCTTACGGATGGTGGTCAAGCAACGTCGAAGAACCGAACACGATTTTTGAAGCTTCCGCTATGTTTTAATCTTACTTAAACTTTGTTCTTGGGTTGTAAACGAATTCACAAACAATTTTTGTATGTTCTAACTTAGTCGTTAGTTGACTAAGGTTTATGATACTTCTGAAACTTATGTTAAACTATTATCTTTTGTATAAAACTATTCTTATATTCAAGTAAATTTTGAGGTTGTTACAAGTATCGAGTTTAAAACCACATAAATAAAACCACATTCATAAAAGCAAGATAGGCTTATAAAACATAGGATTGTTCCGGGCAGAGGAACGGCGACTAACCAAAGTGATTCGAACCCCTTTCGAATTGAGGTATCGTGTCTTGACTTACTTAGACAAATACATCATCGATGTTAGGCCTACGATATTCGTCGTTTTGGTCATTTCACGTACTCAATTGATTGGTAGTCAAGAGACTTTGGCAAGACATAAAAAATCATCAAGGAGTGGGACTAGTCATCAAGATCTGAGTTTCACCTCTAACTTGACAACATCGTACCCTAAGAGCGTTGGTACTTATCCGTAGATAAGACCTACTAGAATAATAATATAGGGAAATTCTCCTCAAGGTTTGGATGTCACTCCTGTCTTGAAGATGAATTTCGTGTAAACACAAACACTGATTAACAGTGTTTTCAAAGTATAAAGTGTACATTGTGTCAGCCTTAGGAAAGGCATGTAAGTTTAATAGGAACGTGTGCTGCTAGGAAGCAGATACGGTAGAATGCATAAGTCTTAAACAACAAATAAGAATCAAGATTCCTAGAACTATAGACTAGGGCAAGTATTCCTACTCATCCTAATTCCCTATAGTTATGGCTCTGATACCAATCTGTCACACCCCAACCGATGGCGGAAACATCAGGGTGCGAGCACTAAGCATTCAGATTGCTCATGAGATTCCATAACACTAAATATTTCGATAATAATTAAGTAGATTTCATGCATTTCCTCAAATCAAATATCACAAAATATCAAGTTACAGCCAAATCATGAATTGTTCAAATTGTTCAAAGACTAAATTAACTAGGTGACATTTTCTAGGCATCTCCTAGCTTGATTTCCATGCATTCCAAGCAACCTATCAGCCTGCAACATGTATTAAAATATCAATACAAAAGTATTGGCGAGTATACAAGTTTGATAATAGAATAATAGATTACAACAACTCGTATCCACAGTGTAAGCAATAAAAATAGTTTCAGCCATGCTAGTGTCGCAGTCCACGCAGTGATAGCCCAAGTATCCCGATGCTTTAGTGGTTTAGCAAAGAATCAATGAGGTAAACTCGAATCCTCCTAACAATACCCCCCGAGAATAATGGGAGAGGTGCATCTCCTATAGCGTTACTATTGTTAAAGCGGAACTACACACTCTGGATTAAACGTCACATAGCACAAAGAATCAAGAATCAAGAATCACAAGTTTCACGAACACATAGGATAGAGTTTAAGTTTCAAAAGATTCAAGTTTAAGTTTCATAGAATACATGTTGCACCCCAAAAGTTTAAAGTAAAAGGGGATCGAGTATACTCACCGTGATGGGTTTAACAGTCGCAACTGTTATTGGATCAAAGGGAGCTCTTTTTAGAATTAGCCTGATTAGATAACAATAGGATAAGAGTCAGGCAGAGTAACGAGATTGCATAAGTGTCAATCAGTCACTGGATCGGATGGCTATCCGATCGGATGGCTATCTGATCGGATTGCCAGTCGGTCGGGTGACACAAGTGTTGTGAGGAGGCAGATGGCTGCCCGATCGGATGGTCGTCTGGTCGGGTTGCCACTTGCTTTAAGACTCAGGTGAGGGGATAGGGTGGCCGCCCGATCGGGCGGTTGTCCGATCGGGTTGCCACTAGATCCGAGTGCTAAGTGTTGTGGTTATCCTAATCGAGTGGCAGCTCGATCGGGCGGCTATCCGATCGGGTTGCCACTTGGTCAAGGTTACCCATGTTTCCAAGTTTCTGAAAAGTTCTAAGTGTTGAAAAGTTTCAAGTTTCAAGACTAAAGGGTAAGTGTCACCTGATAGGGTGGCTGTCCGATCGGACGGCTGTCCGATCGGGTTGCCGCTCGGTCGGGCGACCCTTGTTCTTGTTACCATTTTGTAAAATTTCTAAGGTTCTAGTTTGACGGTGACGGTACGACACGTATTGAGGCAACGGTAAACCTATCAGCACACAGCCGTTCTGATCGGGTGGGAACCACCCCTGTCCGATCAGTCGTATGCTTCTGACACGTTTATGTCGGAATTCGTGCCTTGCTCGTCTTTTCCAGTAAGAACTCGGATCAACACCAACTCTAGACTATTTATCAGATCTACAGTTAGTTTAGACCCGGTTTCCACCGAATAAAGTAAAAGTTGAAGAAAAGATGAAGAAAACTTAAGTTTCATAAGAAAAGTCTAGATTTAGCTTAGATTTAGGGTGAAAACGCCTGAAATATCTTAGATCTGAGCTAGATCTTGCTCAGAATGACATCCCATGGCAGTTTGTACAAACCCCCATGATGACATCACCCTCAAGAACTCAGATCCGAGAGATTTCACGGTGAAAAGTGTGATTTTAAGTGAGAATCACGTAGAGAATGATGTGTAGAGCGAGAAAGTACAAAGATCTAGTGCAAAACGTTCTGAAATCAGCAAGAAAATGGATAATAGTGGCGTTTGTGCGTCTGAGTCGAGCAGGGCTGTCACATCAGTGAAGGACTGATGTGACAGCTGCTATTTATAGTGTGAGAGGAAGGGAAGGTGTGCACGGTCCAGGTGGCAGTCCGATCGGATGGCCATCGGATCGGGTGGTCATCTGATAGGGTGGCAATCCGGTCGGGTGGCAATCCGATCGGATTGCCACTCTGGCCAATCCAACCTTTCCGTGTTCCCGTCTTTGATTCGTTTTGCGAGTTAGATTAAGCGTTGCGTATAGTTTAGGTAAAGTATCTAGATTACATCACAAACCAAAAGTTTCCAAGTTTCATAGATTCCGCCAGTGACAAGGCTCCAGTCTCTCGTTCAACCAAGAATCAAGTCTCACGAGTCTAAGGAGTCAAGCACCAAATAAGTTTCAAGAGTCAAGAATCATAATTTCTCATGTTTCAAGAATCAAGAGTCCAAGTATCAAGTATCAAGAATCAACAATAAAAATCTAGCTTTCATAGTATAAAAAATCAAGTATCTAGTTTAATCATTAGAACCAAGTATCTAGATTAAGCATCAAGAGTCAAGTATCTAAATTAAGTATCAAGTCTCATAATTGAAGTATCAAGCATCAAGCATCTAGAATAAAGAATCAAGTATCATAGTGTTAAGCATCAGAATCAATCCAAAAGAGTCAAAGTATTAATATCACAAAACACAGGGACCAAAATTGACAACTAATAGAAGTTCAGGGACCGATCTTGCCAAGTGTCTAAAGTTTAGGGACGCTGGGCGTTACAGTTCGGACCTTTAGAGTTGTTTTATTTGTTTTGTTTATGAAATACCAACCAAACTATGTGACAAGTTGTTCGAGCTGGCGTACCTGCCGTCATACCGAGTGATGATCATAGAGTTTTTATCTTCGTTTGTGTTCACCCTGCGACCAGCCGATCTACCTGAGGAGAAGGATGACCCCGAGTACCTGTTTATCGGGATTAGTTTTCGATTGGCGACAGTGACACATGAAATGTATTCAAGGGAGTTTGTTGTGCACATCGGCTTCTATACTTTGCTAGAGACAAACACCACACTTTACACTGATGCGGTGCACGAGGAACCCATATCGACACTCGTCAGATTTTGGAAAGTGATCGATCGAGGTCACTTTGGCGCCTTGAAGACCAGGGTGCCGCTATTACAAACCCCTGTATTGCTACCTGCACAGGTTTATCGCCACATCTATTGCACCACGCATGCATAGTCACGAGTGTGCAATCAGGGGATCTTTTATATATATATAATGTCTGCTATGGGGGAGTCGTGCGCCCTCGATTATTGCCTCGCCAAGTGGTTTGCGGCGGCGCACCACCGGCAGGACTGGTTGTTGTTGTAACTGGTTGTTGACGATACGGTATGATACGTCACGATACGATACGATACGATACAATATCATATGATACGTCTTTATAAAACATAATACAAATTATAGAACACATAAAAACAAAAATAACCAACAACCACATCCAAAGCACCAAACTTTAAACTCAAAAAGATATTTGGTCCTTAGACTACCCCCAATGCGTATGTTGGGGGATGCATTTAATGAGCTGGCATGCTGCACTTGGGAGTGATGGAATGGAGTGGAGGATAAAGTGAAGGGCTTGTATGTGGGGAAGTGCAGCCAAAGTGCAAAGATAGGGTGGGCTTATTCATTAAAAAACTAATTTTCAGCTAAAAAAGGAGGAGAGGGAGGATGTATGTGAGAATGATGGGTTGGAGTTAAAAAGATGAGAGAAAGTGCATGTGAGAAGGATGGGTAAAAAGCTGATATGGCAGTGATGACTAGGATGCATGTAGTAAATGCAGTCCGTTGCATTGGAGCCAATCTTATACGGATTGTATAGCCTACCAATAGATCGAGCCTTTATAAAATACAACATGATTCATTTATCATAGAGTAAATTGCCATTTTAGTCCATGAGGTTTGGTCCAAATTGCTATTTTAGTTCAAATAGTTTTTTTTTCTCCTCTAGATCCCTGACTTTTCCATTTTCTTGCCATTTTGATCACATTGCCTAACTCAGTCTAAAAATCTTGTTATAACCATGGGTATTTTTGGCATAACTGTTGTGTAGTGATAACCAGGGGTAGTTTGCAACATAATTTATAAACCTCATAAAAATTTAATGCCAAAAACACCTCTGATTATAACCTGGTTTTTAGACTAAATTAGGCAATGTGATCAAAATAATAAGAAGAAAGAAAAGTCAGGGACTCAGAGGAGAAAAAAAAACTAAATTTAAACTAAAATGGCAATTTGAACAAAAACTCAAGGACTAAAATGCCAATTTACTCTTTTATCATATAATAATAACTAGGGTAAATTACTTTTTGAGTCTCTATGTTTTAGTGGTTTTAACTAGTTAAGTCCAAAAGCAAAAAGTTTAACGACCTGAATCCTTATAAGCATTTCCATTAACCATTTGAGTCCTTTTGAGTCAAAATTTTAACCTTTTGAGTCCAATTTTTTGGACCCAAATCGTTATAAAATGAATAAAATTGGACTCAAAACGTTATAAAATAAATGGCTAGGGACTCAGGGCGATAAACTTTTTTATTTTGAACTCAAATGGTTAAAACCACTAAAACAAATGGACTAAAAACTAATTTACTCTGGTAACTATACATTAAATGATTGCATGAATTTATGCTAACAAGAATATAATCATATCACCGGCGCCGCCGCTTTAACCTCTCTCAATGGCGCCGGAGAATCAACTGTCCGGAGTCATCGGAAAACCGTTGATCATATGGGATTTTGATCGGACGATCATGGACGACGACAGCGATCGGTGGGTGGTGGTTGAAATGGGTTTGACTCAATTGTTCAATCAGCTTCGTCAAACACTCCCTTGGAACTCTCTCATGGTTTGTCACATCTCTAATTTCAAACTGATTGCTTTAAGGTACCAATTTTTTTTAAAATTAGGGTTCTTAAATAACCATTAGTTAGTGTTATTGAATTATAGGATAGAATGATGGAGGAGCTACATTCTCAGGGGAAAACAATTGAAGACATCACCAGTTGTTTGAATCGTGTTGTATTGAATCCCCAAATTATTTCAGCCATTAGAGCTGCTCATGCTCATGGGTATTTACTCAATTTATTATCTTGTTTTATAGTTTGCATCTGTGTGATTGAACCTAGCCGCTAGTTTAACTTACAAGAGCTAGAGCTTAGCTCTCGTGAGGTAGTTTTTCAATCTCGAGCCTCGTTTATTATTTATTATTAATTAGTTTATGGGGAATTGGCCTGTAATAATCTCAACTACATGTCTCCCACCTTTGAATATTCCTCATGCTAGTCCCACCTTTCATCTATTTTTCCTCCACCGGTCCTCAGTTAAAAAAACTTAACGGAGTTAAGGTTTTTTTTTCTGAATTACAAACTGACGTATTAGGGCTTTTGATCAGAACGAGGATGCGAGTCTATTGATGTATAACTTACTTCGAAACGGTGCTCCAAACGACTTGATTTTTGTTAATTGGAAGTTTAAACACCCGAATTGAAGCACCGTTTTCATCGCTTGGAGCACAATTTCAAGGTAAGTTTTACATCATTCGACTCGTATCCTCGTTTTGATCAAAAGCCCTAAAACGTCAGCTTGTAATTCAGAAAAAAACTTAACGGATTAAGTTTTTTTAACCGAGGACCGGTGGAGGAAAAATAAGTGAAAGGTGGGACTGACATGGGGAATATTCAAAGGTGGGACTGACAATGGTCAATGACGTCTAGTTAGGATTATTACAGGCCAATTCCCCTTAGTTTATATACATTTATATGTGTTTTTATATACAGTTATAGTTTTATATTATTTAGTTATTTTTATCATAATTTTATATATAATAATAATTATATAAATGTATATTTAATATATTAAATTCAAATTATATTAATAATAGTCTCGTTTAGGCTCCACCTCAAGCTCTGTAAGTGAAGCTCGGGTCTAGACTTGTTTAGCAAACAAGTTTCTTTCTAGGCTCAAGCTCATTTAAGCTCGGCTTGATTCGAGCATAATAGAATTATAAGATTTCTACATGCCTATTATATATTATCTATTAAAGCATTTAGTGAGCTGATCTCGAGTAGCTCATAAGCGGTTTGGCTTGTTTACACCCCAATGTGATGAATGATTTTATGTTTAGGAAATAGTAAGTTGTTATGATGATTGATGATGAAAGTGTGAATATTTCAGATGTGATTTGAAGGTACTTAGTGATGCTAATCAGTTCTTCATTGAAACAATCCTGAAAAACCATGGGATTTATGATTGTTTTTCGGGTATTATCACAAACCCAACTTCTGTTGATGAAGCAGGGAGGCTTAGGATCTTTCCTTATCATGGTTCAGCTGTGCCTCCGCATGGATGTGATCTCTGCCCTCCCAATTTGTGCAAGGTACACAAATTACTTTTATCTACAAAGTCGATATGCAAAGAAACATCCAATTGTTGGTCCCATTTACTTGATGAGACGATATTAGCTAATGAAGCGAGGTGACTCGATGAAAGAAATAGGCGTGGATATTGTCAAGTCATATGTTTTGAGTCTCACACCTTAGCACTTTGAGAAATTGCAATACTTTCTAATTTTCTATAATGGTATTCATGTATTATTTGCAAGGTTTTTTAACTATTTTTAAAAGCAGATAAAAACTTTTGAGTGTTTGGGTGAAAAAAAAATTGCTTGTGCGTATTTTGCTTATTTTGCAGTGAAATAAGATGTTTTCAATAAGTAGTTTGAGATTGCATATTTCAAACTGGTTATTCTTTTTGGTTATTTGTCTTTGTTTATAGGCATAAGCCGTTGAAAATAGCAATCTTAAAGACCATTTAAGCTAAAAGTCAGAGTGTTTAGGTAGGCGGCATGTATGATATTGTTTACGGTTCACATTTGTTGAATTAAAATTTTAAGAGTTGATAAGTGAAACTAGTCTTACAATGAAAAAAGCCGGTATTAATTACTCTAGTCGCTTTTCTGGTGAATATTTAAGTGAAACTTGAATGTTCATGTGGTAATCTTCACGGACAATCTTTAGATGCTGAATTGTTGATGGGCCGGAGCCTCCTGGCCAAAGCCCAGACATTAAGCCTGATCTGGACATCTGTCACTTTACTCACTATTAATTACAATAGTTTAAGGGTATGTTTGGCAACAGTAGCTGGTGGCTGGAAGCTGGTAGCTAGTAGTTGTAGCTTTTTAGATATATTTGGTGTTTGACAGAGTAGTTGGAGCTTATAATAAAATGTATAAAATGACCAAAATGGACATAACTAATAATTTAAAAAGTTTGTGCATTAAAAAGTTCATTATCTTTAGAGGTTAAAATAGTTTTTTCTCCCTAAAAGCTTGTAGCTCCTTCTAAACGCTACTAGTAAGAGCGTTCAACCAAAAGCTTCAAGCTCCTAACCTAAAAGCTTAAAGCTCCTTCAACCAAACAAGACTTTTTATCGAGTAGGAGGTTTTTCTTAAAAGCTTAAAGCTAGAAGCTCCTAAAAGCTCCATGCCAAACATACCCTAATTCTTGGTTTATGCCTTAAGTTAAAACTGGTGTATTTTGCAGTGCTTGTCAAAACAGGTTGAGTTGACCCGTCAATAATTGTTTTTTTTTCATTTCATGTACATCTAATGTCAAACCGGGTTGAGTTGACCCGTCAATGAATCATGTTTTTAAATATAATGATATTGGAGGTTGTAGACGTTTGGATACATCTTGGATTACTTCCAACCCGTTTGACCCATTATTTCTCACGACAGGGTTTTGTGTTGAATAAAATCCAAGATCCGACTTCTCAAGCTATCAAGAAACGGGTCGCAATCTACATTGGAGATGGCGGGGGTGATTACTGTCCAACCCTGAAACTTGGAGGAGAAAATCATGTTATGCCCAGAAAAGATTTTCCGTTACATCGTTTAATTTCGAAATCTTCAACGCCTATTAAACCGAAAGTTCATGAATGGAGCAATGGAGAAGAACTCAACAAGACTTTGATTCGGCTTATAGATCTCGTTTCACTAAAAGTTTAAACAGCATATTGGTGGAAATATTGTTTCAACCGATAAACTCGGTATGATTTTTGTGCAAATTTGCACAAACTGCAATGGTATGTGTAGGTGAAGTTACATTCAATACTGATATATTGCTTGTAATTTACCATATTTGTGGATAAATGGTGCAATGCCTGTATGTTTATGAGAAATAAAGTTAATTTGGATTATGATTTATAGGTAATGAACTAATGATTGAACGTGTAAACTTTATAAAAGCTAAACTGAAATATAAGTGACATGTTCAAGTGCTTACAATACAACGGTTTCTCGATTCAACCGAAAATCGTACGCTTTTTTGACTTTCGGTTTAGTTGGTGAAATTAAGCATGTCGCCCAGTCTCCTACTTGAAAGCAGATTAAGCAACATAGTAAGCCTAGCACACCAAGCGGGCTAGAAGTCGAGTGTTATGGGTAGCATACCAAGCGGACTAGGAAACGGGTCAAAATGGATTTGGGCCAATACAGGGTTTGAGAAAATGAGTTTGGCTCAAAATATGCCGGTTTTTTTTTAAGCAACAATATGGTTTAGGTTAAAGAAACGGGGTTTAAGAAAACGAGTTCGGATCCCTCTTTGTACAACTTTTGGTAAGAATCTTCCGTTTTAACTTTTAAGGCGAAATAATGTTACCAGTGGTGGCCAATCGGGTTGGTCACTTTGGTCAAGTGTAACACCCCACCCGGATCCGGCACTTGCTGTATCAATAATTCTAAATTTACTTATACATATACACCAAGCCATTCAATGTTATTTAGATTTAATATATATTTATTGATATGCAAACCTAGGGTAGTGATAGTGTACATTAATTCAGAAGTGTGAGAAGTGTATTATAACACTATATAAACACCGTATAACACTATGTAACACCATATAACACCATATAACACTATGTAACACTATATAACAATATATAACACTATACATCTATCATAGACATGCTATCAGACAAAATATAGTGTTATATTTGTTATATAGTGTTACATAGTGTTATATGGTGTTTAATAGTGTTATACGGTGTTTATATAATGTTATATATAGTGTTATAATACACTTCTCAAACTTCTGGATTAATGAACAGGATCCTCTACCTGCAAACCCATATTAATTTATTGTGTGACTAACCTAACGTTATATAGATTTTTTATTTTTGCACATTATATATTAGCTGGTTTGGTGAAAAAAAACACCATAAAACTGATGTTAAGGTTTTTTTTTATTAATATATGATTATATTCTATAAAAAAAGGAAACAAGAAAAATACAAAGCAAGTACCAACACAGCTTAGACGGTATACTTATGGTTTTTTTAACCGGTTTGAGTTATAAACCGAACTAGTTTGTTCAACAACAATAAAAATTGGTTTCTAAAGAAACTGGTTCGGGTTACAAAACCGGTTTTAGAGGGAAAATACTTAAACTGGTTTGGGTCGATTAAACCGTTTTTTTTTTTTTTATGTTATTCAAACCGGGTCGGTTCCAAACTGGTTTCAAGAAACAAGCCTACGAACTGGTGGGTTGGGTTGGTTTGGGGCAAACTGGTTTACTAGGTGGAGTCGGGTCGGGTTATAAACCGGTTGGGCAGGCACAAACCGGTTTTTTTGTTCATCTCAGAGTCCATAAACTCATCTTCTTCGATCAATATCACAACTTGTCTAATATCTATGATCGATTGTTCGTTGTAATCCACAAATTTCGACATCGATCGAGGTTCGTTCATTCGGTTTATAATCTAATTGTAGTTATGTATCTTCGTGTATTTGAATGATTTCTCTTTGATTGATTTACGTAAAATTAGGGTTTATACTTTGGATCTGACTCATAAGTTTGGTTATGCTTATGTATGTATACTTTCTATTTGATTGATAAAGTTTGGTTAATTTATTTGGACTTTAATGTTTAGTTTGAATTGAATGAATATTTAATCTTAGTTAGGGATTTGCAATCAGTGTTCATATGCCCTTAGTGACCAAACTGTAGTTAGATGATAGTTCCATAACTATATGATCACGATCATGATCGGCGTGAGGTTCCACGAGGGATGAAAGCTGAGGCGTGAGGGGAGAGCTACGCGTACGTAATCCATTGCCCTATGTACAACCAGGGGTGTAAACGAGTCAAACCACTCATGAATTACTCGAGATCAGCTGGCTAAAATTTCGAATCTAGCCGAGCTTAAACAAGCTCTAGCTTGAGCTTCAGAAATAGAGCTCGAAACAGGTTGAGCTCGGCTTGTTTACACCCGTATGTACAACCAAATAAGCTTTATGTACAATCAATAGATGCATTTGCATCTGTCTCGTCTCTTTTACATATCAGCCATTTTTAGCGAGTAAAACATTCGTTACCTCTTCCTTGTTTTGTTTCTTTTAAGTTTCACCTTTCTACAGACCCTAATTTGTAGTGCTAATGGGTAAAAAGCTTGAAAATTTATAAACTTGTTGCAAGAGTGAGGTTTGGCCAGTTTTGTGACTTTCGTCCAAAGGTTTATTTTTTCGCATCTGGATCCAAAAGGTTTAAAATCTTGCCACTATCATCCAGCTCGTTAACTCCATCCATTTTTCTAAGTCAAGTTAGGGGTATTTTCGTCTTTTTTGTTAACTTAAAGGCCAATTCAGTCTTTTTCACTTTATGTACAAGCATTTAGCATAATGTACAAGCATTCAAAAAGGCGTACAATTGCAGCCGTTTTTAGTTTTTTTACATCTTTGTTGAAATATTAAATTACATTGGGTGAGGAAGTTTAGTTAAGGGGTCAAATTGAGTTATTTAAAAAAACGAAACCACAGGTGAACAACTAACTGGGTTATCTTCTTCAATCTTAAGAACCCCTAGAGAAACTGCTCGATCAAGAAACCATTCTTCCTCTTCAATCCTGCTCGATTAAGGTTCTTTTTCTGCTCGATTTTTATTTTGCCCATCGATTTTTGTTTGTTCAGTTTCGTATGATTTTAGTTTGCTTGATTTCGTATGGCTACCAATCGATCTTTTCTTGCTGCAATAGACATCAATATGATTTTAAATGTTTGCTGCATATGTTCTTGCTTTTGATTGCAGAATTGGTTTTGTTAATTAGGGCTAAATCATCTTTAATCATGTTCTACTGAGGTGGTTTTTTTATTTGATTTTGATTATTATTATTATTATTTCAACGTTTTAATTTAACTAATTATGTTGAATGATTAACACATAGGCGATTTTGTTTTTTGAAATATTAGCCAAGAGTAAGAATGTGATTTTTATGATATGATTTTCAACATGAATTGCAGCCGTTTTTAGTTTTTTTACATCTTTGTTGAAATATTAGCCAAGAGTAAGAATGTGATTTTTATGATATCAGAACAGGAGCTATGTTTTGCACTACAGAAATAGTAGTAATCGTTTGATGTACCGGTTTCTTTATATTGGCATTACATAAATTAGTTCCATGTGATGTATGCTTCTAGTTTTACGTATAATACTTCGTTAAGACCTTTCCAGTGGTAAAACATGTTAGTAGTTGGCCTCTTCTTGTGTAGGTAATTCAATGTAAGTAAAACTTTAAGCATTCTCGTCAGTAAACTTTAATTAAGCATGCATGTTCGAATCATTTAAGTATCTATTTATGCTTGTTTGATGACATTTTGCATATGGGTATTAGACTTACCAAAGGCCCCTTCTTGTTGGTATTGTGAAATTTTAGCAAATTCTGGTATAATTACCACTAATCAGTTAATTCAGTTCACACACACTACATGCTTTTTCCTCTTTTTTTAACCTAGGTTTTGTACTCCTTTATTTACAGTTACTTTCTGTTTTTGAACGATTTCATAGATGTAAGGTAACTGAAAGCTTGAACACAGTGTATATTCGTAATGTATTTGTTACAGTTTGGATCAATTATCTTAAAATTGCGTAATCATGTGATCGGTATTACGTATAAGATTATATATGTAGACCGGAAAAAGTAATAGTAATTAGACGGCATAGTCCTCAATCTGATAGATCAAGCCCTAAATTGTGAAATTTTGTGTTAAATTGATGATCGAGCCGGGGGTCTCACTGGAAGCAGCCTCTCTATTCCTACGGGGTAGAGGTAAGGCTGTCTACATATTACCCTCCTCAGACCCTACCTTAGCTTTGCTATTGGTGAGATTTACTGAGTATGATGATGATGATAAAAGTATTTAAAAGACTGAATTGCCCTTTAAGTTAACAAAAAAGATGAAAATACCCTTGACTTAACGGAGAAAAATGAATGGAGCTAACGAGCAGATGAAAATGGCAAGATTTCAAACCTTTTGAATCCATATGCGAAAATACAAACCTTTGGACGAAAGTCGCAAAACTTGCCAAACCTCAGGGACGAAAATGGCATTTTACTCCTTGTTGCAACAACAATGTGCAATAATTTCATTTCTTTCTTTTTCTTACAGAGTTTGTAATCTCTAATTGTATTAACCATAATCAAGAAAGATGGAAAGCAACACCACCTCTAGCGATGAACAAAGATATCAAGTTAGAAGATTGGAAATAACCGACAAGAACAAGGGATTCATGGAACTACTACAACAACTTACAGTTTGTGATTCTGTAACAGACGAAGAATTCCAAAAACAATTTGAAGAACTTAAATCATACGGTGATGATCATGTCATATGTGTGATTGAAGACCTGAATTTATCAAAGATTGTTGCAACCGGAAGTGTGTTTATCGAGAAGAAGTTTATAAGGAGTTGTGGGAAAGTTGGACATATTGAAGATGTTGTGGTTGATTCGGGTGCTCGAGGGATGCAATTAGGGAAAAAAGTTGCGGGGTTTCTTGTGGATCATGCTCGTTTAACGGGTTGTTATAAGGTGATTCTTGATTGCAGTGAGGATAACAGAGCTTTTTATGAGAAATGTGGGTTTAAAAAGAAAGAAATTCAGATGGTCAAGTATTTCATTTGAGATCAGATACAAATAACATGATTTTCTCTTCATAATTTATTACATGACTTACATACAACTTTGACATTGTTGTTGACTTTCATTGACTTACAACTACTCATGCCTTCGTAAATTTCTGGTCCTAATTTATTACATGACTTTCATTGTTGTCTTCTGAGGCTGGCTCCATGCACATCTGTCAAAATTAGCCCGTTACTCTAGAAATTTAGAAATATTGGCATTTGGGCGAGCTAATATGTAAAATTGACAGAAGATATTATAAATGGTTTACCTAATAAAGATGGTTAATATTAAGAGAGTGACGATATATGCAGCTTTTGGTTGTACGTAGAACTTACTTCATCGCACATAACGAAACTTCTTGCGTACGTGAAGTCGTGAAGTTCCCGCCTCGGCTATAAGGGTGGAAGAGGCACCCATTTTGGAACCATATTCATCCCATTAAGCCGAGATCAATAGGATGGAGCACTCAACTCCCCATTTACAAAGTGGAGCACTCAACTCCCCATTTACATATAATCCACTACTCATCAAACCGGTTGGGCAGTGGGTCATAGAAGTGGGTCAATGTTAAACATTTGGCAGGCAATCCAATTGGATTAAGAACCAGCCCAATGAGCTCATCAATAGTGTCGTAAATGGGGTTGTTTCAGTTTTATTAATTAGTGGGGTAGTTAATTAATTAGTGTCCTAAATGGGGTTGTTTCAGTTTTCATTGTAAGGCTATATAATAGCTCTTGTTATTTGCATTTGAGGTATGAATGAAAAATTTAGAGAATTATCTCAAGTCTTGCTTCTTGCTAATTTCTTTTGAGCTTGATCCACTCAACGGATTATCTATCAAACGATTGGTATATATCATTATCCTTGTGTATATTCGAATGATCCATAGGTTCTGGTTTCTATTTGATTGATTTACGTCAAATTAGGGTTTATACTTTCGATCTGACCCATACGTTTGGTTATTTGGCTGATTATACTTTCTATTTTATTGATAAAGTTTGGTTTATTTATTTACAACTTATTTGAAGTTTAAATATTTAGTTTGAATTAGTAGGTTTATTTAATCTGAGTTTGAATTTGGTTAGGATTAGTTTATGTGTGGTATAAACAGAGGTTTATGTATTCGGTTAGAGCACCGTTTCGAGGTAAGTTTTACATCAGTCGACTCGTATCCTCTTTCTAATCAAAAGCGCTAAAACATCGGTTTGTAATTCTGAAAAAAAACTTAACTCTGTTAAGTTATTTTTAACGGCGGACCAATATATAAACAAAATGAAAAGGTTGGGACCACTGTCGGGAATAAAATCAGTTGGGATTATTATTGGCCAAAAATAGCCGGGTCGGATTATTTAAATCCAATTTGCCTTTTGTTTTATGTTTGATCCTAAATGATAAGAAACAGATACTCAAAACTGATTGTTAGTAGCTAACACCCTAATCAACACATACAAATGCCACTGTTCATATGTTCTTAGTGACCAAACTAGAGTTCGAAAAATAGTTCCACTACTATTTGATCTTGGTTTTTTAAAGGGCAAGGTTCTATTAGGCGTGTAGGTCCCGAAAGCCGAGGCCCGCAGCAAAAGCTTCACATACGTGATGTGTTGCTTTATGTATAGGGTGTACCTATTTGCACACCCATTTGCCTATTGGCACACCAAAAAATGTGTTTTTTGTCTTATATGCACACCCTGCAGTGTCGAGCTGTGGCCAAAGCGCGTCGTTTTGGTCCGGTCAAGCAGACAAAGACTGACGGGTGTCTGACGGGTCTGTTGACCGGACCAAAACGCCGAGCTTTGGCCGCGTTTTGGTCCTGTCAACCAGACAAAAGACTGACACCCGGTCTGGTTGATAGGACCAAAACGCGGCCAAAGCTCGGCGTTTTGGTCCGGTCAACAGACCCGTCAGACACCCGTCAGTCTTTGTCTGGTTGACCGGATCAAAACGCCGCGCTTTGGCCACAGCTCGACAGTGCAAGGTATGCACATAGGACAAAAAACATTTTTTTGGGTTGGCTATCTACACACTTGGTGTGTAGATACTAGATAGTTTGAGCCTATGTATAACCGAATAACCTTTATGTAGTACCAAATTGTATAGAATCTATACATATAATAAAAGAAACCACTTTGAGGACACTTGTCATCATATTAGGCCATGTCTTGTGGATAATTATAATTTTAGTTTAATCTCTTCTAATTAATTATAGATAATCCTTCTACTAAATATTATTTAGTTTAATTATTACTTTTATATTTATCTATATACTTCAAATTCAAACTTAGTTATCTAATTTGATATTAGAGTAAATTACGATTTTGGCCCATGTGGTTATATCACTTTAACTTTTTAGCCCAAAAAGGAATTTTTTAACATCTGAGCCCTCAACGTCTTTTTTCTAACCCTTTTGGACCCACAACGTCACTTTGAGGACACTTGTCATCATATTAGGCCATGTCTTATGGATAATTATAATTTTAGTTTAATCTCTTCTAATTAATTATAGATAATCCTTCTACTAAATATTATTTAGTTTAATTATTACTTTTATATTTATCTATTTACTTCAAATTCAAACTTAGTTATCTAATTTGATATTAGAGTAAATTACGATTTTGGCCCCTGTGATTATATCACTTTTAACCTTTTAGCCCAAGAAGAAATTTTTTAACATCTTAGCCCTCAACGTCTTTTTTCTAACCCTTTTGTACCCACGTCTTTTTTTCTAAAAAAAAAAGAAGTTGTGAGCTCAGATGTTAAAAGATTCGTTTTTTGGCTAAAAGGGTAAAAGTGATATCACCACATGGACCAAAATCGTAATTTACTCTTGATATTAACTATATATTTGAACGTTTTGTTTAGTTTGGTATCAAATAAATTTTATGAAACTTAAAATAAAATTAACTAATATTATTTATCATTTTTACATTTAGAAGTTTTAAATAAATGGTTAAATTTATTGAGACTTCGTTACATTTACAAGTTTTAAATAAAGGGTTAAATTTATTGAGACTATGTTAACAAATTTTACTACAATATAATAATCTATTTATATCAATATAAATATATATATATTTATACTATACTATATAATAATGTGTAACACCTATCATTCATTGTAAGCACTTATTTTATGATTTTCTCGTCTTACTTCCAAACTTATCTTATATTAATTAAATAAATAAAGGAATAATGAGCTAATATTAAATTTCATTCTACTTTAAATTTTGAATACCATTCTTCTATTTTTCTAATAAAATAGGATTTTAAAATTTAAATTGTTAATTTAAGATATTTTTAAATAAAGCAAATTATTTATAACGAAAACCAAACTTTGTATTAATATATGAAATATTTTTATTTTCATTACTAAAAAAATTATTATATCAATTTTATTACATAATTTATAAATCAATTTGTCGGAATTGGTACCAACATTTTATCACTCAAATAAATGTTGATTTGCTTCTTGAATAACATATCTTCTTTTCAAGAACCATCTTCACAATCACCATATCCATCGCGTATCGAGTATTATCCATTAGTATATTGAAATATATGACTTTTTTTATTATTGGTATATAAAATTAGATTTATTAAACTCGTGTAATACACGTGGTTTTTTATAGATATACCTTTTTTATTATTTACTATACAAAATTACATTTATTCGACCCGTGTAATAGATGATGTTTTTTAAGATATAACTTTTTATTATTTGATATATAAAATTAGATTTATTCAATTCGTACAATACACGGGGTTTTGTTAAGGATATATATTTTTTATTATTTAGGAAAGGAAATTACATTTATTCAATCTGTGTAATACACATATTTTTAAAGATGTAACTTTTTTATTATTTGGTATATAAAATTACATTTATTCAACCCGTGTAATAAATGATGTTTCTTAAAGATGTATTATTTTATTATTTGGTAAACAATATTATATTTATTCAACTCGTGTAAAACAAACGGTTTTAAAGATATAACTTTTTCATTTGGTATATAAAATTATATTTATTCAACCCGTACAATATGGTTCTTATACATGAGATTCTTATGGACCTTTTGCAAATTATTGTTAAGACTGCAGATTATTATTAGAGCGGGTTCAAACACGTCAAAGTTTTAGTGATGTAACCTCCTAAATTCATGTTAACGGGATCGTGTTCTTGACGACAATATAGTTATTATTTATCTACTTTTTTACTGGTCTTTGAAGGTGGCTAATTTGAGGCAAAGGTTCTTTCATGGCGTTAGGCTAGAGGTTGTTCCTGCTTTAAAATTTTCATCCAATATACACAATATCTGGAATACTATAAAGGAGAACAAAACACTTGATGCTCACAAGGTAATGGTTATACTGTTATAGACCCTTCCAATCTGGAAAAAATTTTATGCTTTCTTTTATTACTAACAATGTATTTATTGAAAATGCCATTTACAGAAAGTACACCAACCGATCAAGGTCCTATCGAATTTGAGAAAGATTGTTGCTCTGGGTATTAACGTTGATCTGATGAAAGACTACATCTTCCATAGTCTTTCATCAGTTACCAAAGGCAGAGAATCTTTTGCCGCGTTAATAACGGCGTTATGCAAACGCTATGATCAGAATAGAAAGGGTTTTCAGCTTAACAAGAAAGTATTTTTCAGTTTTTGCACCAAAGAGCTGCGAATATAATGCATGGAAGATAAAGGCATAAGCTTTGAAGAGTATGAAACTCAAACCAAGTTTCCTGCTACATTTCCTCCATTTGTGAAGGGTTCAAGCACAAAGGGATCAACCATCACCACCAAGGAGATGAAGGAAAAATTGTCAACAATGAAGGTGGAAGATGATGATGCCAAACAGAATTTTAGAAGGCTCATGACCTTCTATTTGATTGAGGAAGTGCTCAGGCCAAACAGAAACAACAAGGTCCAAGGTAGCCAATGGTGGATGGTAACAAATCTTGACGCATGGGAAAGCGTCAACTGGGCAAAGGCAACCGAGGACCACCTGCATAAGGCTATGGATGATGCCAAAGAGTGGTTTGAGAATGGTGAAACCAGTCAACACCTTTTCATTGGGGCTGCTCCTGTTTTAGAGGTATGGTCTACAATATCAACTGAACTATTCTTGTCATTTTACATGCATATATATCATCCACACATTTTACTGATAAAAATGTTCTCGTCGTTTTACATTGTCTTATTTTTATTACTGTGTTAGGCTATTTTGTATGAACGCATTTCTGTTCTACGGGCGGGTTATTGGGAGGACGTGGGCTCCATAATCTAGAAGTGGAAACCTTATAGGAGAGATGAAGATTGGTTTAATGAGAAATTTGATAAACTAAAGTTCGGTGATGGTGATTCAGATCATGAAGTAATTTGATAAGTGGATTGAGTTTATTTATTTATTTTGATTTTTGAGTAAGCCCATCTAATTATCATTTTTCCTTTTCTTTACGGGTTTTACCGTGCCTACGTTGTAGTGGTTCTAGTTGCAGTCCATCCTGTGAGGCTGAGAATATGGATATGTTTTCTGGTGAAGGTATGGTTATTTCAAACACTCGAGAGTTGATAAATGATTATAGTGTTGATCATGGTATGTATTCTGAAGGAAATGGTGAAGTTTTGGTTGATACAGACGTTTGGGATTTGGGTTCGGGTTTTACGAGTACGGGTTAATCGGGTTTCGAGTATTTGACTTAACAAACTAAAAATATATACATATGCTAAAATTCAAGCAAATATACCATCTTCAAGTTTTAACTTACATAAGCAAATAACAAACCACATAATCCAATCGAAAGACTCCGAAGAACACTTCGATTGATGGAATGAACAACGTCGACTAATGAACTGAGCCTGAAAAACGATCAATTGATTGAATAAATTGTCATTTCTAATATCTAGATTATTGGGTAAGCAACGATATTCATTCAATAGTATAAGGCATGTTATATAATAATTGAATAGAATACTAGTAATCGGTAATCGACTCGTATTGGTTATACTCGGGTTCGTTAGGTTCAGGTTTCATGAGTACGGGTACTTTCGAGTTCGGGTTAATAGTTATTCAGATCAAGTTGTGATTAAAAATGACAGCCCTAGGTATGGATGTTTTCTATCGGTTAATCACACCTAAAATATTTGCAAGCATATTTGACATTTTTATACTTTGCTGATTTTTGAGATGACAGTGTCAATGGAAACTACCCCTGTACCAGCAAAGAATAAAAAGAGGCAAGAAGCCTGTATGTCAGCCGAAAAAAGGATAACAAAAGACTTACCAGCTAAACGTCGTCGACCAAAAAAGACATGAATATTAGTTATGTAATTAGCTTGTAAGTTCTGAACAGGTGACTTGTAATTGTATTCAGTGTGCTATCCAAACATGTGTGTGTGTGTGTGTGTGTGTGTGCAAGTAAGTAAATGTGTCAAATCAACTCTGCCTGGCTAGTTTTCGGATAGAAAAAGACATACAGGCTTCTGGCCTCTTTTTCTTCTTTGCTGGACACAGGGTTACTTTTTCTATCCGAAAACAAGCCGGGCAGAGTTGATTCGACACATTTACTTACTTGCACACACACACATGTTTGGATAGCACGCCGAATACGATTACAAGTCACTTGTTCAGAACTTACAAACTAATTACATAACTAATATTCATGTCTTTTTTTGGTTGACGAAGTTTAGCTGGTAAGTCTTTTGTTATCCTTTTTCCGGCTGACATACAGGCTTCTGGCCTCTTTTCTTCTTTGCTGGTACAAGGGTAGTTTCCTTTGACACATTGTCATCTGAAAAATTAGCAAAGTATAAAAATGTCAAATGTGATTGCAAATATTTTAGGTGTGATTAACCGATCGAAAACAGCCATACCTAGGGTTGTCATTTTTAACCGCAATCCGACCTGAATAACTATTAACCCGAACTCGAAAGTACCCGTACTCATGAAAACCGAACCTAACGAACACGGGTACAACCAATACAAGTCGATTACCGATTACTAGTATTCTCTTCAATTATTATATAACATGCCTTATACTATTGAATGAATATCGTTGCTTACCCAATAATCTAGAGATTAGAAATGACAATTTATTCAATCAATTGATCGTTTTTCAGGCTCAGTTCATTAGTCGACCGGTTGTTCATTCCATCCATCGAAGCGTTCTTCGGAGTCTTTCGATTGGATTATGTGGTTTGTTATTTGCTTATGTAAGTTAAAACTTGATGGTATATTTGCTTGAATTTTAAAATATATGTATATATTTTTAGTTTTTTAAGTCAAATGCTCGAAACCCGATTAACCCGTACTCATAAACCCGATTAACCCGTACTTATAAAACCCGAACCCAAATCCCGAACGTTTGTATCAACCATACCTTCATTTCCTTCAGAAAACATACCATGATCAACACTATTATCATTTTCCAAATCTCGAGCGTTTGAAATAACCATACCTTCACCATAAAACATATCCATATTCTCAGCCTCACATGATGGGCTGCAACTAGAGCCACTACAACGTAGGCACAGTAAAACATAGAAAGAAAAGGAAAAATGATAATTAGATGGACTTACTCAAATCTCAAAATAAATAAATAAACTCAATCCACTTATCAAATTACTTCATGATCTGAATCACCATCACCGAACTTTAGTTTATCAAATTTCTCATTAAACCAATCTTCATCTCTCCTATAAGGTTTCCACTTCTAGATTATGGGGCCCACGTCCTCCCAATAACCCGGCCGTAGAACAAAAATGCGTTCATACAAAATAGCCTAACACAGTAATAAAAATAAGACAATGTAAAACGACGAGAACATTTTTATCAGTACAATGTGTTGATGATATATATGCATGTAAAATGACGAGAATAGTTCAGTCGATATTGTAGACTGTCACGACCCCCGACCCACCCTGGACGGAATCGGGAGTCGCGAACAGTCCAGCGGTACCGGTGATTATTTTGAAAACGTTGCAGCGGAAATTTTATCAGGACCGTGAGTTAGGAAAAATATCTGAGTTTAGAAAACACCGGATTTTATTTAATAAATGGGATAAACCCATGTTTTATAATGGTAGCTTTAATAAAGATAAATTGTATTACATAAAACAATATTTCTTATTCTGATTTAATTAATAAATAAGCCACTTCTTGATGCCTTTCAGTGCCGTATCCATCTCTTACTCCAATCTACTGTAATTACCTGAAAAATGTTTTAAAAAGGTTTTGTCAGCGGGAAATACTGAGTGAATCATTCTATTTGGCTAAAACGACACATTTGTTATAATTTACAGTATTAAGAGAGATTACAATGTTTCAGATATCAACCAACTACCCACAGTATTTGTCACTCGACCGGATCTGTGACTGTGGTCATATAACTATCGAGTCCGTTCACCCATAGTGACGTATTTCATGGTTTAGGTACGCCCACCTAATTCCCATGATTTAGGTACGCTCACCTAATTTCAAAAGTAATGTATACAATACCCCACATACCGGCTGTAACTTGGTGATTACATAAACTTAATCACTGTAACTATAACCTTTGAAAATAAACTTGCTTTTGAAAGTAATTTGATAAAAAGAGAATGACTCACAGATAATCATGCAGATTCATACGGACAGAATTTAGTCTACAGATAATCCTTGATATATTGCAGATTGAGACAGGCAGAGCTTAACCTATTGATTTAGCCTTGTAACCTAGTGCAGACAAACTAGGTAAGTAACTAATACAGCATTTACGATAACTCACGAGATTAAACCCTCACAATGATTTATTAGTGCAATACTTAACAATTCAGCGGATTCACAACGAATGACAGAGTATAGTCCGAATTCGAGCAGTACTCAAACATTCAAGTCGAAATCACAATGAATCAATAAAGTATAAACTCAATTTGAGCGGCACTTAAACAATCGTTGGATAGTTATAATCTATCGGACGTTGAATCGTAGCAGCGATCGAGTTAATACCCTGTTTGTAGCAGCACCCCGCTATACTAATTAGTGTTTCGTGTGTGTTTCTGAAGTAATTGGACAATAATTCAGCGTGAATTTGAAGTTTGAACGTCGTTCCAATTGCAGAATTCAAGTCCCAGACTCTGCTATTTATACCTGAATTTTGTCAAGCCTTGCGCATCGTAGCACTATAACCCCTACGATGCGTAGGGGACTTTAACAAGCCTGCGCATCGTAGGCCTAAAACCCATACGATGCGTAGGGGTCCCAAAATGTCTATTTGCTTGCCGCGTGTGTTTGGAGTACAGGTGAGTCGACGATATAATTAAATTCGAATTTTATAATAACTTATAAGGATAATCATCGAGTAGGGAATGCCCCCCGTGAGTTTTAGGGGCCCTAATCCTGATTCTGATTGTTCTGAAATTTGTAGGGTTCGCGTAGAATCACTTGGGTTTCTTAATTAGGGTTTCTTATTGAATAAAATAATAATAATATAAATAGGACTTTTAATGAGGGTTGTTATATCAGGGGTCCGGTTTGGAACGTTTTTAGGATGTTTTTGTGTGAGTCGTTACATTCTCCCCACCTTAATAAAAATCTCGTCCTCGAGATTTACTGGAATAAGTAGGAATACTTTTTCTTCATCTTAGATTCCATCTCCCAAGTGTTTTTGGATTATTATATTTCTTTTGGAATTATGTCACTTTTTAGTTAATAAAAATAATATGAGGGTAGATGACCCAAAATTAAATTTTGTGAATATGAATTGTACAATAAGTGGGATTCAATGGTTCAACTGAATTAGTTCAAGAAATCAATGACAAACGAATGAGATGAAATGATATAATTTCCAAGATAACTAGGTTCAAGCCAAAAGATATATGATCAAATGAATGGGAAGGACTTTTAAAATTAATGAAATTCTTTGTCAATAGGAAGCTTACTTTGATTAGCAACTGAGGAAGACTTAGAATTGACAGATTCAAAATGAAATAAAAGCATGAAAAATGATTTGTCAAATATTAAATTATGATATGAGAAAATAAATGTGCTGAGAGGAGTAAATTAAGTTAGTGTATTATTGTTTAGAGTTCCAAATTGTTTTAATTATGAAACAATGTAATATTTTTTTTTTTTTTTTAGTGACTATATTTTTCATACTATGTCCTAGAGATTGAAATAAAATAAGAACAAGTTGTTTTGGTATTACCAATCATTATATTATATTTATAAAGCAAATGTAATGTATATTATTTGTATCCTTGTCTGAACCGTATTTTACATATCAAATATAAATACTATGTAATATATATTATTTGTTACACATTTTGACTTATATGTAAATGGTTACTGTTTTTTAAGTATTTTACTATACTATGTAAAATAACTTATTTTTTTTTTACTATGTAGTATATATTACAAAATTCCGTAATGAAGTTATTATATTTACAAAATGTTTTAGTATATTTTGTAAAAGAAATCACTATTATTTATAAATGAAAATTATAAATAAAGGTGTAAAAATATTTATTGTACAAAATATTTGTACAATTACTTTTGTACATATATAACACTTAATGAGTCGATTCTATGTGATTACTTATTTTGAAACCATATAACGTTGTAAATGTATTTTATAAATGTTGTAAATAAGTGAAAATGAAATTATATATTATCATGTATCCCTAACCCAACGTAGTTAATGACTACTATATTATGGTTATTTTCTTGCTAAATTATTATGGTACATAGTTACCACAAAACATATGATAAACAATTATTTATATATACATATATATATATAATTTTATTCATCCCTCTAATTCTTGTATTTGTTTTTTTTTTATAAAAATATGTCTTCTCCTTAAAGTATATATATATATAATTTAAAATTTATTAAATAAATATGATGACTTAATTTATATATATTACTAGTCATTATCATGGTGGATATTGGTTAGTGCTCCCTTATTTAAGCATAGGTGATCAGTCCATGCCTAATTAAGGCTAGGCTATCCAATACCTACCCTTGATAATAATCCTAGTAAAAAAAATAATACCAACACTATTATTATTAATATTTTCTTACTAATAATAAAACTGATATTAGTAATACCTAACTAAACATATACTTAAATGGAAAAATTTCTAATAAAATGGTGAAACTGGCCGTCCCCAGGATCGAACCCGGGTCTAGGCCACACCCTTTCGCGCGCCTAACCAACCGAGCTAGGTGCCTAGTTTATGAAATTTCCATTTTGGTTAAATATAAGCATATGTACAATAAATTCTGTACTTCTTATTATAAGTCACCTACTTATATTGACTAAGTATTTACTTATCCTCCTTATGGTGACTAATAAGAATATAGTAATACTATTAGGTAATCACTTATGTAAGTTTCCATATATAAAATAAATTTTATATAATGTTTTTCGATTGAAGATGTTAAAGTAATAATTATCACGAAAGGCTAGATTGATGTTGTAAAAATCTTTTAAGAGATATATTAAAATATGAAAAGAATTTGTGTATCATTATCTGAGCACATGTTGGTTTTAAGATTACTTGTATAGAATAATTTAACAAAGTGAATTTAATATAAATAATTAAATGATTAAATCCGAGATTAGCATAATCTTCAGATTTTGTGAAAATGTTACCTCAAAGTGATTGTGATCATAAAAATGATTTAGTGAAGTTGAGGATCACACAAGCATGTTATTTTTCAAGAGAATTAAAATGCTTGTTAGGATTATTTCGAATATGATGGTTTTAATTCATCATATGGAATTTTGAATTGAATAAGTAATGCGAGCAAGTTCAAACAATTGAACTCGGTTTAAACGAAACGAGTTTAAATAAGAAAGTTCAGACATGGTCATAACAGAAACCATGGATGCCAAAGAAAATTGAATTTTTCAAAAATTTATTGACTCGATATTAAAGAGTTATCGTTTTGCAATAGTGCGGTTCACCGTGCAAAATCAAGTTTAACTAAAGGATATTTGAGTTTGGATAGAACGACAAATTAGAATGAAGTCCTCCAGTGGAATTCAGAAATTAAACGAACCACATGTACAACAAATGGTGCATGTGAGGATTTACCAAGAAATGAAATGAATCAATATTTGCTACTATGAAAAAAAATCCTCCTGGTATGATGATCATTAGGGGAAGTAGAAACATGAAAGAAATATAGGAACTTCTATCCGGAATTTTTGTGTGATAACTGTTTATTAAATGACATTACTAGGGAATGTCAAATAAAATGAAATAGGGAATTTGCAAAAGTATATGACTCCTTTTGCAGTGATAATATTTATGACTCTGATTAGACTGTGCACGGATGTTTATGAAATCTTGTTCTAGCGTACCTTAGAGATATTCATTTTGTAGGATCATGTGGCAAAGTGCCTCTTTTTGACTAGTAGTTTTTTTTTTCTTACTGTCGAAATTTTAACATTGGTGTCATTGTGCCCAATTTATATTTTCAAAAGGTATTGTCTCGAAAGTTGTGTGTAATATACTTCAACTTTGATGGATTTATAATTTAAATTTTCATGTGTTTTCTTGTACCTTATCACAACTTTACATGTTTTTTACTTGCGTTAATAGTTTATAGTAACGTGTTAAAAATTCTTTGCACTTTCGATAGTATCCCAACTTAATGGGTTTCCTTTGTTTATTTTATCATACGAGCTACTAGACAGATGATTAAACGAAATAATGTTTTGATATCGGAAAAGAGATTCCTGAATAAGAAATCTAGACACAGATACTGGTGCATTATTCTTAATTGACTTTTGGAATTTCTTATAGATATACATGTCTATATAATCACATATTTCACATGCTGAAATAAACATACCATCTATCAGGTCAATGTTTAACAATTTCATATTTTCAAAAACCAATCAGATATCAGATCATGATACTATTTTAGGGAAATCTTGTCACTTGTTGACATATTATATACCTTCTTACCCGGTTCTCGCCGGAGAGGTAACTTTAGTATATCCGGACAAACTGGAGAGTCTGCTACATCATACCCAGTCTTTGCCGGAGAAAATTTTCTATTTCCCATAAATAGTATCTTTTAAAAAAAATGCCTATCTTATTAGGGTTTTTATTCAGAATTAAGGAAATTTGTATTTCCATAACATATCTTATTATTATATTAATCACTAGACGATTCCTGTGACAGTGTCAATTTACTATTAATTATTCTTTCAACTAGTGACTCAGGTCATATTACTGTTGATCATTCTTTCAACTAGCAATTCTAATCATAACACTGTTGATCATTCTCTCAACTAGTGCTTTCGGTCATGTCACTGTTGATCATTCTCTCAACTAGTGATTCTGGACTTAGTTGTCCTGTGATATTTACTTTATCAAATATATTACTTATGGCACATCAAAATCCATCATATTTATTTACACAAGTACTTAAGCTTATCGTGAAGCTAATACTAAGGCATCTTTTCTTAAGTTCAAGTCTAATTGCTATCATGTGTGCTACCAGTTAACAACAATCTCCTAACTCTTTTTATTTGAATTTAGGTATTATTATTACAACACCTAAAGGCTTGAAGCAGTGGCTCTTTTGAGTTGGCTCTGATACCACCTTCTGTCACGACCCCCGACCCACCCTGGACGGAATCGGGAGTCGCGAACAGTCCAGCGGTACCGGTGATTATTTTGAAAACGTTGCAGCAGAAATTTTATCAGGACCGTGAGTTAGGAAAAATATCAGAGTTTAGAAAACACCGGATTTTATTTAATAAATGGGATAAACCCATGTTTTATAATGGTAGCTTTAATAAAGATAAATTGTATTACATAAAACAATATTTCTTATTCTGATTTAATTAATAAATAAGCCACTTCTTGATGCCTTTCAGTGCCGTATCCATCTCTTACTCCAATCTACTGTAATTACCTGAAAAATGTTTTAAAAAGGTTTTGTCAGCGGGAAATACTGAGTGAATCATTCTATTTGGCTAAAACGACACATTTGTTATAATTTACAGTATTAAGAGAGATTACAATGTTTCAGATATCAACCAACTACCCACAGTATTTGTCACTCGACCGGATCTGTGACTGTGGTCATATCACTATCGAGTCCGTTCACCCATAGTGACGTATTTCATGGTTTAGGTACGCCCACCTAATTCCCATGATTTAGGTACGCTCACCTAATTTCAAAAGTAATGTATACAATACCCCACATACCGGCTGTAACTTGGTGATTACATAAACTTAATCACTGTAACTATAACCTTTGAAAATAAACTTGCTTTTGAAAGTAATTTGATAAAAAGAGAATGACTCACAGATAATCATGCAGATTCATACGGACAGAATTTAGTCTACAGATAATCCTTGATATATTGCAGATTGAGACAGGCAGAGCTTAACCTATTGATTTAGCCTTGTAACCTAGTGCAGACAAACTAGGTAAGTAACTAATACAGCATTTACGATAACTCACGAGATTAAACCCTCACAATGATTTATTAGTGCAATACTTAACAATTCAGCGGATTCACAACGAATGACAGAGTATAGTCCGAATTCGAGCAGTACTCAAACATTCAAGTCGAAATCACAATGAATCAATAAAGTATAAACTCAATTTGAGCGGCACTTAAACAATCGTTGGATAGTTATAATCGATCGGACGTTGAATCGTAGCAGCGATCGAGTTAATACCCTGTTTGTAGCAGCACCCCGCTATACTAATTAGTGTTTCGTGTGTGTTTCTGAAGTAATTGGACAATAATTCAGCGTGAATTTGAAGTTTGAACGTCGTTCCAATTGCAGAATTCAAGTCCCAGACTCTGCTATTTATACCTGAATTTTGTCAAGCCTTGCGCATCGTAGCACTATAACCCCTACGATGCGTAGGGGACTTTAACAAGCCTGCGCATCGTAGGCCTAAAACCCATACGATGCGTAGGGGTCCCAAAATGTCTATTTGCTTGCCGCGTGTGTTTGGAGTACAGGTGAGTCGACGATATAATTAAATTCGAATTTTATAATAACTTATAAGGATAATCATCGAGTAGGGAATGCCCCTCGTGAGTTTTAGGGGCCCTAATCCTGATTCTGATTGTTCTGAAATTTGTAGGGTTCGCGTAGAATCACTTGGGTTTCTTAATTAGGGTTTCTTATTGAATAAAATAATAATATAAATAGGACTTTTAATGAGGGTTGTTATATCAGGGGTCCGGTTTGGAACGTTTTTAGGATGTTTTTGTGTGAGTCGTTACATAGACCATACCTCTAAAACAGGAGCAGCCCCAATGAAAAGGTGTTGACCGGTTTCACCATTCTCAAACCACTATTTGGCATCATCCATAGCCTTATGCAGGTGGTCCTCGGTTGCCTTTGCCCAGTTGACGCTTTCCCATGCGTCAAGATTTGATACCATCCACCATTGGCTACCTTGGACCTTGTTGTTTATGTTTGGCATGAGCACTTCCTCAATCAAATAGAAGGTCATGAGCCTTCTATAATTCTTTTTGGCTTCATCATCTTTCACCTTCATTGTTGACAATTTTTCCTTCATCTCCTTAGTGGTGATGGTTGATCCCTTTGTGCTTGAACCCTTCACAAATGGAGGAAATGTTGCAGGAAACTTGGTTTGAGTTTCATACTCTTCAAAGCTTATGCCTTTATCTTCCATGCCAATGATATTCGCAACCTCTTTGGTGCAAAAACTGAAAAATACTTTCTTGTTAAGCTAAAAGCCCTTTCTATTCTGATCATAGCGTTTGCATAATGCCGTTATTAACGCGGCAGAAGATTCTCTGCCTTTGGTAACTGATGAAAGACTATGGAAGATGGAGTCTTTCATCATATCAATGTTAATACCCAGGGCAACAATCTTTCTCAAATTCGATAGGACCTTGATTCGTTGGTGTACTTTCTGTAAATGGCATTTTCAATAAATACATTGTCAGTAATAAAAGAAAGCATAAAAAAATTTTCCAGATTGGAAGGGTCTATAACAGTATAACCATTACCTTGTGATCATCAAGGGTTTTGTTCTCCTTTATAGTATTCCAGATATTGTGTATATTTGATGAAAATTCTAAAGCAGAAACAACCTCTAGCCTAACGCCATGAAAGAACCTTTGCCTCAAATTAGCCACCTTCAAAGACCAGTAAAAAAGTAGATAAATAATAACTATATTGTCGTCAAGAACACGATCCCGTTAACATGAATTTAGGAGGTCACATCACTAAAAATTTGACATGTTTGAACCTGCTCTAATATAATCTGTAGTCTTAACAATAATTTGCAAAAGGTCCATAAGAATCTCATGCATACCTTGTTTTTAAATTCTTCTTCTCTCACTTAATAGTTAGGCAGTAAATCAAATTGAACCTAATCAAATTGAACCTGCTCACTCAAACAATAAGAAGTTATTATATGATTGATAGGCATTATCATGTACATGTATGAAAAGAATTATTATTATTATTTTGTGTTATAATTATGTAACTGAAATGAAACTTTGCTTTCAGTGGTTAGGCATGGGGAACCAAGAGCTTCTTAATTACTTCAAGTCATATGGAGCGGTAAAAGGCTGCCATTCTTACGGGCCAGAAGGGCACATGGGTATCAATATGCTGATATTTGAGTACTCAGCCGTTGGTTACATAAAAGTCGAACAGCTGAAAAAGCACTTCGAAGACTAAGGTACAGACCGAACTACGTGGGATTTTGATCCCGTTTTGTTATTTGCCGATGGTAAACGAAAGCTTTATGGCTACATAACATAGCGACAAAAGAAGATATGGATATTTTTAACAAACATTCGAAAGGTCTTCAATCCTCCATATTTGTGGTTTGAATATTTTGAAACATTTATTAACTTACTTTGTATGTTTTTATCCAGGGAAATCAAAGTTAACTTTTGAATTGGTTTCCTACCAAAAAAAAGTTATTGATCACAAAAAGGCTGATAACTGATAAGGCACTTGAAGATAGTTTTGATTTGGGAGCTAAAAAACTAAGGCAGAAAGATAGGTATCATTAGCATTTTAATGTGCACTATTTTTGTTGTTAAAGATATCAAGTTAGAAGATGGATAGTAACTCTTTCACAGATGAAGAATTCCAAAATCGATTCGTAGAACTCAAGTCATATGGTGATGATCATGTCATACATGTGATTGAAGACCTGATTTTATTAAAGATTGTTGCAACCGGAAGTGTGTTTATCGAGAAGAAGTTTATAAGGAGTTGTGGGAAACTTGGACATATTGAAAATGTTGTGGTTGATTCGGGTGCTAGAGGGATGCAGTTAGGGAAAAAAGTTGCGGGGTTTCTTGTGGATCATGCTCGTTTAACGGGTTGTTATAAGGTAATTCTTGATTGCGGTGAGGATAACAGAGCTTTTTATGAGAAATGCGGGTTTAAACAGAAAGAAATTCAGATGGTCAAGTATTTCATTTGAAATAGCATGATTTTCTCTTCATAATTTGATTACATCGGTGCATGTTTGGTGTTCACTAAAGTTGTACTTTCTTGAATTTCTGCCTCGATCATACAAGAAAGAAAAATGGACCAAAATGATTTCTTTTGTGTGTGAAAGTGAATGATATTATTAACTTTTAGGCTTATGTTATCATTACTCTTCTCTACTTCCATCATTGATATCAAATCAACTTATTGGTCTTGTGATAAGTTTTCTTTCAAAAAACATGTCGCAGGGTCGTCTTCGCTTCATGCACATCTGTCAAAATTAGCCCGTTGCTCTAGAAATTTAGAAATATTGGCATTTGGACGAGCTGATATGTAAAACTGCCAAAAAGAATGAAGAGATCATAAACGGTTTAAGTGATAAAGTTGTTAATATGTAAAAGTGTTGTGATATATGCAGCTTTTCGTTGTATGTATACAACTTGTTTGCACATAGCGAAACATCTTGCGTACGTGAAGTTCCTAAGGGTGGAGGATATCATTCAAACACTTTAGGGTGTTTGAGTTTTCTCTACCCAATAATCACATGTCATGTCATGTCAACTCCCCCCCCCCCCCCCCCTTCCCATTTTCTACTCAAACAGTAGGAATGATTTAAACACTCACTCAATTAAAAAAAATTGATTGGTTCTCTCTCTCCTCCATCTCTTCTTCTTCACCTTCGGTAAATACTCACCGATCACACCCCCTTCTCTCCTACTCCCCACTCGCCGATCCACCACCCGGTATCATTCCCCGTGCGGCAACCCCACTACCCGCCCTGACTCCCCGCTATCACTCCGACCGCCCTAAGGGTGGAAGAGGCACCTATCTTGGAACTCATTTCTTCCCATGAAGCCAACCAATAGGAAGATGTGAACCAATTTCAACCCTAAAGGTATGGCTGGCAAAAAAGGCGTAAAAACTTTGAATCAAGCACGTGCAGAGTGTTAACTCACCAAATTTATACAGAAATACAGAACATTATCATGAAATATAATAATTAACTCGAAATGATAACTAACCGAAGTAATTATAGTTTGAAAAAAATGGACATAACTTAAGCTAGTTATCAAATATATTAAAAATAAATATATTTTACTACTTGGCTTTAAGATTGTGTTTTTGTTTTGTAAACAAAGTACTACCTTGTTAGGATTTCCTTTGTTTCAAGATCCACCACTATATAATATTCTGTGTTCTAGATTAAATGAGAGATGCATTAATTTATAAAACAAATTTAATATACAGAAGATTTACTTTGTAAAATGCATGCTCTCTGATATGTAGAAACGTTCCATTCAAATTGTTATGTTTCAATCCCACCGATTCAAAATGTACATGTGGGTTCTCTCTTTTCCTGTCAGACCCATTAGTGGAAAAACCCAAACCTAAACACACCCTCACCCTACCCTTGTTTGACCAAAGTCACGGTCTCTAATCGTGTCAGACACGACGCGATTAACATAAGTATCAAACATAAAAACGATTCGTTTAACTACTTCTATCCCGTGTCTATAAATTACTTGTTTTATGTACCAATATAGAGAAATAATAGAGCATCGCCTTCTTATTTTAATTATTTTTCAAAAAAAAAACTATAAAATTACACAATGTACTTTTTCTATTAATGTACCAAGGAGAAATAATGAAGCCTAGCCTTCTTATTTTAGTTATTTTAAATATATATATATATATATATATATATATATATATATATATATATATATATATAAAATTACACAGTGTACTTTTTTATTAAACAAGTTTAATCGTGTCTTAAACAAGTTAGGAATTGCCAGGCTAGGCTACGGCTAAAGGGATAAGACTGAGTGTAGTGGGGCAACCTTTTGAGTGGGCGTCTTGCGACACGTGGCGCCACGTCACATAAGAGGATTTTGACCAAAAAAGGGGTAGTGGGGCAACCTTGCTGGGTGGGGCGTCTTGCGACACGTGGCACCCATTTAATCAAATAACCATGTGCAAATCCTAGTGTGCATGATAGTGTAAATTGTCTTTAATGTGTGTTAAGAAAATGGCGGCCATGTGTCCTGATCTAATCAAATAACCATGTGCAAATCCTAGTGTGGTTGTCAGAATAGTGTGTTGAGTGGGCGACGAGAAGAGGTTGGGCAAGAGGGGGTCGCCACCCAAGTCGCCCCCGGGGGCGGTGTTCCAGGCGACCCAGGCGACCTGGGGGTGGGAGTCGCCCCACTACACTCAGTCTAAGAACCCATCTAGTTGAATCCACTACTTTTAACCCACCATCCAATAATAGACCATTTACCTTTCTAGAAACTTGTGCAACATTAATAGGGCTGAGCATTTGACAGGAACCGGACCGACCCGAGAATTAACCGACCCGATACCCGATGTCAGCCTAAATCTGGAACCGAATATAGTACCCTATATCATAGATCGGTTTCGGTTCCTACCATGGTCGGTGTTCTCGGTTCCTAGGTAATACCCGAAACTGATAAATCACAGTTACATCCATTCCATTTCAGAGTAACTACTATCTATTTCGGTGCTTCTCAAGTGTCTCTTAGCTTTCAGAATCTGATTTACTGTCAAATGCTCAGCCCCATCATCCATTTCATTCGATTTCCTTCGATTCAGTACTAAATATAAACAACAATACAATTTCATGGAATTAAATTTTTACAAAACATGGTAACTTCTAGAAAATAAGAAACTTAATGATATGTATTTCTTACCTCGTCAAGGAACAACCCTAGCTTGATGAATGAATCAAAGATGCAGCACAACCAAGAAGAAGAAGAATTCAAATGTTCCTCAATACAGATCGTCTAATACTGTTATGCATAAGTTTCTATAAGTTGTTATAATTAGGTATATAAAGTAAAAGTCTTCTGCATATGTTTCATTCAGTATTGGGCCTAAGCCCAATGAATAATCCCCCAATGAATAATCTGCTGCATGTTATATTATAAAATTGGTTCCCATATTCCAGTTCGGGTTTTCAAGGGAAAACTACCCGGAACCGACCCGACCCGATTACACACTGAATAACAGAACCGACTAAGTAACCGACATGCCTAGGTTCGGGTCGGGTTAGGTACATTATCGGTTCGGTTATCGGTTCTTTTAGGTCCGGACCTAAATTTGCTCACCCCTAAACATTAAAGAAATCCATCTCGAACCAGGTTCGGGAACCCATGAACCCATCTTGCAAGAGAAACAAACCAATTCAAAAACTACTAACCACAAACAATCCTTTACTAACCACAAGAGAAACAAACCAATTCAAAAACTACTAACCACAAACAATCCTTAACTAACCACAAGTGAAACAAACCAAGTTCATATACGATGAACACAAACAATCCTTTACTAACCACAAGAGAAACAAACCAATTCAAAAACTACTTAATGGAATTAGACTCGTTAGAACATTGTTCGTAGCATACAGATCCCGTGGAATAGAAAACAAAACCCATTCAAACTACATAACAAAACCGACAATCTCTACAAAAGTTAACTGAAATCTGAATTATCTAAGGGGTATATCTACATATATACATAGTGATGAAGGCTCGGTTATGTGAGGCGTATGGCTACATTTTTTACTCCGTAGAAAAAAGGGTGGGTTGGAGGTGACCTTAGGTTTGACTTCAAGATCGGGTCAACTCTATCTGCATTTAACCTCGTTCCGTTTGAGTAACATCCTTTTTTTGTAATTTACATTTAGCGAGATGTTATGAATCATGAGAAGTGTCTATCATTAAACTAATACGCTTGGCAGTGTCTGAACGCATCAGTTCTCCTTTAAATAGAATCTGGAATAACAAAAAAGAGATGTCATAATTTGGCGAACGATTAGAATATATATAGAGAGAGAGTTGGCTAAATGATCGGGCCAGTTGGACTATGTAACAAATGTAGCAGAAACGGGACAGTAGATAAAACTTATCGATAAAATCGCTAGCCTTTACTTTAAACAAAGTCCTTTTTCGTATAACTGAAAGCTGCAACTTTCTAAACAGAGCATTTTCATTACTTTTAAATTCCAAGGATATAATCACCGAAAAAAAGATCCACCGACTATGTGCGTATACGACAAAGCCTTTATAAATTACTTTTTGAAAGAAAAAAAAAGTCTCATGTTTTATGCACTAAACATACGATTACGATTTGGGTGACACCCAACCCATTCGACCCATATGACCGTTTCATCTTTATCTAACGTTGAATGTTAAAGATAAAACATAACCCGTATCAACCACGGGTTGAAATTGTCACCTGTACTATGGTACAAGAAAGCTTGTATTATAATGATGCATTGATGGTATGGCATACAACCTATAGAACTTTTCTGGTAAAACTTATTTGAGAAAAAAACATCACCTCTGTGGGGATATCGGGTGAGAACCAACGCAATAATACTCCAAGATGTACAACAGCAGGAATCAGTTTAAAAAGGAACGGTGTCGTCACCTGCAAAAAGAAAAAGAAAAAAAATACTCTTAATATCATGTCGCTGGTTTTGTGATGCTACTAACACCAACATATTGTAGAATTTCTCTTTATAGAATATAGAAAACTAAACGGATAAGATTTACATACCAGGCTGAGAGCTGTTGTGCCGAGAAGCAGTAAGTACAATTTACCCTGCAAAACAGATAACTTAGTCATGATATCAACCGAATGATGTTGAAATTTTAAAACTATAAGAGGAAGAACTGAAAACGAATGTTTTTTGAATCTCTTTCCAGTACTATATTAGAGGTGGCAAGAAGCCAGGTCAAAATGAGTTCTGGTTAAAACAGCTAAACGGGTCAATTTTAGCAAGGGTCAAAAAGGCTGGTCCAGATTGACACGTAAACACTTTTTGCCCATTTTTTTGGTAAACTAGTGAGTTACCACCTGCACTCTGCAGCGGGTTCGAAACGTAGATAAAAATAAGCAAATTGCAAGAGTTAAAGTTGTTTGATATTTTAGTTAAGGGGCAAAACATGTCATTATTACAGTTGAGGGGCTAAACATGTCATTACTAAAGTTGAGGGGCTAAACATTTTGTTACTAAAGTTGAGGGGCTAAACATTTCATTATTAAAGTTGAGGGGCTAAACATGTCATTATTAAAGTTAAGGGCTAGAGTTGTTTATTATTAAAGTTGAAGGGCTAAAGTTGTTTTAGTTATGGGGCTAAACATGTCATTATTAAAGTTGAGGGGGTAAAATTGGTTAATGCCAAAGTTGGTTGATGTGACAAAATAGCATATTTATAGTATATATAATATAATATAATGGTTAGCATGTTATCTATGATTACAAAAACAATGATACTAGTATATTACAATAACAATCTAAATCTTTAAATTAAACAATATTGGTGACTTTCAACCAGTTTAACTCATTTAGGTTATTTATGTAATCTGTGGCATGTTTCATCTGTTTGAGGTGAAACAGAATTCAAACTCCAAATTGACCCATTCGTAAGGAAATGGTTTGAAAATGCATCTGTTAGGTAACGTACTAACCAAAAAGTGGTATATAATATGTTGGATCGACATATTACCTCAATAAGATGAAGATTTGAGGCACGGCTTAAAAGAACAAACGCAAATTCCCCAATTTGCGCAAGGGACATTCCAACCTACATCAAGACATTAATAAGACTCATTTGGCAATAAACACAAATATTATATTATATGTAATATATATACACACATATACAAGCATGCCCCAGTTGAGGTAGAGGTGACAATTTCGACCTATTTCGGTTCAATTTGTGTCAAAAGTCTCCCAAAGAGATTTTTAAGCATACAACAAACCTAAATTGTTTTATTCCAAAAACTAGATTATCATAGTATATAGTATACACACTAATTGTTTACAAAAAGATTTTATTTAAAAATTCGAGAAAGTGTCCCGGGCCAAATGGCTAAAAAGAAAAGGTTGAACAGGTCAAACGTCTCCCAAAGTGTATTTCTAATGTGTATAACCTCCAAAATCAATAAATATTAGATTATTATTGTAGTCTGAAACTATATTACTTATTGGAATTGTACTCAAGGTGCAAACACGCCAAGCCTAGCCCGAGCTTAACCAGGCCCGAGCTTGATTACTTATGAGAGCTCGAGCTCGGTTCGAGCTTTGCTCGTTCTTAGTTTCTCAAGCTCGGGCTCGGCTCGTTTATAATCTATTAATTAATATTAATATATCAAATAAAAAATAATAGACTCGTTTAGGCTCCTGAGCTCCATAAGTGAAGCTCGGGCTCAGGCTCGTTTACTAAACAAGCTTATGTTTGGGTTCGGGCTCGGATCGTAAACAAGTTTAAATAAGCTCGGCTTGGCTCGTTTACTAGACAACTTTAAATAAGGGGTAAATGTTATTAAATATTAACAAAAACTAATATTACACTAAGGCTCAACAAGCCTGACGAGCTTCACTTGCCAGGCTCGATAAATAAACGAGCTTTATTTTAGGCTCAAGCTCGGCTCGGGCTCAATAAGGCTCGCGAGTCGTTCGGCTCGTTTGCACCCCTAGCTCGACACAATGATTGTTTACTGAATAAAACTTAAAAATTGGAGAAAAGATAAATACTCGTTTTTACCGGTTACCCAACCCGGCCGTTTCACCACCTCTTAAGGAAGTAACATACGAAAAGTAGCAGAAACGCTTACAAGAAGAGCGGTCTTGTTAGTGTATCCAAATCCTTTGACAACAATAGAAACTATGAAAGTCTTTATTACAACTACCAGTATAACTGCTGCTAGTAGAATATCAATGTGGTTCCATAGAAATTGAACGTGAATAAGCATCCCAATGCTCGCAAGGAAAAGTGCAGCAAAGAAATTGCGAATGGGTTCAACCTAAAACAAATAAATAAATTAGTAACCTGTGTATGCTCTTGACTATAGTGAAACAAGTCTCTTTAAAGCATGCCACAGACGATAATGTTTTACAAGGCCACCCTATTGTCAGCTACTTGCCACATAAAATTTTACAAATTTGGTTCTTGAAAAGGATACCAGACTTATTTGTAAGAAGAAAATGAATATAATAATGAGTTAAGTAGTTAACTGCCATTTTCGTCCCTGCGGTTTGTCCAATTATGTCAGTCCAGGCCAAATTTCAAATTTGTACCATTTCCGACCTTGACATTCTTGAAACATGTCAGTTTCCGTCCAAAAAAACTAACCTCTGTTAACCTGCTGTTTAATGAAGGGTAAAAAGGTCATTTTCTTTTTTTATTCTCTTAAACTAAAACAGGAAAATAAAAAAGAAATTGTCGGTTTTACCCTTCATTAAACAGCAGGTTAGTTATATGGACGGAATTGGCATGTTTCAAGAATGTCAGAAACAGAAATGGTACAAATTTGAAATTTGGCCTGGACTGTCATAATTGGACAAACCACAAGGACGAAAATGGCGGTTAACTCTATAATAATTGTTGAGCCCACATTGATGAGTTAATATTACTTGTTCAAGGGTATGATGAGCAAGATCAGTTGTTGATATCATCACTCCAGCAGCAAAGCTACCCAGTTCAAGGCTTAGACCCAACTTGTCACTACACTGAAAACATAAATAAGCCTTTCTTAGAGATATTCTAACTACTTTATCATCAGACAGTAGCGGATGTGAAAGCAAGTATAAGTAATTACGTCAAATAAGATGCAAAAGCATTGATAGTTGCAAGATGAACGGGTCGGTAGGGTTGGGTAATGGGTGTTTTTTTTTACAAAATTGTCAATTAGGATCACAAAAACGATATTATCACAATAATAATTTTGATCTTTGAACAAAAATAATTTAAGGGGTGGATGCATTAAAAGAGAATGAGTAAAATGCCATTTTCGTCCCTGAGGTTTGGCTAGTTTTGCAACTTTCGTCCAAAGGTTTGTTTTTCCGCATCTGGATCCAAAAGGTTTGAAATTTTGCCATTTTCATCCGGCTCGTTAACTCCATCCATTTTTCTCCGTTAAGTCAGTGGTATTTTCGTCTTTTTACCTATATTATTTTTGTTTTTTATTTAGTATGGGTATTTTAAATGCTTGTACATAAAGTGAAAAAAGACCGATTGCCGTTTAAGTTAACAAAAAAGGCGGAAATACCCCTTACTTATCGGAGAAAAATGGATGGAGTTAATGAGCCAGATGAAAATGACAAAATTTCAAACCTTTTGGATCCAGATGCGGAAAAACAAACCTTTGGACGAAAGTCGCAAAACTGGCCAAACCTCGGGGACGAAAATGGCATTTTAATCAAAGAGAACTGTAGTGACTTTCAGCCCATAAACCCATATGACCCATTTCCTTTTAGATAAAAAAAATTCCGATCCATTTGACCCGTATGAGATAAAACACAACCCACTCGTAAGTAAACTGGTCATGATCGCCACCTTTAAAAAACATAATGCCAAAGTGTAAAAAGAGCAGTGGAGCTAACCGATGCAACTATTAAGCAGAATGCGACAGATGCCAACTGATAAAGCTCATTGGTCTGCAAATTGTCAATGAAGTAACATTAAAACATATGAAACATAATGAAGACAATAGCAATCATTTTAGGAAACAGAGCATAGATTAATTAGTTAGAAAAGGACACGGAATACCTGAGACGATAGGCGTATCATAAGATTGAAAAACCAAGGTATACAAGTGCGGGAGAATACCGATAAAACAGCCAAGAATATAACTAAAGTCAACAACCTGATAACAGAAATCATTAGAGAATGTACAATGGAAGAGAGAGTTCGTATAAAATAAGTAACTTTATAAACAAATAATTAGCTAGAAAGGGACATTGAACATTGGCAATTTTGACACGTTTATATACACAGAAAGGGTCAATATAGGATATGTTTGATTTCTTATAGGCCAAACAGGTAGAATTACAAAAATAACTAAAAGGAAATGTGCTGAAAGTTGAAACTCACCCAAAGTGTAATTTTTAATGCTTAAACCCTCCTAAATCATTATATTAACATAACTAGGTTATAATCCCGTGTATTACACGGGTTGATAATGTAATGTTATCATAGTTGTTAATAGCGAATAGCGACAAGGGACCTATATGCTAAATAGCGAATGCCGAATAGCGACAAACAGCGACCGCTATTCTATATATAGCGATACACTAGAAAAAGAATTTTGAAAATTTTTATGTGTATATTATATCAAAATACCTTGGTATATATGCTATTTTACAAGTATATTTAACAAAAACCTATAAATCCAGCTATTTTATAGCTATATCTAATTGATATTTACATAAAAAAAACTAATTGTCGCTATTCACGCTATTGGCCGCTATGACCCAAATAGCGACACTTGGTCGCTTAGCTACATAGTGACAACTATGAATGTTATATAATTAGTAATAAAAAAAGTTACGGTTGAATAAACTCATGTATTATACTAACAGAATAAAATATAATGTAATTTGTTAACATATACAGTCGTCAAGATATGTATTTAAAAAATGTATTTTAAAAAAAGGAACATTGACATGACAGTTATTAATTTTGTTAAGTTAAATTTTAAAACATTATTTCTTTCAATTGGGTATTAACTTTGTTTTTTTAGTACCACCTATTATTTTAATATTTAACATACTGTATTTTTACCATTCTTACCATCCAACCACATTAACTATTTGAATTATTGTTTAAAATCATACATAAAAACCATTATCATCATTATTCTTCTTTTTTAATATTTTAACCAACATAATTTTGAACTTGGTGACGCTTTTAAGTTAAAAATATAAGTTTATTTAAGAAATTAATAATTAAAATCATATTAAATTAATTTGGTATCTTTAATTAAAAAAAACCATAATTAAGTAGGAGAGAGAAGCGGGAATACCAAAAAGTTGATGGCTCCAATAAATGACACGTGTCCCCCATTGTTTTTCTTTTATTATATGGTATAGATATAGATAGATCATCACTGATGTAATATAACCTTTTTTAATCATATATGACACAAAATATTTATTACAAAAGTTTTAAAAATCAAGGACAAAAGATGTTTCAGGTAGACCTGACCCAGCCATTTTGTTTTGCCACATCTTGTTTAAAAACTTACGTCTTTGTCATAGATAACATGCCTTCAAGAATTCCAGAAGTACCACCAAGGATTGGAAGTAGTGCAAATAACAAACCCACCGCACAATCCTGTCACATTAAGATACATTACTAAAGGTAAGTATTTACATCATCAAATGGGTAATTCTTTGATTCATGCTGAAATGGGTCAAGCCAGGTTGACCAAAAACACTTTTATCCAAATATAATATCTTCTTATAAATAATGCTCCCTCATTCCCAAACTTATTGTCCACAAACAAAAAAAATTAAGATATTTGCAGTTAATGCAATTTTTAGTTAACAGAAAGCCTGTTTTACATTCTTACCATTGACGCATTTAAGACAGTAAGATACCAATGGAGTAAGATACCAATGGAATGCAATATGATAATGAAAATTAAGGGTAAATGAGAAAACTAGTAATAACAACTATCCATCATTTAAAAGGTAGAAAATAATTTTGCAAAAAACTAAAATAGTAATGCGGACAAAAAAAACACTAATGAGCTTTATCATAATACAATAAGCTATGAGGCTCCTTACAAAAAGTTAACCCAAACACCCGCTAAGTGTGTAAAATGCGATTACAAAGAATATATTATTTCAATAAGAAATGAATTTTGTTGCGTAAAAACCATTTAGGACGTTTCATGCATCAGAAGTACACGTTGAACAATCAACCCATTGGCATGTTTCCTTTTTAGGTTTTGTTACACATTTGACCCATTAATAAAACATAACCCGAATTAACCCATTGACAAATGGATCTAAAATCTCTAGAATGCCACCTTAATGGTTGTCTTTTCTATTACCACTTCACCGAATAAAATAAAGAAGAAACTTACTTGCAAAATAAGGGTACCAACAGTGACTTGCCCATAGAGAGTGCTAATACTATTCTTTTCCATCAGAAACTTCAAAACCTATGGTATACCAAGACATTTTTAAAATAAATTCAATAAATGGCTTGAATGTTCAGTTATGATATATATAACTACCACTGCTGTTGATGACATGGAGAGAAAGGCCCCGACAAACACACCTTCAGAAGCTTCACCACCACATAACTACAAAAGAAATTGCATGCTCAAATAAAATAAGGTGAAGGTGATATCAAGGGTTTTCTAAAAGATTTTTTTATTAAAAAAGGCATTTTTGAAAAAAGAAAAAAAGTTAAGGGTGTTTAATGAACCAAGATACATACTTGGGTAGCCTATAAACTAGTTTCAATACAAAATGTGGCCTTAATGAAAAAAGTTGAATACTTGGGTGGCCTGCACATACATAATCACTTTTAAGCTATGCAGTTAATGCGGTAAAAAAAATAGTAAATTACAAAGTTCGTCCTTTATGTATGTCATTTATTACAAAGTATGTCCTTTATCTTTAATAAGCTCAGAAAACATACTTAATGTTTGCAAACCCTTGCGTGTTATGTCCTTTAGCCCTAACTGAGTTAGTTTTTATAGTTAAATCTGACCAGGTGGATCCTACATGAGGGTATTTTAGACATTTTACTCTAATTACTAAAATAAACAATTATAAAAAAACAAAAACTATATTTAGACAGACATAAATATCCTCTGACCTTGTCTCTCTCTCTCTCTCTATAACTCCCGGTGCCTTCACTCTATCATAGTACCACCACCGCCATAGCACCACTGCCGCCCTAACATCAACACCGTCATAACACCACCGCAGGTATGAAACTGAACTAATATCACCCCACGAGTTCTCTCCTCTGTTCGGATTCATTAATGTATTTGAAGGTGAGATTCAGATCTACACGTGATGGGTGGAGATGAGTTGGAGGATGCAATGGTGGTGGCAATGGCGGTTTACATAACACCGATTGTGGCCTTCGTATTCCTTAAACCCTTTGAATTTCACAGCTCTGGGTCTATTGCGGCCCGTTGCATCTGAAACCCGGTGGTTTTCCTCATCCCCGTCGCGAGTCCATTCATACCCGCCCAACTCCTCCGATGAAGCACCACCGCCCAGCTCCTCCTACCTCATTCCAAATGTGTTTAATTTTGTCTCTACAAATCTCCATTATCGCTTACAGAATTCACCAAACCAGTTCCAAGATACACAATCGGTTCAAATGTATTTAGTTCCATATCTATAAATCCTCACTATAATATGCCCACATTATACACAATCTTACCCATTCTTAAAACCACAAAACCACCACAATTTGACAAAAAAAAAAAGAAACAGAGTATTAACAGATATGGTCACGCACCACCCAAACGTCACGCGCCGCCTCTCCGGCTGCTGAAACGAAACCCTCTCACCATCGATCTGCCAGATCCCAAGCCGTCGATTTATTCGTTATCTACCCCCAAATCATCATTTTTTCAGCCACATCTTGAAACTTGAACATGTTAGATCTGAACAATCGAACAGAGAGTTGGAGGTGGTGGTTAGGGTTGGGGTTTTAAAGGCATAGGCAGTGGTGCTAGGCGATGGTGGAGGTGGAGGTGGAGGCTGATTGTTAGGCGATAGTGGAGGTGGTGGCTGGTGGGAGAGGTTGATGGTTCTGGTTAGGTCAGGTCAGGTGGTGGGGTGGTGCGGTGGAGAGGATGGTGGGGGTGGTGCGGTGGGAGATGTGGGTGGTGGATGGTGGTAGGAAGTGGTGGCAACGGCAGCGGCAGGTGGGTGATGGTAGGGTAGCAGGTAGCTTTCGAGGAAGATAGATGAGATACAGAAAGGATTTAAGTGTCTGCTACATACATATATATATATATACAGTAGAATGACCAAAATACCCTCATATGGGGTCCACTTTATCAGATTTAACCATGAAAACTAACTAAGTTAGGGCTAAAGGACATAACACGCAAGGGTTTGCAAACATTAAGTATGTTTTCTGAGCTTATTAAAGATAAAGGACATACTTTGTAATAAATGACATACATAAAGGACGAACTTTGTAATTTACTCTAAAAAAAAATCGGAATCGGTCAAGGACCGATATTGGAGATATAGGCTATCGCGGTGGGATATCGGTAATTTTAATATCATGCAGAATTTATATATATTATATATAGCAATTTAACACTAACAGTTTAGTATACTCTCCTACCATTAACAAATTAACCTTTTGCAACTTGCAAAACACTAACAATTTTACCTAGTAGGAACTAATTAAGACTTAAAACACTACATTTAACACTAACAATTAATAATTAAGACAACTAAAATTTAACACTAACAATTAACAATTAAGACTTAAAACACTAATAGCAGCAATACGAAGAAAGACGGCTGGTAGAACTAAAAAGAAAGGTACTGATATCGGGAAATCGGTGATATAACCGATATTTTACATGGGGACAGATAACCGATATATCACCGATATTAACTGCATAGCATGAGACTACTTCAATGAAGAATTTTCGTTTGTCATAAAAAACCTTGTTATAAGAGCAGAGAAATTTATAGAAGAGATACATACCATAGCGATTACTCCAGACAAACACATAAAAAGAAGTATCTGGAGAAAACCTCCTAAGATAGCAACTGTTCTGACAACACGAAGCTGCAATTAACAAAAGTGAAAACTTGATTATAAGAGTGTGTCACACACACACAAATAAATTGAAGATATGCAATTTTAAACGTTTCTTTTCTTTATGCAAGTTATGTGATTCTTAATCTATGTGTGCACGTGCACAGAAGTAGGAGGTTGAGAAACCTTTGCTGCTGAGAACTCCAATCCCAATGCAAAAAGAAGAAAAATGACACCAAATTGAGCAAAAGTTTCCACCTGCATAATTAAGAGCATAAGGTATACGTCAAAATTGTAATTTAATCTGATAAGTTATAACAATCCTGAAGACATCAATCACCTGAACCAACTCATTAACAAAGCTAAGTCCACCTGGTCCAATCACAGATCCTGCTAGTAAATATCCCGTAATAACCTGCATGATTTTGATGTGTATATATAGGTGTTAGAATAATGAAAAAATGAATTATATGCTTAATAGGTCTTTTAAGAATAGGACGACACCGTTAGCACATTCTGCAAGTTTCAGGAAGAGATTATTTTGAAAAAGAATAACGTAACGAGCGATTAACAGATAATGTAAGAATGAACAGACCGGCTGCCCAGCACAAGCAAATGCAATGCCACCACAGGTTGCAGAAACAATGACAACAACCAAATCAGATATCAATCTGTTAAAATTAAAAATAGAAATTAGCTACCAAATTTCAGAAGAAAAAAAAAATTGAACTACGAGACGTACCTTATGTCTAATTGTAGCACAGGATACTTAGATTTGGGATTAGACATGATAAAGACATTGCTCTGAGTAAAGAATGCAGTATAAGATCAGTTCCTTGATATCGAATATAGATTTCACATGCAAAAACAAACAAATAACTGAAAAGAACATTTTATTCTACGCACTAGGCTTGAAAGTAGGCCTGTAAATGAACCGAACGAACACGAACACGAACACAAATATATAATCGAACAAATTCTTTTGTTCGTGTTCATTCATTAAGAAAATGGGCATGTTCGTTTATGTTTGTTAGTTTAAAATCTAAACGAACAGTCCATGAACGTAAAATGAACAAAAAAAACAAACAAACTTAAACGAAAATAATTTAACAAGCATAAAACAACACAAATGAACATAATTGACCAAACATAAACGAACATAAAGTAGCTTTTTTATAGAAATTATTGATTAATTACGATAAGTTTTTTTGGAAAGCTTATTTTTATTATTGGAAAGCCCAATTATCAATTAGTTATATGTATATAAGTAGTTAGAAAGCCTATTTTATGTTTATATTTGTATAAATATAACTCCATATGTATTTATTAAAATATAAACGAACAAACATAAACGGACGTTCATGAACATAAATGAACGAACAACACGTGTGTTCATGTTCGTTTATTTAATTAAATGAACAAATAATTTTTGTTCATGTCCGTTCGTTTACTAAATAAATGAACATAAACGAACTTCCAGGCCCGCCGAGCAAGTTCATGAACATTCGGTTCGTTTACAAGCCTAATTGAAAGGATAAAACATTACTTTGCTGTCTATCAGTCTTGGTGTATCTTCAGGACGGTTCTCATTTTCCAAATTGAAAACATCATGAAGCTGAAACGACCTAAAATACAAGGTAAAACATTATGCATATTAGGCTTTTGACTTCCATTCCGTAAAACCAAGGAGCAAGAGAAATGGAGAACATATCAAATGTCTTCTCATCAAAATCGAAAACGACCTAATATAAGAACTACATGTATTGTTTTGAGCAAAGTGCAAACTAGTTTGTTACAAAAGAGAAAAGTAAATACAATGAGCAGCACATACTTCTCCTCTTTGCTTTCATTTCTCTTCGACGTGACTCTAGCAACAGTTTCCAAAACTGCCTGATATGTCAAACATGTAAAAGAATTATAATAAAACACTCCTGACCCTGTTCCTAAAAAATAAAATATATATAAAAATAATGCAAAACCAAGGGTTTTCCGAGTAGAAGATATATAGATTACATTAATACTTTCCATAGTTGTCAAAAACGAATAGTGGACGACATAGTTGTTAATGGCGAATAGCGACAAATAGCGTTAAGGTACCTATAATCCTATATGCTACACAGCGAATAGCAATAAATAGTGGGCGCTATTTTATAAATAGCTATACACTAGAAAAAAATTATATCAAAGTACCCTGGTATATACGCTATTTTACATGTATATCTAACAAAAGCCTAAAATGTAGCTATTTTATAGCTATATTTAATTGCTATTTATATTTATAAAATATAAAAATAACTGAAATCCCGCAATTTATGGCTACATACCCTGAAGCAACCTACGACCTATACGCTACGATATTCGCTATAGTAACCATAGCGACCGCTATTGATAACTATGGCGCCCGATAGCGATAAGCTACCTATATGCTACGTAGCAATAGCGATGAAATAATGGGTGCTATTTTATGTTTAGCGATACACTAGAAGAAAATTTAAGAAAATTTAAATTTTTATTTGTATAATTTATTAAAATATGCTGCTTGTACATGTATATTTCATCTAAATACGCTATTATATTAAATAGTTATATTGAATCATAAAAAAACGTAATGGGCATCGCTATTTATATTAAAACAAAAAAAAACCTAAAATCCCGCTATATTCACGCTATGGAGTCGCTAATCATCAGGTTTCAAGAAAAGGTTGCTCCGCTATGTAGCGAACGCTATCTTTGCTATTGACAACAGTGGACATACATATACTGATATACATTAATGTCGAGTTAACAATAACTAAACATTTGAGGTCTCTAAAACATGTAAAAGCTAAAGCCAACCGACAAATTAGTATTGGTAGTCACCAGAAACATTGATCACTAACCCTAGGGTTGGTGTTGTGAATAAGACAGATCACAACAAAAATACAACATAAGACCTAAATGAGCCATGTTATCTTTTGAAATAAATATAATGATACTTATGGTTCAAAAAAAAGATAATCAATGGCATTTTATGTCTACGGTTTGCTTTTCTAGCCAACAAGTTTGAAACTTACATGCAAAACCCCCTAATCTAAAGATCACATGACATACCTGTTGCCCTGCCACACTGTTATTGAAGCTCCCAGGATCAGTAGCTGAGTAAGACAGATTATAATGCAAAGTAAGTTACGTGTTATTTATGCATGGCACCGATTTTCAATTATGATTTCACACATGTAACACCTAGTGTGGGTAAATTAATAAAAATGATTTCCAAAGACATCTAATTGCCCGTCCTAAATCCTAATAATCTCAAAAAGTAGGAGCGTGTGATCATCTAGTCTACAATAGCAAACTAATTAGAAATTACAGTCAAGTAAATTTAATACAAACAGCATGATTAGTTTGAGTAAATAAAGACATATATTCTTAATGTACATAATTGCATGCCCTAAATTCTATGCAGTTAATGCGGAAAAATATCGGATATCGGTCAAGGACCGATATTTGAGATATCGGTTATCGCGGTGGGATATCGGTGGGATATCGGTAATTTATAATATAATGTATATATATATATATATATATATATATATAGAGAGAGAGAGAGAGAGAGAACCTATATAATATATGTATATTAATATCTAGAACCTATACAATATATGTATACAACATCTTTATGCACTAACTTGTAAAAGTCTAGGGTTAATTTTGATAAATCTGTAACTAGAGGATGAAATTGTAATTCAGTTAAAAGAAAAGGTGTGTAAACTAGAAAAAGAATGAATTAATTTTTATAACCCTGCTAAAATTGTAATCAGCCGTCACCTAAAAAAAACCCTAAACTAAAGCAGCCGTCCTCCTCATGTCTATCTCCCCTGTTCGCTCCTCCATCTTCTAAACCTAAAAAACAAACAGCCGACAAGATCTTCTTTCATTCTACCGTCTATGATTCAGCAAGGAAGGTAAGGTTCGATCAGCAGGTAAGCTTCAATTCAACAACTTCGATTAGTCACCATTTCTTCTCTATCACGATTGAATTCTCTATCACCCGCGATTTATGCGACTATAATTGGGCCTGTCGATATTATCGGTGAGATAACCGATATCAGAAATACAAAATATCGGCGATATATCGCTATATATCACCGATATTATCGCCACCGATATTATTACCGATTTTTCATACCGATATGCCAGCCAAGGTCCGATAACCGATATATCGGTGAGATATCACCGAGATATCGCCGAGATTGACTGCATAGCCTAAATTACTCACAGGAACGTCTGATTCGTTAACAATTTCAAACTAAATCAGAAATCACAATCAGCCAAACCTAGCAGGTACAGCATAATTAGTTGGAGTAAATATAGGAGTAAATTACAAGTTTTGTCCTTTATGTATGTCCCAAATTGCAGGCGCTGTCCTTTGTCTTTAAAATTGATGAGTTTTGTCCTTAATGTTTGCAAATCTTGCACGTTATGTCCTTTAGGCCAAACCCAGTTAGATTTTTTGGTTAAATCTGCTCACCAAAGGGTATTTTTGTCTTTTTACCTATATATTTAGTATTATTATTTAAAAATTAAAACAAAATATATTTAAAAAAATACTATTATTATTACTATTATTTATATACATATACAAGTATATATCAGACAGATTCTTCACTCTCTCTCCCTCTATCTACAACTCTCTCTCTCTACACCTCCCTCTCTCTCTACCACCATCCACCACCGCAACCACCATCCCCACCCCTGCAACCATCATCCCCACCCCTGCAACCACCGCCCCCACCCCACCTACCACCACCGCCCCCACCCCACCTACCACCACCACCGCCCCCACTCTCTCTCTTCTCTCTATCGGAGTCAAAAGAGGGGAAGAAATCGGATTTGCAGATACCCTCTCTTGTCGGATTTGCAGCTTTGTATCACCATCTCCACCACCATTCAAATCTTGTCGGATCTAACCCCATCTCCTTCATTTCAGATACCCTCTCTCTCTCTACTTCTCACCCAATTTACACACTCAAATCCTCACAAAATCACACAATTTCTCTTCAAATTCTGTACCAGTATGTTGTTACGATGTCGCCGGAGCCGACAATTGACTCGATTGAAGGTTCGCAAGGCCGTCATTCAGTCAGATTTGGACAGATGTTTCGGATATGAGAACTAATGGTAAATTAGGTTTAATTCTGATGTCGGCTTGATCCTGGACCAGCTTCAAAACTTGTGAGATTGATGATAAAAGAGTTTATTTATTTGAGATTTGGGGATTTTTTTTTTGTTCAGATGATCTGGTTTTTTTTTTTTTTTTTGTTCAGATGATTTCGTAGGGCTAGATGTTCAGATTTGGGGATTTTTTGTTTGGAGTTGATTTCGGTTGAGAGAAAGAGAGGGGGGGGGGGGGGGGGGGGTAATTGATGAATGTTTTTGGTTTTTGGTGATGGTGGATCGAAGGGGTGGATGTTGATGGTGATGATGGAGACGGTGGAGTGTGATGGTGGGTCAGGCGATGGTGGAGATAGTGGGTGGTCGGCGGCAGGTGAGGGTGGGAGGTGGTGGCGGCAGGTGGTGGCAAGTGGTGGGTCTGAACTTTTGAAGATGGTGGGGTATTAATTTTATGTTAATTACACAAATTTCTCTAAAAAACGAAATTACAAAAATGCCCTCATGTGCCTTGCACATGACCAGTTTTAACCAAAAAATCTAACTGGGTTTGGCCTAAAGGACATAACGTGCAAGATTTGCAAACATTAAGGACAAAACTCATCAATTTTAAAGACAAAGGACAGCGCCTGCAATTTGGGACATACATAAAGGACAAAACTTGTAATTTACTCTAAATATAGACACACATTCTAAATGTACATAGTTGCATGCCCTAAATAACTCACAGGAACCTCTGATTCTCTAGTTAACAATTTCAAACGTAATCAGAAATGACAATCAACTATACCTAGCAGAAACAGCATAACTAATTTGACTAGATAAATACATAAAATGTACCTAATTGCATGCCCTAAATAACTCATAGGAACATCTGATCCTCCAGTTAACAATTTCACACTAAATAATAAATCACAATCAACTAAACCAAACAGACGCAGCATAATTAGCTTGAGTAAATATAGACATAAATTCTAAATGTCCTTAAAATACTTAATTGCATGACCTAGATAACTCACAAAAACGTCTTATTAACTAAATCAGAAATCACAATCAACTAAACCTACAGATACAGCATGAAGAATTTGAGTAAATATAGTCATAAATTCTAAATGTACCTAAATACCTAATTGTAGGGGTGTGCAATAACCGAACCGTTAACCGAAAGTCCGAAACCGAACCGAAAACCGACAAAACCGAACCGAAATTAACCGAAACCGAATTAACCGAATGTCGGTTAACGGATATTTTTTTTACCATCGGTTAACCGAAATTAACCGAACCGAATCATTTTTTTCTTTATATATTTATAGCTTTTATACCTCTATTTCATTTATTTATGCCTTCATTTCATTTATTTATACCTTCATTTCATTTATTTATACCTCCATTTTATGTATTTAAACATCTATTCATGCATTTATACTTCCATTTCATTTATTTATACATCCATTTCATGTATTTATACATCTATTTCATGTATTTATACCTCCATTACATGTATTTCTAAGCAAAAAAATTAGCCCTTGTTTGAATTGGTTATTAACCGAACCGAACCGAAAACCGACAAATTAACTGATGACTTCGGTTACGGTTACGGTTACAGATAATGCTAATAACCAAACCGAACCGTGCACACCCCTACCTAATTGCATGCCCTAAATAACTCACAGAAACGTCTTATTCTCTAGTTAACAATATTCAATTAAACCTAACACAAACAGCATAATTACTTTGAGTAAATAGAGACATAAATTCTACATGTACCTAACTGCATGCCCTAAATAACTCACAGAAACGTCTGATTCTCCAGTTAAATAAATTCAAACTAAATCAGAAACCACAATCAACTAAACCTGGAAAAAACAGCATAATTATAATAAGTTTGGGTAGATATAGACGTAAATTCTAAATGTACCCAACTGTATGCCCTAAAATCTAAATAACTCACAGGAACCTCTAATTCTCTAGTTAACACTTAACAATTTCAATCAGAAATCACAATCAACTAAACCTAACAGAAACAACAGAATTAGTTTGAGCAAATATAGGCATAAAGTCTAAATGTACCTAAATACCTAATTGCATGCCCTAAATAACTCACAGAAACGGTCTAATTCTCTAGTTAACAAATTCTAACTAAATCAGAAACCACAATCAACTAAACCTAACAAAAACAGCATAATTATAATTAGTTTGAGTATATATAGACATAAAGTCTAAATGTACCTAAATACCTAATTGCATGCCCTAAATAACTCACAGAAACGGTCTAATTCTCTAGTTAACAAATTCTAACTAAATCAGAAACCACAATCAACTAAACCTAACAAAAACAGCATAATTATAATTAGTTTGAGTATATACAGACACAAAGTCTAAATGTACCTAATTGCATGCCCTAAATTACTCATAATAACTCATAGGACATAGTTAACAATTTCAAACTAAATCAGAAATCACAATCAACTAAACCTAACACAAACAACACAATTCACAAACAAAAACGAAACAAAAATCAGATCTAACTAACCGTCAGACTGTTCATCATCGTTCTCGGTAAACTCCTTTTCAAGAGCGCGATCGAACATATCAGCAACGCTATCTTCCTTAGATCTATTTGATCCAGTAGAAGTGACGTTAACGGCGTCAATGTCTCCGTTCAAAGCTACCGAATCTCTAGATGCGACTAAACATGCAAAGCAGAGAAGATCGGCAACGATGAAGATGAATAGGTGGAGAATTTGCGGTTTTCGCAACATTGTGAGGTTGAGGATGGAGGATAATGACGGCGGAGTGTTGTGTTGTGTTGTGTTGTGGTGGTGAAAGTTAACCGTCACCGTCGGCGTCGGTGGTGGAGACCGGCGGTGTGTGGCGGAGGGTGAAGTGTATATTATGCCAATAGTGTTTCTCAATTGACGTAAAGTGTTATCGTTGGCCCCTATTGTAAATAAAGGTTTGGGATTTTTTTATAACTATATCTACCGGCGAAGCTTGACTATAAACACAGGGGTCGAAAACGTATATACTAAAAAATTTCTATAGAATCGAAGTGTCGAAAACGTATATATTCAAAAATTTCTATACGAAAACTACATATATAACACTACTGAGCGAAAAGTTCGGGGGGCCCGGCCCCTCTTAAGCTACGCCCATGACTATAGGATAAATTGTTGAGTAAACTTCCGTTTTGCTCCCAGTGGTTTGGTCACTTTAATGGTTTTGCCCCAAACCTTTAAAAATAGCCATTTTACTCCTTGATTTTTTTATTTTGTCGCCAGATTGCTCCCCGGCTCTAACTCAGTTAAAGCGGTCAGTTAAAAGTAAGGGTATTTATGTAATTTTACTTGTAATCAGTAGGGTATTTTAGTAATTTTACACATAAGCATTTAATTATTTATTTTAATATTAAAAAATAAAAGTTTAATTATTTATTTATTATGTCATATATATACATGTATATAGAGATATTCATCAAGCTTGAGTTACTGTCTCTCTCACCACCAACACCGGCTGCCTCCACCAACCTCCACCACCCACCACCTCACCACTATCAGCCACCACCCAATATCACTGCTTCACCAACCACCCGCCATCATCACCATAAGCCACCGCCTCAACACCACTTGACATCTCCACAATCAGTTACCGCACCCAACATCATCACCGTAAGCCACCGCCTCACCAACACCCGACATCACCACCATCAACCGCCACCACACCTTCCATCTGTCACCGCATCTCCAGCAGCCACCACACATCACCGACGTTTTTCTCCCGATCTATTTTTTCCAGATCTGGTTATCAAACGTTGCATCTTCACCAGCAACCACCACCAACCACCAAAACCCAACAACCATCAACACCAACAATCACCAACATTATCAGCCACTATAACCGTATAAACACTAACAACCACCACATTTTCCATACCTAATTCTCATGAAAAACAACAAAAACAAAAAAACCCAAATTTGAAAATTTTGAAAACAGCACCCTTGCACTCCCTTTTTGAAATCTTGATAAAGACGAAGGTGGGCTCGGTAAACCACATAAATGATGAAAACGAACGGGTAATGGTGAACATATGGTGGCGGTTGAGTGGAGTCGGGATTTCCGGCAACCTAGGGTTCCGGAAACAGATGTTGTAGATGATAAATAACCATAGCCGACTCCACCTTTCTCCCCCTGATCCACTATTGTATACTCCTCATTCAGACCCTAGGTGATTTTTTCTTTGGATTCTTCTCCTGAGGTGGGAGAATCTCCACCATCGACCTCCAATTTGGAGGAATTAGCCATAAATCCATCTAATCTGGTTGCAAGCGAGACCCTAGATTTACCATCGCCCCAACATTTCACCAGAAAATGGGATCGCAGTGGTGGTCGGCAAGTGGTGGTAGTGTGGCAGTTGGTAGTGGTGATGATCTGCTAGTGTTGGATGGTAGAGAGAAGTTAAAGAGATGGAGTAGAGAGAGAGAGGCTAGAGACAGAGATGTGTAAATAATGAATATATATTTATATATTTTATTAATTATAATTAATTAAATACTTATCTGTAAAGTTATCAAAATACCCTTTTAGTTAACAGTGGAAATGATGGCGTTTGGTGCGGGGAGTGAAATAGAGATAAGTTACATAGATCAGGGAGTAAAATGTCTATTTTTAAAGGTTTGGGGCAAAATCGTTAAAGTGACCAAACCACAGGGAGCAAAACGGAAGTTTACTCTAAATTGTTAAACAAGATTGTATAAAAGTATACAACACAATCAAATGAAAAGTAAGAGTAAACTTCCGTTTTGCTCCCTGTGGTTTGTTTATTTTAACGGTTTTGCCCCAAACCTTTAAAATAGTCATTTTCCTCCAATAGTTTGTTATGGTTTTTCCATTTTGTTCCCCGCCTCTAACTCCATCCAAATTGTCTGTAGGGAGCAAAATGAAAAAACCATAGCAAACTATTGGAGGAAAATGGCTATTTTTAAAGGTTTGGGGCAAAACCGTTAAAGTGACCAAACCACAGGGAGCAAAATAGAAGTTTACTCAAAAAGTAAAGAGCATTTTATAAAATTACTAGAGATTTATAAAATCATTTTCATGGGATTCAATGATTCATAGATATCCTATTTTATGGGAAACAAATCATGAGTTAAATGTTGAATAGTGAGCTAAACGGTTACTAGTTTTTTATTATTGAAAAGTGAAATTGAATTGTTAAAAATTAAAACCAAACCAAAGGTTTAGGAAAAAAGTGTAAAGCAAACAACTCACTGTGGTTTGAAGTTTCTAAAATTGGCCGATTGAAGGTTTGGGGAAAAATAACCACGAAACCAAATAGATTATCGATTTGGGTGGATTTACGGTTTTAAACATTCCGTCCCAATGTGTGTTACGTTAGAGAGTTCTGCTCTTGTGGTGACACAACGACTGTCAAGTGGCAGCCGGCGGTATGGTTTCCCGGGGAAGGCCCAAGCCAAACTCTGAAGCCAACGTGGGCCCGGTTAATACAACATAAGTTGGTCGGAGTTGATGGGATTTTCACATGTTTATCAAAGCAATTTCATCCATATGAAATAAAAACGCAGCGGAAAATAAGTTTAAAACATGTTACTTTTATAAGATATAAAACCATTTATATTCAAAATCCCAAAACCCGGATCCATATATGAGATGTATACTATCAAACACAACCATAGGATGTTTAGAAAACTACCTTCTTGAAGTGCAAGGATTATGAAACGGATGATGCTTCTTGAAATGGTTGTCTTCAAGAGTAGAAGACCTCAAGCTTGTATACCCCAAGCTTCCAATCAAACACTATGAGATTAGCTAGGATTTAACACTTGAAGATCAAAATTGAACACTTGAAAAAACACCCTTATGGCCGAAAATTATTAGAGCAAAATTCAGCTCTTCCACTCTTAGATTATCTCTAATCTTCTTTATTTTTGTCATACAAAATATATAAATCATGATAGAAGAGCCACCTCCTTTTTGCCCAATCAAGAGACTTCTTTCACATGCAAAATGCATGAAAAGAGATTGGACCATATTTTTGGGTAAGAGAGAAAGGGGGGCCGGCCCCTAGGTGAGTTTTTTTTTTTTTTAAATTAATTTTATTTTATTAAATAAAGTCTTGTTTATATTTTATAACTTTTATAAAATAAACACTACATGTTTTCAAGACTTTATGCACCTCTTTTAAAATGTTATTTAACTTATTAAATAACAAAATAAAATATTCTCTCATAATAAATTATCCACATAATTTATTGGTTTCTCAAGTGTAGTTATTTAGAAAACCAATTTCTAAATATTGTAAGTGTTAATATTTATTTGTTTGATCATATCACAAATAAATAATATAAGTGTTTGTCTAGCTTGTTATTGGGTATGACTCGACTTGGATCATAACGTACTAGCCACATCAATTTATTATGTGTCTTGGGCATACAGAGTCCAACAATCTCCCACTTGCACAAGATACATAGAAAATTGATGCAAGCAGTAAATGACGCCTAACTACGGTTTACTACCCCCAATACGTATGACTATATTTGCCATTCAATAACATCATCCCTTTCAAGTCCCTTACTTGAACATGATTTAGGTGAATCTATCATTTATCCTTTCGTTACAGATGTCATGTTAAATCCAGAGACACAGAGTGATCACCCTCTGTTGATTTAACTTTAGCAGGCCTTAGACATCTTACTCTCAACGAATAAGAGGAACAAATCCCTTCTTGACTACATACGTCTCTCACAATCACCTTGTATCACACCTGAGCTTAGCCTTATGTACTGTCATATTACTAACAGCGAAGAAAAAGTCAAGGTATAATATTTGGTGAATATCAAGACCCAATATGTATCTCAGGTCAGAGGATACTATGATATTCGCCTTTACTCAAAATTTACTTATGATCAATCACAAATGATTCCATGCAGTAATATTTGAGAGCGAGCCAGTCCAATATTTGTATCCCACAAATATCTATGAACTTTGGCAGCAACACTTTGCTCTATATTCATTCTAAATGAATATCCACCAATCCAAGTTCATAATAGTCTTACATTCATATTTGTTCCCACAATTATGATCGACTACGGACATTTAGAATAATTAACTTATTCACGGATTTAAACATGCTAATGTGAAACATAACTCAAAATACCATAAAAGAGTTAAATTAATAATTGTTTCAATATCCAAATACAAAATTAGATCAAATCCAATCACTAGAATATCGAAGTCCTAAGGAACATGTATGACCCTCATGTTTTCCCCTGTCAAGGAGCTTTGTGAGTGGATCCGCAATGTTTTGATCTGTGTGAACTTGGCGGATACATATCTTTCCCTTTTCAACTTCATCCCTTATGTAGTTGAATCTCCGCTCGATATGTCTAGTCTTTTGGTGCGCACGAGGTTCCTTGATTTGAGCAATCGCACCCTCGTTGTCACAAAAGATCTCTAGGGGGTCTTGAATGGTAGGGACCACCCCTAGGTCGGCTATAAATTTCTTCAGCCATGCAGCTTCCTGGGCTGCCAATGAAGCGGCGATGTATTCTGATTCTGTAGTGGACAATGCTACCACGTCTTGTTTTGAGCTCTTCCAAGAGACTGCTCCTCCATTTAAAATGAAGACATACCCCGATTGCGATCGAGAATCATTTCGATCGGTTTGGAAACTCGCGTCCGTGTAACCCTTTACTACGAGCTCCTCCTCACCAGATCCATATATTAAGAACATATCCTTAGTCCTCCTAAGATATTTCAATATGCTTTTAACAGCCATCCAATGACTGTTACCTGGATTCTGCTGGTATCTACTCGTCATGCTCAAGGCGCATGAAACGTCCGGTCTGGTGCATATCATTGCATACATGATGGATCCTATAGCTGACGCATATGGGATTCTTTTCATTTTCTCTTGCTCATCCTTTGAGCTTGGACATTGAGATGTGTTCAATATTGTCCCATTTTGAATTGGTACAAAACCTCTCTTAGAGTTCTCCATTTGGAACCTATTCAAGACTTTGTCAATGTATGCACTTTGGTTTAAACCTATCAAGCGCCTTGATCTATCCCTATAGACCTTTATTCCCAAAATGTAGGCTACTTCACCAAGATCCTTAATGGAAAAACAACTTCCAAGCCAAGCTTTTACACCTTCCATGGTTGGAATGTCATTCCCAAATAGTAGAATGTCATCGACATACAGTACTAAGAAAGTGATGATGCTCCCACTAGCTTTCTTATACACACAAGCTTCATCACCGTTCTTGATGAATCCAAAATTCTTAATTTCTTCATCAAAACGATGATTCCAACTTCTAGATGCTTGTTTCAATCCATAGATTGATTTCTTTAACTTGCATACTTTGTCAGGATGTTTTGGATCGACAAAACCTTCAGGCTGAACCATATAGACATCTTCATCAAGATATCCATTAAGAAAAGCCGTTTTGACATCCAATTGCCAGATCTCATAGTCATAATATGCAGCTATGGCAAATAATATCCTGATTGACTTTAGCATTGCCACAGGCGAGAAAGTCTCATCATAATCAATCCCTTGAGTTTGAGTGAAACCTTTTGCTACAAGTCTTGCTTTGTAAGTATCCAAGTTACCATGCATATCTGTTTTCTTCTTGAAGACCCACTTACTTCCAACTACTTTGGAGTTGAGTGGTGGCACAACCAATTCCCAAACTTGGTTGTCATACATGGATTGCATCTCTATGTTCATGGCTTCAAGCCATTTGTCACAATCGGATTTTGACATTGCATCATGGTATGTGGTTGGTTCATCTGAATCTACCACGTAGCATCCATCCATAAAAAATCCATATCTTTCAGGTGGATTACTAATTCTACCAGATCTGCAAACATTTTGTGTGTTCTGATCAACCTCTTGATCGTATTCAACAACCTCTTGTTGAGTGCTAGTATCAACCAAACGTGTATCGTCTTGTGGTTCTTGATCCTCTTCAAGTTCCACTGTTCTACTACTAGTTCCTTCCATAAGGAATTTAGCTTCTAAGAACTTACCCTTTCGAGCAACAAATACCTTTTGCTCGGTTGGATCGTAGAAATAATATCCTATATCATCTTTAGGATATCCTACAAAGATACACTTAGTAGATTGGACTTCCAATTTATTTGGAGTGTATTGCTTAACATAAGCTTCACAACCCCAAACCCTTAAGAATGATAATGATGGAGGGTTTCCATGCCATATTTCAAAAGGTGTCTTTTCCACTTTCTTGGTTGGGGCCATATTTAGTATACGGACTGCAGAGAGCAAAGCGTAACCCCAAAATGATAGAGGTAATGTGCTTCTAGCCATCATAGATCGAACCATATCTAATAGAGTTCGATTTCTCCTTTCGGACACACCATTGTGTTGTGGTGTTCCTGGTGGAGTGAGTTGTGAAATGATTCCACAACTTCTAAGATGATCTTGAAAAGCACCACTAAGGTATTCACCTCCTCTATCGGTGCGAAGGACTTTGATTGTTTTCTTGAGTTGATTTTCTACTTCACTTTTGAAGTCTTTGAACATTTCAAATGCTTCATCCTTGTGTCTTAGTAAGTACACATATCCATAACGACTATAGTCGTCGGTAAAGGTAATGAAGTATCTTTCACCATTCCTAGTCATTGGCTTAAAAGGACCACATACATCCGAATGTATGATACCTAGTAAGTCTTTTGCCCTTTCAAAAGTTTCACTAAAGGGTGTCTTGGTCATTTTTCCTTGTAAACAAGATTCGCATACATCAAATGAATTATCTTCATTTGTATTCAGAAGACCATTTTTCTGAAGTGTATGCATGCGATTCTTGCTTATATGTCCAAGGCGACAATGCCAAAGGTAGGAATCACTCAAATCCATTTTGAGTTTCTTGTTGGTTACTTGGTACATTGAGCTATCATATGATGCGTTATCATGATCTAATTCATAAATACCATTTAAAGACATAACTTTAAAATAAAACACATCATTCATAGAAACATAAATGTCATAGTTAACAAATTCGAAATTGAAACCAGATTGTTTTAAAAGGAAAACAGGAATTATGTTCCTAGTCAAACTAGGAGCATATAAAACATTCTTCAAAATCACTTCCAAACCACTTGGAAGCTTTAAAACGTAGTCTCCTTGAGCTTCGACTTCAACTTTTGCTCCGTTGCCCATAAAGAGACTACTGTCTCCCTTCTTGTAATGTCTACTTCTTCTGAACCCCTGCAACGAATTGCAAATATGAGTTCCACATCCGGTATCTAGTACCCATGTGTTAGAAGAAATAACATTTAGCTCAACATGTATCATAAAGATAGTACCTGAGGTTTGCCCTGCATCCCTCTTGTTTTTCAACTCTTTGAGATAGGTTGGACAATTTCTCTTCCAATGTCCTATCTCACCACATTCAAAACATGGGTCATTTGTAGCAACCTTTTGCTTCTTCTCCTTCGGTTTGGTGGGTTCTGCTTTAGCTTTTCCCTTCCATTTTCCTTTGACGTGTCCCTTTCTTTTAGCATAGGTTGCTTTAGAGTCGGGGTGGGGCCTCTTCTTGTTGCCTCCTTCATTGATCGCTAGGACGGGTAAAGCCTTTTTGCCCATACTTGCTTCGGCCGTTTTGAGCATTGCATGAAGTTCACCAATGCTCTTGTCCCATCCATTCATGTTGTAATTCATTACAAAACTCTCAAATTTCTTTGTTAAAGAGTTGAGGATCAAATCCGTAGCCAACTCTTTAGAGACGGGACAATTTAGCCGTTCGAGGCGATCAATGTGGCTTTTCATCTTGAGAACATAAGATGATACCGATTGGGTTTCCTCCATTCGACATGCATGAAGCGCTCGAACAGTTTCGAAGCGTTCTACCCTTGCTTGTTGTAGGAACATTTCCTTTAACTGGGTAATCATGTCGTATGCCCCGTGATGTTCAAAATCCTTTTGAATTTCAGGAATCATAGTTCCCAACATGAGGCATGAGGCTTGCATGGAGTCCTCGGTATACTTAACCCAATCGTTGTAGGCTTCCACATCTTCCACGTTAGGTTCATCGGGAATAGGATCGTCCAACACATAGGATATTTTCTCTTGCTTGAGAACGATTCTCAAGTTTCGAAACCAATCCATGAAGTTGTTATGGTTGAGACGATCCTTTTCAAGGATGGTTCTTAGTGACAGGTTTCGGACGGTTTGGTTAATCGGGTTTGCATTGTTAGCGGCCATCTACAAAATTTAACAAGTTCAATTTTAGTATTTTCGATATTATTATATTTTAATCATTAATACCCTTTTGTGTCTTAAAGACAATTAATAATTAAAATCTAGAATCCAACGTTACATTTAAATATTGGTTAGGTGACCTTTATCCCTCTATTTAAATTAACAAGGTAGTCAACGTTTGACAATTGCAACTCTTTGCAACTTCTAGCCATATGGGACCGGTTAAACATCTTTATGTTTAGTTGGCATGTTTAATCCCATCAACACCTTTGTTCCCCATGCTTTGGTGACCCTAAGTTCATGGTTTCCAAATCAAGTCGTCCAACTTACACACACGTGTGAGTTTATTCACATAAGTGGTTAGGTGACCTTTATCCCACAAACATGGTAAACCTACCTCGAACATACAAGTTCCCTCAAATGTGGTTAGGTGACCTTTATCCCACAATAAGAGTTCCCAAGTGTTTCGAGTGTTGTATAAAAGGATGGTGTTTGACTTGTTTTATAAAAGGGTTTTTTAATATTTCAAAATTCTAGTTTAGAAAATATTATGTACCATATATTTGCATGCATTCAAATCAATGGTACTTTAGTGAAAACAAAATTTCATGGTTCTTTTTAATAAAACCCATTTTATTATAAAATCATTAATTTTTAATAACCTTTTATTAACCAATTTTAATGATCTTTTAAAGAACCAATTTTAAGCTTGTTGTTGATTATTAGTTTGTTAAGCATGCATATCCAAATATCATCTAAACAACATAAATAAACAACCACACAAGCACAACATATATAACAATAGGTGCATAACCATAGCCAACTATTTTGACAACACTTGTTAGCCGAAACAAGTGTGCCAAAAGGTCCTTCCTAAAGGGTGAAAATTGACACAAGTATTGTGTCGTTGAGCTCCCACTTGATCCCGCATCCAAATGCTTCAAGTCTCTTTCTTGTGTTGTGATTTCTACACCTTCTTTGAGCTTCCAAAAGTCTTTTATTTTCAGCTCCAAACTCCTTTGGACTTCAAAAATGTGTTTTGGTTATCGGGTTAAAATCCCGTTGAGAACGATGAAGTTCTTTGGACCGAATATTATGGTCCAAACCAAAACCGCATTTTGTGTGCATCTTCTTTTACAAAATATATCCTAATACATTTTTCTAGTAAAATAAAATGCACCTAATCTATTTATTTTACATACCAAATGAAATAAATAAATTACATATCTTCTAATGGAAGAACAAAATAATAATTATTACAACCCATTGAAATAATAAATCACAACACAATCATTCATCACAAGGTTATGGCTAGGTCATATGCACCAAAATATATATCCAAATATATATATATTAATTTCAAGAAGCATAAAAAAAATGGTTCCCTTTTATAAACATTTTCGGCTATTCTCAAAAAATCGAAAAGTTAAGTTTTGTCCAAACAAACAAATCATCCATATGAAATAAATTTTTCAAGATTCTCTTATGCATGTAAGAAAATAATCTTGAAAAACAAAGGGTTAACCATGTTAAAATTTTCGGCCATAGGGTTTTCTTCAAACCCGAAATTTTTAATCTATTGAAGTATGCACTCATATAAGCGGCTCTAGATGCCATTGATGGGATTTTCACATGTTTATCAAAGCAATTTCATCCATATGAAATAAAAACGCAACGGAAAATAAGTTTAAAACATGTTACTTTTATAAGATATAAAACCATTTATATTCAAAATCCCAAAACCCGGATCCATATATGAGATGTATACTATCAAACACAACCATAGGATGTTTAGAAAACTACATTCTTGAAGTGCAAGGATTATGAAACGGATGATGCTTCTTGAAATGGTTGTCTTCAAGAGTAGAAGACCTCAAGCTTGTATACCCCAAGCTTCCAATCAAACACTATGAGATTAGCTAGGATTTAACACTTGAAGATCAAAATTGAACACTTGAAAAAACACCCTTATGGCCGAAAATTATGAGAGCAAAATTCAGCTCTTCCACTCTTAGATTATCTCTAATCTTCTTTATTTTTGTCATACAAAATATATAAATCATGATAGAAGAGCCACCTCCTTTTTGCCCAATCAAGAGACTTCTTTCACATGCAAAATGCATGAAAAGAGATTGGACCATATTTTTGGGTAAGAGAGAAAGGGGGGCCGGCCCCTAGGTGAGTTTTTTTTAAAAAAAAATTAATTTTATTTTATTAAATAAAGTCTTGTTTATATTTTATAACTTTTATAAAATAAACACTACATGTTTTCAAGATTTTATGCACCTCTTTTAAAATGTTATTTAACTTATTAAATAACAAAATAAAATATTCTCTCATAATAAATTATCCACATAATTTATTGGTTTCTCAAGTGTAGTTATTTAGAAAACCAATTTCTAAATATTGTAAGTGTTAATATTTATTTGTTTGATCATATCACAAATAAATAATATAAGTGTTTGTCTAGCTTGTTATTGGGTATGACTCGACTTGGATCATAACGTACTAGCCACATCAATTTATTATGTGTCTTGGGCATACAGAGTCCAACAGGAGTGAGGCAACAGAGCTCTCCAATTTAGAGAATGTGATAACCTAATACAAGAAAGTTGTCGTTACAAAAGAAAAAAAGTTAGAATTCAAGAAACCATCAGGCGATCAAATGAGACACGATATTTTTGAGATGAGATATATGAAAATGAAAGAAAAGCAACATCATTCGTTTACAATCCACCATCATTAGATTAGCAATCTTTTTCATTCTTTATTTAGCCTAAACTTAATTGAATTTATTATTTGAATGGACTTAGCCCACGCTCGGTTAATAATTCTTATTTTATTAAGGAAAATTGGTTTTTAATAAACCAACCTTTGCCCCATTGGTAAATAATAATGCTACCTACAGATTTGGTAATTAATAATCCTACGTTTCAATATGTTGGTACTCAATGGACCTCCGTTAGTTTTTTTTAACTGAAGTTAGTTTTTAACTTTTATTTATTACACAAACAGTCCCTGTAGTTATAATTTACTAGTTTTAAGTTTTATTTATTACACAAACAGTCCCTATAGTTATAAAAAAAATCATAAAAATAAAAAAAATTCAAAAAAATTCAAAAAAATCATAAAAATTCTAAAAAAATCAAAAAAATTCTAAAAAAATCATAAAAAATCATAAAAATTCTAAAAAAATCCAAAAAATTCTAAAAAAATCAAAAAAATCATAAAAAACCGTTTCAAACCGTACCGTTTCGACGCGTACCGTTTCGACCCGTACCGTTTCGACCCGAACCGCTTTCGACCCGTACCGTTTCGACCCGTACCGTTTCGACGTGTACCGTTTCGACCCGAACCGTTTTCGACCCGGACCGTTTCGACCCGTACCGTTTCGACCCGTACCGTTTCGACGCGTACCGTTTCGACCCGAACCGTTTTCGACCCGGACCGTTTCGACCCGTACCGTTTCGACCCGTACCGTTTCGACCCGGACCGTTTCGACCCGTACCGTTTCGACCCGTACCGCTTTCGACCCGTACCGTTTCGACGCGTACCGTTTCGACGCGTACCGTTTCGACGCGTACCGTTTTCGACCCGAACCGTTTTCGACCCGAACCGTTTTCGAAAACGGTGGTGGTGGTGGTGGCGATGCTGTGGTGGTGGTGGCGGTGCGGTGGTGGTGGTGGTGGTGGTGGCGGTGCGGTGGTGGTGGTGGTGGCGGTGGCGGTGCTGTGGTGGTGGTGGTGGCGGTGCGGTGGTGGTGGTGGTGGTGGTGGTGGCGGTGCCGTGGTGGTGGTGGTGGTGGCGGTGCTGTGGTGGTGGTGGTGGCGGTGGCGGTGGCGGTGCTGTGGTGGTGGCGGTGCGGTGGTGGTGGTGGTGGTGGTGGCGGTGCCGTGGTGGTGGTGGTGGTGGCGGTGCTGTGGTGGCGGTGGCGGTGGCAGTGCTGTGGTGGTGGTGGTGGTGGCGGTGCGGTGGTGGTGGTGGTGGTGGTGGCGGTGCTGTGGTGGTGGTGGTGGCGGTGGCGGTGCTGTGGTGGTGGTGGTGGTGGTGGCGGTGCGGTGGTGGTGGTGGTGGTGGTGGTGGCGGTGCTGTGGTGGTGGTGGTGGTGGTGGCGGTCCGGGTCGAAAACGGTTCGCGTCGAAACGGTTTTTTATGATTTTTTTGATTTTTTAGAATTTTTTTGATTTTTTTAGAATTTTTATGATTTTTTTGAATTTTTTTAGAATTTTTTTGATTTTTTTAGAATTTTTATGATTTTTTATGATTTTTTTGATTTTTTTTAGAATTTTTTTGATTTTTTTAGAATTTTTATGATTTTTTTAGAATTTTTATGATTTTTTATGATTTTTTTTGAATTTTTTTGATTTTTTTTTATAACTACAGGGACTGTTTGTGTAATAAATAAAATTTAAAATAGTAAATTATAACTACAGGGACTGTTTGTGTAATAAATAAAAGTTAAAAACTAACTTCAGTTAAAAAAAACTAACGGAGGTCCATTGAGTACCAACATATTGAAACGTAGGATTATTAATTACCAAATCTGTAGGTAGCATTATTATTTACCAATGGGGCAAAGGTTGGTTTATTAAAAACCAATTTTCCTTTTATTAATATAAATGTAGCAATTATAAACATATAATTATGATTTTCCTTTATTTTTCTATCTTTTCTTAACTTGATCATGCGAAAATTAAAATTATTTTTTATATCTTCTCATTTATATTATCTATGTTTTACATCATTAAATTAGCAATCTTTTTTCATTCTTTATTTAGCTTAAACTTGATTAAATTTATTATTTGAATGGACTTGGTCCACGCTCACTTAACAATTTCTTATTTTACTAGATGTAGCAATTATAAACATATAATTGTTATGAATGCATCCATTATTAGTGACTATACACATTTGTAACTCCTATGTCACATTATGTTTGTATTAATGTTATAGCCTATATATAGTGGCTCATGTATTTTGTATGAGATATATCAATAAGAAATTCATCTCCCATTCTCTCATTCTCTTTTATACATTGCTAATAGGTTCTAGTTATTAAACAACACGTTATCAGCACGAAAGTGCTCGAATCATCATTGGTTTTAATCGTTGATTAAAGTCTCGGTTGACCAATGTCGTTGATGATGTTTTGTTGATAAAAGTTTTGGTAGCCCGAGGCAGAATTATAAAGCGCATTAAATAATTATTTGACATATTTACAAACTCGAGACACGGGATAGTTCCACAAGAACAATATGGCGTCCTGGGTTATGATTGATATATATTAGACTCGCATAGAGTTCGATCTCAATCCAGATACAAGTTATGAAGGTCGAAGATTTCAACATATTTAAGAAGTATGTAAATTAGAGTTGATCAAGAGAAGCTCAAGCTATACTGTATGAAGACAATGTAGACAACAACACCCAAATCAAAGAAGACTACGCCAAATATCAAGTCAAGCAATTGTCACAGAAGATTGGATTCAACATCATCAAGATATACAAGTAAAATTGAGGGGGAGTAACGTACCCATAATATACACAGTGTACGTACTCTTTTTCTTTAATGAGACAACATACCTGATCCAGAAGTATTAGGGGGAGACAATACGCGCTGCACTCTTTTTCCCTTAGCTGAGGTTTTGTCCCACTGGGTTTTCCTAGCAAGGTTTTTAACGAGGCAGCATCACCAAGCGTATTAAAGAATAGTATATCATCATGTGAACAGTCAAGGGGGAGTGTTATGAATGCATCCATTATTAAAAACAAACGGGACTTTGTATACATTTGGGAGAACTTCGGGTTCTCATCATTGATTTAGGATTCATGTGAGCATCAACACTAACTCAAATGAATTATTATCTATCAATTTAAGTAACTAACATCAGAGTAGTTTACTTAAGCTAAAGTCCACTAATTATTTTCATAGCTATTTTTCATCATTTTCATGTGAGGGCACATTTCTAATGACTATATCAATGTCTATTAATATTTGTTTAGCAACAACAAGCAATTAGAAGAATAACCATACAATTAATTATGTTGACTATGCATAGCATTGTAACAAGCTGAAATATCAAATCACTAAAGCATAACAATGTTTATCTCAGCGTAGTTGTTTTGGTAACCAGCTACCAATGAAATTTGTATTAATTTATTTAGCACATTTAACTTGTCAAAAGGCAATACATTTAACATATATGCTATCTAAAACAATGAGACCAACAGAAGTATTGCTAAATAAATGAAATCCGTAATATCTACCCATAAGCAAGTTATATGCATGTTAATTATTCACAATTTATATGCATATCAATTACATATATAAATCACACACAATCCTGGGACATTATACGTATACATATATGTGTGTGTTAGTGTTAAAGAGATTAAACTCATATTAATTTGCTTGTCATGTCTAGAAAAAAAATATTAAAGATCACAAGTATATCATATATACACATATTTGTCACTATAGTTTAAAACATAAACAAATGTCACTATCAACTTTCTCGATTATATAATAACATATGAATCTTTATTACTCGTAAATGAGCTTTCTTATACTAATAAATTTTGTTGCTCAAGAAAATATAACAGGCATCTTGAGAATTTTAGTGTCATGTTAATTTGCAAATAATATCTTTTACCACACAAATATTTCATAGAATCAAATCACATATTTAAATATCAAATAGCAACTAAAAGGCTTATACAATTGCAATAACAATGATATACAACAAAATTAACTAAGTAGTTGTCATATTATAACATATTATCATATAAACATGTGCATTATTGTAAATTCATTAACAGAATTGCACTAATGATTATCTTCAAATATAACTATTAGACATCACATTTTAATACAAATTGTATTTTGGTAGTCATCATAAATTGTATAAATACTAATAACAAAAACTAATTAATGGACCAATTAAAACTCATAACCATAATAATAAAAGCACATAATGATATCAAAACTCATAACCATAATAATAAAAGCACATAATGATATCAAAACTCATAACCATAATAATAAAAGCACATAATGATTTAGAATTTGTAATGTCTCTTTGAAACGTAATTTGTTGTATAAAATTTAGAACAACAATAAAAGGCTATTTAATTACTATTTACTAACCATAAAATGTAATAAAAACAATTTATTAGAATAACAATAAAAGGCTATTTAATTACTATTTACTCATTTCGTAAATTGAAAAAAAAAAGGTAAATATACATCAACATGAATTAATGATGAGGAAATCGGAATTAATTTTATAATTAATAATATTCAATCCACACTCATAAGTTATATATTAGAACTTTAATTGAATTTATGCTATATTAATTAAAACTAAATAATATATATAACTTTAAAATATATATAAATAATATAATCAACATGTAAATGCAAGATCATGGATATCATAATACAACTTTTCTTTTCAAGGTTTATCTATTAAACATGCATAAAAAGAATTTATCAAACTATATATCAATTTCTAAACCAAGGAATAAGCTTGTAATATAACTAGCAAATAGATAAGATTAGACTTAATAAATTAATAACAAGTATTTTCTCATCGGGTTTTTGTAACAAGTGTCCATGTATATATTAAACTTATATTTCCTATTTTTTTTCAATACCGTGATGATCATTTATTCTAGAAAAGGTCATTGAAAATGAAAATGAAAATTATGAGTAGGATTTGAACATCCCCTGTTCAACCGACTTTCAAAAATCTCATCCTGGTTAACGATTATTCTTATCATGGTAAAATAAAGTTGAAAAGATAAGGCATATTCAACAAGAAACAATATAGGTATACGAGTAGTACCTTATGTAGATAAACATGTATGGTGGAAAAAAAACTTTACTTGAAATAACTAAAGGAAATAGCATCTCCATCACTTTTCAATCGCCATGTCTACGAAATCCAATCTTCATTATTAATGACTATACATCATGTGAACAGTCAAGGGGGAGTGTTATGAATGCATCCATTATTAGTGACTATACACATTTGTAACTCCTATGTCACATTATGTTTGTATTAATGTTATAGCCTATATATAGTGGCTCATGTATTTTGTATGAGATATATCAATAAGAAATTCATCTCCCATTCTCTCATTCTCTTTTATACATTGCTAATAGGTTCTAGTTATTACACAACAATAATTATGATTTTCCTTTATTTTTCTGTCTTTTTTTAACTTGATTATGCAAAAATAAAAATAAAATTAATTTTTACATCTTCTCATTTATATTATCTCTGTTTTTACATCATTCAATTAGCAATCTTTTTCATTCTTTATTTTGCCTAAACTTGATTGAATTTATTATTTGAATAGACTTGGCCAACGCTATATAAAATTATTGATATAAATGTAGCAATTATAAACATATAATTATGATTTCCCTTTATTTTTTATATCTTCTCGTTTATATTATCTCTTATTTTAATGTTTTTTTCAAGTAAAACATGAAAGGACTACATTTGCATAAGCTATCCGATATGCTCATTGTATCAATATGTTTTCTATTAGGTATGGTGTTCAATGTTCATGACAAATTACACTCATCTTTGATGAAAATTTTGAATTAGATCATTTAACTATCATTTTCAAAAATGATAAACCAAAGCATTTGGGTTGAGTAAACTATTCTTTATTTTCAATCTAACTTATGATTTTCCGTATTAGAATTTTTAGAATGCTAATGATGGTTTATGAATAAATATATATTACATATATATAGTTTTACATTCTATAAAAGAAAAAAAAAATCAATTAATAAATAAGTAGTAAGGGTTCCAATTTCCAAACTTTTGATCATACTATTAAATCATCAAAACTTTAAAACCAAATCATGAACTGTCCTTAAGCTACCTAGCTTATTTCTGTTTAGACATCAGAAACCCTGTATTTATGTTCTATACTTGTATAGCACAAACAAAAGAAACACTAATTTATCCCCTCATGAATACATGGCCCAAAGTACTAAAGGCCTTATAATAAAGTCTAAAAAAATGGGGCTGGATCATGAATCTTACAATCCATTGCCCAAAGGACTAAAGTAGTCTCGTAATTAAGCCCAAATAACTATATAAATGGTGTTTGATTGTTTTATTCGTGGTTTAAAAACGTGGTATAAATTGTTCTTGAAATTATAATTTTACAAAAACTAGTGTTTTTCAATGACGCGCGTTGCGCGAAAGGCATTGGTGTTTTCGACCGACATCATTCTTCAAACGATTCGAGATAAACGATGCTTAACCAGCCATATGCGGCATCGTGGAGTGTATTAAAAAGGGAGCAATTGGACGATTGGATGCTAGGCTAGGTGTTTCTTGGAATGCCCACGGATTGTTCGGGTCAAAACCACGATTATGAGGATTCATTTTTCGTATTGTGGTTGGAAGAGAATTTTTTTTTTAAAAATAAGATAGAGATGATTATAGAAGAGGTGGAGTAGCTGTGGTAAAAAAATGAATAGAAGTGTGAGTATTTATAGTGAATAATTTTTTTTTAAACACATAGCCGTTGGCCAACGGCTAGCCCAAACGGCTACTTGTCTTGGCCAATGAGATCCGTCATGTCATCTTGATAGCCCCGTCCAACGCCCGGGCTGAAACCCCCGCCCAAGGGGCCACGCCGAAACCCAAGCCCACCCGGGGTGGTGACTTGGGCGTTTGTACCCAACCCACGCCACAACCCCCGCCCAAGCGGCCACGCCGAAACCCAAGCCCACCTGGGGTGGTGACTTGGGCGTTTGTACCCAACCCACGCCACAACCCCCGCCCCATACCTCATATTCTAATATAGCCTAAAAATTTTATTATATATGAATCACTGTTCATTTAGTTTAAATTTTATCATATATGAATTATGTAGTTTAATCAGTAACTTTTAGACACATATTTTTACATGATAAATAGTTTTTCGTTCCACATGAATAACAAAAAGCTTACTCTATGGCACATCAGGCTTTAACTTGTCATATATATATATATATATACACACAAGTTAAAGGGATGGATGTATAAGGGCAGCCTCAGGAGATGTCCAACTACTCATTCTCGATTCGCAAAATCGATTCCTATAAACTCTGTTTCGTGTATTCTCGTGTACGAAACCCTAATCGCTGAAACGATACCCTGTCCGATTGATTGGAAACTCTAGCAATGAAAAGCTGAAGTTCTGCCTGAATAAGGTGATACTTTGTGAATATGTTGTGGTTTTTGATCTCGTGACTAACGTTAAGTTTGATTTGGTCTGTACACTAATACGTTTTACATTTTGAAATTAAGGCTTAAAACCAGGAGGTTGTTAAACCAAAAGTATAGCAATGTGAGTCATTCTCTTTTATCAAATGCTTTCAAAACCCTAAATGTTTTCTAGTTATTACTCATATTACAATGATTAAGGTGCTGTTTTTTTTTTCTTTTCTGAAAAGCTCTACGCAAGCTCTTCTGTCTGCGCCGCATAGACCATGCGCAGACATTGCCACACGCAGACTGTTTGTTTTTTCGAAGATTTTTCGTTAGAAATCGTTTGCGCGAGTTCTTCTTGGTGCAGACTTGGTCCAGCCACTTCTAAGGTCTGCAGAGGGTTAAACACCACCACCGCCCATCACCACCACCACCACAGTTCACCACCACCCACCACCACCGCCCATAACCACCACCACCACGGTTCACCACCACCACCACCATCGTCTACCGTCCACCACCACCGTCCACCACCCACTACCATCCATCACCACCACCACCACCGTCCACCACCCACCACCACCTTCTACCACCATCACCGTCCAGCATCACCACCGCCCGTACACCACCACCAATTTATCTTAGAATTCTGCATACGTTAAAAAACAAACAACCTTCTTCTTGCAGAATGCAGAGGTTTTGTCCACATCTTCTTCTACAGATGTTTGCAGATGTGGTCCACATACTACAGACATTTTACCTCTTAAAAAACAAACAACACCTAAGTCTTTGTATTCTTACGGGAAAACTACTGTTAGTATGTGGGGTTTTGTATACAAAACTTATATATGCGTTACTGATTGGAAGAATGACCAATAGTAATATGCCTACAGTCACAGGAACTGCCGAGTGACAAATACCTTTGGGTAGTTGTAAGATATAAACAAATGTAAAAACTCTTAATACTGTAATTATAAGAATGTGTCATTTTCTACAAATAAATGTACTCACCAGTATTTCCTGCTGATCAAAATATTTTTAAACGTGTTTCAGGTAATTTATTGTGAAAGGAATGGAAAGTGCGACGAGGCACCAAAAGCTAAAATAAATGGCTATGTCACCTGAATAAAGAAACACATTTTGTAATTAGGGTTTTATCCCCGTGAAAAACCTTTTATGTAAATATGGGTTTTATCCCCAAGTTATGAAATTAAACTTAGGTGTTTTGAAAATTTTGATATTTTTCCTATCACCCGGTTCTGAAGAAACTTCCGCTGTAAAAGTTTTAATAAACACCGGTATCACTTGGTCTGTTCATAGCTCCCTTCCAGTGTAGGATCGGGGATTGTGACAGTTCTTATATATACTTGTTTATGATCTTATTTAGTTAGAATTTACACGTTGGAGTGTCTTTACCTAAAACCTAATCTTAAACTCACATCTAAAGCTGAAATATCAAAAAGTCAATTACATTTTTTAACAATCATATGACTTTAATAATTTTAAATTACTATTTATGCATATGTTTCGATTCGTGGACGGACTCAAGAGTCGGATGGGTATCACCTAGACCCATGGGTTTTGAAAACCAATCCGTTAAAGCAATCTCACATCCGAATATATGTCTACATTTATTTTGTATTCAAATTTTTTTACCAACCGAACTATAGTTTCTGGTTTCTTTGTCATTATATCATCCGAATTTTCAACAAATCAGTTTTGAATATAATCTTTAATCTTTGAAAATTCCTAAACCAGCAAAGTTTAGTATTCTCTTGAAAAGATAAGTTGTATTGCTTGATTCGTCTTTTTTCTTCTAGCATTTAGTTCAAAGCTACTGGTTCAGGGTCATCTTCAGTTATAAATGGGATCTTGAAAATTAAAATGTAGAATGATGAAAACAAAATATTAACTTGTTACATTTTCCTCCATTTTCCGTATTATGTTTAGCTTCTTCATTCCGTATTGCATAGAATAAATAGAAACTACAATTATATGACTGATGACTCGTTCGATTTTGTTTAACGTATTCGAGATTCAAGACGCCTTAAAGGTGACACGATGATGAATTTTTCGGGGTATAGCTGACCAATTGCCCCAAATGGTATAAAAAGGTTTTTTTTTTTTATATTAAACGGTAAAAATTTCGTAATAAAAAGCAACTAGATAAATAGAAAAGTTTATCTATCTTTCAAAAAAAAAATTAGAAAAGTTTATCAGATTTTAATATAACAAACCCAACCCATATCCTAAAAGAATATGGAGCGTGATTCCACACTCCACTGTAATGGAAAATGTCACATCAGTGACACATCCGATTCCACACTATTTTTACAAAATTTCCATATTTTTATCGTGCGATTGCACCTTTCGTTGCATATTCCAATGTTGTTTTTTAGATAAAGATGATAGTTTTGCGTTTTAAGAATTATACAATACTACAAAAAGTAACTTAAGACATGATCGTTGGATCATACCCTTTTAAAAAGTTAAAACTCTTCAAACTATTTTTAAAATGTATCACACCCCTTCAAAAAGTCACAACCCTATAAACTAATCACACCCCTTCAAAAAGTCCCAACCCTTTAAACTAATCACACCCCTTCAAAAAGTTATATAACTTGAACTAATTTTAAAGATATTACACCCCTTACAAAAAAAGTCACAACCTTTTGTATATTATATGTACACGAGTAGACGTACACCCGCGCGTTGCAGCGGCGTTTGTAACAGGTTTAGTGTTCGGAATGGAATTAATTGATCGAATCTGCTTTAGTGTTATCGGCAATGGGTAACTTGATGTTTCGATTTATTGGAAGGGTTTTGATACCCTTATAAATAATCCTTCATGGAAAATCCATAACCCAATTTATTGATAAACAATTGCATTCTTCGTACAGAACTTTACAAATATAATATCAAAGACCAAATTAAAAATTTAAAAACATAACACCGGTCATGACGGCCTATTAGTCAAAACTGATCATATACAAAAAACAACATAATTTCCTATGAAATGAGAGGCTAGATATATAGAGTTACCAATTTGAGGTTTGCAGCCATTTAAAAGTCGTGTCGGTTAATTTGTATATCCTTATTTTGTTTAATTATATTACACTCCATCCGTCACAACCCAACAACAATTTTTGTTTAATATAATACTAGAATTACTATCTGCCGCAATGCGACGGGAGATTCATTAGTTATATATCATGTTAGATGAAAGGCAAATGTCTCTCACATGACCACGAACTCGTGTGTAAAACCGAGAAAAAAATAACTAAGTCGATCTCTGACTCGCACGTTGTGACGGACCTATCAAACGGGGAAAAATAGACGCGCTGTGACGGACATGTCAAACAGGAAAAAATAGATGAAAAAACGTTGAACCCCACACGTACGTTGCGGCGTGTTAACTGGGAAATTTAGAACGACACATTAAACGCAAAACTGATGAAAGATCAAAAGAATATAAGAGACCAAAGTTGAAAGTAAAAAAAAGTCTTGAGATTAAATTGCAAAAGATGAAAAGCTTTGGTTTGAAAGTAAAAAAATTAAAGGAGTTAAATTGCAAAAGATGAAAATTTTTGAATTAGAAGTGAAAATTTAAATAATCAAAAGGGGTTAAAATACAAAAGATTGAAACTTTAGACTTAAATTGCCAAAGATTGAAACTTTAGAGTTAAAAAAGAAATCAATTTCAAATTATGAAAACAAAAGATATAAATAGATTTAGTTAAATTGATATTTAATATTATTATTATTATTATTATTATTTAATAAAAGAGATAAATAAAAAATAAGGGTGATAAATTACCAGAGAATGACACTTGTCCAAAAAGAATTTTTATTTATTTTAGAGTTAAAAAAATCAATTTTAGATTATGAAAACAAAAGAGATAAATAGATTTAGTTAAATTGATGTTTATTATTATTATTATTTAATAAAAGAGATAAATAAAAAATAAGGGTGAGAAATTACCAGAGAATGACACGTGTCCAAAAAAGATTTTTATTTATTTGTATAGAAAGATTTTTTTTTACTATTTTAAAATCAGATTTGTTATTCAAAAACATTTAATCCTGATTTTTTAACATATATCTTGGTTTTTTTTCCAAAATAAGACAAAAGATTTTTGTTTTAGTTTGTTTAAATTTACACATAATTCTAAAAGATTTTAAAATAAGTTAAGATATTTTCAAAATCAAAATTATAAACATTTGATTCCAACATATAGAAAAATAATCAATTCGTAAAAAAAAACCTTGATTGTTAGTAAATTTTCAAAAATAAAATACATATTATATAGCATGTTAAAACCAAGCTTGTACGTAATATAGCTTAAACTAAAGAATTTTCGCATCACATATAGTAAAGATTTTCATAATCAACATCCCGCCGCAACGCGCCAGGTGACGTCAACTCGTTTCTCGTTTGTAAATAAAAAATAACAAACAAATGTAACTTATAAATAAATAAACGATCTACATTAACAACTAAACATATAATAATAGTTAAAAAAACAACTAAAATATTAAATAACAACTACTAAAAATAAAATAGAAAAACTACAAATCGGACCGTTTAAAAAACGCAAACGTAAAGGAAATAAACAACACAGTATATTCAGTTTTTTTTTTTTTAAAGTTAACGAGTAAAGGTTATTATGAAAAATCAAATAAGGTACTTAATTAACTATTGAATAAAAATCAAAATAGAAAAACCATAGAAATTGTTCTACACTTTGGGCCACAATCGTGGACTTCTCCATGCCAACCCGACGCTAGCGATGTGGTGTTCCACAGCGTGGCTTGATGCCACATTGAAACTCGACTCAGCACAACTTGTTTATTATTTTCGTATGCATAATTATTTTTTTGTAATCATGTATAACATAACACTTATTTTTTTTATGTATAAATTAAAGATTATATATTCGACAAAATGCACTTTACATCAATATCGCAGGTAAGCGAGCAACAAGCTGCGCCGCTACCCCTTTCTGGATAGCAAACCCTAGCCTATTAAAAACAAACCCCTGCCCCCTGTTGATGAGCCACTGCTGTGGACAACCTGTTGGACCCTGGTCAGCAAACGGATAGCTTCTGGAGCCAGGGATCCAAAGGTGTCGAAGGCGAAGGGGACAAATGCATGTTGGTTATCAGCACATGCTTTAGCGTGTTTGTCCACCTTTTTAGATTCTGCTTTCTTTACCGCTTGTCCTGCTACAAACCCATTTTCCCTTAACCCAGCTAAGGGAGAGACTCCTGTGAGATCTACACAAGCATATTTCCCTCCCGCCCAGCCAAAGACGAGCAGGTCCGCTGGTCTCAATGTAGATCTCCCTTCCATGGGGTCTGTAAGGAAATTTACAGGGGCCTCCTTTTTGGCAGAAATCCCCGCTCTCCTCAAGATGTCCCCCAAAACATCCCTCACCCAGTCATGCCGGTATTTGAAACCAGGGAGCTCCTTGCAATGAACAGCATGCTCCCCGTATTTAAATATTATTGTGTAATTAAATATTATATAAATTAACAATAGACGGGTCTAAGCTCAGTGTATGCTTTTAGAGCTAATATCAAATTAAATCGACCTCATATGAACTTTTAGTGAGCTACTATCAAATAACTTACAAACTGCTTAACTCATTTTTACCGTTCTATAAAAATCAAAGAAAAGAAAATTAGATCAAGACAAACACCAAATCTTTTTTCATGAGCAGGTAAGACCATGTGTAGTGGAAGACACAAATAATGCTCTCACTCTTGGGTGTTTTGTGTCATGTGACAGCCCAGTCGGTAATGGGGCATTATAGGGCGTTTTTTCTGAAACGAGTGTAGTGGGGATGTGGGCATTATGGGGCATTATGTTAAAAGGGGTGTAATAAAATTAAATTAAAAAATACCATCAAAAAAAGGTATTGGCCAAACAAAAAGAAGAATATCTATGATTGGCCAAAGATCTTGAACATGGGGAGTGGAAAAAAGACCGTTGTGTGCACTTTTTTTGAAAAAAACGCCTAGGGACGGTAATTGAGCGTGAAGGGGCGTTTTTTTTAGGAAAAAATGCCCCAAAAAACCCCTACGTGTGAATGTGTGATCTAACCAAAGTTCAAATCTAAGCAAGATTTGCACAAAAAAACACCATGATTGAAAGTGAAAACTAGAATATAAGTGACATCACACCCAAAACAGCCCATTGGAAGATGAAAACCTCTAATAGATATCCAACAAATGGTTTAAAAATATAAAAAATATAAAATTGGTTGAATTTAGGTCAAAACCGCACCCAGTTTTCTACAAAACTGATGAAATTGGACAATCATTTATGAGTAGAAGTTCACTTTCCCACAGAATTAAACAAGAATAATATTAAAAACCATAGTTGATGATGTACAATAATACTATTTTAACTTTTAAGAAAACAATATTCAACTTGTCACATGCAAAGAACCTAGGCCAAAGGAACAATCAAAGCAAATACAGTTTTGTCCACAAAATTAACCTTAAAAATATTACACCATCTATAATTAGAGTCAACCATGAAGATCTTTGAACCTGATTTCAAAAGTTAGGATTTTTAACTTCAATTCTAAATTTCGAATCTTGTTTTCGTGTAGATTACGTAAGTTGACCGAAAAAGTCAAATGTATCCGGATCCAAATAGCGAAAAATATGAACTGAATACGCATTAAAATATTAAATCATCATTATCATACTCAGTAAATCCAATCAATAGCAAAGCAAAGGTAGGGTCTAAGGAGGGTAAGATGTAGACAACCTTACATCTACCGTGTAGGAATAGAGAGGCTGCCGGCTCGATAGTAGTTTTGCATCAAACCTTGGACATAAGGCATATAACACTCAACACTCGGGACAAAGACCGATTAGTGCATGTACCCTTTTGTCTTTCAGCTATCAATGCCACCACATGATGCATGATTAACCGTCCTCAACTTTTAACGTTATTTTCACGAAATTAGTAAAATAACGTTAAAATTAGTGCACTTTCACTTTTGCCCCCCGATAGCCCACACATATATACATTATAAGCGCATACCGCAAGTGGGGCGTTGCATTAAAATATTAAATACCCCCTAATATTCAGGTGACTGTAAAATCTGCAAATACCTTTCCTTGCAGTTTCAGATTTAACTTCTAATGATTAAACTATTGATGAAAACAACTTGTATGTCCCCCTTAGGGAGCCTATATATACCTAACTAAACTGAACATAAACTCACCAATCACAACAAACAACAAAACAAAAAAGAAAAAAGATTTTTTGAGAAAAATTAGAAAAGACAATGGAGATTCCTATGATAGATTTTAGCAAGTTAGAGGGTGAAGATAGGAGCAAAACAATGGCACTTCTTCACAATGCTTGTGAAAAATGGGGCTTCTTTCAGGTAATATTCGAGTTTTGAATAACCGTTTTATTTGTTTATCGCGTTTTAATACAAATTTAAGTTGTTTTAAATTTTTGATCATGTTTTATGATATGCAGATTGAGAACCATGGAGTTGACAAGGAACTGATGGAGAAGGTTAAGAAACTAGTGAATAAGCATTATGAAGATAACATGAAGCCAAGGTTTTACAACTCGGATTTGGTAAAAACTGTTGATGGTAAAAATAAAATCAGTAATACTGATTGGGAAAGCACTTTTTTTATCTGGCATCGACCGGATAATAAGATCAACGAGTGCGTTGATCTGTCTGAGGAGCTTCGGTGAGTCATCAAAACTAAATTTAGTTAAAGTGACATATCTAAATGAAGGCGGACATTTCAACCCATTTGTTTACAAATGGGTCGATTTGGAATTTGTTTAATCTATAACGGGTTAAATAATAATAAAAAAAAAACTTTAAAGAAAACCTGTTAGATTGGTTAAACGGGTCAGAAGCTGCCCAAAGTGTAAATCTTTTTTACGCATAAAGACTCTCAAATACTTTTTTTTTCAGAAAACTTGAATCGTTATTGAAGTATATATGTGGAATTCATATGTGACACATTATTTATTAAGAAAACAAACACAAATTTTTGAACAAAAATTATTTCAGGTAAACGTCGCTTGAAAGGAAATGAGTCGAAAGTTTAACAGTGTATTTTTAATGCATAAAACCTCTCTAGAAACATTTATCTTTCAAAAAACCAAATTATTATTCGTGTAATATACTATTGATATTCATACATGACATACTAACTATTTATTAATAAAATATTACTATTGAAAGAAAATGGGATCTGGGTCAATCTGACCCCGACCCATTTCTAACTGGACAAGCGTTTGCATGTTTTGGCCCGTTACCTAACCTTAAGACAATTATAATGTGATAGTAACATATACCTGCTTTGATTGTCTTAACTCTCTTGATAAACAAAAAAATTTAACACAATTTCAACAAAATAACTAAATTACAAAATTCCTGCAGCAAAACAGTGGATGAGTACATTAATCAACTTATAAAGGTAGCCGAAAAGCTTTCAGAACTCATGTGCGAAAATCTCGGTCTAGACAAAGAACACATCAAAGAGGCTTTTACAGGAAGCAAAGGTCCTGCAGTAGGAACAAAAGTGGCAAAATACCCAAAATGCCCTCACCCGGAACTCGTAAGAGGCCTGCGCGAACACACAGATGCCGGTGGCATCATTCTGTTGCTCCAAGACGATCAAGTCCCGGGTCTCGAATTTTTCAAAGATGGTGAATGGGTTAACATTCCACCTTCTAAGAACAATACTATATTTGTTAATACAGGTGATCAAGTGGAAGTGTTGAGTAATGGAATTTACAAAAGTACCCTTCACCGCGTTATGACTGATAAAGACGGAAGCAGGCTTTCGATTGCTACTTTTTACAATCCAGCTGGCGATGCTGTAATATCTCCGGCTCATAAATTAACCTACCCGAATCGGTATACTTTTCAAGATTATTTGAAACTGTATTCGTCTACTAAGTTTGAAGATAAAGCGCCTAGATTCGAGTCGATGAAGAAGATGGTCAACGGTCATTGATGACTGAAAACAAATAACTGAAATCTTCCTGCATAAGAGCCAGTGGTCTCCTACAATGTGTGTTTTGCTTGGTGTAAACGTTTACTTGACACTTATATTACTTGTGTGTTTTTTTTGGTTTTGTTTTTATAGAGTATTAACATGTTTCCTTTACTTCATTTCTGTTTGAGAAGATAATACATAGAAAGTTGTCAGCATGTTCCAATATACACTGACTCGCTGCAATCATGTCACGCTGTAAATGAACCGAACGGACATTAAGGAATGAGCATGTTCATGAACTGTTCATGAACGCTAACCGAACGAGATTTCTTGTTCGTGTTCGTTCATTAAAGAAATGAACGTGTTCGTGAACTGTTCACGAACACTTACCAAACGCAAATTAACTCAAACAAATGTTCATAAACATAAATGGACACAAACAACATTTATGAGCACAAATGAATACACACGAACATATATTCATTTTAGAATAAAATCTGCTTTTCATCACAAAGATTACAAGTAATCCACCAAAAAGATAAATGATTACTTAACATAATTATCAAAAACATGATTAAACACAAAATTAAGAAGTTTATCAAACTTTAGTATAAAGTAAAATTGAAATAGTCAAATGAGGGATGGCATATACTATAACTAGGGTTTCAAATTTTTAAAAACTAAAAACAATAAACAAAACCACAACATATAAAAACCTTTAAATGAACATAAACAAGGGTGCATAAATGAACACATTACCAAACATTCACGAACATAAACGAACGAACGCAACCTCTGTTCATATTCGTTCGTTTAGCTTAACGAGTGAAAATTCTTGTTCGTGTTTGTTCATTTATTAAACGAACTTCCTGCCGAACTGTTCGCTGAAAGTTCGGTTCGTTTACAGCCCTATGTGTGTGTGTGTGGGGGGGGGGGGGGGGGGGCAGGGGCGGTTCTTACAAGAGCTGTGGCAGGACCACGGCCCGGGCAAGTTTTTCGGCCGTAGTGCTAATTTTCCGCATTTCGATCGAAATTTTTTATATATACTATGTTTGGCCCGGGCTTGCCCGGGCTTTTTTTAGCGCCCGTGTCTTTCGGCCCTGCCACGTTCAACGGAGGCTATGGTTATATTTATTTCATCTTTAGAGGTAAACTAGTAAATTTGAGTCCACCAAGAATAACCAATCTAGGAGTACTTATCCATGGGCATTTTCCGTTCTTTTTTCAGTGTTCAACATGAATTAACTTCGGTAACTTGCACCAAAAATTGTAATAACTTCCAGAACCTAGCTTTTGTCATTAACAGTTCAACATTAACAATCAATACTAGCCAGTTTCGATAATATCTCAAACTGATTATTGGATATAACTTAATTCACCCCAAGTATACACACTTTTATTCATCCAAAACCCTCGAAATTCATTCCTGGTCGCTTCTTCAGCCGAGCATATGAGCCAAAGAACCAGAAATTTATTTGCAGCAGCACGCAACAGATAAAAATAAATATAACAAAATTACTTGTGTCATGCAAAAAATACAAACAATGTTATTCTATTCTTTAGAAAAATAATGGCGGTGACATACCCGGGTTAGAAATCTTGGATACTCCACTGCATGTGATCCAAACAAAAGCGTGCCAAAATTTAAGTTGCAACCAGATGATATGTCTTACAATATGGTTGTTGTTATCTACTTTATCCACTGGTTTTACATCCATTTTTGTCTACCCCATGGCTAATTGTCGTGTGCCTTTTATGGCTGTAAATCCTTGTAGTCTAGAGATACTTATCCATGGGAGTTTTCCGTTCTTTTTTCAGTGTTCAACATGAATTAACTTCGGTAACTTTCACCAAAAGTTGCAATAACTTCCAGAACCTAGCTTTCGTCATTAACAGTTCAACGTTAAGAATCAATACTAGCCAGTTTTGATAATATCGATTTTGTCAAAAAACTAGAAGTGTTACCAACAGCTTCAGATAATGCCACCTTATGAGGCCCTAACAAAGGAGCACACTTACTAACAAAACACAAGAAGAAATTAGCAAACTTCAATGACTTCGCGAACCGTATAGCAGATTCTTGAACATGAAAAACAAGTCGGTTGACCGAATCTTGAGTCAAACGAACATCATGGTTCAAGATAATCTGAAACAGATTAAACAACGATTCCGTCCACACCAGTGATTCAGATACCAGATGTTGATGGCACGGTAAACATATATATTCGTTTCCGTTTGTATTTTCCTCACAAAGCAATTTTTGACAGATGGCGGAAACATGCGCGGGGTGAAAACATTCTTTAATAATCTTTGTGATCACGTCACAAATCGGATTGTTAATGCCGTTTTTGTGAAGGATTAATGGGAATAAAAATGCATACACAGCAGACTTATGATGCACCTTGCAGTAGTCGACTGTTGTCGTTACTAGCACACGAGAAGCTGGTTTTTCGAGTTCCAAAAACTTTGGAAGCACAACTGAGCAAAGGATGTTACTTGTAACTACAAAGTCTTCGTTTCCTTCCAAAAGTCGGGATAATAAAACTGGAATGATTTCATCGTTCACATTCCACGGTTCAATCAAACTTAAAACCGTTAAAGAATCTTGCTTCTGTTTTATAAGAGTTCGAATTTCATCCGCCAATTCTGCAGCTTTTAAATCTGATTCCATGTTCAATATTTTCATTTTCAAACGCAAAGCCGTTTCTTTCGTTTCATGGTCTACTGGATCACTTTCACTATGAACCATTACATGTTGGGTGCCAATAGTTTCAAGATTTACATCGTTGCCATCTTCAACATCCACCATTACATCCTCATCATCTTCACACGTCACATCCGGCAGTCTAGTGTTCATATCATCTACCGAAATAGGAAGCCACGGAAGAACAGGAACTGCATCATTGCCACTAGCGACATCGTTAAGCCACCCAGGCAAGCTCCCAAACTTCTCTTCAAACTTCTCTTCTTCAGAATCAAGATTCAAACAAGAAACCCATTTGAAATTTGAGTCAGACACAACATCAAACAGTTGGTGTGCACCTCTCCTAACCCAAAAATCAACTTCAGTCGCATTAAACAGCAACTCCCGTGCAAGTTTCGACAACTCTTGCTTATTAAACTTGGCATTCTCGTAAACAAGAAACGATAAAATCCGAGCTTGAACTATATTAGGCAATGTTTGCATCCACATAAACCTGAGAAAAGGGTAATAAACTTATTTGATCAAATGGGTATTTTTCTTTTGGTTGAAATAATTGGGAATTTACCTTTGTTTATTTGGGATTGGAGATGAAGAAGATGAATTGGGAAGGATGGCTTCAGTGGGTTTCATGAGGAGATTGAGGAAAGAAGCAGTGGAGATGTGGGTAGATGAAGAATTGAAGGAAGATTGGAGCCATAAGGATGCTTCTGTTTGGGGAGAAAGAGAGTTCATGAAGATGTTCATCAGTGGAAGCCATTGTTCCATTGTTCTGTAAGTAACTAGCGTTTGAATTCAAGGGTTTTGGAGGTGGCTGGAAGAAGTGAAAAACTGCAATCTATTATCTATTATATACTAGCCTAAGATCCTGCGAGTTTCGCGGGTGGCTTAAACACAAATATATAATATCTGTTGGCATTGAAGACCATGTAGATCATCAAAAAATGCTCGCCTCAAAAGCACAATCTGGTTAATGTCCATATAATTATCGATTCTCACATTCAAACCCACGATTGCATGTTTGTTACCTCGTACATATTCAATATTCCGAAGGTTTGTTAATAATTAGAATTTGAACCCTTACATCGCAAAAGTAAAAACCAAGACCAAACAATCAAGTAAAATCATAAAAAAAATAAAAAAGAAACAGGCATTTGCAGTTGGCAAGATATCAATCAACAGACAAAATAAAAATAAAAGGTAAGGTAGCTATTAAGTTACAAAGGTGCTTAGGAGTATACAATAGCCTCAACTTATGAGTATCTGCCAATCCCTTATAAGATCAACAACAAACTACAAAATACAACCTGATGTTAAATATCAACAACACACTTTACGAAGTTGAGCTTGGCCTTTGCTTCTTTGAACTCAAGTGCAGGTTGACCATATGTCATGGCTGCTGCCTCGGCTGTCTCAAATGTACTCAACAATACACGGGTGCTTTCTTCATGATCGTGTATCTCGGCTGCATTTTCCCTATGGCCTTTGTCTTACGCCTAGGGATGAGCATTTGGTATCGGGTACCGGTACCGTACGGGTATGGATCACAATATATTATTTACAACGTATGAACTCAAGTATGCATCAAGTTGTAGCCTTGTCGGTAACAGTTAAGAGCATACAGATAGACTTTTCATGAGAAGATACTTAACATCTTCAACCAATAGTTTTGTCCGTTCTGCAATGACGCCCAACGGAATAGTCCTGTCCTCTGACGGTCGCCTACAGGCAAACATATTTAAAAAAAAACTGATCATTTATGTACTTCTATAAAGGTTATCAGAAAGCATTAGGATATAACAAAACCTGAAGATAATTTCCATTAAACAGAGAATGTTATTTTTTTTCCAGAAGTTGATTAATAATAAATAATAACTGGTCGGGTTTTCATTATTTTTACACGGTGTACCTGACCAGCGAGTCTATCGACCTCCAAACTAATCTGCGAAATCGCTTTAGCAGCCTTCTCCATCATTGCATTCTTCCTCATCTCGACGTACCGCCTTTCTTGGCTAATCGGGTCTTCCACCAACACCATTTTTGACAGATCCTTCACACCGACAACATCCAAAAATGTTTTCGAGCTCCTCTCTTTATTCTTGTACATAAGTTTTTGATCTTCATGGTGTAATCCTGTCGGGCCCAATAACATCTTCAATTCCCCTGAAAACAAAAACGTACCCAGTAAAATATCACACTCGAAAAGCATAAAACACTCGAATTTTAAACAAAACGTATAACTTTTATAACAACTTTTGTATCGAATGTAGCTTGAGAACTATTATTGATTCCGTGGTATATAGACCCGTATTTCACACGAACTCTAATAGTTAGCGGGTTGTTCGCTACTAAAGTTTTCTTATTGTATGTATTATTTTGACTCGTGTATGTGCTCGCCCAGTTCACTCGATTCGATGAACATATCCTGCAGCACTTACAGGCATAACAAAATTTATGACCAGTTGCAAAAAAATAATAATGATAATCAAAGCTAAGAATGTAATAGCAGATACAAGAACTGACAAAACCATTTCCAAAATCCATCTAAAAAACACATAACTAACGTAACTATAAAAATACTGTATAAACGTTTTTGAAGCCTATGCCTCTAATAAGCCCAAACTCAAAGTCCAATTTTCACTTCTTACGTTTCTTTGACTTTTTCCTCTCAATGAACCCTAAAAATCAAATTTCAAAGATCCAAAAATAAGACTTCCAAAAACTAATTTCTGATACAGAACACTAAAAATCAGACTTCCAAGATCTACACATATATCAGAAAACAGTCGCGGATCGATAATTAAACCGTGAATATGCTCTAAAAAACGCCCAGAATGCATGACGTTGTCGTCTCATTTGCTGAGCTTTTCCGGGAAGATTTACGTTACCTTTCACCGCTTTGACACAGCCACCGATCACCAACCGAATCAGTCGCGTGCATTGCTGCCATCGTCTTGTTTGTCATCACATTGACGCCATATTAGCACCGCGGATCAAGTTCTTGTGCACCACCAGCGTTTAATCATTCTATAAACTTGTAAACTCTTACTTACCTGAATATTGAAGTATTTTATATCATGAGATATCTGCACAAAGAAAATCAATTTGAGTATTGTGTACATAGTATAAAGTTTAAAATGCATACACTCACTAAACCATGGTATATTAACAAAACCCTAGATATATACCTAAATGCCAAGTCTACATATGATCAGCAACAACAGAGTAAAAACATTAGATTTGTAAATCGGACACAATCCCACACATAAGACTCTATAAGTGTTGCAACAGTAAAATACTTCTAACATAATATAAACCACTGGTGAAAAAATGATCCTAAGATAGCTGAATTCGCTCCAAACAGACAACTTGACCATCAAAGTCAGTTTTAAATCTACCATTCTTATGTGGGTTCATAAGAATACGGCCTAACGATACAGCATCGCACTAAGATCAAAATTTTGATTTTCAAGTATTAACTAATACATAGGCTAGAAATATGTTCAATAAAGTCAGGATTCGAATCCAAATGGCTATGCACCAAAATTTTTTGAATTGTGATATTTAATAAATCGAAAACGAAAATTCAACATACCTAAGGCCTTGTTTGCTCCATTGTGCAAGTATCCTCTTCGAAACTCCATTCCCAAACACCATCGTAAAAAACTTATCTGTGTACTCTAATGACAACTCCTCCCCTAAATTCTTCTATTCCAATCAATAATCTGATTTCACACTTTTGGCATCCCACTGTTGAACACCACTAAAAAAAGTATAGCATAAACCATGTAACTATATCAGACATTTAACAATAATTTCATTGTTTGATTTTTTATATGACCTCAAAGCTCATTTACAATCTTCTTCTTCTTCACATTTGGTTCAGTCAAGAATCCACATAATCCAAAAAAATTATATCTAATATCAACACTAAATCATAACAATACATAAAGAAGGGATTCATACCTTGTAGATGACGACATTTGATTAGTAGAATCCGAAAAGAGAATCGGTCGAAGATGAACAAACCGTAGATGAGAATGACTGCAAATCCAAAAAAACAATACAAATCAATATTGGATGATAAAGACTCTGAGAATCAACATCATTAAAAGAAAGAAATCGTAACCCAACCTTGATGTTGAAGATTTACAGGAGGCGAATAAGGGTGGAGAAGAGAGTTAGGCTTGTTGGATCTTGGAAACCCTAGGTCTAAATGTGAATGAAATGTATGAAGTCAGGTTATAACCTTTAAATATTTTAATTACCTTGTTGATGAAGCCATTAGATCACCTTTGAAGATCTGTGTGCTGGATGACGATAAAACCCTAGATGCGAAACAGATCCATATATGAAAAAAAATATTCAAAATCAACAATCAAAGTTATAGAATATACAAATCTGGATCGTACCTGATATATTGATGATGTTGTAGTGATACGGATTAGGAATCTAATGATTAATGAGATTGAGATTGGAAGCATGGTGAAGAAGCCGAAACCCTAGTGTGAGATGAGGAGTTCAGTTCTGTTCAGTTCAGTTCATTATAGCAAGATATAGACTTCAGTGATTTTGAACAATCGTTCATCAAAACAAACGATTATAGAGGATTACGATTTCATTATGAGATTGTGAAACGGATGAAATAAAGAAAAAAGGGATGTTGAAGAAGAAGCAACGGCGTGGAGAGGAGAGGAAGAATGATGTGTATGAAGGAAGATACGTTTAGGGTTTGGAATGTGAGAAGGGAAAAGAGCGGAGCCTTGTTTGTGGTTTTACCGCTCAATTTTTTTCAATAGTGAATGATAAGATGCCAGGTGGCAATTAGTGGCTTAAGTTTGTGCCAAGTGGCCAAAATTGTTTTGTTTTAATATACATAATAGATTATATATAATAAATGTGTTAAATTTTGCTAATGTGTCAGCTTCTTAGCCCTCTAAATTGTGCATTTTGGCGGGAAAACTTCTGTGCTCCTATATTCCGTATATGAAACCCGTTTTGATGAAATCCGACCCTCATATATGGATCCTTTATAACCTATTTTTTTCTCTTACCATATCTTGAATACTCATTGTAATCTCTCTTTCTTCAAAGAATATCTCACATTCCCCCATAAACCCTTTCTTCTTCATCCGTTTGAATATCAATCAATCCATATTCATCTATATCACATAATCGGAGCTTGAAGGTATGTATCAATATCTTTCGTTTTGTTGATCTGTATTAATCCATTGTGTGTCTTCTTTTTTGTTCTTTTTATTTACGAATAACTTATCTTCGTCATTGTAGCACCGACTGTAAGTTTTCTGTTAAATCCATTTATAAAGTCGTCTGAGTTATTTTGATATGTTATTTTAACCGATTTATGGTATTTCATGTTTTTCTTTAATTCATTTATGTGTTTTATGTGTTATGTTTTTCTCTCTAATTTTCTCTCTAATAAGCTTATGGAAGAAGTTATCTTCTTCACTGTATTTTTGGTTTTTGTTATAAATTACTGCATGTTAGTATTTTTTGGGAAAAAAAAATCCAGATCTGTATTTATGTTATTATGTTTTAGTTATTTTACAAAATCTGTTGATCTATTGATGGTAAAATTGTTATGCATCATTATTAGTTGTTTGTTATTATTGTTTTATAGGATTTTTTTTTGTTGATGTTATTATTTGTTTATTGTCAAAATGTTTATGATTTTTGTTATTGAAGGTAGCACATACTGAAAAAAAATAAGAATTTTTATCATGGTTTATGGTCTTTATTTTGTACCAGCTGATTTCAATATATTTAATATAATCCTTTGTTTGTGCACACGCAGATCATTATGACGTCTTTTTATACAACTTTTTCATCGGACTTTTCTGAATATCTGGTAAGTTTATGAGGTTTATAATTACAAATTTTTTCTTCATATTTTTTTAATATATTTTCTTTTTTTTGAAGGAAATACCGTATGAATATAGCAACAGGTTCCTAATGTATGCTGAGCCAAACAATCAAGCTGTTATCAAGTGTGTTAATGGTAAAGAATTTGAAGTTCTTTTTACTAAGCATAAAGGTGCGTTTGTGTTCATGGATGGGTGGGAAAATATTGTAGATAAACTATCATTTACTGACGGTTGTTTCCTGATGTTTAAGCAAATTGAGTTATATTCTTATTTGTTAACACCCTTTAAGAAGATGCAACCCCATCCGATCTTTGGTTCTAATGTTCCTTTATTTACGTCAATGTCTTCGGAGAAAACTATAAGCAATGTCGAGTACTTCTGGCAACGCTTCACACAAGAGTCCAATGATAATCTGGTTAGTATATGAAGTTTAGGTATTTTTTTTTTTCAATATCAAATTTAAGTTATTAACCAAGCTTAATATTATATTCAGGTCATTCCTTCTGATTTTGTTGAAGGAACAATACGCTTACCATCTATCCGGAAGTTAACATTCAAGGTCCATGTTAATTGGTGGGACAGTTTTGATGTGATGATTGTTAAAGTGATGCGTGTGAAGTGTTATATATATTAGGTGTATATTTTAAGCCCCTTTAACACTTTTTTAGTCAAGTTTTAAATTTAGAAAACACGATATTTACTAACACTAAACACACATATGGGCAAGTGCACCCATCGTGAGCGTAGTATAGTGTTGGTAAGATACCGAGGTCGTCCAAGGACACAAGAGCTTTTAGTACCGGTTTATCCTCAACGTCTAATCAAATCAAAAAGTTTAGAAAAATGTTTTAAGCTAAGAAAAATAAAAACTAACTAAAATGCTGAAAAGAAAAATAAAAAGAAAAACAGATAGACAAGATGAATCACTTGGTTCCGACTCGTGTATAGTGTAACCTTTGATTATTTCCGCACTTTTGCACTTATTTAAGAGATTATCTTAGTTATTGTAGTAGGCCCCTCTTTTGAAGGTGACGTTACCCTCAACCCAGTAGTTTGAGTCAGCAAGGATACAATCCTAAAGGGTCGGATTATTGAAAGATAATGAATTAAGTTATTAATGCAAATTATGGTAGGCCCCTCTTTTGGAGGTGACGTTACCCTCGACTAAGTAGTCTGAGTCAGCAGGGATACAGTCCTAAATAGCCGGGTTATAGTATTAATAGTAGTTAACTTATGAGGGGATCAAAGAGTTTGGACCCCCGCCATCCAATACCGTTAAGTATTGAAGGAGGTCCTACTAAATTTGACCCAGGTCCATTGCAGGACCTCTAAACGCTGAACAATGGCAAGACTCTTACCAAACCGTTCCCTTAACCCCCGACCAGGTAGCCAACATACCTCCATGTAGACCATGGAGATATGAATGGTGAAAATCTTTTATTTTATATAGACAGTAAAATAATGCCAAGACACCACGGACAAACGATAAGGAAGAATCACCTTCAACATAAGAAACTAGTTATTAAAGTCATTAATACAAAACCAAGTAAAAAGTGCGAAAAGATTAGAAATAAAAAGTATTACACTAGACACTTGTCTTCACCAAGTGATGTAAGAGACTTAGGCAAACATGACCTTGATTGTCAAGAACTCTTACGATCAATCTTGGATCCCGAGACGACTCACACACTCTATGATGGACAATGGATGATGGTGGTATGGTGGTATGGTGGTGGTGGGTGGTGGGTGAAGTGTGAGAGAGGTGGTGTGCCAAGGGATGGTTTGAGCTTGAGCCAAGCACTCCTATTTATAGGCTGAACAGAAGCTCGGGCACGGCCCCGTGTCCACATCCTTCTCTTTCTTCATTTAATGCAGCTTGTCTTATTAGTTGACCACGCCCCCGTGTCCGCTGAGCACGACCCCGTGTGCAGAAGAATCTTTGTACTATGAAGATTTGCCTGGATTGTGCGAATCTTATAGTTGACCACGGCCCGTGTCCGCTGAGCACGGCCCCATGGTGGGCAATAGAAGCTTCTACCACTTTGTCTTTTCTGCTGACACTTGGGCACGCCCCCGTGCTGGCTGAGCACGGGGCGTGTTCAGTCTTCTGACCTCTTGTTTTGCTTGGGAAGATGCTGTCGTGGGGTCGGGCATGTCACGTCTTGTTCCTTTTCTTGTATTTATGTTAGATTTTAATGTCTTTTTGCTTCTTTTGTTAATTTGAGCTCATTTAATCCTGAAAATACAAAAGGAAGACAAAAGCACACTTTTTCCAACATTAGTACTAAAAAAGGGTTAGTTTTATGCCACAATTGATGTAATTTATATGTTGCATTTTGCCCACATCATAAAGACCGGAATCTTAAGGTTTATTTTATTTACGATGGATGGGACAATGTTGTTTCTTACGTACCTATTTACCCGGATTATTACGTTGTGATGAGGTACATTTTTGAGAAAAATTTCCAGCTGATTGTTTATGACTTGAATTGTTGTGAGGTTCTTGTGCCCAAGCGTGCATACACGTTTGCTTCTGTAAACTTACCTAAACCCGATCCTTCAATTATTGAAATACAAGACACTGACGCTTACACCGATCAAGAAAATGATGTTGATGAATCTGATCCAGATTATAATGAGTCCATCGATGATGATTCTGATGATGTTTCTTCCATTATAACTAACTCTGATAGCGATGGAATGCACAATGACGAGGAAGACGTTGAAGTTTCGGATTCTGAAGAAGATAAGAAGGTTGATCCGGACTACCATCCTATTGAGTTTGAATGGAAGTACGACAGGCGTTTTGTAAGTTAAGTTAATATTTGTGTTCATTTTATAAAAAAAAAATATAAAAAACAATTTTTAGCATTTAATGTAGTCGTCTTATATAGTTCAAGTAACTAATATTTTTTCTTTAATTATTTATCGTAGCGCCTTAATTCCGATGTTGCTGAAGCATCCAGAATTGACATGACTATGGAGATGTGCGTCCAGAACTTGGCTGGAGTGGATACGATGATTTCATTTCGTGCTGACAAACACGGTGGTGGTTTTCGCTACGAGGCTTTGGAATGGCGTACCAAGTTTACGAAACCAAATGGTATCAATCATCCTTCTAAGTGCACGTTTGTTTATTGCCAACTTCAAAACAAGTTGATTCTCAAGAAGGTTGTCAAGTAGTACCTTTTGCACCTTCTAAACAATATAACTATAATTTGCTTTTCTATTAATTTTGTTGTTTGGCTTCTTTAGAAGCTTAATTTTGCATCTTTATATTATAATCTTTTTTGAATGTTTTAACATTATATGATGTAACCCTTTTTGGACTACTAAATGGTATATTAGTTATCTTATGTTGTTTATGTTACATGTTTAATTTTTAAATTTTATTGTTCAATCTTTAATTTAATTGTTATTGTTGATAATCACAATATTCTAATAATCTCTGCAAATACGTACTTAAATTTAAAAATATTATTTTATATTGAAATTTGTAAAGTATATAATACAATTGTGTAACTTACATACTAAACAAAATTTGATATAATTACAACATAAAAATCTTATTAATTATGTTTTATATATTTCAAAGTAACTGACAAAGGTTATTGTTTTTTATTTATTATAGTGAACTTATTGAAAAATATTTATATTAAGGCTGTTTTGTTCTTAATTCTGGTTCCTTATTGATTAAGGTTCGTTATTGATTATGGTAATTCTTTTTAAAGAATATAGTAATTTCTAAATTAATGGAACTAATTATATTATATTTTTGGCAATCGTTTTAATGGTCCGTTGAATATTTTATATTTATATTAGATTAGAGTTTTCTTTTTATCCATAAGATATGGGAACTAATAAAATATTCGTATATAATGATAAAACACTTTCTGTCAAAATTTCATATTTCAATATATTAATTATGATTTGACTTGGTGTGTAAGTTATCATCATGACATTCTTTTTTCTCGAGACAATCAAAATTTAATGTATATTGTTTTACAGCATATAATAATTTTTTATTTCAAGTACAATTGAAATCATAAGAACAGGGTTGGTGAAATTCTTATTTAATCCGAATGTAACAATTATAAATAATCGTAATTTAATGAAAATTCTACTTTTATTTGATAACCTACTTACAAAAAATGGAAATGATTTATCACTAATTAATTACAACAATAAAAACTGAAATGTCAATTTAAATTTCAAATTTGAATTAGAGGAAATGAAAAGATGGAAACTATTCTCGATTAATTACATATCAATTACATATCTATCATCTAAAAATATCAATGATTTAGTCTTATTATATATACACTTTGATTATCATAATAGTTCAAACATTCTTTCTCTATTGTTTTCTTCTTTATTTCGATTTACTATTACTATTATTGTAATGGAAGATCAGAAGATTACAATGTTGTCTAAGCTGAATGCATTGTCAAATAACTACACTTTGAAGTTGAAAATTATATCTATTTGGAAAAAAATGATGCATGCTCGTAAGAACGAGATATTCCGGGTTGATATGATATGTATGGACGAAGAGGTATGAAAAATTTAGTTTAATATATTCACATTGTTTGATTTAGTATATAATTTTATCTAATTATGTATTTTTATATTTTTGACAATTCAAGTTATTATCATTGTGCACTTACAGGGTCACACTATTCAAGCAAGTTGTCTTCACCGTATTTTGCCAAAGTTTGACCAGTACTTCAAGCTTGATGAATGTATTGTCATTAGCAGGCCTTCTCTTGCTCCTTACAATACAAGTATAAACCATACAAAAAATAACCAGAAGCTAACATTTAATATGTATACACAAATTCAAAGAACCGTTGATTGGAAAGGTCCAAATTATTGCTTCTCATTTGTGAACTTCAGAGACGTTGTCGAAAATAATGTTGCGATTAATTCACCTGTTGGTATGTACTTTTTGTCATTATTTTTTAATCCGTGTACATTATTAATTGTTTTTTTTATTTTTATGCCTTAGTTATTAATTCGTTTTTTTTTGTTAATTTATAGACTTCATAGGATATGTTGAAGTGTGCTTCAATCTGGAGGACACTAATAAGAAAGATGGAACAATAGGCAAACAATTGAATGTGAAGCTTAAAGATATTGAGTAAGTTTTTTAAGTTTTAATTCGTAATATTTATACCGTATTCCTCTTACAACTTTTATATATATGACCTTTTTGGCTGTATACATAGTGATCAACAAGTTACTGCTACTCTTTGGGATGATTTCGCAATTGAGATGCATGGATACTTTAACAATCCTAATCGGGAAAAGCATGTTGTGGTGTTGGTTCATTTTGGTGTTGTTAATATGTACAAAGGTACCAATTTTCGAAGTTACTAATTTTTTTTCCTAATTTATAAGTTATATTATAACACATTAAGCATTCAATTTTTGACCTCAATTTATTGCATCCTATATTAGAATTTAAGTATGTCTTTTTTGATTTTGTAGATCAACCTGGTTTGTCTACTTCATTTGATATAAGTAGAATGTGGATCAACTCTGAAGTTGAAGAAATTTCTTATTTCAAGAATAGGTATATTTAATTTATTTTGCATACTTTTCAAATCACATTACTATTTTTTTGTTATATATATTTTCAACTAATTTTTGAAAAATTATATGAATATTCAAATTAATATAGTTTTATAGAGAAGTTTGCATCCACACCGTCATCCAGTGACAACGTCGGATCTTATATTATATCAACTGCTGAGGATTCATTTTTGAACAACCCTGGGTTTGTTATGACTGCTTTTCTTAGTACCATCGAGAAGGTACCAATTTTTTTTTATGTCCGTATTTGTAATTATTTATACATTAGTATGATAAAAGATTGATGTTTGTGCAATTGTTGATTAATGTTTTTTATTTAATTAGAAGAAGAAAGTTATTTTGGTTGGCACCATAATTGCTATTTGCTCAGAAAAAAACTGGTACTACAATGCTTGCAACTATTGCAAGTCCAGAGTTGAAGAGTCGTTTATTACAGTTGCTAAAGACGATGGTTCAGGTGATGTAGAAGATATGAAGACTGTATTATGCACCAACACTAAGTGTAAAGGAGTTGATATTGTGTCTCTCCCTCGGTTTGTTACTTCACCTTACAATTACCATACCTTTATAATAAATATATTATTAGTACAGTAATAAATTTACATTTTGTTTTATTTAAATTATTATCAGTTTCAAAATTCCTATTCGCGTACAAGACTCATCCGGTACGGTTACTTTGACGCTCTTTGATTACGAAGCGTACAAGATTTTTAAGAAAACTGCTAAAGAATTGGTTGAGGTGCAGGACGAGGTAATTTTAAATTCTAATTTTTTTGTTCTTACTATTTATTTATACTAAATACATGTTAATCCTTATATATTATAATAACTTTGTAGGAGTTGTCTTCTGGTGATTTTTCCAAGGGATATCCAGATGTTTTTAACATTTTGATCGGTCAAAAAATGGCTTTTATCATCAGTGTTTCAGATTTTAACCTTAAGTATCATGTCGAAAATTATGGAATTTCCATGCTTACATCTGATCCAAAGATTCTTTCTGCTTTGTACGAGAAATTCAAAATTCATGAGGTATAAAATCTGTTATCTTCACGACAAGTCTTTTTTATAGTTTACCTATAATGTATTACAAATCTAATTAAATAATTTTTGTATTTTTTTAGTATGAGAAATCTGAATCATCCAGTGTGCAAGTGTCAGACATTCAATCTATTCCTTGTGATGTTTCCAAGGTATATTTTTTATAAATAATCCTATTTTATATATATTAATGTAGTTATATTTATTCAATTATATGATATCCATAAAAAATAAGATAGACATACTCAATTGATGCATTCCCTTTTTATTTCCAGGATGAGGTATCTTTCAGTGGAGATAATGAAACGCCAATGTCAAACCTATTGCATAATGATCACAAATCATCTTCTTCAGGGGAAGTGAAGCGTAACCTCCATGAAATGTATGATGTTGATGACATGGTTGGATGTTCTTCAACAAAAAGGCGTATTGGTGATGAGAAAGAGGAAGCCCAAAATTCCGAATCTTCAAAACTTCTGATTCCTAAAATTGAGAAGTAGTTCGTGTCCTTTGGGTTATTAGTTTGGTTTTGTTGAGTTAAAGACAATTTGCTATGGTTTGATTTCGCGTTGGAACATTTTTTTTTTGAAACTTGGTTGTTGCTTTAATATGGTTTTAAGACAATATTCATTTGAATAATATGCTTATGGTTTTGATTACAGCTGTTATGTTTTTAAATCCATATTTTTCGTTTGTTTCAATTATCCTGTATCATTATAAGTTTTTAAAAATGTCACAAGAGGCCCTTGAACTATAACTACCACATTAAAATCAACATTTAAGTAGGGTAGTTATGACAACCTGATTACTTAATTAGTTTAATTTATATAATTTCAAAACTTAACCAGGTTTGGTGCTGGTTTGATACCCAGCTGTGCCCTTTATTTTTTAGTTTCATATTTATATGTTTTGATAATATTGCACAAAAGGCCCTTCAACCTTATCTACCTCATCAACTTCAATAAGTAAGTAGGTTACTTTCAAAGTTGATTACATTATTATAATAGATAAGTTATTATACTACAATTCAAATTTCATTTAGAGAAACTACTGATTTGATATATATTCCATTATTTTGACCTTATATCCTAAAATACATAAAGTTGAGTCTATAATTAGTTTAACTTAGATAAATGTAAGATTTAACAAATTACTAAAAAATTAAGCTTTTTAAATTAAATTTTTTTTGTAAAAGCTGTTTTATGTGTTATTAATTCATATTTTCTATTTTTTAGGACAATTACTTATATGTGAAAATTTTCTTTTCTAAAATTATATTAAAAAAATTAAGAGGTTTTGACATGCATTATAAGTAATTGATTACGTTTTTCAAATTTAATATGGTTTCTTAAAATAAATCCTGTATCATTTATTTCATGGAACATCATAAATTCCTAAATTAGTCGTAATATATCATTAAACCAAACCAAAAATACTTTATTGCCAAACAAAATGTATTAAAAATTCAAAAATAAATCACGCATGATTTTGGAAAAATTGTTTGAATTATTATTTACTAAAATTCTATTTGTACATAATAGATAATTGATAATTTATTATATTACAATCAAAATTATATTTATGCGTGATGTTAATGCAATCGAAGGAAAACAAATTAAAAAATGAGAAATGAAAGGGAAATGATGCATAAACAAGTTTAAATTAAAAAAAATTGTAAAAGCTGTTTTATGTGTTATTAATTCATATTTTCTATTTTTTCGGACAATTACTTATATGTGAAAATTTTATTTTCTAAAATTGTATTAAAAAAATTAAGTGGTTTTGACATGCATTATAAGTAATTGTTTACGTTTTTCAAATTTAATATGGTTTCTTAAAATAAATCCTGTATCATTTATTTCATGGAACATCATAAATTCCTAAATTAGTCGTAATATATCATTAAACCAAACCATAAATACTTTATTGCCAAACAAAATATATTAAAAATTCAAAAATAAATCACGCATGATTTTGGAAAAATTGTTTGGATTATTATTTACTAAAATTCTATTTGTACATAATAGATAATTGATAATTTATTATATTACAATCAAAATTATATTTATAAAAACTATGGATTTCATATATCTTCAATTATTTTGACCTTATATCCTAAAATACATATACTTGAGCCTATAAATAAACGTTGAAAATATTATCATTTTGCAACAAACTTTTATTGGTTTTCTTGTATTCTTCTTCATCAAGGTTCTTTATTTTTTTTAAATTCTGTTTATATATAAGGTTTTAGTTCTATTATAGGGTTTTTGATTGTTAGTAACTTCATTTTATAAAATATAATGCTTATCTTTAATGTGTATCAGTTGTCATGTCTGCCAAGGGAGATGTTTTATCATCTTTATTTATGAAGGATTCAACTTTTTCTAACGTTGGTGCCGTTTGGGAGATATCAAAGGTATACTTTATTTATTATATATAAATAAAAATAGGACGTTTTACACTCAACAACTAAATGAAGACGTGTTTGATATTTTTTCAGCCAAAGCATGTTCTTATTTTGGCTAAGGTAAAAAATATTATCAACAATTCTTGGTACTGTATGATGTGTCCTACCTGTTCTAACGAAGCCACTTTGGAGGTCGAAGAATTTTTTTTACCTGATTCTTTTGATGACTTAAAGTAATTCGAAGTTTATCACTGTTCGAATTACGATTGTTCTGAGACTTCAGTCCAACCTGTTCCTAATTTTAAAATTAATCTTGAAGTTGCTGATGACTCTGATTCCGTTGAACTGGTCTTATTTCACAACCAGGCTGCTGAGCTTATTAATAAGTCTCCTAAACAATTGATTCACGAGAACACCACGGTTATTTATATATTTATATTTATATTTATAAAAGCTATTCGTTTTATAAAAAGTTTAAAATATAAAAAATTTACACAAACAGTTTTCAATACTTTCAGTGTGATGATATTGTTGTTGTTCCACAAGAGATAAGGTCACTGGTTGGGAAGCTATTTGCATTCAAGATAGAGATCACTGAGTACATTCTTGTACATTATGATGAGGTTTATGGAATCACCCATATAAGTGATGATGAAACTCTCATTTGTGACATTAAGGACAAGTTTGTGAGTGGACAGGTATTATAATCAAAATTTATGTATTTATTGCATCAATGCTTCAAGTATATGGCAATATTTTCTGTTATTCTTTTATGCAGGATCGCAAATCGATAAATGGTAAACGCGGTGTTAATGAAGTTTATGACATTCATCAAAGTCATCATTGTTCTGCCACAAAACGCAAGACCATCGATTGAGAATACCGGCCAAGTGAAGAACTATTGAGTTTTAGTTATCAACATATTTCAATATTATTTGTCATTTCTGTTTATTTCCGTTTTTTGGAACATTATAAGTTTCCTATATTATGTAATTGTCAAAGTTGACCATTTAAGACCAGTATGATTTTAATTAAACATTATCGGTTTCTTTTTTATTCATGGAAGCATCATTTTTCCACTATTATAATAGATTATGTTTAATTAATACCGTTTGTTAATTATTATGTTTATTATCAATTATGGTTAATAATTATTATGTTTCCAATTTTTAAAAGGTGATAGGATTGAAATTGTGATTCTTGCTAATTAATGTAATTACATACATTCAATATTAAGATAAACTTTAAAAAATAAATTATGTATTAAATCTATTATATATATGCCATGCATATACGAAATGGAAAACATATCTCATTTCTTCAGTTCCAATTTCAATCTTTGGCACTTGAAAACATCTCAATATTTTATTCAAGGTTAGTTTTTTTTAACACTTCAGAACATCTCAATAATTTTATTCAAGGTTATTTGGTTTTATTATTATAAGAATTTTTTTTTTCAAATTCATTTTTGCAATTCGTTTGATGCCATGTTTATATGTTATGTATTTCGTTTTTATGGATCTTAATTTGTATAGAATATGTCAAAGAGAACCTATAATTTTCCTTCATCAACATCAACACCCGATAGATCAGTAGCAGTAGATGTTAACCGTAAGTTTTAAATTTCTAAAAATTTATCTTTAAACCGACAATAGTTTACTTGTATCTTTTATAATACATGTAGGCATTTTGGACAGAACTCCTCTTTCAAACATTTCTAATGGTAAGTATTACTTTTTATTAGATCACAATTAATTCATATAGTTATTTACTGTTTTGTTTAGATTAATAGTATAGTTTTTTTTTTGTTCGTTATTAAGTAATTGATACCGGAGAAAGGCGTAGGGTTCGAAAAGCAATAATTGATAGTAAGAAGGCAAAGAGAAAATCTTCATATAGGAAGGTTGGTGTCACCTTACGTGACAAAGAAAACTTATATCAGGTGTCGAATGTTACAAATCAGTTAAATGTTCCCATCCAGTTTCATAGAAGTATAAATTCTACGGCCTCCTTAGTTGATATTACTTCGGGTACGTGAAACATCTCAATATATTGTATTATAATCTATATAGTAGATTATTTAATTTTTTATATATATTTTATTCATCACTAATTATGTTATAATTCCAATTTTTCTTTGATTTTATTTTCAACAAATAATAATATAGATAATAATCATGGGGCGTTATCTACACCTGGTCTATATTCATTTACTTCAAGTATCGTGACATCTACAAATCCGTCTACAACATCTAACACATCATCACTTAGTAAGTTATCAGCTGGTAAGCGCAAATTGAAGCACAAGGCACGTGATATAACGCCAATAGTTATGGTAGATTTGGATTCTGTTGACGAACCAAACGAAGAACTTTTTGTTTTTGATCCTTATAAAGGAATTTCAACAGGTGTGCAATTTATATTATTTAATAGACAATAGTTTTTTTATAAAATCAATAAATTTCATTAATAGAAATTTATTTTTATGTAGACTATTTAGATCATGGTGACCAGGATCTTATATGTGAGATTTGTCATGCAAAGTTGTGGACTTCCGAAGGTGGCAAAGGTCGTATAACAATGGATAAACTAAGTTATGGTGTGTGTTGTGGATATGGGAAAGTTGAGCTACCAGTCTTAAAAGATGCTAATTCGGAGTATCAACAGTTGTTTCACATGTCCGATACGAAAAGCAAATTTTTCTTGAAGAATATCCGACGTTATAATTCTATGTTCTCTTTTACATCTATGGGTGGAAAGGTTGATTCGAAGATCAACAAGGGTAATGCCCCATTCATATACCGTATTAGTGGTCAAAATTGTCATAGTCTAGGTAGCCTAAGACCGCCTAATGGGAAGCAAACTAAGTTTTCTCAGCTATACATATATGATACTGAGAACGAGATTTCTAACAGACAGAGTGTATTGGGGTAAGCATATTATTTGGTTGATTTATATTTTTAACAACTTATAAGTGTTATTCAAATATAATTATTGTTTGTTATTTTTTTTCTCATAATAGGAATCAACTATCTTCACATGAAAAGGAGTTGGACCTTGAAATAATTGAATACCTCAGAGATTTTTTAGATTCTCATAACGAGTTGGTTAAATCGTACAGAATGGTAAGAAACCACTTTCATGAGAATCCTCAAGCAAGCTTAAAGCTCCGTCTCATTTACAAGAGAGACAAAGATGGTAGGACTTATAATCTACCATCCACTACTGAGGTTGCTGCACTAATTGTTGATGATTTAGATCCATCTATTGATCGTCAAGACATTTTAGTTGAAACTGAATCTGGTATGCTTAAACGTATTAGTGAGTTACACCCATCCTATCTTGCTCTTCAATATCCCATTCTTTTCCCTTTTGGTGATGATGGATATAGGATCGACATTCCTCATAGAGAAGGTGTAACAACCAAAAAAAAAATACGACCAAAATGCACAATGCGGGAGTTCTTTGCATATAGAATACAGGTTCGAAGTTTTGGTTATTCGTTGGTTTTAAACGCTAGAAGACTGTTGCAACAGTTTTTGGTTGATGCTTACACTATGATTGAAAGTGAAAGGCTCAATTTCATACGTGGTAAGCAGAAGAATCTACGTTCAGAGTCATTTGAAAATCTTCAAAAGTATAAGGACACTGGTAAACAAAATTTATCTAACACTGGTCAAAAGGTAATTTTACCTTCATCTTTTACTGGAGGGGCTCAGTTCATGCAACAAAACTACCTGGATGCTATGGCCTTATGTAAGTGGTTTGGATACCCAGATTTTTTCATAACCATTACATGCAATCCCAAATGGCCGGAAGTTTCAAGATTTCTTAAAGATACTTCCATTAAAGCAGAAGACAGGCCTGATATATTATGTCGATTGTTCAAGATGAAGCTGGATTCAATGATTAAAGATATAAAGGATAATAAATTTTTTGGTGAAATAAATGCCGGTATGCTTTTGTTTTAATTTTACTTCATCTACAATTTTTCTTATAATTTATATGACATTTTATTTAGTATATTACTAACACATAAAGTTTTTTTTTTGTAGTTGTTTATACCGTTGAATTTCAAAAACGTGGCCTACCGCATGCACACATTTGTTTATTCATGAAGGTGGATCATAAACTTCCGACTGTAGATCATATAGATCCTTTTATTTCTGCTGAAATTCCTGATAAATCTGAAGATCCTCAATTACATTATCTTGTGTCTGAGTATATGATTCATGGTCCTTGTGGGTCTGCTAACCTGAGTTGTCCTTGCATGGTTGACAACAAATGTTCTAAACGATTTCCGAAAAAATTTTCGGATCATACAATTATTGACTCAAGTGGTTTTCCGGTATATCGAAGATGAGATTCTGGGCATACTGTTATGAAAAAAGGTGTTCAATTAGACAACCGAAGTGTCGTACCTTACAACAAAGGTCTATTGAAAAGATACCAAGCTCACATTAATGTTGAATGGTGTAACCAAGCAGGTTCGATAAAGTATCTGTTCAAGTACATTAACAAAGGACCTGACCATGCTACGGCAGTTTTATATACTGATGCAACCGGTACTAGCAATCCGAAAGTAAAAGATGAGATCAAAGAATACTACGACTGTAGATACATATCAGCCTGTGAAGCGTCTTGGAGAATTTTCGCAAACGAAGTTCATTATAGATTTCCTGCTGTAATGAGGCTACCTTTTCATTTACCTGGTCAACACAACGTAGTATACGGTGAAGATGATGATATTGAAGATGTCTTGAACAAACCATCTGTTGCTTCATCTATTTTTTTGCAATGGATGCGTTTAAATCAACATAATGAGGAAGCACGTAAACTGACTTATGTGGAGTTCCCATCAAAGTTTGTTTGGAACTTAAAAGATAGATGTTGGCAAGTACGAAAAAGGTATAAAACTGTTGGTAGAGTTCATTCTGTTTCGATTGCTTCAGGAGAACCTTATTATTTAAGGATTCTTCTAAATAAAGTTAGAGGTCCTAAATCATTTGAAGAGATTCGAACAGTTAACGGACAAGTATTTCCGACATTTAAAGATGCATGTTATGCGATGGGTCTTTTAGACGATGACAACGAATATGTTGAAGCCATTAAAGAAGCAAGTTTTGAAGCTCACTGTCGCTATTTAAGATCATTATTTGCGACATTGCTTTTAACAAATACGCTATCACGACCTGAATTTGTGTGGGAAAAAACTTGGCATTTACTTGGAGACGATATTCTATACAAGCGTCGCAAAGAGACACATATCCCTGGTAAGTTAGTATTTTATTTTCATAGGAAGTGCCTATTATATATATTTTTTATCTATTTTCTTTCAACATATTTTTAATTTTAGTTTATACCATGTGTAGATCTAATGATTCCTGAACATCAGTTGAAGAATCTTATTTTGGTGGAAATCCATAATTATTTAATTTCCAATGGGTCAACCTTAAGTAATTTTTCAACGATGCCCTTTCCAGACGACGATTCGTTACGTCAAGGTACTAATCGTCTAATCAATGAGGAATTATCGCATGACACACATGAGTTGAAAAGTGAGTTTAGTCGATTGAAAGAATCTCTAACTGAAGAGCAGTTAAACGTTTTTAACCAAATTGTCAATGCAGTCGAATGCCAAAGTGGAGGGTTGTTTTTCGTATATGGTTACGGTGGAACAGGGAAGACTTTTTTGTGGAAGACCTTGGCTTCTGCAATCAGATCTAAAGGTCAGATAGTTTTGAACGTTGCTTCCAGTGGTATTGCATCATTATTATTATCTAGATGAAGGACAGCACATTCTAGGTTTAAAATTCCAATAAACTTGACAGAAGATTCCATGTGCTTCATTAAGCCGAACGATGACGTTGCTAATCTTTTAAAAGAGGCAAAGTTGATTATATGGGATGAAGCCCCTATGGTCCACAAGCATGCGTTTGAGGCACTAGATCGAACAATGAAGGACATTCTATCGTCTTCTACGAATAACCATTCGGAACTACCATTTGGAGGTAAAGTTATTGTTTTCGGTGGTGACTTTAGACAGATACTCCCGGTTATCCCTAATGGTACTAGACAGCAGATTGTTAATGCATCTTTGAGTTCTTCATATATATGGTCAGAATGCAAGGTTTTAAAGTTAACAAAAAACATGAGGTTGAGAATTGGAGCTGAATCATCTAACAGCAATTCGATTCAGAAGTTTGCAAAATGGCTACTTGATATTGGTGAAGGAAACATTGGTTCAGAAAACGACGGTGAAGCGCTTATAGAGATACCCGAAGATTTAGTAATTACCGAATCAGATGGTCCAATTCAAAGTTTAATCGACTTTGTTTATCCTTCAATTTTACAACAGTATAAAAATCCTGGATTCTTTTCAGAGAGAGCAATTTTAGCACCAAAGAATGAAGTAGTTCATGAGATTAATGATCGATTACTTTCATTATTTCCAGGTGAAGAAAAAGAGTATTTGAGCTCTGACAGTATATGTCAAACTGAGCAAGTTCTTGATTCTTTTCAACAAGGTCTATACTCTCCTGACACTTTGAATGCTCTGAAAATATCCGGTTTACCTAACCATAGGTTGGTTCTTAAAGTTGGTGTTCCTGTGATGCTTCTTCGAAACATTGATCAACAGAACGGATTATGTAATGGAACTAGACTTCAAGTAACCTTTCTTGGTAAACGAGTAATTGAAGCGGAAGTAATATCGGGCGGAAATATCGGCACAAGAGTTTTTATTCCAAGGATTAGTATGGTTCCTTCAGACAAGAAGATACCTTTTCAATTTCAAAGAAGGCAATTTCCTTTAACAGTTTGTTTTGCTATGACAATTAATAAGAGTCAAGGGCAGTCGCTATCTAGAGTTGGTTTATATTTAAAAGATCCTGTTTTTTACTCACGGTCAATTGTACGTCGCGTTATCAAGAGTCAAGAGCAGGGAAGGTGTTAAAATTTTATCATTTGATTGTGATGGTAAACCTACAGCGAAGACATCTAATGTAGTGTACAAGGAAATTTTTCATAACTTATAATTTAATCGTGTATTTCATTTTCATATATTTCATATTTTTATTTAAGTTATTTTGTTTTTCATAATAAAATGTCATAATTTACATCAAATGTTGATATTCTTTAATATTCTTATATATCTCTCATATACATATCTCATATTAATTCTATTCGAATTGGATTAATTCACTAACTGTGTCCACTTGAAGGGTAATAGGGTTGTTTGGCAACAAGGTGGAATAAAGTGAAAACTACTGTATTAAGTTTCAAAAAAATTATTATATCATATGTATTTTAACAAATTTATTCATTATTTTAATATTATTATGAAATCATCAATTGTTAATTACACTTTTTTAATGTATTGGATGGTACTACATAGCTTCGTTGCATCCAAGATTATTAATGAAGACATATTGATTTAAAAGAATAAATTTAAGGATTTCATATTCATAGTCAACAACCTGTTATAAAGTATTTGTAATTATAAAAGATACCAACGTTTCTATATTATAAAAAATATGGTATCTGTGTTTATAGTTTACCAAGGAACAAAATAAAACATGTTAACGTCTACTTTCATGTCCCAAAAAAAAGATCCAAACATGTAATTCTAACAAAATAGAGTCATAATTTCATCTACACAAACACCTGAAGCATTATCGTTACTTTTTAACTGTTAACCTTCATTAACGGCATCCACTTGTGATAAGATCAGGACATTTCCTTCACATAAAAATCTGAAATGCAATGTGTCACCGAATCGAATGCCATTCTCCTGCATGAACATCGGCCAACTTTCGATAGCATACCTTACACCATTTCCATTCTTCTGCCGTCTAAGATTCATGTCGATGGTTTTTCCATTCATGTTCGTCACTTTTAACTCATAGACTTTTTTTTAATCCGACAATTCTTACAACATTTGCAGGCATTCTCTGCATAAAAACAAGAATTGTTTAAGTATTAGTTATACATAATCAAATTATAAACAAAAATTGTTTAACTATTACTTTTATTGATGTTATATTATTTGTGACTGTCATTGAGTATTATAAAAAATCATACCATGCGGTTTTCTCCCTTCATTGTGAACTCATAACTAACAGTTTTCTCAACATCATTTATCCTTGCAACACGTTTTGGTTCAACATCCAATATCTTCAACCGGCTGTGAGTTCTTCGTCCAACTGTTGATACGTCTGCCATTTCCACTTCTGTTCCGCGTATCGGCCTTTTATTGTTGTCCGGGTTACGATATTCCGCAATTTGTTTTCCTTTCTTTTTAAGCTGTTAAGACAATGAGGAAAGTTAATTAACAATAGCCAACAATAATTAAGTAAATATTTGTACATATATGAATGAAAATACTCATCTATTATTATGTTTAAAATAAGTACATCTTCTTTTGTTGGTTCGTTTGTCTCTTCTATCTTCATACTCTTGGTTTCTGTTTTTGACATTTCTTTTTCACCTTCATCCATCTGTGTATGATGATTAATAAAATGCACCAAATCTTATTGTAATGTATTTTAATATGTACAAATGAGTGGTTATTACCTCAGTTACTACCTGATCTATTGAATCATCTTCTAGACAGAAGTTCTGTTATTCAATGAAATACACAAAATAAGTACAATTTTATAAAATACTGTTATACGTTAGTTCAAAATACTTACGAAGTCAACGTTTTTGTAGTATGTATCCCTAGGTATTTCCAGCAGAGAGTCATTTTCACTTTCTTCTTTGTTGTTACGGGCTATCTCAACTCCTCTACGATAAATTTTCAACTCAAATGTGACGCTGTCCATCTTCATCAACAGGAGTATATCATCGTCTTCGATTGTAAGATCATGAAATAGCTTTGGACAACCTTTTGTAAGAACATAATTATCATTGATTCTTTCGGTCTCAACTTTCCAAATCTGGCCTGCTGCATAAATGTTATAATAATCGTTCACTGGCGAGTAAGAGTAACATGTTGTTACATAAACATCCGGAATCACCTGAAAAATTTAGTAACAATTATTGTAAAACTATAATAGAATAAATATGAATTCACACATGTTAGTGCGCTTACTATAATCTTTAAAACTCCGTAACGGTTTACTGTCACAAAAGATTCACCACATATGTTTTCGACGAAACAATCGATTTCAATGTTGTTGTCTTCGATTATCCTTAAGCGCAATAACGTCCTCTTTGGCAACTGAAGGTCCCTTACGACATTACTCCATCCGTCTGTGATAACGCATTCCCCACTTACACTTCTTAAAGAAACTGGCCAACTTTTTCCACTTATATGATGTATTATTATTTTTGTTCTTTGCCAATAATTTCCGTATACGTTCTTAACAAAGTCAATTGGTAGCACATGCATTTTAATTTATGTTGTAAATGTTAGTTAATAGAATGTATATAAAATTATTTGTAACCATTGAAGCATACCAGTTTTAACGATGAAGTCTCTTCTAACAAAGCGACACATGATCTACTCATTTTTAGATACCTGTAATGTAACAACATCTATTAGAAACATTTACTATTGAACTTTAAGTCATTCAATGATATTAAAACTACCTGTTAAGCAATATTAGACAAACTGATGTTATTAATATCCTTTTATGTAGGATTTCAAGATTTCAATGTAGAATTGACATATACACAAATACTAAAGGAAGTATTATCTCATCATCATATTTGTTTACAACTAAAGAAAGATTCATTTTCGTCAATAAATTTATACCGACATATATGGTTTTTATAGCTATCTTAAACTATAACTATATTGTAGTTCATAATAAGAAAATAAAATACACAAATATAATATAATCGTATTTATATATAGGTGAAAAAAATAGTATAAATCATAAACTTTATTCCATGTTCATAACTCAATCAATCTTCCAAATCAATCTATTATCCAAGCAAACCATAATTTCATAAGAATATCAACAAAATCTATCAACCAAAACACAATATGAAGCCAGAAATCTATATTTACAAACACATGCAATATATATAATCCATTTCACGTCTATGTAGCAATTAATCGGTGAAAACAAACTTCCGATGAGTTATTTGTAGTTCTAAACACAATTTTAATTTGTAAATAAAAAAATACATCGTTTTACAGGTGATCGGAGTTATTGCCGGAAAAGTACCTTTACCAAAGCTTCATCCGGCGATTTTGAGATTTCTTAAACAATGTGAATGTTGAGAGCTCAAGGTTAGGGTAAGTATAGGTTGAAATGATGGGATGATGGTGATAGATACTATAATATTTAACTATTTATTTTTTCATTGGAAATCTTTTATTTTACATTTACCTTTTTTTTGTTTTCCTTTATCCAATATTCACAATTTTCGTACTATAATAATGAAATATAAATTAGGTTGTCTTAATAAATCATATATTTTCGTCATAATGTATTTCCAGCTGTTTTTGTTTATTATGTCTATTTTTTAGTTTGCTTGTGTTATGAATTCTTTTTTTGATATTTTTCTTATAAATCACATAATTCAAAAATTGATATTACATATATTATATAACACATTATAATAACCAAAAACCATGCATACCACAATTTTTTTTAATCCAAGAAAAATTAAAACTCAAAATATTATTTAAACATAGGAATCTCATATTATAACGAACAAACAAGCCATAACTCAAATTTTCCAGAAGACTAATTCTTTTTTTCACCAATCGTGTTATCTTCTTCCATAGCCTCATATTCTTTTATTTTTTTGCGATTTGATTCCGGAGGGAAAAATTCTTTATAAAGTACGCCATATAGCGATGGGCAATCCTCCCAAAAACTTTCCTGCGTCCATAAATTGCAAATAATTTAGATGTAAAAAAGGAAGAATGTTGATAAAAGTAATTTAAAATTTCAATGTAAGTAAAAGACAACTATAATGTATTACCAGATATTCTTTAGCATAGTTGACGTGTAACCACTCAAACGGCCATGATGATAGCCCTTCATTCCATTGTTTACACACACATTTGTACTGATCAATGCATCTACCATTGAGCCTAATTAAGATTTCAAACAATATAATATCGAAAGGAATATAAACCATTATTAAAAACTTCAAAACCTATATTTTTAGGATCCTATGTATATCCTTTATATAATAGATTAAGTTGGGCCTAATTTTATAAACCAAAAAAACGATTTCTAATTCAAAATGGTAAGTTGATTTATAAATGTTAATGTTTTATGGTTTTTATTATAATTCAAATTTATTTAAACGTCTGTCTAATTGAAGTTAATATTTTTTGCCGGAATTTTAGGTTTGTTAAACAAACATATTGAATCAAGTCAACCAAAATTTTTAGTTTATGATTGGAAATGAGATTTTTTTTTAAAAAAAATTGATTTGTTATTTAAGGAATTTTCTAATCAATAAAATCGTTAATTTACATTTGAAAATTTTTCAAATTTATCTAAAGAACTGTAAAATAAATTTTAATTCAACCGAAATTTTTTTTTGATATATTTATCTAAATAATGAATAAAAGTAACCTAATAATTAAAACCGAATTACTCATTTGACAACTATTTCAAATATAAAAATCACATATTTATATTATTGCTAAGATTAACATGGTTCAACATTTTAAAAAATTCCAATTATTTTGCAATAACTTTCAACAAATATTTCAATGATAATATACCATTAACATTGAAATTTTGAAAAACCTTTATATAACAATTAAATTTTATAATTTTCGAAATTACTGTTAAGTAATCTATTCCATATTTGATATCGTGATTATTATATAATACACCATATACCATTCTTATAAATCACTCATGCAAATACCATTTCATACAATGGTTGATCTTCCTTTTGAACTGATACTTTTCCAAATTTTAATCAAGATTGATACCAAATCAATACATCGATTCAAGTTGGAATCTAAACAATGGCGTGATGGCCTGTCATCTTCTGAATTTGCTTTAAAACGTGGTTGTTATGTTGAAGACTATCTGGTAATATTTTCTTTATTTTATACTCTTTACTTGACAATTCTATTAGTTTTGTTAACAAATTTTGTTGCTATTAATTTCATATTTCTGTAATCTATTTTTTAGGAAATGCTACAAGAACAAGGTTCCTTTATTACTTCTTCTGTTTTGTTGGAATTGTGGCCGTGTCAACTAATTGAAGTCTATACGTTTGACGATCTACAATTAAGTCAGACAAATGCAAACGTCTCTGAGGAGGTGGTGATAATTGAGAATGGTCAACGTACTGTCTATCAAGTTTACGATGATGACAAGTAACAGTGTCGTTCAAATCAATATTAAAAGTATTGTTTGCGGTTTTTTTTCATATTGAAATCAATGCTACTTGTTTATTAGTTATTATCTAAATAATATATATCTATTTTTCTTCTTAGTATTATACGTTTAACATTGACTAATATTATATATATCCCCAGAAATGTTATAAAACGGACCATTGTAATTAAAATTTTAAAATATTAATATCCTTAAAAATAGAGCGACCCGTGGGTACCACGGGTTATAACCTAGTTTGTTATAGTAGTAATAATATATAGAGTAAATTACGTTTTTAGCCCCTGTGGTTATATCACTTTTACTATATTAGTCCAAAATAAGAATTTTTAACATATCTGCTCCCATGGTCTCTATAACTAACCATTTTGGACCCTAAGTGTCACACCCCAACCGATGGCGGAAACATCGGAGTGAGACGAAGAAAGATTGCTCATCACACATAACGCTAATTGTGACAATAGAATTAAAGATAAATTGATTACTTTCATAAATGAATGTTACAACACACGAAATTGAAATACAACATGTTAAATATAAGAAAAACAATACAACAACAAATGTGGAGTTCATACAATGTATTTAGCCTAACGTCTATATGTGTATCTAGGCATCAACACTACTTCTTTTCATAGTATCGTCATCGTCAACCTGTAACATGTTTAAAAATAAAGTTCAATGCAAAAGCAATGGCGAGTATACAAGTTTGATACGTACATAGCAAAAATAAGTTTCGAACAATTCCTCATAGCTAGCATGTGATTCAAGATAAACAATAAATTTGGCAGGGTCAACGTATCAAACCAAAGAAACGCACATGCATATGACATAACCACGAGATAAGATGGCGGGTCGTTAATCCTATAGCGCTACATATGTCAAGGATTGGCTCGTACGGACACGAAAATGTATTACCCAAGTTTAAAGTATCAAGCAATCACGTATACAAGCATGTTATAGGAATGTTCATGTGTTTAAGCAAAATGTTCATGTGTAAGTTTTCATAAGTAAACATGTTACACCCCAAAAAGTGGTAAACATAAAAAGGGGTTGCGAGTATACTCACATAATTGCTAAGTCTTCCGATTATCCAAGTATGACGAGTTGATGAGATTAGGATGATGGAACACCAATGTCACCCTATATGGGTAAGCGAAGGTGTATGAGTAAACGGAATTATGACGGAGGATTTGAAGTGGAATATAAAGTATAACCAGTTGATATAAATATATATATATATATACACATGTATTTTATATAGTTTATGTAAAAAAAATTCTAAATTAAGTCTATCGAAAATATTATAGAAGTATTGTCAAAAATAAATATACATTTATAATTATTGTTATAAAAGTTATTTGAATCCGATATACTTCGTTTTATAATTAAACGCGTTATCGTTTCACGGATTTTTACGAAAAACGGGCAGAGTTTCCTCTATTTTTGGACGATCCCGACAAAACAAGTTGTTGATATATTTGTCAAAGCTCAACAAGTAAACAACAATATATATAAAATTCACATCAAATGCTAAAATAGATTTAAACGTCGTGTTTAACGGTTCGAGTTTGACTAGTTATAAACATATATAAGCAAGATGCTATAAAATAATCGGGTCGTTAAATTTTACCGAACGTTGAATCTGAACCGAACAAGTGTGACCGTAGACCCGAGACGTTTGACCAGTTGACCACTGCTGACCGAACCGGAACTGTTGTTGACCATGTTTGACCCGATGTTGACCGAGTTTGACCCAAGCCGAAACAAGACTGAACCTAAGCCGAGCCAAACCCGAAACAGAACAGAACTAAGACTCGAGCCGGAAACTGAAACTGAACCCGAATGCAACCCGAGTTGAACTAAGCTGAAACCGAGACTTTACTTCGAACCGAACCGGGTAGAACCGAAGCCGTCTGTAACTAACCCGGACTCTGTACCTGACCGCTGACTGAGTCGCGAAGCCCGAACCTGAAACGAGCCGACTCGAAATACACTACCACCGCCGCCGTGCTCCTCCGCCGCTGCAGAAGATGTCACCCTTCTCCGACTTCTCTCTCTCTCAACGTCTCTCTTTCTCTCCGTCTCTTCTGATTCTGTCATCGCGGCGCCATCGAACTAATCTGGCTCAGTGTGTCAAGGGGAGAGGGTGTGTAGGTGTGTGTTGTCGGAGGGAGGCGCCCTTGGAGACATAGCTCCGGTCGCCAGAGCTCTGTAGAGGGGGAGCAGGGGGTTTGAGAGAGGTGGAGTTGTGAAAGATGAAGTTAGACAAGAGAGGGATGTGAGGGATGAGGGTGAGCGGCTGTTAATATAAGAGCATACGTAGTGGGGCGGTATAACCCCCCATAGCGCCGCCATGGCGCCGGGAACACCAAAACTGAGGGCGCCATTTTTCTGAAAATTTTGATCCGCGCGATGTTGATAGCGCCGTTGTGGAGGGAGGGGCTTTACCTTGGACCAATCAAAAAATGGTTATTGTTTTTATAATTATTTAATAAAACCGAAAATTAATAATTAGGTAGGGGCTTTATGACTACGGGCTTAAACGCATAACGCCCCATAACGCCCACCCGCACACGTGGCGCGCCACGTGTCGCATAACGCCCACAAAGGGGCGTTATGACTACACATGGCCTAAGAATGGGATTTTAGGGTTTGACCCTCATAACTACTCATATGTACTAATTTTGGTTTACTGGCTTATTAGAAAATATTGGCTGTGGGGCAGCCTTTGGGCACAAGCCTTCACGTTTTCTAACTTTTTTTTTTTAAAGGTTTCAAATACTTTATTACTATGTGGTTTCAATCATTGATATTTAAATGGTAGAATATGAGTCATGAAACAACAAACGTTAGGTTTTGGCATAATATAATATCATATGTAATATTTATGTTAGATTAAGTAATTTACTAATCATAATTTACATATTAAATATTGATTAAGTAACTTACTAATCATAAGAATATAGTTTATATATATCTATATATATATTAAATGTTTAATTTATATATATAAAACATGAAGTTAGTAATAAGTTTGTAAAAAGGTATAGGTTGCGTTAAAAGTGCGTAGAAATGCGTAGTTTTCCGTTTTTAAACCGTTTTTCAACTGTGATTCCAAAAGAATAGCACACGAACTCGAATTTTCCAAAAGGTTCAGAAATACAAAAATGCGAGGCGTTACAGTCTCCCCTCCTTTAGGAAATTTCATCCCGAAATTTATTCAAGAGGTAGACTTGAACGAATGACCCTTAATGAGTGTAAGTATAAGAATAGTATAAGTGTTGGATAGATGAACGCAGTGTGTTTAGAATGAAGTCTCGTCGTGGATAATCGGACATAATGCGTTGTGAGTTGTTTAATGTTTGTATTAGGTCTAAACAGGTCTGTAAAACATTGAACTTCTCATGGCACGTTTTACGAAAGTTTGGTTACGTGGTGAAAACACTTATATATAGGAAGTACCAGCGACGTATCCACCATGTTTTGACCACATTTCGTCCGTTTCGTATTCGGTGTCATGTTACGTTTTGTGTCTTACCATACACAGTAGTACACTCTATGGTTCTCATACGCCTATCACTATAATCCCGTGTGCACCCGTGATTATATTGATCGTCGCATGATCCGCATAGCTTGTACTAGTTGTATATGAATTTGGGTAGTTACAAAAAAAAAAAAAAAATTAAGAATGTGTGCGTATAAGAATAAAGTATGTAAACAAGTTCATGCTTAAGTATGTATGGGACCCACGTAAGCAAATCACGCGGATTACGCTCCCGTATGGGTACGAATGTATGAATCATGAGTTTAAGTATGAATATGCATGTATGTATGAGCATAAACATAAAATGTGTAAGTAGTATGTGGATAAGCATAAGCATAAAACGTATGAAAAATGAGTATAAATGCGAGTACAAACATGAGTATAAGCGTAATCACAAGGCGTATGAGTATAAATATAAGTATCAGTGTGAACATAAGATGTATGAGCATAGATATGAATATGAATGTGAATATAGGTGTAAAACATGAAGGTTAAGTATGAATAAAATATGTGTATGAATATAAGTGTAACAAAGTTGTGTAAGTGCAAATGAAAACATAAAGCGTATGAATATGAATATGAATACGAATGTAGTATAGACATGTTTGTAAGGACAACGTAAGTGTATAATTGTGAGTGTATGTATTAACGTAAAACGTACGAATTTTGAATCATGAGTATAACATAAATGTGTAAGTGTGAACATAAGTGAAGGCATAAAATGTATAAGCATGGATGTAGAAAATAATGATTTTGTTTATAGTATAAATCAAACTACATGAGTTTATGCGCGTAAACGTTTAAAAGTTTTGAGTATGAAAGAAAAGGGGATGAGTGACACGCATGAGATTGTTGTGAAACATTGACTAAAACGTGTACAATGATATGCGTGTATAGTTTGTGAATGTAAATAGATCGAGTTGTCACGAGATACAGACTCTAGTTTGTGAATGTAAAGGGAGTATTAAACGTCCATTGGTTATGTGGAAAGTACTTTGTAAAGGAATGGAAATGCTACTGCGGTTTTTAAAAGAGTTTACATAAGTTGAAAATTTGTCGGTTCTTATGAAGTTCCCTTGTCCACGTGTTTTGAATTTAATTGACGTATTGAGTGAGGTTTTGAAAAAGTTCTAGAGATTAATAAGTTTGCATCATTTTAAGCAACTTTGTGTTAGAAAATTTTGAAACTTACAGCTTCTTGTGAAAAAGTTGATCCTTAGAAAAATGAATTTGGTACATGAACTTAGTGATTGTTGAAAAATGTTTCATTGGTTTTGAAAAGGAAAATTTTTTTTTTGTAAATGATTGAATAATATTGGTAATATTTTATAGGGGTGTGCGAAAAAGTTGATTTGATTCTCAATTGAGAATAACAATCTCTAGTTTAATGGTGTGAGAGGAGCGCGTTTCAATGTTTACATTGATTGGTGAATTTGTGGGCAACAGATTTATTAAACCGACTAGGCTGACAAGTAGTATTTCGTGAAATTTCGAAAATCGAGGAACACGCGTTTATTGGTAACATTAAAATTTTGTGTATGCGAGTGATGTGAAATTAGATTATAGAATAAGAGGTACGTTTAAATAAATGAAGCATTTGAAATACATGATAAATGATTTAGGTATAAACATGATCGTGTTTACATAATATAGTCTATTAAAAGAAAGTGTTGGTAACGATCACCTAGGTAAGGGAATCACCCCAAATCCGTTGGTGAGGTCGTTGTAAGATGAGAAAAGAAACGGGGTTAATCGTCAAGGTAAGGAAATCACTCCTATCTTGATGATATGTCTCCACTCGTTGTTAAAAAGTGTAAGTAAAATTACGTGAAGTCATGCATGCTAATAACGTATAATCGTATGAAAAGTAAGAATATGATGTGTGCGCAAAAATGAAATCTCAAAAAAAAAATTGTCCTAAATTGACAAAAGATCGAAAATAATAAAGCTTAACTCGTGTAAAACTTAGATGGTTCCAAACGGAACATTGACTAACCAAAGTAGTCGAAAGATCTTTTGAAATTGAGAAACATGCTTTGGCCTAATAGGTGGAATACTCTCGCCGATACCTCGGCTAACGGTACTCACCCTTCCAGTTACTACATGTTCCCAAATCCATCGAAAATTCGAGACTTGACGGGACTTTTGAAAATCAAGGAGCGGAACTAGTCGACAAGGTGCGGGTTTCACCCCTAACTTGACGATTTCGTACCCTAAATGTGGTTGGTACTCGTCGGGTCAAAATTTAATTTCGACTTGTTGACGAGGGTCCACGAGAATTTGAAATTTTGAAATTCTCCATCAAGGTGAGGATTTCACTCCTAACTTGGTGGTAAATTTCGTGTAAGAAAAGAAAAGTAGAAGGATTGAGAGTCATTCACCAAATTGTGGGTTTCACGCCTATTTTGGTGAAGTCGTCTCGTTTGTGTATTATGAGTGTTTTCGGATTTAGAAATATCGAGTAAAATGCCTTGGAAAAAGGCGTATGTTAAAGGAAATAACGAACAAGTATAAGCACATAAAAAGGCATGTCGAGAATAACACACAAAGAATAGATCAATAGATCAAGTATCGACACATAATAAGACAAGTATTGTCACATAAGAATAGCACGTCAAGTATTAACAATGACATATATGTTTAAAACGTCAAAGCGAATAAATAAAGCAAATAGAGTAGCATGCAAGTAGTTTCAAGCAAGACGTAAAAATAAATCTCTAAAACTATAGACTAGGTTAAAGCGTTCCTACTTTTCCTAATTCCCTATAGTTATGGCTCTGATACCAATCTGTCACACCCCAACCGATGACGGAAACATCGGAGTGAGACGAAGAAAGATTGCTCATCACACATAACGCTAATTGTGACAATAGAATTAAAGATAAATTGATTACTTTCATAAATGAATGTTACAACACACGAAATTGAAATACAACATGTTAAATATAAGAAAAACAATACAACAACAAATGTGGAGTTCATACAATGTATTTAGCCTAATGTCTATATGTGTATCTAGGCATCAACACTACTTCTTTTCATAGTATCGTCATCGTCAACCTGTAACATGTTTAAAAATAAAGTTCAATGCAAAAGCAATGGCGAGTATACAAGTTTGATACGTACATAGCAAAAATAAGTTTCGAACAATTCCTCATAGCTAGCATGTGATTCAAGATAAACAATAAATTTGGCAGGGTCAACGTATCAAACCAAAGAAACGCACATGCATATGACATAACCACGAGATAAGATGGCGGGTCGTTAATCCTATAGCGCTACATATGTCAAGGATTGGCTCGTACGGACACGAAAATGTATTACCCAAGTTTAAAGTATCAAGCAATCACGTATACAAGCATGTTATAGGAATGTTCATGTGTTTAAGCAAAATGTTCATGTGTAAGTTTTCATAAGTAAACATGTTATACCCCAAAAAGTGGTAAACATAAAAAGGGGTTGCGAGTATACTCACATAATTGCTAAGTCTTCCGATTATCCAAGTATGACGAGTTGATGAGATTAGGATGATGGAACACCAATGTCACCCTATATGGGTAAGCGAAGGTGTATGAGTAAACGGAATTATGACGGAGGATTTGAAGTGGAATATAAAGTATAACCAGTTGATATAAATATATATATATATATACACATGTATTTTATATAGTTTATGTAAAAAAAATTCTAAATTAAGTCTATCGAAAATATTATAGAAGTATTGTCAAAAATAAATATACATTTATAATTATTGTTATAAAAGTTATTTGAATCCGATATACTTCGTTTTATAATTAAACGCGTTATCGTTTCACGGATTTTTACGAAAAACGGGCAGAGTTTCCTCTATTTTTGGACGATCCCGACAAAACAAATTGTTGATATATTTGTCAAAGCTCAACAAGTAAACAACAATATATATAAAATTCACATCAAATGCTAAAATAGATTTAAACGTCGTGTTTAACGGTTCGAGTTTGACTAGTTATAAACATATATAAGCAAGATGCTATAAAATAATCGGGTCGTTAAATTTTACCGAACGTTGAATCTGAACCGAACAAGTGTGACCGTAGACCCGAGACGTTTGACCAGTTGACCACTGCTGACCGAACCGGAACTGTTGTTGACCATGTTTGACCCGATGTTGACCGAGTTTGACCCAAGCCGAAACAAGACTGAACCTAAGCCGAGCCAAACCCGAAACAGAACAGAACTAAGACTCGAGCCGGAAACTGAAACTGAACCCGAATGCAACCCGAGTTGAACTAAGCTGAAACCGAGACTTTACTTCGAACCGAACCGGGTAGAACCGAAGCCGTCTGTAACTAACCCGGACTCTGTACCTGACCGCTGACTGAGTCGCGAAGCCCGAACCTGAAACGAGCCGACTCGAAATACACTACCACCGCCGCCGTGCTCCTCCGCCGCTGCAGAAGACGTCACCCTTCTCCGACTTCTCTCTCTCTCAACGTCTCTCTTTCTCTCCGTCTCTTCTGATTCTGTCATCGCGGCGCCATCGGACTAATCTGGCTCAGTGTGTCAAGGGGAGAGGGTGTGTAGGTGTGTGTTGTCGGAGCCAGAGCTCTGTAGAGGGGGAGCAGGGGGTTTGAGAGAGGTGGAGTTGTGAAAGATGAAGTTAGACAAGAGAGGGATGTGAGGGATGAGGGTGAGCGGCTGTTAATATAAGAGCATACGTAGTGGGGCGGTATAACCCCCCATAGCGCCGCCATGGCGCCGGGAACACCAAAACTGAGGGCGCCATTTTTCTGAAAATTTTGATCCGCGCGATGTTGATAGCGCCGTTGTGGAGGGAGGGGCTTTACCTTGGACCAATCAAAAAATGGTTATTGTTTTTATAATTATTTAATAAAACCGAAAATTAATAATTAGGTAGGGGCTTTATGACTACGGGCTTAAACGCATAACGCCCCATAACGCCCACCCGCACACGTGGCGCGCCACGTGTCGCATAACGCCCACAAAGGGGCGTTATGACTACACATGGCCTAAGAATGGGATTTTAGGGTTTGACCCTCATAACTACTCATATGTACTAATTTTGGTTTACTGGCTTATTAGAAAATATTGGCTGTGGGGCAGCCTTTGGGCACAAGCCTTCACGTTTTCTAACTTTTTTTTTTTAAAGGTTTCAAATACTTTATTACTATGTGGTTTCAATCATTGATATTTAAATGGTAGAATATGAGTCATGAAACAACAAACGTTAGGTTTTGGCATAATATAATATCATATGTAATATTTATGTTAGATTAAGTAATTTACTAATCATAATTTACATATTAAATATTGATTAAGTAACTTACTAATCATAAGAATATAGTTTATATATATCTATATATATATTAAATGTTTAATTTATATATATAAAACATGAAGTTAGTAATAAGTTTGTAAAAAGGTATAGGTTGCGTTAAAAGTGCGTAGAAATGCGTAGTTTTCCGTTTTTAAACCGTTTTTCAACTGTGATTCCAAAAGAATAGCACACGAACTCGAATTTTCCAAAAGGTTCAGAAATACAAAAATGCGAGGCGTTACACTAAGTCTAGAGATCATGGGGGCCAAAATGGTTAGTTATAGAGACCATGGGGGCAGATATGTTAAAAATTCTTATTTTGGGCTAATATAGTAAAAGTGATATAACCACAGGGGGCAAAAACGTAATTTACTCTAATATATATTCCCAAAAACCTTTGGCTTTGGAATCTAATACTAAATAATGTCACGTGTCATTCTCTTCTTCAATCGACTATTCTCAACCCAACCCAACCCAACTCAACTTTTAATAAAAAATCAATTTCTCTCTCTTTCACCTACACACCCCAACCCAACCTTTCACACTCATTAACAATCCAACCTAAACCATTTTTTTATTAAATAAATATGGCTTAGGTTATAATTTATTCTAGAGTTAATTGCCATTTTAGTCCCTGTGGTTTGGGCCATTTTGGCAGTTTAGTCCAAATGTTTCATTTTTAACATTTGGATCCTGAAGGGGTAAGGTCCCAAAAACCTTGCTTCAAGTACATCGGGACCATACCACAACCTCGACTGAGAACCCTCTTTAGACCTTGCGCGGCTGCGCACTGGTCCTACTAAGAGAACTTAGAAAGGAAAACAGAATCCAGCACTTGCGCGCCAAAAGGAAACTAGAAAATCCTTGCGCCAACTTTCATAGCAAATAGGATTCCCATCCTAGCTAACACTTCCGCATAAATAATACCCAGACTTGGATATTATTAACTCCTCTGATACCATACAGTAAAAGAGCCACACAGGATTACAACTATTTTCTTCTGGAAGGCTCCATCGTGCACCACCAGTCGGTTATAACCGAATGGCCACGTGTCATCATCCCAGGCTCCCCTGAAGTCACGATGATGGCACGGAATTGAAGGAAGATCCACACTTGTCCACTTTCCACGTGGCATAACCCCAACCGTTGATCAAAATTGCGATCTGTGTGCATACTCAAATCGTTAGCGATTAACGGAGGGAAAATAACCGCTTACGGAAAGAACACCTTCCGTCAACTTTTCACCAACAGGTTTTCCCGCCCAAAATTCGGCTATAAATAGAAGGATAATTCAGGTATAATCCTCAAGTTACATTCAACTCACTTTCACTTCTTCTTCTTCTTCTTCAATAAACCCTGTACTTATTCTCACGCCGGAGGGTGGTCACGGAGAGAACCCCCATTCTCCCCGTGGCGAGTCTGACGGTCTTCTGTTTTGCAGAGTACGTTGAGGAAGAAGATTATTCACCCCAGAATTGATCGAGAAGATGAACCCCTTTATGCAGATTCAAACCCCCTGGTCTAATTGATTCCAGTCGATTAAACCAGTGTTTCTTCATTGGTGCCCACCGATTTCTCAGCTTTTACTTACATCTTCTCGTTTCGATTCATTTACTTTTCATTCTCTGTTTCATATGGCAGAAAATTCAACTATTTACCCATCAAGTCCTCGATCTGAAACTGAGAGTATTGTAACTCAAGGAACTCAGATCGACGGAATCATGGGCAACATACACATTAACGTAAGTTATTCAGAAGAAAAGAACTCCGTTGTGCAAATAGAAATTCATAATGGTCCAGATCTACTCTCGGAGGAAACTCTAGAGCACTGGTTTATCAGGTTCCAAAACGCCATAAACCAAAATTTTACACAAAACTCTGGATCTGAATTACTGATCAACAGATCTGGTATTCAAAAAGAAAACAAGAAAAAATCTGACACTACAACATTGGGCCCACAGCCAACTCAGCAGTGGGACACCCAATTAAGTAGTCAAAGGAATATGGAACAAAACCCAGAAGATACCAATCGCCAGGAAGCACGACAAATCAATATGATACAAGGAGGACCATCCCGAAAATCGAACAAACGAAGCCACAACCAGCACTGGCGAGAGAAACAAGTGGTCTTCCCTGTTGTTCCAGGAGGTTCTCAAGAGGAACGTCCAGTAATTATCACTGGTATTTTCGGACACTACCGAACTGATTATATGTTCATAGACCCAGGAAGCTCAATGGATATAATCTATGAACAATGTTTCAAGCAGCTGGACCCAGAGGATAAGGCACGCTTGAAACCAGTTGATTTTCCTCTCACTGGTTTCTGTAACAAAGCTGTTTTTTCCGCTAGGGCAGATCGCTTTCCCTGTGACCCTTTCTGACGGTGAGCATTCGCGTACCGTCACAGTTAACTTCATGGTCATGCCAGCAACATCACGCCATGATGTATTACTTGGGAGGCGATCTCAGAGAGAATTCAGTATGATTACTTCTATACCGCACGCCGCGTGTGGTTTCCCGATGGAAACAGGGGTGGCGATCCTATATTCTAGTAAAGAAGTCATGTACGTGGACGATGAGCCACCAGTAAAAGTACCAAAACCTTCGCCATCAAGCGAACCAGAAAAATGGGTCCTCAACGAGGAACACCCTGAGCAAACCATCTTGTTAGGCCACGCCGTCTCCCCAGCAATACGCATAAAATTGAAAGAACTTCTCTCCAACAATATGGACATTTTCGCCTGGTCCCCAGCAGATATGACTGGAGTACCACGAGACATAGCGCAGCACTGTTTAAACGTCCAACCTTCAGCGGAACCCGTCGCACAAGGAAGGCGCAGTCTCAGCGCTGAAAAAGCGGAAGCGATGAACGAGCAAGTAACAGAATTGCTTAATGCGGGGATTCTGCGCGAAGTACAGTACCAAGCCTGGGTAGCCAACCTGGTAATGGTACAAAAACACAATGGCGGGTGGCACATGTGTGTCGATTTCAAAGACCTCAACAAAGCCTGCCCGAAAGACTGCTATGCACTCCTAGAGATAGACAAAAAAGTCGACTCTCTAGCATCCTTCCGCTGGAAGTGTTTCCTAGACTGTTACAAAGGCTACCATCAAGTACAGATGAAAGAGGAGGATGAAGACAAAACAGCCTTCCGTACGGATAAAGGTATCTTTTGCTATACGAAAATGCATTTTGGCCTTCGCAACGCAGGGGCTACTTACCAGCGCCTGATGGATAGAGTTTTCGGGGAAGACATTGGAAAAACAGTGGAAGTTTATATGGATGACCTCGTCATCATGAGCCAAGAAGAAGAAACCATGCTCACAAACATTCAGCGCACGTTTGATTCTTTGCGCAACGTCAATTTAAAACTAAACCCAACAAAGTGTTCCTTCAGGATGGAGGAGGGCAAATTTCTAGGGTTCATAGTAACCAGAGAGGGTTTCAAGGTCAACCCGGAAAAAATAGAAGCCATCCAACTAATGTCGTCACCCGCAACAGTTAAAGAAATGCAACGACTCGCGGGGTCGATTAGCAGCATTAAACAGATTCTTGGCAAATCATGCCGCCAAATCTTATCCGTTCATTAGCACGTTGCGCAATTGCGCCAAGAAGAGCCATTTTCAATGGACACCAGAAGCGGAAAGGGCCTTCAAGCAAATGAAGGAATGTCTGATCCAGTTACCAACTTTAACAGCAGCACGAGAGGAAGAGCCGCTAATCTTATACCTATCCGCAGCGGAAGTAGCGGTTGGCGCGGTGTTAATGGTAGAAAGAAATGGCGTTCAGACTCCAATATACTACATTAGCAAGATGCTAACTGGCCCAGAGACACGCTACTATATGATAGAAAAACTAGTCCTCGCACTAGTGTACGCGTCACGGAGACTACGCCGGTATTTCTCCGACCATGTTATCACCGTCCTCACAAATTATCACCTTTGACAGATCTTGTCTAAGCCTAATGTCGCGGGACGATTAGCCAAATGGGCTATTGAGCTAGGAGGATACAACATCCTACACAGGCCCAGGCCAGCAATTAAAGGACAAGTCTTAGCAGATTTCGTCACCGAAGTTCCAATTAACAAAGTCCAAGAGTGCGAGGCAATCCAGAACCCGGTCCCAGTCTTCGACGACAGGGTTTGGTCGCTGCACACAGATGGCACCTCAAATGACGACGCAGCAGGCGCAGGCCTTCGACTGGTTAGCCCAGACAACCACGAGCTCACATACGCAATCCGCCTAGATTTCAAAAGTACTAACAATGAGGCAGAGTATGAAGCATTTCTGGCAGGCCTCCGTCTCGCACTCAAGATGGGAGCAAAAAACCTAGAAGCGCATGTCGACTCCCAGCTAGTGGCCGAGCAAGTCAATGGTCATTACGACACTAAGGGTGAAGCCATGGCTTTATATTTGGAACAAGCAAGAATGCTTATCAACCAGTTCTAAACTTTCAAAATAATACATATCAACAGAAGTGAAAACAAACACGCAGACGCGCTGAGCAAACTAGTCGCTACTAGCTTCCGACATCTTGCAAAAGAAGTCCGCATTGAGGTACTGTCTAATCCGTCTGTTCCTCTAAGGCAAGTAAACGTCATCGAAATCGGGAATCCATCCTGGATGTCCCCAATCATTATGTACTTGCAACATGGGAAGCTTCCAGAAGGAAAGGCAGAGGCCAGAAAAATCCAACACAAGGCGCTGAACTACGAAATGGCGGACGGTATCCTATACCGAAAATCATTCATGGGTCCACTCTTGCGCTGCGTTGATAAAACAGATGCGCAATATTTAGTCAGAGAAATTCACGAAGGGTTATGTGGAATTCACGCGGGACCACGAATGTTCGTGGCAAAAATTATGAATGCAGGCTACTACTGGTCAGGTATGCATGTGGATGCAGTAGAACTATTGCGCAAATGCACAACATGTCAACGTCACGCGCCGAAGACTCTACGCCCAAAGAATCCTCTGGTTCCAGTCACCTCAGCTTGGCCTTTCCAGCAGTGGGGCATTGACCTGGTCGGACCTTTTCTAGATGCGCCTGGCGCTGTAAAATTCATAATAGTGGCGGTAGACTACTTCACCAAATGGGTGGAAGCAAAAGCTTTGGCATCGACCACAGCAATGGTAATCCGCAAGTTTATTTGGGAACATATCATTTGCCGATTCGGGTTACCACTGCGCATCATTTCTGATAACGGCACAAACTTTGCTTCCGAAGATTTACAAAAGTGGTTCAAAGAAATGAATATTGAGCGCGACTTTGCTTCTGTGGCACACCCACAAGCAAACGGGCAAGTAGAGAGCGTGAACAACCAAATAGTTGACAGTATCAAAGCAAGGCTCGGGACCGCACGCAGAGGATGGATGAACTCCCTAGCATTTTATGGGCTCATCGCACCATGCCCAAGACTAGTACAGGCGAAACCCCATTCAGCCTAGTCTACGGGTCAGAAGCGGTAATCCCAGCAGAAGTCGGCCTTCCGTCACCAACGCATGCTTGCCATGGAAAAACAAGATAATGAAAAAGAACGAAAAATGGATCTAGACCTTCTCGAGGAAAGGCGCGAGAACGCAGCGATTGCAGAAAGAAGGTATAAATCCAAATTAGAAAAATATTACAACGCGCGTGTACGCGTGTGTACCTTTGTCCCAGGAGACTTCGTCCTGCGCGACAATGAAGTATCCAACGCAGAAAAACCAGGTAAACTAGCACCCAAATGGGAAGGGCCGTACATCATCCATTAAGTCCTGGGCAAAGGAGCATACACCTTGAAGAACCTCAGCACTAACAGACCGCCACCACCGCGTAGTCGCCCAACAGATATGAGCGCGAGCAGTGGAAAAAAGTTCAAAAAGAATTGGCGCGACTCAAATTCTGGAAACTACTCATCTGAAGACGTGCGAGCTACCATAAACAAGCTCGTCGCGCAAAGAGAGACGAAGCAGGAAAACAGAGAGAGGCAGTGGACCCCCTGACCAAAACTCCGGCGGAGGTACTTAGCACAGAGGATTACCAGTTTAAGCCCCCTCCACCAATGATGAATAAGAGGGGCCAAGATCCGAATCAATACTGTGACTATCACAAAGATAATGGTCACACTACCAACAACTGTATATCTCTCCGCACTGAGATTGAAAAAGCGCTAAAAAGTGGTGAGCTTACCCACTTATTGCAGAATGTGCGGAAAGATATAAAGCAAATTACTCGCGGCGAGGAGGGCCCGAGTAAGAAGGCAAAGAACTAAGCAGCGCAAGCAACAAAGTAGCATACAATAGTCTCTTCTCATGTTGGTTAAGTTTTATAGCTTGCCAAACCATGGCGTAGAACTATGGTATGACTAAGTTAAGTTCCATTTAATTATTCTAAAAACAGACGACTTTGTATCATGGTCTCTGCGCCCTATCATGAATAAAAACAAAGTTCTGTTATTCTCTGTGTTATTACAAAGTGCATGCAATTTCTTTTGGTAAGCGCAAAAACAACATGGTAGATATAACACAAGTCTCATGAGCGGTCAGCGATCACACACATCGCGCAAGACCTTACGTTCACACATGAGCTTTATACCACCTTTATTCGCCTTACCTAATCAAAGCAATTGTACTCATGCAAAATATTGTAAGCCAAAACACATTTCATACTAGTTACTGGCGTACCGCACACCTTAACAAAAAAAAACTATAAATGTACACGGCAGTGTATTAACCAAAGTTACTTGCGCAACAACGCATTAACAAAACAGGGATCCACTTCCCAAAGCCTACACGATTAATTGTTCATACAACCACAAAGAAAACCTAAGCTAGGTCTTCATCCTCGACTTCTCTGTCCGGGAAGATTTCTTTCAATTGCGCCACATGGTCCTCAGACTGCAGCGCAACATTAATAAGATCCATAACCAGGAGCTGTAAATTATTAAATTGCGTCTTCGCAGCAGCAAGGACAGCATCTGTATTGACACCATGGGTAGCGGACTTGCTAGTATCCCAGTCAACCTTCAAAGCATTTACCACATGGTGGGAACACTCCACATACCCTTGGGCATACCCATCGTTCCGCGCCGCAACCAACAGATGCGCAACTGTTTTATCTAGCTCCTCAGAATTAAGCACCGAATTGGCAACCTACACAAAAAAAGGAAAGACAGAACAACAAAGTAATAAGACGCGCAAAAAATCTCTGAGAACTACAAAAGAGGAAAAGCTTACACTCACAATTCCGCGCTATTTCAACCACAGCATATCACTTTTCAATGGCTCAAGCTCACTTCCCGCCGTTGCCCATGCAGTTTCAAAATTTTCTAACTTTTCTTCAGTTTCGGCAAGACGACGGGAAGTTTCAGCCTTCTCAGTCCGCTCAAGCTCCAGATCTTTCTTAGCAGACTCAACTTCCGCCTTAAGTTGTTCCTGCTCAGATAGTAAAGCAATAAGTTCTTCTATCTCCTTATCTCTAAGGACAAGAATAGCGCAGGTATGTACCTCTCGTTGTTCACTTCTTTCCCTATGCGAACGCGCTTCATCCCGCGCAGCTTCGACATCAACTTTTTCTTTCTTCAATTTCTCGATCTCCACATCCTGTCTTTTCAACTTTTCAACTTTAGCTTTAAGATTGTTGATAACATTGCGGAGACCCATCTTCTCAGCATTATCTTTCTCACAAATCTTTTTCCAATTTTTGCGCTCCTCGGAAAGAAGGGCAACTTCAGCTTCCGATTTCCTCTTACACCCCGCAACAGACCATTCCTCAGTTTTTCGATCATTTTCAAATTTGGCCTGATCAGCTTCTAGTTTAGCCCTCAACTGGGCAGCTTGGGCCTCATCCTCAACAGCCTTCTTCTTGGATGCCTTAAAAGCAGCCTACTCCTTATGCATGTTGTGCCACTCACGCACTATACGGTGTGTAGTAGATGTATAAGTAGCAGCCTCTTCAAGATAGGCATGATAAGTCTGATCATGAAGGCGTCCCTCCTGAAATTTAATCTCCCCAGGCAGTTCCCTATAACCAGTCTCGACACACGCGCCGGTCTGAAAAGGTGTCACCTTTCTTCAAATTCCAAACAGGGACATGAATTTCAGAGGCGTTTTTCTCCGAATAAGTTATATAATAATAATCCCCCAGAGTTTCATCTGGACGAATAGGGGAATTTTTATCAGCATCAGAAAAAGAACCTTGGTCCTCAGCAGAGACCTTCTCAATATTCTCTGGCATTAAACCAGAAGCCACAGAGGGAGAAGTTGTTACAGGGATCTCTTGAGCAGATTTCCCTTTTTCCGAATCTCGAGCAACAAATTCAGGAGTTTGTGGATGGTTAGCACCAACATCCACAGCTTCCGGGCTGATAATTTTCTCTACATCAACAGCAACATCAGCTGGTTTTCCAGCCTCAGGGTTCTCTGCCCCGGCAGCCTTTTCCGCCTCAAGATCAGTAACCTCATTGCTCCCTAGCTGTTCGTGAATAGGGGCGCGAGGAGGAGAGGGCGGAAGCTCCTCATTAGCCACAGACGATGGCTCTGTGCGAACAGGAGAACTTGGCTTTTCTACAAGAGCAAACATATATATTACAATCATTCAATACGCAAAAGGTAAACAGAGAAGAAGACTTACCAAGAAGCGGGTTCGCAGTAAAGGCATCAAGTTTGCCCCTCCTGGTGATTTTCTTCCTCTGGACTTTCTTGACACGCTGACCTTCAACCTCAGCTTCAGTTTGTTTCCTCTTCCCCGCCTTCTTCCTCAGAAGGTGCTCAGGACTCGATTCAAAATCAATAGGGTTATCAGGGTTCGACGGAGGGAGGTCAGCAGTATCCTTTGGTTTTGGCTTAGGTCTCCTCACAACTGCAGGCGCAAGACCCTCCAATGAATCAGATACCACCACATAATCACACCAGGAGTCAGAGGAACGACACATACCTTTCTTCTCTCCTCCCACATTTTTGGCCTTAGAAGGTTGAGTCTTCTCCACATCACCTTTTTTCGGCGCAGCAGTAGCAGTGGGCGCACGTCTTTTCTTTTCAGGACCTATGCCCAGGTTAGACAACTCACCTACTAAGAAACATGAAGATTGACTTATTCAAATGCGCAAAAACAACAGACAATAGCACTGCGGTAAAAAAAAATTATTACCAGCGCCAGCAGCAGGTTGCGCGGTCAAGTCATCATCTCGCGAAAGAACAAAATTCCTCACAATACGGTGATACCAGAGTTCCTCATCAGGTTTTTTGGGAATAGTAGCCATCTTTCCACCTTCTCTCTCAAAAGCAACAACATACAAAGAAACGACTGCAAAAGAGAGAAACAAAAGCAAGTTAAAAAAAAAAGGGAAACAAACACAAGAAAGGGAAGAAAAACAGGGCATACCCCAAATCTTACTTTTGCCACCCTCCATATACACTGGCTTCTCTTCCCGATTCATCCGCCAGTTCAGACTCATGCCAGCACCAACAAGGGCTTTTTCCGGCAGAGCAATGGACGGAACGTCTTTCAAATCCTGATACCGATTTTCAGAAACAGGAGTCTGAATAGTCTCAGTTGGGACATCCTCTGTCCCCCTAAACGTCATCCTCATTGGGATAACTCCAATTTTAATAAAGAAGAATTTTTGTTTCCAGTTATGAAACGATTTTGGGGGTTGAAGCAAGATCTTCTTCGCAGATGCCCTTTGCATAAAAGAGTAGAACCCCTGAGAACAATGCATCTGATGGAACACTCAAAATCGAGTAACCGATGGTTCAATATGCATCGTACGACAAACAAACTCGAAATGTCGAACCCTAACCATCCCAATAGGAAGCATCTGGGAAATATGGAACTTATAATAACCTAGAATGTCAAGAAAAAACTTCGTTGCAGGCAGTCGAAAATTGCCTACAGAAAAGAAGTCCCAAAATAAAGTGATACACCCGGCCGGAGCATCCGCCGCCGTTTGACCCTCATCAGGGTACCGAGCACCCCAACTCTCCGGAAATTTAAAGTTTCGAATCAAACCATCGAAGGTTTCCCGAGACCACTTCAATGGTGGAAGTTCAACAGCCATTTCTTCAGCAGAGTCTTCGTGATGGTCTCCGGTTGACATAGAAGAGAGAAATTGCAAATTCTTTCAAGAAACTGATGACAGAGACGAAGAAGACAAGGATTTTCAAGAGAGCAATGCTTAACGAAAAAGAGTAATCGAAAAGATTTATATACTCACCGCCATAAATAACCTAGATAACTACAACAACACCTTTTTCGGGATTGGCACGGTTATCCAGGCATCAGGGGCGAATGGGAAAGAGCAATAACGCGAGTTCACGCGCGCGTGGGAAACACAGGCAGTAACGTACAACTGACAGTGACAGCCTGCCACACGTCAACAGTCATTCCTGTACCTTTCCACATACCAAAGTCAAGATTTTCAAAATCAAAATAATAAGCAAGAGTATCTTCTCCAAAAAGATTCCCTATTTTCGCGCCAAAAACTCTACAGCACAAAGGCGCCTATCTCTCATAGTCCAGTGCTCCACTTATTTGCATAAGAGCAACACTAGACTGGGGGGACTTGAAGGGGTAAGGTCCCAAAAACCTTGCTTCAAGTACATGGGGACCATACCACAACCTCGACTGAGAACCCTCTTTAGACCTTGCGCGGCTGCGCACTGGTCCTACTAAGAGAACTTAGAAAGGAAAACAGAATCCAGCACTTGCGCGCCAAAAGGAAACTAGAAAATCCTTGCGCCAACTTTCATAGCAAATAGGATTCCCATCCTAGCTAACACTTCCGCATAAATAATACCCAGACTTGGATATTATTAACTCCTCTGATACCATATAGTAAAAGAGCCACACAGGATTACAACTATTTTCTTCTGGAAGGCTCCATCGTGCACCACCAGTCGGTTATAACCGAATGGCCACGTGTCATCATCCCAGGCTCCCCTGAAGTCACGATGATGGCACGGAATTGAAGGAAGATCCACACTTGTCCACTTTCCACGTGGCATAACCCCAACCGTTGATCAAAATCGCGATCCGTGTGCATACTCAAATCGTTAGCGATTAACGGAGGGAAAATAACCGCTTACGGAAAGAGCACCTTCCGTCAACTTTTCACCAACAGGTTTTCCCGCCCAAACTTCGGCTATAAATAGAAGGATAATTCAGGTATAATCCTCAAGTTACATTCAACTCACTTTCACTTCTTCTTCTTCTTCTTCAATAAACCCTGTACTTATTCTCACGCCGGAGGGTGGTCACGGAGAGAACCCCCATTCTCCCCGTGGCGAGTCTGACGGTCTTCTGTTTTGCAGAGTACGTTGAGGAAGAATATTATTCACCCCAGAATTGATCGAGAAGATGAACCCCTTTATGCAGATTCAAACCCCCTGGTCTAATTGATTCCGGTCGATTAAACCAGTGTTTCTTCAGATCCAAAAAGGTTTCATCGTTGCCATTTTGGTCCAACTGACTTAACTCCATCCATATCTGTTAAGTTTTCCAAGGGCATTTTAGTCATTTCATTTTTCTTTGTATTAACCCTTTTTTCTTTATTGTTTTCCCTCTCATTTTGGCGCCCTTTCACCCTGTATATAACCAGAACCTGAAACCCTAAAATCGTAATTAACATAGTTCGAGCAAATCATCTCTCCTACCTACCTTCAATCTTCATCAATGGTGCAATGTCCATGTGGTGCCCATACTGTAATTCAAACTTCGTGGACCTCTTTGAACCCCGGCAGACGCTTTTGTTGTTCCAATAGACAGGTATTTGGTTTTGTTTCATCATCTTCATTTGAACCTGCGATTTGTTCATATTTTTGTCATTTTTTGTTAATAGGGGGAGGGGCTGTGGATTCGTTGCTTGGGCTGAGGCTGAGTTGTGTCAAAGATGTGCAGGAATCATACGAGGGCAATTGAACCCCATCCGTAGGCTTGAAGAAGAGAACAGGAGACTGAAGTGGCTATTGTGTGTTGGTTGGGGTTTATTCATGTTGTACTATGTGTGTAGTTAATGATGCGTATTTAGGTTATTTCGAGTGTTTGTAGTTCATGAATATGGTATGAATGATGTAAGATTTTTGATTTAGTTAATGGAACTATGTTAATGGTGTTATATGAATGATGTTGATGGTGTTATATGAAGGATGTACAAAATGATTGTAAATTGGCTGATTTATGGTGTTATAATAATTCTGAACTAAGTGAAGTTGCAGCCAAAGTGATTGTAAATTTTCCGATAGATGGTGTTCTATGAATGTAAATTGCAGCCGATTGTATCGTACAAAGTGGCCATTATAAGAAACTGGCCAAAAACTTAACTAAACTGCAGCCAAAATACAAACTGACCCATTACAAACCTGAACTAAACTGCAGCCAAAGTGCTTATAAATTGTAGCCGATTGTATCGTACAAACTGCAGCCATTATAAGAAATGAGGCAAAATATAAACTGACCCATTACAAACCTGAACTAAACTGGGCAAAATAATTCTGTACTAAGTGAACTGTAGCCATTATAAGAAACGGGGCAAAATACAAACTGAACTAAACTGCGGCCACTAAAAGAAACTAACCAAAATACAAACTGACCTATTACTGAACTAAACTGCAGCCATTACAAACCTGAACTAAACTGCAGTTGAAGATTACATACCAAAGATGTGCCATTAAACACATTACATACCAAAATACATAAGCATAACTGTTTTACCATAACAGATTACATACCAAAAGACCTAACCCTAAACTGTTTTACCAAAATACATAACCATAACCGATTACAAGTACCCAAATACATAACCATTAATTATTTTACCAAAATACATATCAAAGGACATAAGACCTAAGCAACATTTTCACTTGGACCTGCACCACTTTGACTTGCACCAACCTGACCTGCACCATCTTGACTTGCACCAGTTTAACTTAAACCACCTTGACTTGCATCTACATCTTGTTTTTTCTGTCTTTTCTTATATGTCCTCTTGTTGTGGCCTCTTGCCTTGCAAATCTCACAGGTTACAGTGTTTCCCTTTCTGGTCAACTTTCCTGCATTTGGAATGGATGTTTCAGTATTCTGTGTTTGGGTCTGTGTTTGAGTTAATTCCCCTGCTGACTTCTTCCTCTTTTTCTTTGGTCTGCCTATCTGGTTATGACGTTTAGGAGGTAACAAAGTGGTGGGGCATCTCGACTTTTGCCATTCATCCATACCATTGATTGATTGGTTCAATGGTACACTCATAAACCAGCTTCCATGTTTCATACCAGTATGCTTGATCAACCCACCTTTCTGGTATGGGTTCCCCACTTCCATGTAGACTCTGATTCCAGATTGCAGCCACTGCGTGCTTGCAAGGCATACCAGTAAGGTCCCATTTCCTGCATGAGTATGTCCTTTCACCAAGATTAACAACCCTTTGATCTAAGCCATGATTGACCTGATACTTTGTTCCTCCAGTCCAAATGTAAGTGTACTGTGAGGCTTCAGACTTGATTGCATCAAAAATCCTAGTAGCAGCAGGTGTTAAAGGACCATTACACTTGGTAATAAGCTGTTTGACAACCATAATCTTTTTCATTAGGTATTCCCTAATGAATTCTAGACAAGTGATGATACGTTTGTCCCTACCATACACCAGTTGCCTATTAAAGACTTCACACAAATTGTTCAGGAGTACATCACACTTTGCCCTACCTGTATATGCATAACTTTATGTTATTAAGGTGTACACTAAAATAAAGAAGTTTATGCTATATGTGTCATACCACTGAAATGTGATGTAGACCAATGCTTTGGAGGTATTTGTTTCAATCAGTCATGTAAGTCTTTATCTTCTTCCTCAACTGCCTTCCTTGCATTTTTCCAACCTCTTGGTGTAAGGATACTAGCACAGCTCCATAACAAATCTTTGTAGACATCACCCTTCCATCTTGTTTTCATATTCTCATGTATATGCCTTAGGCAGAACCTATGTTCAACATTTGGATACACCCTTTCTATTGCTGGTATTATACCCTACAGTTAAATCAGTTACATAAGCAAACAATTAAATCAGTTACATAAGCAAACAATTAAATCAGTTACATAAGCAAACAGTTTATGATACATACCTTCTGCCTATCACTTATAAAAGTGAAATATGAGTTGGGGTCCAGCTCTAGATCATCTCCCAAGCACATCAAAAACCATGTCCATGAAGCTTTAGATTCTGACTCCACCAATGCATAGGCTACCGGGTAGATGCCATTGTTTGCATCTATACGAACTGCAGTTAAGACCTGCCCTGGATAAGGCCCCTTCATGAAACATCCATCTAGACCTAACAAATTTCTACCAGCTATCTGAAATCCCCCTTTTAAACCAGCTAAACAAATGTATATTCTTTTAAACTGCCTTGTTGGAGTATGTGGGTTAGGCTCCCTCTCAACCTCTATTTTTATTGTTGTACCAGAATTAGTCCTAAGCAATTCTTCACAGTAGTCTCTAAGCATGGTATATTGAACATTATAATCACCTTGAACTCTCTTTGTTGCCTGATACCTAGCCCTAAACATCTGCACTACAGTAACTTCTACCTGGAACTTCTTTTGTATCATATCTTGTAAGGATTTGAGTGGAATAGTAGGATTAATCCGAACAGTACCTTCTATCTCCCTAGCCAACCAACCGATTGTGCACAATCTAACATCCCTTGTGTTTAAACATATGTGCTCTTTCAATAAGGTTTTAATTACCCAAGAGCCGACACTCTTGCTCTTTGATATGTGCAGCAACCAATGACATGTAGGGTTTATATCCCTTTTTTTAGGTTTAGGTTTAACTTTAGGCCCACTTGCACTTTTTGCTGAATTTACAGATGTACCCCCAGCATTTAATGAACGTCCAGATATACCCCCAACTATTTATGAATTTGCAGATGTACCCCCAGCATTTAGTGAACTTCCAGATATACCCCCAACTTTGCATAATGACCTGGCATGAACCAAACCTAAGCTGACCCGTTACCTCGTCTGACCCAACTTTCCAGTTTCGCCAAGTATAAGCACACGTTACTCAGGTATGCCTGTTATTGATCTTGTATGTTTAAAGATTACCCATTAAGATGGCAAAACTAAATCTTATGCTTAATGTATATTAGAAACCAAGCCTTATGCTTAGCATTCACAAAGGCTGAAAATGACGCAGCAAAATCGAAAATGAAAACTGTTATTTGTTATAAGATGAATATACATCAACCTAATCAGTATGTATTTTGCTCATCCTTACCTTTTCAACATTGTTAGCATCTTTTACATATGTTTTTCATAACAATTTTTTTATCATAAATAAATAATTTTGGTTTTCATATAGTATAAATAGATATAATAATAAGTTATGTTTGAATATTATACAATTAAAAATAAGATATATATAATGTGTGCTTAAATATTATATAATAAAAATAAAGGGTTTTAAAATTTGAAATTTAATACATAAATTGAACTATAGTACTACAAAACATAGTGGACATATTTTTCATTACAATTGCACAACTTTTTTTTTTTCATGATAGCCAAGTTTTGTAGGGTCATGTTCTTGGGAATTTTGAGTTAGTAAAACCGACTTGGCGTGCAAGGCTCAAAGGAGCTTTAAGGAGTGGATAATTATAGATTATTATTATTATTATTATTATTTTATTTTATTTTTTTTTTTTTTTTTTACAAAACAATGGCAGGTAGTCGGGCAACAAGTTGTGCCGCCACCCCCTTTTGAATAGAAAAACCAATTCTACTAAATACAAAGTTTGAAACATTTAATATAGATTATTAAATGTGATTATGATTTAATAATTAGTTATAATTATCATGTCCTAATTAATTGATTAGATAATTATCTAGCATCCTAAACGAGTTAGGTTTGGATGTCTTTAGAATAATTATGTGAACAATCCTAGTTATAGTCTAACGTGTTAGGTTAGCTATATATATTGGGTAGGGATTTGTAATCACGTTTTTGAGTAGTTTTCTTAATCTAATAATATTGTGAGAGTTAGCCATAATATTATGTTCGATTGGGACTTGACATGTTGCTTGTAGTCTTGTACCCGTATACTATTTCCTAACAGCAAACATTTTTCCCATGTAATGCGTAATTTTAGCCATTTTCTCATCAATATTCTTCATAATATTAAGTGGATTATCAAATTGTACAATTATATGTCTTTAAGGTCTTTTCCTTTGGGAGATATGTTGGCCTAGTGGACAATGATCTCCACGATATTGTATAATCCCTTATGGAAGACGTCTTGGTTCTCTTGTAGTGGTGGATTCCACATTGCCTATTCCATGTGGATTCTTCTTCTATTAAATTTGAATGTTATCACTTTAGTTTGTATCATACAACGTCATCACATCGACCACTTTTTTTCTGACCTTAGTTGGATCATGATGTCGTTGAATGTTATCACTTTAGTTTGTATCATACAACGTAATTTGTCATCATGACTCTTTAATCGGTCATCACATCGACCACTTTTTCTGACCTTAGTTGGATCATGATGTCGTTGAATGTTATCACTTTAGTTTGTATCATATGATAATGTAGCCTCAAGTTGTTGGTTGTTCTTAAGCCACTAGAATTGTCCCCCACCAAGTACAATGACAGGACTTTGTTCCTAAAATTTTGGTCTTTTGAGTTTTTAGAGAATGTAAGTACCCCTTGATGAGCAGTGCGTCGCCCACAATGATCCACGAAGCGATGGCTTTGTCTTTCTTCTTTTATGAAGCAACCTATATTGGATTTATGGTGTGTTTGGAAGCGTCGATCAGTTGGTGCGTCACAATCGATTTACACAGTGTGTTTAAATCCATAGAACAGTGCGTTAGCCTCGTGTGCTCAGCTGCCCATAATTTTAGGCTAATGGCAGTCACATTTACCCTTCACTATTGTGGACACATGGCACTTTCTAATTGCTTCTCACGCTTATTAGATTATTGACTCTATATTGAATAATGGGATCATACACACATATAATGTGTCTAAAATCTTAATTACAGAAATTATTCATTATACCATCTCAATAATGCATGATTGTTGGTCTTGCGTGTGATCAATTCTATACCTTAAAATCAAATTCTGTTCAATTTTAGAAAGCTCTATAAGTTTAAACTTTACTTAATACATATCGAAAGGGATATTGCTTGATATCCTTTATGTGAATTGTCATTCTGTAAATCATAAAATCAACTTCATATTTGTTTACGTTACAAATTCTAATTCTCTTACCAATTAATGTAAAGTAAACGCATGGCATCAATTAAGATAACATGTGAGATTGATTTGCTTGCGGGTTACTTGACATCTTTCTAGTTAAAAATCCAAACTAAAGTTAAATATTGTTTTTAGAGTAAACTGCCATTTTGGTCCATGTGGTTTGGTAACTTTTGCCACTTTAGTCCAAAACTCAAACTTTTTGCATCTGGGTCCCTGTGGTTTCAGTTTTATTGCAATTTTGGTCCAAAAATGAAATCGGGTCATATTTGTCTTATAAAATCCTGCTATTTTGTCCTTTTCCGCAGGAGCAAATTGATAATTTCTTTTTTATAAATAAATACCATATTTTATAAGACAAATATGACCTGATTTGCCCTTGAGGAAAATGACAAAATTGCAGGATTTTATAAGACAAATATGACCTGATTTCATTTTTGGACCAAAATGGCAATAAAACTGAAACCACAGGGACCCAGATGCAAAAAGTTTGAGTTTTGGACTAAAGTGGCAAAAGTGACCAAACCTCAGGGACCAAAATGGCAGTTTACTCTTGTTTTTATTTATAAATTTATAGAGGCAGGTTAATGTACATTACGGCTTAACGTACATCACGTACGACAGGTAATTACGCACGTTCATTATAAAATCACGCACGTTATAACCCAAAAATCCAAAATCACGCATGTTGAAACACAATAATCACGCATATTGAAAACATTTATCACGCATGTTATAGAACAAATCACGCACGTTGTCGTACGTGAAATACGTTAAGCCGTAATGTACGATATACTTTCTCTAAATTTATATATAGGTTGTTTGAGAGTTGGAATCTAGGTTTAATTTTGTTTGAATTAGGGGTTGTTTGTTTAGCTCTTATTTGGTCTCTTAATGGTTCAGATCTCTTACTGGCTTAATACTTAATTGTTCAGACTCTTGTTTCGTGAGCAGATGTCTGAATGATTTAGAAATTTCTTTTTGAATGGTTACGCATTATACTTAGTCTGGATGATTAAGACCTCTAATCTGAATTGGTCAGACATTTGCCTCTGAACAGTTAAGCATTATAGTTGCTCTTAACGGTTCAGACATCTTACTGGTTCGAAACTTAACCATTCAGAAGTTGCCAAACAAGCCCTTAGTGTTTCATTTCATTTAAAGATTTGAGTAGGGGGTTGATATTCTTTGCTGATTTTGATTTGGAGGTTGATTGTAGGTGGTGGGTATGAACTGGGTAGCATGATTGGTGTTTGAAGTGTTTCACGAAGGGAATTAGGGGTGTTAAATGATTGTGTTATCAGTTTGTTAGGTTGAACCTCACACAAGCCGAACATGATACGAATTAAAATTGTGTGCAACGGATGAATGTGAACGCAAAACACATATTCGCGAGCTGACACAAACACAACTCTTTTAACCTGAAATTTATTTATTTGCAAATTAATACTTAAATTTACAAAATAAATAAATAAAATAATAATACAAAAGTGCATAAAACTATTATATCAAAATACAGGGTCAGGATATAATATGAAGTTTATTTGGTTAGGAAGGCTAGGAAGTAATCTTGACCATCAATTGATTTAATCAAGGGATAATATTAAATGAGGGAAAATGAAGGGAAGAAAATAGGCGCGTGGGTTTGTGTAAGGGCATTGTAGTCAATCCAGGACAATAGTTTCTCTCTCCTTCAATTCCCCACCATTTTTTAAACATTAATAACTTTTTCATACGATATTATTTTTTATAAAAATTACACCAAAAAAACGAGCGTTTTTTTATCTTTAAAACGAGTATACTATTACTATATTTTCGAAATTTTTTTTTGAAAACCCAGTTGCTTAAAACGCAATGGAAAAAACTCAGTTGCGTAAAACGCAATGAAAAAAACGTAAAACAACGACTTTTTCTAAAACGCAATGCACCAAAGACACAAAGAAATGTCTTATTTCTAAAACGCAATGGCCATAAAACACAAAGAAATGTCTTATTTCTAAAACGCAATAGCCTAAAAACACAAAAGAAAGTTTATTTTCTAAAACGCAATGGACTGAAAACACATAAAAATGTGTTTTACCTAAAACGCAATGCACCAAAAACATAAAGAAATGTCTTATTTCTAAAACGCAATGGCCAGAAAACACTTAAAATGTCTTATTTCTAAAACGCAATGGCCAGAAAACACAAAGAAATGTCTTATTTCTGAAACGCAATAGCCTAAAAACACAAAAGAAAGTGTACTTTCTAAAACGCAATTGACTGAAAACACATAAAAATGTGTTTTACCTAAAATGCAATGCACCAAAAACACTAAGAAATGTCTTATTTGTAAAACGCAATGGCCAGAAAACACTTAAAATGTTTTTTTTTTTCCTAAAACGCAATGGCCAAAAAACACATAAAAATGTCTTATTTCTAAAACGCAATGGCCTAAAAACACAAAAGAAGTTGTTCTCTCTAAAACGCAATGAACTGAAATACATAAAAATGTGTTTACCTAAAACGCAATGACTAAAAACACTTAAAAAATGTTTTATTTCTAAAACGCAATAACCAGAAAACACAAAAGAAACTGTTGTTCACAGAACCAGAAACTGTCTATGAAAATGAGGCAATTTCTGGAAAATTAATTTTTCTGATGCGTTTTTATTAAAGTAGTTTAATAAAAAAAATTTCGACCAGCTCGACCCCAGCCAGGGGCTCTGCCTCATGGACCCCGCCAGGGGCTGCCGCCCCTTGGACCCTGCTCCCAGGGGCGCTGCCCCCGGACCCCCGTCAAGATCGTAAAACGCAATGGCCTAAAAACAAAAACCCAGATCGTAAAAATGAATTTAAAGAATTTCTTACATGGATCGAAGCCGATTTCTTCAACGATTGACGAAATTTGAATGATAGAAACACTTATCAGTGATCGAATCGAACGGATCGAGTGATTATCTTCAAAATCACGGGAAAAAATGAGATATTGTATGAAATTAAACTGGGTTTTCTTCAAAAAAGCTGAAGAACACGTTGATCGGGTGTTTGAATCATTGATTGGTGACGAAAATCGCACTATAATGTAGTGATTATTGAGATAGAAAGTGAAGAAATGGTTGAAGATGAAGGGTTTTGAAAATGGTGGGTTTTGAAGTAACTGGGGAGAAGAAGGAAGAAGAAAGGATACGATTGACTAAAATACCCTTATGATACGTGGTCGAAAACCGGTGATCGTTTGTGCTTAAGTTGATGCTTTTACATAGCTTTTAATCTTGAATAGCCTACTTTTAATGGGATTTGTGTTTTACAGGTCTAAAAGAGTTTAAGGAGCTAATCGGGAGCTAAACGGAGCACCGAGGATGTGAAATGAACAAAACCGGGTTAATCACGAAGATTGGATGTGTTTTGTGGAATGTTAATGGATTTAAAATGAATATATTGGAAGATGGCATGATAGAGGGCTGAATTACGAGAACGTGGGCGAAAACGGTGAGTAAAACGGAGCTATAACGAAGAAGTTATGAAGAAAACAGTTTCGGACAAAACCGGCAAAACCAGAGGCCGTCGGGGACGCCCCTATGGCTTTCGGCGACGGGCCTCCATTTGCTGAGTCGCGAAATCTTGTTTCTTGTTGATATTTGACGAGTTATAACGGTTTGTTTGACCATTTTTCGGGGGTTACGAACCTTGGGAGGTAAAAACACCTCCTTGGAAGCATTCTTGATCATCCAATTCATCCCTAATCAATCCTAACACAACCACTAACACCATCTTCATCCTAACCCTAATCAAATCACCATCTCCATCATTCCATCATCACCATCATCCTCTTCCACCTTCATCTTCAAACCCTAACTTCCACCTCTCCTCAAGACTTGAAGATTATGGTTCGGGGTTCGTGTTCATCCTCCGGTGATCCTGCTTCTTCGACTATGAACGGCTAGTCTCCTCGGTTTCACCCCGGTATAGGTAGTTGTTTGATTTAGGGTTTCGAATTGTTTCTTGCTTCAACTTTGTGACAAATTGTGTTTGATTTTTGAAACTATTGACAATAGTTTACATTTGTTTCGTATTCGTAAATTGTCGAACGATGTTAAAAGTTATGACTTTACGAAATGGTTATGTGTAGTTATGCATTGTCGTGGTTAGGTTTTACTTGTGTTGATTACAAAGTGCATTCTTGTCCGTTTTTCGAAACGTTGATAGTTATTGGCACCTAAGTCATGGTACACTAAATCCGCTAATCGTATGCAATTGAGTTGAATCTAAAATTTGTAGAAACCCTAGGTTGGCAATTACCGAAACCGGGTGTGGAACTTGTTTCTAGTTTCTTGTTTCAATCATTTAGTAATTTAGTTTGCTATCTTAGTTAATCAACAGTAGTTTTAAATAATATCAATTTGTCGGCTTAGTCCGACTCCTTTTCAAAACCTAACAAACAAATAAAAATAAGCAAGCTTCATAATCAATTTGTACATTTTTGTAAATAGTCTAACTAGTCGAACAGGTCATGCGATACTGACCACATGCTCTTCGTGGATTCGATACCCGACTTACCCTAGCTACCTAGGTTTAATTGGGTTTTTGACTGATCGGGACGACACGGTCTTTCAAAATGGCGCCGCTGCCGGGGAGCTAGTGCGCTTAGTATTTCATTGCTTGTTCGATTTTAGTTTAGTTTTTCTTTCTTGTATTTTTGTGATTTTACTTTGGGTGGTCGAGCTTGTTTGTGCAGGTACATGTTTTGCAGGTACCGTCTTTCAATATGAATTGGGTAGATGATGATCCGTGTGAGTGTTGCGGAAGCGGAGAGCACTATTTAGAGGATTGCTATGTTTTCTACGAAAAAGTTCAAGCCAACAAGGAACGGGAAGACTACCTCAGCAGATTGTTTGAATATAGGAGGGCGGATTATGAAGATTTCAATGGTCCATCCTCACATTCTCCATACATTAGACCTCCACCACCGGAGCAAGAAAATGACGCTTATCAGTCATGTCCTTGTTGTGGAAAAGTTCACATACATGAAGATTGTCCAGTGTTTTGGAAAGATCCAGTGTTTTGGAAAGAAAAAATAAAGTCCGGTTACAAGCCACCACCACATTATCAAGACTATTACTATGAACCCAAATCACCATATTTCTCAAGTTACCGGGAGGAGGAGTATGATGATTATTATAATGAATACCCTCAACCGGTATACGAGAAACCACAAGATTCGATGCATTCCAAGCTTGATGCTCTCATGAACATGGTGAAAGAATATCACCAGGATATCAAAGATATGAAGAAAGCGAATGAAGTGAGAGATAAAGCCCATGAAGCATTGGTGGTGCAAGTGGGTCAATTAGCGGAGGAATTAGCCCAACTTAAACGAGGCCAAGAGGTTTGGGCCAATGGTACAATAGTAGATGGTGATGTGGTGGAAGAGGTTATCGATCTTCACGAGCAAGAAAATGAATGTTTGAACCGAGCGGAAGACATCACACCGCGAGACGAGTCGGATCTGAAAGATGCCCACGTTCATATCCATCCTTCTCCCATACTTATCACTCCAACCAACAAAGTTGGGGATGCGGGTTCGGGTATAAGGATTCGAAGGGTGGCGTTGCAAGACATAGGCCAGTTTAGTAAGAAGCGACCCCAAAGTTGTACAATATGCATGTCGAGCAAAATAAAAAGAGAATGGATCCGGCATGCCAAACACCGAGCGTATGTAGGCTACTCGGTAGGAAAATGTGCACTTCGACCACCATGAGAGGCAAATCAGGTATAACTGTTGTAGAGTTTGTACTATTATTCGTTTTATTTTTATTTTTATTTTTTTCTTTTCTTAGTTAAATGAACGTTGTGGGTGTGTTCCCTATATAACCCTCACGAGACCTCTCGTCCTCCCAAACTATTGGGGGGTTTAAAAGGGCTTGTTGCATAAGCTAAATGCAACCGTGATTCCTACGAAAGTGAGTTAGGCTTGTTATTGTTGTAACTTATTTTTCCACAAAAAAAAATCAAGGTAATTTAACGCATGATTTGGTAACACTTTTATAAAAATGGTAGAACTAACCACCTAACAAATTTCAATGGTTGTGAGAAGCATGCTTCTACACAAGGGTTAGAATTTGTAGGTACATGATGTTCGAGAGACAACCGTTTTTATGAAGAGAAGAAGATATGGGCATCAAGCGACAAAAATCAGGTGCATGCGTTTCCTTTTTACCTTGATTCTTAGTTTAGTAATAAGTGGATTGTATTTTGTATTTCATTTTTCCGGGGTGAAATTTTGGAAGGTTAGCCGTGTCACATCCCTTGTGCGTTTTAAAACTCTAGTTCTTACACATTGAGGACAATGTTTACCTCAAGTGTGGGGATGGGGGAGTAGTAAAAGTTTTCGATTTTGACCCCTTCATTTAAATACTACACATTGAGGACAATGTTTACCTCAAGTGTGGGGATGGGGGAAAATTTCAAAAAATTTTCAAAATTTCTTGTTTAAAAAGCGATCTTAAAAGCACAAGTAACTAAGTCAACGAGGGATTGCACAACCCATTTGGTCTTTTGTCATGGTCAAGTTCAAATTAATAGCATGACGGGTATTTAGCGGGTGGTTATTTGGGAATAATTCGCCTAAGGAACTAGCATTTTATGCATATCACATACCATACCCTTATACGTGAGGTTTTGAGCCACTTTTATATCATAGATTTACATATACATGTTTCTTTGTTTGAGTGGACCATTAGTCGCGTATTGTAGAACTTGCAACTTTTGATACGTTCGAGACCATAGACCGAATACAAGCACGAGAATGATTAAGGCATTAGGTAAACCTTTTCCTGTTACACCATTTTTATATCCTTACCAAAAAATTATCCCCTAGTAGCCAATTTTGAGCCTAATCCTTTCGTTTGACTACCCTTTAGCCCATAACCTTAAAAATTTTTTCTTTTAAACCCGTGTGATGGAAATTCGATTATAGGAGTAAAGTTTGTATAGTTGTATTTGTTTGTTTGCATAAAAAAAAAGAAAAAAAAAGAGAAAAATCAGAAAATGTATGAAAAAGATAGAAAATTGTGAGAAAAGAACAAAAATATATGTTCTTAGTTTGAGAAATAAAAGGCTAAAGTTGTTGCCTTGTAGTTGATGTTTATAGGTTAGTTTTGTTTAGAGTAGTCTTTTGTAATAAAAATTGAATTTTCATCACCTTAGCCACTTTAAAATATCCTATTTCCTACCCTTCGCCTAACCCCATTACAACCCTCCAAAGACCTTATGACTTGTACTTAGTATTCGTGTTCGGTGGTGGAGAACGATTGAGTTGCAAGCCTATGCGGGTACGTGTTCTAATCGGTTTTGAGTGATTACTTGAAAAGTGCTAATTCATTATCTATTAGCCAAATTTTAAACCGAGTGGAGAGAACATTGTGAGGGGTGTGCATGATTTATTAGTTTCAAAGGCGGGTTAATCTTCGATAACCATTTTATATGTGATTATTCACTTTACCGTTAGATATTTCGTAAATTGTAAAAAGTTTGAACCGGGTATGACTTTAGACCTTAACTTTAGTCTCGGGGATGGGATGTGTGTTTCTCGTTCGACCCACGTGAAAGTGAAAAACAGATTTGCTTGAGGGCAAGCAAAAGACAAGTGTGGGGATGTGATACGTGGTCGAAAACCGGTGATCGTTTGTGCTTAAGTTGATGCTTTTACATAGCTTTTAATCTTGAATAGCCTACTTTTAATGGGATTTGTGTTTTACAGGTCTAAAAGAGTTTAAGGAGCTAATCGGGAGCTAAATGGAGCACCGAGGATGTGAAATGAACAAAACCGGGTTAATCACGAAGATTGGATGTGTTTTGTGGAATGTTAATGGATTTAAAATGAATATATTGGAAGATGGCATGATAAAGGGCTGAATTACGAGAACGTGGGCGAAAACGGTGAGTAAAACGGAGCTATAACGAAGAAGTTATGAAGAAAACAGTTTCGGACAAAACCGGCAAAACCAGAGGCCGTCGGGGACGCCCCTATGGCCGTCGGCGACGGGCCTCCGTTTGCTGAGTCGCGAAATCTTGTTTCTTGTTGATATTTGACGAGTTATAACGGTTTGTTTGACCATTTTTCGGGGGTTACGAACCTTGGGAGGTAAAAACACCTCCTTGGAACCATTCTTGATCATCCAATTCATCCCTAATCAATCCTAACACAACCACTAACACCATCTTCATCCTAACCCTAATCAAATCACTATCTCCATCATTCCATCATCATCATCACCATCATCCTCTTCCACCTTCATCTTCAAACCCTAACTTCCACCTCTCCTCAAGACTTGAAGATTATGGTTCGGGGTTCGTGTTCATCCTCCGGTGATCGTGCTTCTTCGACTATGAACGGCTAGTCTCCTCGGTTTCACCCCGGTATAGGTTGTTGTTTAATTTAGGGTTTCGAATTGTTTCTTGCTTCAACTTTGTGACAAATTGTGTTTGATTTTTGAAACCATTGATAATAGTTTACATTTGTTTCGTATTCGTAAATTGTCGAACGATGTTAAAAGTTATGACTTTACGAAATGGTTATGTGTAGTTATGCATTGTCGTGGTTAGGTTTTACTTGTGTTGATTACAAAGTGCATTCTTGTCCGTTTTTCGAAACGTTGATAGTTATTGGCACCTAAGTCACGGTACACTAAATCCGCTAATCGTATGCAATTGAGTTGAATCTAAAATTTGTAGAAACCCTAGGTTGGCAATTACCGAAACCGGGTGTGGAACTTGTTTCTAGTTTCTTGTTTCAATTAGGGATGAGCATATCGGTATCCGATACCGAACCGATACCGATACCGCCTAATACCATCCAACCCCAACCGAATAACTAATGGTCCAAGGTTGGACCGATTGACACGAGGGTATGGACGGACCAGACGGGCCAATCGGATCGATCATCCAATAGGATCTTCCTTTTACATTAATTTTACCCTTTAACATAAAATCTCTAACAAAATTAGACGAAACCCAATCTATGAACTTTATTTTCTATAATATTATCAGAAATTAACACTCATTGCATTAGAAAAAAAAAATCAGGGATGAAATATGGGTTTTTATTTTACAAAAAAAAGATTTTCATTTTAAGAACTTTCCTGACACTCTTAGGAGGAAATAGAAAGAAGAGAAAGGAAGCAACTAACTCAATAGACCACAAAAAAAAGTAAGAGTAAACTTTCGTTTTGCTCCCTATGGTTTGGTCATTTTAACAGTTTTGCCCCTAACCTTTAAAAATAGCCAGTTTACTCCCTGATCTATTTAACTTATCTTCATTTTACTCCTCGCCTCTAACTCTGTCTAAAATGTTTGTTAAATGTAAGGGTATTATGGTAATTCTATATATATGTATTTAATTAATTTCTAAAATCCATTTATTAATTATTAATATATATTTATGTATATAAGAAAAAACACCCCTTATTTCATTTTCTAAGTCCGTCTCTTTCTCTCAAACAGTCAAACCACTAGATAACACTCCCTTTCTAACCCTAGCCACCATTGAGATCACCACCAGCCGTCGATTTGGAGCTCAAAACCAACTGAATCAGAGTCGGCCACCACCACCACCACCATCTTCATCTTCAACCCTAAACCAACAACCATGACCGTCGGCCACCCACCATCATCTTCATCTGCAACCTTGGACCTCAAAACCCCCAAATCCACCATCATCTTCATCGCAGATCTGAACCTTCTTGCCAACCACACTACCATTCGACGACCAGAAAATCAGAGCCTCCATGACCTCTAACTCACCACCACCGTCGCCGCTGCTCTAGGGTTGTTCCCTCTCCCGCCAGATCGGGACCATCCCTAGCCGTCGCTCTTTTACCGTCGACTACATCGGGTTTCGTCAGCCGTTTCCGTCTACATCTGATTTGAGATAGTTCGTTGATGGTTGTGGTCTGACCGGTAACTGTCATACCCCAGCAATCGAGGCAAGTTGGTCTCCGATCGGGTCGTTCCAAAATGTTGTTCATTTCTGTTGTAAATTTTGCGATTAATACAAATTCACTTCAAGGGCCTTTTTGGTTTGATTTAATTGTTGGTGCAGAGACCATAATCAACAAGGCTGGTTGTTTTTTTGTTAGGGTTTATCGAAGAGCTATAAAAAAAATTAAGCAGACATCATAATCAACAACTCTTGTTGTTTTTTGTTGGGGTTTTTGAATCAAAGAACTATAAAAAAATTGATATATACTAATAATAATAAAAGAAAAAAAATGGATTTACGGAGGTGATTTGATCTATGGTGGGGGTGGTTACGGAGGTGATGGTTGGGGTTTGAGCTCCGATTCAATGGTGGTGGTTGTGTGGGGGGTGTAAGAGATGAAGGCCGGAGGCGGTGGTGGTTAGGTGGTGGTGATGGTGGCGGTGGTCGGGTGGTGGAGAGAGATGGAAGGATGAGAGGGTGAGGGTTGTGACGGTTGGTGGGTGGTGATGGGGAAGAGAGAGTGTAGAGAGAGTACAGAGGGTAGAGAGATACAAAAGATCACCAGCGAGTTTTGATGATGAAGATTATGATGATGATGTTATATATTATTATTATATATAATATAATCTTTATTTGTAGTTTTACTAAAATACACTTAGTTTTGTACTTGAAGTTACCAAAATACCCTTTCAGATAACAGACAATTTGGATGGAGTTAGAGGCGAGGAGTGAAATCATGAAAGACTTTATAGATCAGGGAGTAAAATGACTATTTTTAAAGGTTTGGGGCAAAACCGTTAAAATGACCAAACCACAGGGAGCAAAACGGAAGTTTACTCAAAAAGTAATTTCCTTTCCCTTTTTCCTATTCTTTTTCTATTTTCCTTACATTTAAAACACGTGTTGCTTAAATTTGATGGATTTTGGCTGAAAATTTAGTTTTTTTTTTTTTTTTTTTTTTATATTAAACCAGGTTCAACAAGAGCTTGCAAAAGAACTTATTTAATGTGATAAGTCATAAGTTCAATATGGTTAGTTGAACATTAGATGACTTGATCGTCTATGTTTTAGCTTCTATTTGTACCCATGGAGACTAAAAAAGTTGAACACTTTGTTCGCTTGTATAAGATGCAGGTTGACTACTTGTTTGACTCGTAGTTTTTTTTTAAAAGCAAAAAAAAAAAAAAAGTAGTTACAGTGTTGCTAGTACAATCACTAAGAAAAATACGAAGGTTAAAAGAATATTAAGATACCGGTCGAATATATAGATAGGTTGCCTTTGACGTCAAATACTAATAAATTAAAAGTTTATTACTGAATATTAAAGATGTATGATCCATATTAATTTCATAAGATCCGTACATCGCTGCTTGACCCAATCAATATGGGTCGTATCACAAAGGCTGTCATGCCTATGTAGCATAACAGATAATGGAAGCCTATATTTCACCAATAAGAAAAAGGGAAGTCGCTATCTTAACAATTATACCCTAATATCTATACTATATTATAATGCATGAGGGAGGGATTCCCAAAAGTTAAGAACTTCTTCCCCCCTTATTTATAAATAAACCCCTAAAATGAGGGTAAAGTGGTCTTTTAATCCATAATTATTTTTTAGTCCCTCAATCTATTACATTTAAATCCTTGATATTTAACATAATTATAGGTAATTAGTTAGACTTCCTCACTCTTTATAATTCAAAAGAATCTTTAATGTTGCAACACACACGTATTTATTACACTTATTATTTAATACTTTTGCATCATATTTCTTTTTTTTTCCTTCGATATTTTCTATTCTTACTATTTAACCTTTATCTATATCTATACTATATTAAAATGCATGAGGGAGGGGTATTTTAAGATACCCAAAAAATAAGAACTTTTTCCCCCCTTTATTTATAGAAAGACCCCTAAAATGAGGGTAGTTTGGTCTTTTAAACACTATTTACTTTTTAGCCCCTAAACTTATTACACTTAAATCCTTGAGGTTTTACCAAAATTATAGATAATTAGTTACAATTAATCCCTCCACAACAAATTTATAATTTTTTTACGTATTCTTGACATATCTTATAAACTATACTGTTTTAAAAAAAATCCAAAGATAGCATGACGATCTACTCATTTTTGTCAACGTTTTGATAGTTGTCTTGTTCAGTAAAAATGTGCGGATTAAAATGTACAAGTAGACGATGCCTTAGAGTACAACTGATTACTTCGAGGGTAATTTACCCCAATTTTTACCGATTATGTACAATATTACAATGCTTTAAAAATGTTTTCAATTACAAATTTCAAACGCCCCTAAAATATCTTGTTGACGTAGATCTTTGAGTGAGGTCAATGCTGGAGTTTGATCAAAAGTTTCGGAGGGGCGAAAAGTCACGGGACCCAATTTATATAAATATTTAGGCAAAATAATTGGGGGAGGGGGGATCCTATATAATTTTAAGAATTACAAATGAAAAATCAAAAATTTTACACTTTTAACCGAAATATTGCGGGACGGGTGCACCCCGGTTCCCACTAAGCTACTCCCCAAATTTTGGTCATCATCTACTTTAAGACTTAGTGGAACTTAATTTTAAAATATTTACTACACGATGAACAAGTTATAACTACTAAAGCATAACTATAAAATTGGTTTAAACTGGGTGGCAATTGAAAATTTGAAATGAGTGGTAGGCTTTTGAAATTTGAATCACCAGCAGCTTGTATATCCGTAAATCATGCTCTCCCACCCAATTCAGTTCAATGTACCTACTTCTTTGTGCATTTTATTCTCACCAAACCTTATAAACGCTGATCCCTCCCTCTCTTTCTAACTGGGGAATTCAATTTATGCATTTGGATTCATCAATTTGAAGGATTTGTGAAGATCAGAAGTGTAGGTGAGTTTGTTGAGCTCTAACCATGTGTATTTGTTTAGCCCTAACTTATGTGGGATCTGGTGAGGATGAAGTTTATTGATGTCCGCAACCATTGGTTTGTCTTTGAGGTAACAACAATATTTCATAGTGTCTAGAGACTGCCATATGCTCTCATCAAGTCTTTTAATACATCTCGCTTTCACATATATGTTACATTATTCACCAGGCATCAACTATGCCCTATGTTCATCTTATTCCTCAATACAAGCGACTATTACTCAATGTTCAAGGTTTGTTTCTTTTTGTTTTTATATGTCCCTTTTGAATCTATTTATCAAGTACTTTTTTTAGAGAAATGTCCAATATTAATATTTTCCTTGATTCGTTTCTTTTATATATTGCTCAGGGCTTTTGGCTATCTTCAAGAGTTTTGATAGCACATAAAGGTGGAAAAGTTGATGCTGCAGAACTAGGAAATGCACTATACAGCCTTGGATATGCAATTTGAATTACTGTATGAGTACGTGTTGTTTTCATATCGATGTAATAAAAACAACATTTGATGATATATGTGTGTATACTCATTATATAATAGCCTCTCTTGTTAATAGGCACAACGAGTCTCATTTAGGAGCTATCTTTTGATGCCTTTGGTAAGTTCATTTGGTAATGCTTATTTACTTTGTAGGTAACTAAAAGTGACATTTGGTTCTCTAAATCTGTTTTCATGAGTATATGTTGTATTACAATATTAGAAAAATAAGATTTTATTGATAATAGGTGATATGAAGATGCTTTTATACACACACGCACACACATATATATAGAGGAGTTTCTATGCATTCAAATAGACTTGTGGCGACTTTTTAAAATTTCCTGGCCGACCTATTTGAGATAAAAACACAATTGTGATTACAACTACGTTACTTCTGCTATGATTAATCTTTTTACACAATTGAGATTGCAACTAGGTTACTTTTTCGATTAAAACGGGTTAGGCCAACCCGTAGACACTTTTTTGTCTTTTTCTTTCATGGGTTCCATAAATAGTCAATATTTAAAATATATTATTAAATATCTATAATATATTTAGTTGAACATAAATGTGAACTAAATATATAAATATATATATATATATATATATATATATAGTTTTTTAATTTCATTTATTCGAGCAGGGTGACGTTTATGTTATTGATAGTAGTTTTTCAAAACAACCAGGGAAATGTTAACTGGTCAAGATGATAATTGATGATACATGTCATTTAATCATAGGAGAAGCCCAAAATACTTGTAAGTTTTCTTTTGGTTCAATCGCCATGCTGATAAGGAAGAAGGGGGAGAACTTGTGTTTGGTGGAGTTAATCCGAAATATTTCAAGTGTAAGCACATATATGTCCGTGACCTAAAAGGGCTAATGGCAGGTGAGTCATTTCAAATGCCCTTATACCTATATTGTCATGTATCTGATTTTTTGGTATCACTAATCCATTGCAGATAATTTTTTGGTGTTTCTGTACTTAGTTTGATAAAACTATTGTCCTTATACATATATTTGTGTTTTTATACTTGTGCAGTTGCAACATTTAATTTTATATGGTTAAAGTAATATATGTGATTACATGTTATAGGAGAATCAACCACCAAGGACGCTCTCTAGAAAAGAGGGATGTCTTTTTCCTCCGATCTTTGTCACCTTTGCGGCTTGTTTCTGGAAGATGCGGGTCATGTCATAGTCTCCTTCCCTTGGAAAAATTCGGTTTGGGCCCAAGTTGGGGTTGTGGACTATATGTCTTCTATTCCCCGTGGGGGGGGGGGGGGGGGCTCTTGGTGAGAGGTATGCTTGCTTTTTTGGAGAACCATGGGATGACTAAGAACTCGAAGAATTTAATCCACGCAGTTACCATGATAACCATGTGGGATTTGTGTTAGACGAGAAATGATATGGTGTTTAAAGGCTACAACACTTCTACTGTTAAGTTGGTTCAAGATATCAAAGAGTATGTTGTGATGTGGATTTTTATCTTGTTGTGGGGTTTTGTTTTGTTTTGTTTTTTTTTTTTTTTTTTTTTTTGTCTTCTGCTTGTTTCTTTTTTATGGATATAATCTGTATAGCTCCTTGTTGGGCAGATTGCATTTTGATGAGTGAGGTTTATATTAATAATAATCTTATTTTTTTAAACAATTACATCCCCATTATAAATTTGTAATTAGTTTAATACTTTTGATAGAAGCTGGACTTATTATTTCATTCTGTCATTTTAATTCCTTCGTTTTTATGCTGTAAAACGGGGATATCAATTGCATGTGCAACAGCTAATTGCTGAATTAAATGAAATCGTAGCTCACATGAATAAGCATTTTCTCGGTTTCAAAAAGTGGAGTTGTCCTTTAAATTAGTGTTTATTGACCCAATTGCTTCCAACCATTTAATTTGATTTAATAAAGTATGATATAGATAACCCATACTACTAACTCAAAAGCAATATCTTTGGGTTTTTTATGGTTCAAATGTAGACCGAAATACAAAAATATTGTATGAGAAGAGTGGTGTAAATATCCGATGTAATGTTGTAGTCCGGTTTGCGTTGGCCTTCCTTTCGTGTGGGCGGCGTGTTTTTTAATGAAGTTTACTTTTCAAAAAAAACTAACTCAAAAGCAATAAGAAAAATAAAACAATAAACGTAATAAAGTTTGTCAAAAATTACACGTATAAGAAATTTAACAAAATTATTATACAATCTATCATGAGAGCTTGATAAATTAATATAAACGAACATCCTGTTGCAACCGTGTCGCCTCAATGCATTACGCAACGTCGCAATGAAAAAGTATCGTCCCCGCCGCATCGCGCGGGCACCCTACTAGTGCCTTATAATATACAGGGGCGACGAAAACCTTAATTCCTCACCAATAAGAAAAAGCAGTAACGTTTTATGAAAAAACGGTAACGAAATCGAAAAAAACGTCAAATTTTTCCAAAATTTACACTACCGCCGGATCGCTAAGCGGTAGCGGAGGCTACCCCTTCTCCTAAGGTAGGTCCGCCCCTAGTAGGCGCATTCTCATGCATTCTCACAAACCTTGATTATATACTCACATTCTTACATCGATATTCACTCTTAAAGTGTCGATACTTACACTGTGTTCCCGAGTCTCATTTAACGGGGGGGGGGGGGGGGGGGGGGGGAAGGAAAATAAATTAAGAGAGAAAAGGAAGGAAAAAATGTGATTTTTTTGGTGTTCCCGAGTTTAATGAAAAGTAAAGTAAAAGAGAAGAAATCAAGCATTTTATGTCCCTGAAGGTCCGTCCGTCCCCATGGACTTTTGCCATGGGAACCAGTGTTGCCCAATGCCTTATCTCTCTAGCTTGACGTCAGTGGTGGACCCATGATTTTTTTTCTGAGGGTGCGGATGAAAGGTTCAATCATATTTTCAAGGGGTGCGATCGGGTTTTTTGCCTAAAAAACACACTAATTTTTTTTCAAGGGGTGCGCCCACCCACTCGTAAAGGTAGGTCCGCCAATGCTTGACGTCACATCAACCCGTGAACGTTCGCGGAACTCTCATTGCCGATGTCCTTATTTTCTTGTTTATTTTACGCATGCAAGGCTTGCCATTATTTTAGTAGTCATTCGCATGTTTTGAAATACAGCAAATCTACCAATAAAATCATATTTCTCTTTGTATATCTATTAATAAACCATCAAATTATCTCTCTTTCTAAGCTTGTCTAATAAATAAACTTACTAGTTTCTAGTTTTTCTATTTTAAAAGATTTACTATTTCTTACTCTAAAATGTAATTGTTTTCTAGATCTTCCGGTTAAAGTGATGTAATTGATTTCAGTGGTACTTTTTACGTGTAATAATCTTGTTTGCTATAAGAAAGAGGTAAACGAGTAAGATGTTCATGAGTAAAATTGTACACAATCCCAATTTAGATAAATATATTTACACGCTACATATCTATTCCATATTTACTTCTAACCTTCATTTTTATTAGACCATGTGTAATGGGCATTATAAGGGCATGAAAAGGTTTGATAATGCCCTCAACACCACCCCCTTGGGCATTATAAGGGCATGAAGAGGGTGAGACATTTCTATAATAATGCCCAAAAAGAAGAAAAATAATGGAAAGTAATAAATGAAATGGGCATTAACCATTACACCTTTTTTAAAAGGGCATTATGATGATGATGTGGTGAAAAATGCCCCTTAGTGGGCATTAACCATTACCTATGGTCTTATGCATTTGTAGTTCTTTTAATGTCATTCAATAACTAAAATGAAATCGAGACAAACAAAAATGTTATAAAATTTAAAACTACACTTGATCCGTAAAATATATAAAACTAAGGATATACGCAAAGAGGTTATGGGCAAAAATTTGCTCTTGGTGTCAAATCACTAGAGATTAAATGATCTTTAGAAGAAGGCGCTGCAGGTGTCAAATTACTAGAGATTAAATGATCTTTAGAAGAAGGCGCTGCAATCGGTTCTTATTGTAACATTGTGGTTTGTATGGGCTGGAAGAAATGACAAGTTGGTTCTTAAGGGGTCAAATTCAAGTGCTGAAGGAGATCAAGACGACCACTTTTGTTGTAATGGTTTATGTATTTTTTGGTTGCTCTTAGCTTCTTGTTAGGATCCGGTCTCTTTTCAATAAAATTTTGTTGCTCAAAAGTAGAAACATGACCGCACCAGAAAAACAATCATTTTCAAACTATTTTTTCAAAAAATTAACCAAGATTTCGTATAATAATGCTATACGTTGTGGTTTAACATAACGCTCGTCACGTAGACGAGGGCTTAAACTAACACACTCTTTTAACTATCACGTTGAGATTTAACTAATAATTAAATAAAAGTAAAAGAAAAAAAAATATATGATTAGTGCATTGGGGGTGGACCCCACCTCTTTCTTCCTCTCGCACTCATGAACCTGCTCACGCCCCATCCCGGGTGGCTCCCCCTTTAACGCCTTTGGGACGATGTTTTACCTCGTTAATGATTGACGTGTTGTGGGCAGAGGCGGACCTAGTAGAGGGCTTGATGGGCAGGCGCGCCCTTTAAAAAATAGTTTATTTTATATGAAATAATCCCGATCGTAACTCTTGAAAAGTTGTTAAACCTTTTGTTCACACCCTCAAGAAATATTTCCTAAATCCATCGTTAATCAAAGTTACACACAAACTCTAGCCTACCACATCATGATTATTAACATCTAGAACAATAACAACATGCATCTTTCATTTGCACACTACAACTACCTCATCAACACCAATCCATTATAAATACTAAACACACACTCTTCTCCATCCTATCCCATCCACTCCTCAATACCCGGAAACACTCATCTCTTCACTTACCCAAAACCACCACCACCACCATCATAAACCACCACCACCACCACCACCATGAACCTACCACCAAAAACATACATAATCGAAGCCGAAGAAGCCGAATCAATGGCTAAATCCAAAAACCTCACCCTCCCTCAACTCCTACCATCACTTATCAAATCAGCCCAAAATCTTGCCAATCCACCCATCTCAAACTTCGCCGTCGGCGTCGTCGGATTAACCTCCGACGGCCGGATTTTCTTCGGCGGCAACATTGAATTCCCCGGTCTCCCACTCCACCACACTATCCACGGTGAACAGTTTTTCATCACCAACCTCGCCGCTCACGCCGCCGGCGCTAAACTGCTGTACCTCGCCGTCTCCGCCGCCCCTTGCGGCCATTGCCGCCAGTTTTTTCAAGAACTCCGGGCAATCTCCGATACCCAGATCGTAATCACCGATCAGCCTCAAGAAAACCCGGATTACAAACCCTTTTCGTCGATTTTACCACACCCTTTCGGTCCCTTTGATTTGTTGGATGAAAATACTCCGCTAATTCTTGAAAAACATAACAACCAATTGACATTCAAAGAAGGTAACTTTATCATCCAAGACGAAAAAACTTGCGATTTACCAAATGGGTTTTCCGATTTGAACGCTAAAAATGAAGAATTTTTAAAAACAGAGGCTTCAGCAGCGGCGCGTGGATCACACGTGCCGCCGAAAGATGGTAACTTTATCAACCAAGACGAAAATACGTTCGATTTATCAAATGGATTTTCCGAATTGATTGCGAAAAAAGAAGAATTTTTGAAAAGTGAGGCTTTGGCGGCGGCGCGTGGGTCGCACGCGCCGTACAGTGGGTGTCCGTCAGGGGTGGCGTTGATGGACTGTGAAGGGAAAGTGTATAAAGGATCGTATATGGAGTCTGCGGCGTATAACCCGAGTATGATGCCGGTGCAGGCGGCGCTGGTGGCGTATATGGTGGCCGGCGGCGGTGGGTATGAGAGGATAGTGGCGGCGGTGGTGGTGGAGAAAGAAGGGGTGGTGGTGCGGCAGGAGGATACGGCGAGGTTGGTTTTGAAACATCTTTCACCGAAATGTGAGTTCCGAGTGGTTTATTGTAACTGATTTGACTATAGATCAGTTTATATGGTTTTTATAAGTATTGGAATATTATATTCACATGTTATTTATGTTTTTAAAATAAAACAAATAATATGAATTTTGTGTTAAACTAGAAAAAGCACCCGCCGCGTTGCGGCCGGGTACACAGTTGAAAGTCGAGTATTTGTTACATAAGTTTTTTCCTGAAAGTCGCATCTACAAATTACCTAAATTACCTAAGACAAAATGGCCAACCTAAAAAGTGTGTTTGCAAGTTATGCAAGTAACATCTTGTGTGTTAGTTGAATAACTTGTACAAAAGATCTTATATATGTGCGTCTGCGTTGCACACCTTCTATGCAGACCCACAAAAGTTGACTTCACCCTTCATCAGTGTTCCAACAGACTTCGAATTGGGAAAGGCATACAGATCAGATCAGGGTTATCCTCAAAATCTACATTTACAATAGATTTGTTGTTAATACAAGTAAAAGATGATAAAATCAAGGCATTGACTTTAAAGAAGAAAGGAAAGAAACATAGCGTGTTGTCAAAATCTACAAATTTACATTTACAATAGATTTGTTGTCAAAATCTACATTTACAATAGATTTGTTGTCAAAATCTACAAATCCACGCGTCAAATAAAGGAATGAGTCAAATTTAATCTCACAAACGAAACCCATAAACCAAAAAAAAAACAATACACGTTGAATCTGATCACGATGTCCAAGATGCCCCTTCTTCACCCACCCATAAATTTACAACAAAAATGAGAACTATAAAGAACAAAAATTAAACCTTGGCAACACAATCTCAACATTCAACAACAACCGTAGCCAACTTACCTCATTCCGACCCAAGTATAGCTACGTCCGTAAACATCCAAAGGAACACAATGAAAAGAGGCTACACCAAAAAAAAAAAAAAAAACCATTTCGAAGAAAAAAACATTCAAAACAAAAATAACTTATCACCCAACAACACTTACCACAACCCAGAGATATAGATTATACACCATTTAGTCTCCAACTTTGTAGTCCGAAGCAACCAATTCAAACTTTAAACTAATACTTATCTCACTATGACTATGACTTTAAAATTCAATTATCAAATAATACATATCTTAATGATAAATTGGAGATAAACTCAAAAGTAAGTGTTGTTATCAGTTAAAATTGGGTTCTAGTCTTGAAGGTTGAAATTTTTCACAGAATGTTAGTTAATGATAATCCATATGAGAAGCAATGCATATCTTATGAAATGCTTACAGCGTATACAAATATGTCATGCTCAAAAAGTTGTTAGGAATTTTCCCATACATCAAACAGTTCCTAAGTACCCTGCACCAATCAAGTTGACAGTAACTGTAACTGATATCTTCAATTGACTACTAAAAAGAGAGAATAGCCAAAAAAAAAAAAAAACAATAAAACTGAAAAGGAATTAATCACTTTGTATATTTGACCATCTTAGTACAACTATATTAAAACAAATACTACGGTAGTGTTTGGTACGTTGGATTGAGAGGCAGAATGAAATACACTATTGCAAAGGAATAGAAGAACAGAATGAATCGACTGATTGCGATGAGATGAGATCAAACTTACGGTGATATCTCCGATCATCCACCTACGAATCCAGTAAAATAACCTTAAAACAAAAATCCTAAACCAGAATCAAGTAAGAGAAGTTAGAAACAACCAACGGAATCCGAGTATACGCAAAATTAAACAATGAAACAAAGAACATATGGTGCAAAACTCAGTAGCAATTAAGCTAGGGTTCGTCGATCTTACCATATCTAGGCCGCCCACCACCGACACCCAACATCCCCACAACCACCCCAGTCACCAACCACTGTTCACCTCTTGTAACATTTGTGGGTTGTATGTTGTGCGATTTCATCTATACAACCCTTACAAATCATCATAATCATCAACAAAATTGAACATCACTTGTAGCGACCGGATTCCGAGCAAAGCTTGAAATGGTCAGGTTTACCTTACTCGCCGAATTTGAGTTATGTAGCGACCGGATTCCGAGCAAAACCCTCACCTACTCGTCGGAACCGGTCAAATTGCACAACCAAATCGCCGCCGTCGTTAACTGGCCCTAGACGCCGGTAATCTGCTGCGTTTTCTCAGACCGAATCCAAATCACCGTGACTGACGTGCAGAGATGAAATCACCGTGGCCGCCTTCATTTTTCTTATGAAGCTGTGGTGTCCTTTTATGTAGCAAGCACGCATACAGATGGTAAAAGAAGAGTACTACTCTTATATGCATAAAACATGATTTAAGCATGAGGTACAAATACCTAATGCTCAAACTTGTTGCAAATTAGAAATATATATAATGGCGTATGTGATTAACTGCTATCTGAAAAACTCACGGCTCGTAACTCGTTTGAAGTTCGTTTAAAAAAGGCTTGAATCGAAATCAGCTCGGTTTTAAACGAGTCAAGCCCGAACCAAGATAGGTTCGGTTAGTGGCTCAATGGTTAGCTGGGATGTTGCCGTAGGCGAGCAACATCGTTCGAGGGTGTGCATGTTTTGGGTGATGGGAGATATGGCATGCCAAATGTTTAAAGGTCTAAAAGTTGTGTTTACATGCATATGAGTCCCATAGTAGAATGCAACAATTGACAAATGATCATAAGCCGGATGTAAGGATTGGTTCTGGATTGGTTCTCAAGTTTATGAGGTCGTTGCATGAAATATGTCGGTGGTCATATTAGTTCTAAATCAAATCAGCTTAACTATTTTGAATCGTAGAGATGACAAAATTTTTAAATAAAACACGATATTAAGGTTATACTAACCTCCCTTATTTCTGATAACTAATCTAGTGTCTTGCAATCTAATACTTCATCGTTGTTGAAACTGTTACTCACCTTGTCTAATATAATATTATTTATAAGTAATAAAAATGCTCTTAAAATTCTTAATATTTTACAAGAAAAAAGTGTTTTTTTTAGATAAAACCATGATCAATTACATAAATCCTAATTGAGATTGGATTGTTTGTTTGAGATGAATTTGTATTTTATGGAATTATAAGGTTAGTTAGTAACCCGATTGAACCGTCCGGTACAATCCGCTTCAACCGGTTGAACCATTTCAAAGTTCACCCCGGTATGGTTTAAAAATCGGTTTTTAAAATATTGTTTTCAATAAACACATTAGAATCAAAGGTAATATAATCATCAAGCTATAATAATATTAACTAAGTGAGGGAGGAGAGACATGAAAAAAAAAATCAAGGCTAGGAGATGAACAAATGAAGAAATTAAATGGAGGAAGAAAATATTATTCAAATTAAATATATTATAAACGCAATCTATCAAATTAAGTTCTAAAGGGGTAATGAAATCGAAGAAAACGTCAAAATTTTCCAAAATATAAATTACGGTCGGAGCATCAAGGGGCAACGACGATTACCCCTTGTTACTAGTTGTTAGATATAATAACCCTTGCATTATTGGCATATAGTGTCCACTAGTTGTTAGATATTATAGTGTAATCGGAGATTAACTTGGTGACCAAATGTAATTATAATATACATTGAACAAGTTAGGAGGTACGGTAGTGCACGCTTATTCGAGTTGTTATAATTCCAGGTATTCAGGTAAAGCCCCGAATAGGGGTTCCAATGGGGTAACGCTCCCTTGGTTGTGTTCCAGAGGTAGCGCCCCTAGGAGCAGGGGGGTTCCAAGGGGCGGCAACCCCTAGCTGGGGTCGATTTATATTTTTGAAAATGCCTTAGAAAAACAATTTTCTAAAAATTCGTTATAATTTTTAAGACAAAATATAAAGGCAGTTTGAGGCAATTTAATTTAAAATTTGAATTATAGCTGCCTAGAGGCGCTTATCTGCAAAACAATCCCCAAATTCGCATCTTCTTCTTTGGTGACATTACTGGTTCACTCACAAATTCTAAAACACACATACTGTTGTTCAATTTCTCGAATCAGAGTTGTATGTAATTGAATTATTCGGGAGAACCACCGAAATAATTAGATCTGAGAGTGATTACACGCCTTTCTGATTATCCATGGTATACAAAATTCCCCAACACTGGTATCATTGATTATATCGAATATGAAAACTGAGAGTTGTTCTTCATAACCTCGCACTAACTTGTGTTCTCCATGGGTGCATGTGAGCGCACACACATAGTGAAGAGCTTTGCTAAAAATAATTTTCTATAAATGTAAAAAGAAAATTATAATGGAATGCTATTGCGTTTATTTTCAACACCGTGTCAACGCGTATTTTCTTTAACGATGCGTTATTGCGTGTTTTATTACTCCTATAATTTCCTTGGATATGTGGCGTCTCCTAGTGGCTTCCTACATTGTTAGTAATAATTTGATTTTTAGCATAATCCCACTTTACACATATATATGTGACAACTGTCAAAATTCCAGGTATCTGTACAACTATTAAACCATAATTAATGCTTAATGACTGTACTGAATTACAATTAACTGCTTACTGATTATTGCCATATACATACACTAGGTTAATGCCCGCGTAATACACGGGCTTCAACCAAAACCATATTATTTACTTTGAAATGAAATATTCTGTACAAATACATACATTGGAAGAAAAAGTACAGAAAACTATTCAAATGCCGGAAAAAACTTCCTTATAGACTACATTTGTTGTTTTACTCGTTACTATTCAAAACCTCCTATTCATACTCTCCCATGCATTCTACAGCCGAACAATTTCCGATCTGACCCGACCATCTTGACAAACCGGCCGAGCCAACCCACGAAAGACTGGACTGATCCATCCTCATATGGTCTGGTCCTTGGTCCTCACTTTCCAGCCTAATCAGTCCCGGTTCCACGCTTGAGCAGGATTATGCGGCCAACATTTAACGGTTAACATATGATATGAGCACTAAGATGATAGCTTAAGCACTTACTTAGTAAGCACCGGATCTCAAATGTCAATCATAATACTTGAAAACAATATAAGACAATGAAATACACACAAACATGAATACTATAAATCTTCATCTTCCAATCCACCTTTAACAAATCTTCCCACTTTTGTTCGATCCAAATTAACCCATTTGGACTTTTGAGAGCCTTGACTTCAAACCCCTGACTTTAATTGTTAATAACTGCTTGATCTTGACATTTTTCGAATTTTCAACTCCTGAAACAGTTTGTACAGTTGACCATCTTTGATTATAATCAATTTTGACTTTCTAAATTTTGACGACTGTTGACCAGCATCCAATATTTAGCCATCTGAGCATAATTGACCAATTTTTGACAATTTTGACAATATGTCAAGTATGGACTTTTTATACCTTGACTTTCCATAGGACTTTTTATGTTGTAAACCAGACCTAACAGTTACCAGTAGCGCTACAGTAATTAAATTCATCATGACATTTAAACTCAGCAGCTGTTACACAATGGTTCAGGTCAACACCATCCTTTAATAGTAGACACAAGTGGTGCTGCTATGTGTCCTGCAATTAATAAGAAAATTACACGTGAGCTGAAACCAAAATAACCGACCCATTTGATTAACAGATGTTCAAATATTTTAACTAATATAGCCAAAAAGTTAACCGAGTAAAACAAACAATTTGTAACCCATGAGCAAAAAATTGGTTATGGGTCAAAAAAGGCCCATGTTCAAACCTAACTATTTTTAACTGAACGAATTCATGTTCGCTTTAATGGGAATAAATTCAAGTTTCACATGAGACATAACAAACATGCTTTGCTTAGTGGGAAAACTTGTGAATAAGATAAAGAAAATGTCACACCCCTATTTTCCACGTGTCACCGGTGGGCCCGGTGGGGAGTATCGTGACGCGGTTGGAACATAATAAGTCAACAACACAATATAATAATGCACAGCGGAAGCAAAGATAGATTCATTTCAACTTTAAATAAAATGTAATATTAAATATCACGAGTAGTTGAAACGGATCCACAGGCGGATCAAAATAAAACAGGATAATTGTTCAACAGTTTATTGTCGTCCAAGCTTGCGAGACCTATTGTGGACGCTCTAGAAGACTGCCAGCCTATTACGTGTAGTACCTGCACTTAACCTTTTGGGAAAAATACGTCAGTTTACACTGGTAAATACAATTCGACTGACTCATTTTGAAAAGGTTGAAAATTGATTTAAATGCACAAGGCACAAAACATTTTATTAACTTGGGTCAATTATTTAATATAATAATCATGTGAACGAATTACATGTTCCTTGCGTTCAGTGGCCCGGATCTAGTCCGGGCTAAAGATCAATGGACACACCACATTAAAGAGTTATACACTGAAAGGTGTACGCCTACACCCCGTGCTCAGGTCGTGGCCATCTCGTAAGATGATGCCAAGGATATCCGGGACATGGTCAATTAACCCCCCAAAGGCCTTAAGTGAACAAGACTGTTTAAACGAGCCGATTAAATTATTCCAACTACCCACGCAACGATGGAGGATTTAATACCCGATCAAGCGGTATTCTATATACCGTAACCCAAGCCCGTATAGGGAAAATAAGCCAAAGAGTATTTACCTGAGTATAGTATAAATTCACAAATAGCAGTGGAGGTAGCTTTTACTGGTTCTTCTTATTCTGGAACAAAAGGTTTATAATAACCTATTAGACTTCTAACGGGTCTTTATTTAAGCCTAAGCCTAGACCGGTTAGTTTTAAGGATAAAACGGTTCAAACGCACGATTAAGCGAAGACCGGATAGAATGTGATTTAGACCCGACAAGTTTGAAGACTTTTATAATATGGGTATACTAAACACATTCTGGATTTTGAGACAAAAATGATAATGTTTGACCCGTTTCGGTCAATTTATGCAAACTAGTTACATAAACCGAACCGAACGCGAAAAGAGCGTTACGGGCGACCAAAAGAGTCATATGCAAGTTCCCTGAATTAATATGCTCTAAATATGTTATAATATCAGTAAGATATATTCAATTATGCCCCGAATGAAGTTAAACACAATTTATGCCTCATAAGGGCATTTTGGTCATTTAAAAGATTATAATAGAGTTTAATTTCAATTCTGAGTTATGGGTCTGATTTGTACAGCAATTATACTTAATATAACATATTATAACAGTAGGGTATGACCCATATGTGAAATTTATCATTTAAAAACAAACTATGCACCTTAGGGGTATTTTGGTAATTTCACAAGGGCTTAAAAGGTCAAAATTTGAAATCTGAGTTTATAAACTTATACTTACTGTTATTATATAAAAATATACTAAAAACATCAGTAGGTATCAACCGTACATGTCAAATATGTTTATAGTAAATACTATGCGGTGAAAACGCTTAAAAAGGCGATTTGGAGCCGTTTCCGGGTTTGTAAAAGAAAGCTGAGATTTTTATACTTCCAGAAGGCTCAAAATACTTTATTTAACAAATAAACTCAGTAGAAAAAGGTTTGGGGTCAAAAGGATTTGTAAAACTCGTTTTATGGCTTAAAAGGGCAAAATCGGTATTTACCGAATTAAGCTTAGAGACCTATGATACGATCAGCCAAAAATTAAATAAAAATCTTTAAAAATCTCAAAATATTATATAACATCAGTGTATAAAAAGTTTGATACCAAAAAGTGGGTTAAAATAGGCTATGCGCTAATTACGCTATTTATGTAACATAAAGCTTGTAATTTACGATAATGAGCATAACCGTTAATCTGGACCTCAAACTGATATCAAAATTTCGGTGCATGTTTATAAATCAGTAACAAATGATTTTACTCTTTCACTTTTTCAAAAATCGCGTTTTATATCAAAAAGGGCAAAATAGTCATATTTAAGCTTAAACCGGTGACATGCATATGAATCGGTTAATCATGGAACCAAGGTGTAAAATCTCAGAGAGTTAAACATATATGAAAGTTGGTCCAAAATATGCTCTAGTGCAGATCTTAACATGCATGTACGGATCAGAACCGATAGTCAAAGAAAAAGTCAATTTATGAGACTTTCGGTTCCGATTCGGGTTTAATACAGAAAATTGTCGAGTTGATCATGAAGAAACATGTTCTTACATTAATTACAAAGTTATTTTGATGATCAAACAGGTTGCATGTAGCCTACATTATTAATCAAGCTAATTTTTGCAAAAACACATTCTGTTGACTTTTTACGAAATGCTTTGACTCGACAATTAGCATATTTAGAGTGTGAATCTGATAATACCCTTTTAGGGGTTTGTTACACACATAAATACCAACATGCAGGTACTTTCAATTTGAGAAATGACAGAGCCAATCTCGTTTAATCGTAAAGTCAAGTGTAATTTACGATAGTTTGACTTTTGGCTAGAACACTAAGCTAGAACGAATTAGAGAATGATATAATCACTTACAATGGTCCTAAACAAGCTTAGTGATCACTATGAGGGTGCCTTGTCGTCCAGAGAGCTCCAGGGGTAGCCTTGTGAACTTTGTGAATGCAAGTGCTTGAATGTTTGCAACAATGGTGAGTTTTAAAGCAAGTTTTGATCAGATTAAAGGCTGTTGCAGGGGTTTTCTGATGTTGTTAAATGAGGACAAAGGTCTCAGATTGCATGAAAGTTCATTGGTGAACTCTTATAATCGACAACAGCTGGTATCCACTCGATCAGAACAGCAACTGGCACCTGTGCGCATTATTCTGTCGCTGGCAGGCGCTCGCGTAGCGCGAGGACCCCGTCGCGCAGCGCGAGGGTGTGGTGACCAGGTTTATAAGTTTTCCAATATTTGCAATTCAGTCCCTGAACTTATGATACGTGTTTAAGCTATTTATTTGCACTCTAAACCCTTGAAATCTGATTTTTATGAACCTTGGGACTTTTATAAACATGGCAAGGTCCTCGGTTCACTTTGCGCTTACCCGAAAAGTCACGAAATTCACGATAATGCAATTAACCTTTCGTGTACGGTTTTGATCATAACTTTCTCATACGTTCACGAAACTACATGAAATTTTTATCACATATTCTTGTGAGTATATTTTATCATTACAAAGCTTCGGGTTTGCCAAAGGATCACTCAGAGGTATACTTTCAACATGTTGACACATTTAGCCCCTGTAGTTTGTAATTCCTCACTTTCTTTCATTTTTCGCTTCGTATGATCCATGATTTATCCGTTTAAGATTATAAACATCATGTAGGGTTATTTTAGAGCCTATTTATCCATTGTTGGCACTTTGGACCCTTATATTCACCCAGTTTCACTGTTTGTCAACTTTAGTCCCTCTAAAGTATGTTTTCACATATTCAAAGTCCATGACACGTGTCAGTACACTATTGGACGTAAATTTTCGAGGTGTTACATCCTCACCCCCTTAAAAGAAATCTCGACCTCGAGATTTGATAAAATGCATAAAGCACTTTTTGTCGCATAATGGACTTAACCTCAATAGCATATCTGGAGCTTTTCCAAGCTCTCAAGTTGACCTTTATAATGGGTACATTTATCCTTTTGGAGCTTCTTCACCTATCGATCCTCAATCGATATAGGTTGCTTATTATGTCATAAATCTGTATATCATTATGTGATACTGCTTCTCGACTTATTAATGAAACACATCCTCAAATCATTAGTGTATAATGGATTGTATGCTCTGCCAAGCTCCTTAAATAGGTTTTAGCTTATAAGCTATTTGATCTTTGATACATTCGATTCCTTCGAATGATTCTATATATCCAGAGCTTAACTAGTCTGGTAATTAACAAATTGGCACGCCCTTCCAGAGTGATATCTTTGTTGAACCTTATTCCTTAACAAGGACTTAGGAGGGTTGCTATTTTCATTAATCTTTGATTTTCTGCCAAAACTGGCAATCTTACAGATGATTAGGGGTTGGTATGATCCTATTTGTTGTTTCCAAGGAAATTTTCAGATCCTGATGATTTGACGTACCGGTCTTCTATTTAACATTAGGTATTCAACATTCCATCTAAGCAAGGTCTCCAAAGGAGCAGCCTTGATACTTATACATCAACTATTATAGAAAAGCTTATCTCAATGTGAAATGGTTATTCCAACCATTGATTAAAATAATCTTAAGGAATAGCTAATCCTCGCGTCAGTCGATCAAATCGGCGATCCTGGGCAGCTAATGAAAATTCTTAATTGTTGTCTAATTAGGGTTGCGGTAGTCGATGCATAAGCAAAATGAACCGCTTTTCTTGATTAACTAGAACGAATTCTCAGAATGTTGAGTTAGGCTTTATGAATCCTATATTCACTTAATCAGGGTTTCCATTCTTCCAATGATGGTATTAGCCGTCTTGGAGACTTCATAATATTACAACCCTAAATGGGATATAAATCTTAATTCTACTGGTCTCTCATGAGGTAAACAGGGTAATCTTAAGAGGAGATAATCAAGATACCAGGAAGTTACAGAGATTTTTGAAATCTCAGGCTCCAGTTCATCTATCATTGTTTGTGTCAGATAGGCGACACATTTACGTTATGAGTCCATGAATTCTTTAATCGAAGACATTCAATTGGATAATTCCATTATGGATATCTTCTTTGAATACCATTAGTTGACTTTAGTACCTTATGACCATCGGAATATCTTTGAGGTCCCATGCATTAAACCTCCATACTGATCAGGCATGGAAGCAATCTATGGGACTTATTAAGATACATCAATCCTCATGTGGCGCTTTTGTCATACCATTTGGTATTCGTAATCGATAGAGATCAAAGAGATATCAATTTTATATGTTGACACACATCTTCTAGAGAGAGGATACTTCTAGAATTCCATAATTAGAGATTTCTAACAGGAACAGAAGAAATGGTTCTTATGATTTCTCCTGTAAGTTTTACCCTTCACCTGATATCTGGGGTTCTTACGGGACAATTTCTAAAAGTTTGCTAAGCTTATGATTTTATAAGAGACTTAGCGGTATCTAAAACCAAATGTAACTCTTAACAATAAATCACAATAAGGGATTTATCTGGTGTCATTACTAATGTGAGCTGCCTCTAACCATACATCAGGAGGGCTAAACTCCTCCATTCTTAAACCCTTTAAACTTAGCTATAAAATCTTTGACAAAATTTAGGGCAGTCTCAGCTTTGACTGGTCGTTTCTTCATCTATAAAACGTGAGTAGCTGAGGTAGATCCATAATGGGTTCTTAATAAGCAGGCTTTGAAACCTTAATGTGCCTTCTTACTGCCGATGCTAAAACATAATATATATATAGCGCATTATGCTAAAATTCTAGGTTAACCGAATAAGAGCACTATTTCAACCAATGAACCAAGGTTTGCAACCTACTGCCGATAGTTTATAGCTCTTATGGGGGAGTCAAAAAAATTCTTATTCCATCTTTTTCATTTCGCGAAGCGGATACCAGGTTTTTCTAACAAGGTCCTTAAAATTTGGACCATCTCATACTGTATAAGGGGATCTTTCTAGTGGACTCCATTAGTGTCCTCCCTAATCAAGGGTATTACCACCGAATGATTGTGACGCACACATTACCGTGTGCTTTCCAGCATAACCACTGATGTACCTAATGGGTTCTACTTCTCTCAACAATTCCTTGCAATCAATGGCCCCTTTCAACTATTGAAGTCTCTTGACTTCCAAGAGGCGAAGTACTTTTAAGTACATCCTAAAATGGGTTATTCCTCGCATATGGAATATGAATAAAGCTCTTCTCATGAGCAGCAACATGTGTTTTAGAGCAAACAATATTCGGCTTCTTGAATCTTCTCATGACCTTTCTCATAATCTTTCTAACAACTGTGTAAATTACAGTTTTGGAGATTAACTCCCTTATCATTGAGGTTCACTCTTGATGCACCGTTAACATTTGTCGCATTTCTAGCATTGTGACTTTTGTTTGTCTCATTTGAGTTTTCCATACTCGAATCTTTTGGTATTAAATACCAATGTAACGATTAATTGGGTGCATTTCAACAGCTAGTCATCGTCCTGGTGACTTATCATACATTAACCATGGTATCATTAAACCATATAAGCTAATAGAGCGTGAACGTTCCTAAGTAGTGTTATTTGATTGTACATGTGCTTATACTTAATCAAGAATGGAAATTTCACAAACTAGGCACCTAGCTCGGTTGGCTAGGCGCGCGAAAGGGTGCGGCCTAGACCCAGGTTCGATTCCGGGGACGGCCGGTTCTACCATTTTTTTTATATTGTTTAATATTAATTAAACATACTGATATATGTAATTATGAGGGTCGTCTCATAAGGAGTCTTGATAACTACTTGTTCCTTATTATCCACAATATGGGCTTGATTTTCAAGACAACCTATCGATTTTTATCACTATATTAAGTCTTTATGGAAACTAGGACATCGAACGAATGATTCCTAATGGATATAAAACATCCATCTAATATTGCTGAAGTAGTCTCTAAGGTATTATCTACCAATTTTACTTTATACTTAACGCTTAGAGTTTTTTTTTTTAACAGGCAGATTTAATGATTTACAAAATCTATTGTCTACGAAAGACTTATCTGAACCTGAATCAAATAATACTCTAGTATGAGCGTTATTGATAAAGAAGGTACCTGTTGTGACATTGTCATCCTGAATAGCCTCTTGAGCGTCCATTTGAGAGCTCCCAGCTTTTGTCTCCTTAGCCTCCCCAGGCTTTTTGGTTTTATTTGGGCAATTTGTCTTGATGTGCCCTATTTCATTGCAACCATAGCAGGTTGCGTCCTTTATGCCTTGGCACTCCAAGGTCTTGTGCCCTTTCTTGTTACAAATCCCACAAGGCCTAGCTTGTGACTCCCGAGTGCATTTCCCTTTAGTTGCCTTCTTTGGGCAGCGGGTATTTATGTGCCCCTTCTCGCCACAATCATAGCATGTGGCGTCCTTCAAGTCCTTGCACTCGTGGGTCTTGTGATCCATCTCCTCGCAGATGGCACATCCCCCGGTCTGCTTATAGAAACATTTTCCGAAGTGCCTTCTCTTGCAGGTTTTACATTTGGGTTTTGCCTCCTTTGGCTTGGACTGGTTATAGTTTGAACCGGTCTTACCCTTTTTGCAACCCTTATTCGGGGTATCATCGCACTTTCGTTTATGATCCTTCAGCGCACGGTCCACAGCGTTGTTTACGGCTGTATCTATCATAGTCTGTAACTCGGCGCTTGTTAAGTTCAGTCTTACATCATCATTCTGATCAACCGGATGATTGTGAGCTTCAGAGGAGTCAGTCATGGTGAAACTTTGAAGGCTACAATCCAAAAAGTAATAATTGGTTTAATTATATGGCGAAATGTCGAATTGATGATTAAGTAGCCATGGTACAATTAAACCATATAGGCAAATAGATAGGATTAAATTTAATTGATTATGTTTTGCCTAGGTTTTTAGATAGACCATCTTTGGCGTTTAAACGGGGTATAATCCTTCAAATTTACTAGACAGGGGACATAAGTCACGACTGTCAATGTCATACTGACATCTTATATAGCACAACGGCTTGTTCCAAAGGACCTTTCGATGGCACAAATGCCTTGTCACTAGGGAAATTTTAAAACATAATCAATGATTCATTTGGATCGGAAAATTTCATAATTCATTGTTTTGACAAGAAGTTATGAAATAAAACTATCTTTTTCATGTATGCATCTTTGCCCGTAGGTATACATCCCAGGTGGATGTTTAGATGTGTACATCATGTTCGACGTTTATTAGCCTTGATTCCTATCGATTATTTAAGCTAAATAAGGGGTTTGGAAAAATTTTCCTAATATAAAGATGACAAGCGTGATTTTATCGCATCACTGTTGTCGGGAGTGTTAACATATTTACAATGTCACAAGGATTTGAATCCTTTGAATAGGTTCTACCATCTTGGCCTCGTCTGGAATGACATATAGGCTAGGTTGTACTTTTAATACTGGTAGGAAAGAATGATATTTATTTATTTTCAGGGTTTTATCATAAATCCAAATTTTACAATTTAATAATAGCACGAATGGCCTAATTGCGTAGACAAGTTTATAAGCCATGATTTCAGAGAATCGAGGCATTTAGGGTTGAATCAAAGTTCATTACCCTTTTTTTTTTTTCGGACAGGGAGTCATTGCTACCACTGTCGTTGTTATAATTGACGATACAATATGGCCCGTAGGCAAATCAATTACAAAACGATGTTTTAAGAAAATAATAATCATTACACTGATGATAGTAGTCATGATAGTATTGATCATATTGACTATGAGGCTTGGGCATAGCCCACCACCTTAGGCAGGAACCATAATGGTTACAACTGTCATTGTCGTATTGACAACATTATAAAGTATCGCCCGTAGGCAAAACATCACTAGGATGTTATATTATATTAGTCATGATCGCATTGATCATATAGACTGTTAGGCTTGAGCATAGCTCACCACCTTAGACAAGGAATCATAAAGATTACAATGTCAGTGTCTGTTGACTCATGCAAAAATGAGCAAGGCCCGTAGGCATTATATTACCAACGTATGGTCAAAATATGAACATCTTAATTGATGATCTAAACCCATGATTCAGAGATCATTAAGTTGGGTTAGGGATCTTTTAAAGAATCCATATTTAAGAATGACGTGTGTGATTTTTTTTTTTTTTAATGAATCACGTCTGTCATGAATGTTAACATGTTCTCAGATGTTAACAGGGATTCGAATCCTTTAAACAGGTCTTACCATCATGGCCCGGCCTTATAATGACCCGAAGGCTAGGTTTCACTCTTAAGATTCTTATTTAATAATTAACGCAGAACAAATTTCAAATTGAGATGTTAATAAGGATCGGAATCTAAATTGAGGAACTGCCATCTTGGCCGGTCTTAATAATGACACGAGGCTAGGTCTTGTCCTTTTTAGATTTTTGCCATTTTATTATAATGGTAGATCTTATAAAAAGGAATATTATTTTAATTATTTCATATATTATATTCATATATATTGAATAAATGAAATTTTGATAAAGCATTCCAATGAGAAAGAAAAAAATACAGAATTGCTCTAAAAGGGACTTAAAAGAAATGATGTTGTCCATGAAGGGACTGAAAAATAAGTATGCCCTTATAAGGACTTACTAAGGAAACGAATCTTCAGTAAAAGGAGTTTCTTCTTCATTTTAGTTCTGAATGTCCTCTCCTTGCTCGTACGTTAATCCCAGTCGCATCACGAAGCTCGGCCTTTCCTAGGCTTCAAATGGGGAGAATTTCCATTACAGCTTCTTGTTTGGCGATAAAAATATATATATATATATATATATATATATATATATATATATATATATATATAATTAAGAGCAATAATCCTCCGAATAGGGACAAGAGTGTTCCTATGTTAAGTCTAGACTCAGAAGGTCAAAGAATGTGCTATCGTGTTATTGAGATTAAACACAAAAGCTAGCGTTTAATTCACTCAATGTTGGCTCTGATACCAACCTGTCACACCCCTATTTTCCACGTGTCACCGGTGGGCCCGGTGGGGAGTATCGTGACGCGGTTGGAACATAATAAGTCAACAACACAATATAATAATGCACAGCGGAAACAAAGATAGATTCATTTCAACTTTAAATAAAATGTAATATTAAATATCACGAGTAGTTGAAACGAATCCACAGGCGGATCAAAATAAAACAGGATAATTGTTCAACAGTTTATTGTCGTCCAAGCTTGCGAGACCTATTGTGGACGCTCTAGAAGACTGCCAGCCTATTACGTGTAGTACCTGCACTTAACCTTTTGGGAAAAATACGTCAGTTTACACTGGTAAATACAATTCGACTGACTCATTTTGAAAAGGTTGAAAATTGATTTAAATGCACAAGGCACAAAACATTTTATTAACTTGGGTCAATTATTTAATATAATAATCATGTGAACGAATTACATGTTCCTTGCGTTCAGTGGCCCGGATCTAGTCCGGGCTAAAGATCAATGGACACACCACATTAAAGAGTTATACACTGAAAGGTGTACGCCTACACCCCGTGCTCAGGTCGTGGCCATCTCGTAAGATGATGCCAAGGATATCCGGGACATGGTCAATTAACCCCCCAAAGGCCTTAAATGAACAAGACTGTTTAAACGAGCCGATTAAATTATTCCAACTACCCACGCAACGGTGGAGGATTTAATGCCCGATCAAGCGGTATTCTATATACCGTAACCCAAGCCCGTATAGGGAAAATAAGCCAAAGAGTATTTACCTGAGTATAGTATAAATTCACAAATAGCAGTGGAGGTAGCTTTTACTGGTTCTTCTTATTCTGGAACAAAAGGTTTATAATAACCTATTAGACTTCTAACGGGTCTTTATTTAAGCCTAAGCCTAGACCGGTTAGTTTTAAGGATAAAACGGTTCAAACGCACGATTAAGCGAAGACCGGATAGAATGTGATTTAGACCCGACAAGTTTGAAGACTTGTATAATATGGGTATACTAAACACATTCTGGATTTTGAGACAAAAATGATAATGTTTGACCCATTTCGGTCAATTTATGCAAACTAGTTACATAAACCGAACCGAACGCGAAAAGAGCGTTACGGGCGACCAAAAGAGTCATATGAAAGTTCCCTGAATTAATATGCTCTAAATATGTTATAATATCAGTAAGATATATTCAATTATGCCCCGAATGAAGTTAAACACAATTTATGCCTCATAAGGGCATTTTGGTCATTTAAAAGATTATAATAGAGTTTAATTTCAATTCTGAGTTATGGGTCTGATTTGTACAGCAATTATACTTAATATAACATATTATAATAGTAGGGTATGACCCATATGTGAAATTTATCATTTAAAAACAAACTATGCACCTTAGGGGTATTTTGGTAATTTCACAAGGGCTTAAAAGGTCAAAATTTGAAATCTGAGTTTATAAACTTATACTTACTGTTATTATATAAAAATATACTAAAAACATCAGTAGGTATCAACCTTACATGTCAAATATGTTTATAGTAAATACTATGCGGTGAAAACGCTTAAAAAGGCGATTTGGAGCCGTTTCCGGGTTTGTAAAAGAAAGCTGAGATTTTTATACTTCCAGAAGGCTCAAAATACTTTATTTAACAAATAAAATCAGTAGAAAAAGGTTTGGGGTCAAAAGGATTTGTAAAACTCGTTTTATGGCTTAAAAGGGCAAAATCGGTATTTACCGAATTAAGCTTAGAGACCTATGATACGATCAGCCAAAAATTAAATAAAAATCTTTAAAAATCTCAAAATATTATATAACATCAGTGTATAAAAAGTTTGATACCAAAAAGTGGGTTAAAATAGGCTATGCGCTAATTACGCTATTTATGTAACATAAAGCTTGTAATTTACGATAATGAGCATAACCGTTAATCTGGACCTCAAACTGATATCAAAATTTCGGTGCATGTTTATAAATCAGTAACAAATGATTTTACTCTTTCACTTTTTCAAAAATCGCGTTTTATATCAAAAAGGGCAAAATAGTCATATTTAAGCTTAAACCGGTGACATGCATATGAATCGGTTAATCATGGAACCAAGGTGTAAAATCTCAGAGAGTTAAACATATATGAAAGTTGGTCCAAAATATGCTCTAGTGCAGATCTTAACATGCATGTACGGATCAGAACCGATAGTCAAAGAAAAAGTCAATTTATGAGACTTTCGGTTCCGATTCGGGTTTAATACAGAAAATTGTCGAGTTGATCATGAAGAAACATGTTCTTACATTAATTACAAAGTTATTTTGATGATCAAACAGGTTGCATGTAGCCTACATTGTTAATCAAGCTTATTTTTGCAAAAACACATTCTGTTGACTTTTTACGAAATGCTTTGACTCGACAATTAGCATATTTAGAGTGTGAATCTGATAATACCCTTTTAGGGGTTTGTTACACACATAAATACCAACATGCAGGTACTTTCAATTTGAGAAATGACAGAGCCAATGTCGTTTAATCGTAAAGTCAAGTGTAATTTACGATAGTTTGACTTTTGGCTAGAACACTAAGCTAGAACGAATTAGAGAATGATATAATCACTTACAATGGTCCTAAACAAGCTTAGTGATCACTATGAGGGTGCCTTGTCGTCCAGAGAGCTCCAGGGGTAGCCTTGTGAACTTTGTGAATGCAAGTGCTTGAATGTTTGCAACAATGGTGAGTTTTAAAGCAAGTTTTGATCAGATTAAAGGCTGTTGCAGGGGTTTTCTGATGTTGTTAAATGAGGACAAAGGTCTCAGATTGCATGAAAGTTCATTGGTGAACTCTTATAATCGACAACAGCTGGTATCCACTCGATCAGAACAGCAACTGGCACCTGTGCGCATTATTCTGTCGCTGGCAGGCGCTCGCGTAGCGCGAGGACCCCGTCGCGCAGCGCGAGGGTGTGGTGACCAGGTTTATAAGTTTTCCAATATTTGCAATTCAGTCCCTGAACTTATGATACGTGTTTAAGCTATTTATTTGCACTCTAAACCCTTGAAATCTGATTTTTATGAACCTTGGGATTTTTATAAACATGGCAAGGTCCTCGGTTCACTTTGCGCTTACCCGAAAAGTCACGAAATTCACGATAATGCAATTAACCTTTCGTGTACGGTTTTGATCATAACTTTCTCATACGTTCACGAAACTTCATGAAATTTTTATCACATATTCTTGTGAGTATATTTTATCATTACAAAGCTTCGGGTTTGCCAAAGGATCAATCAGAGGTATACTTTCAACATGTTGACACATTTAGCCCCTGTAGTTTGTAATTCCTCACTTTCTTTCATTTTTCGCTTCGTATGATCCATGATTTATCCGTTTAAGATTATAAACATCATGTAGGGTTATTTTAGAGCCTATTTATCCATTGTTGGCACTTTGGACCCTTATATTCACCCAGTTTCACTGTTTGTCAACTTTAGTCCCTCTAAAGTATGTTTTCACATATTCAAAGTCCATGACACGTGTCAGTACACTATTGGACGTAAATTTTCGAGGTGTTACAGAAAAATAAGAGAATGATGCCGAACTAGTGCGGACAAAGAAAAATGATGCATATGACCCAAATATCACAGTGTACCCAAGCTGAAAACCTGACAAATATTGTAGAAATGTTTGGTGAGCTAGAAGTCAACACATGATGTTTTCATGGTCAAACCTCAATATAGTAAACGCATAAGCGAACACGTACCTACAACCATGGAAGCTTTCAGCAAGCACGAATTTTGTTGCATGTAGTACTCCAACAAATGGTTCAAGTGAGCTGTAAAAAATTGAATATTCACAGTATGGTGTAGATGGATGCCATACGCACTAAGCAAGTATGACATGTTCCACCTCTTTATCTGCATGCATCAAGAAATATGGTGACATGTCAGCTTCTCAAAAAGAAAATTATAGAATCAAAACATAATTTTTTTTGCAGGATTTTGCAAGATTTATTATTTCATACAATCTAGTTTATTTGCAATCACCGAATCATGTTGGCCCAAATTCAAACAACCACACTCAAACGGGCAGTGCGCTGAAGAGAATCTTCTAACAATCTCTAACGCAGATGTTGTCAAAAGAAATAGGACAGACAGACAGACCCACCTACCTTTTCAAGATCAGAAACCTCGAACGTAAGAAGCTTCATTCGAGCAACAGCAACCAAAAAATTACGCATGTTTTCAAAATACTGAATTGCTGTTTGCGCCGCCCCATCGGTCTCAATAATTGGAATTTCGACCACCTTAACAAAATCATCAGTTAGATTTTCATATGTAAGTAAGTGTGAGGAATAATAAGGGGAGAAAAAGGACCTCATGGAATAGCACCGGGTTTGACTTTGTTGAGAACATTGTAGAGGATGAGGCCGTTGCGAAGAGACTGACAGAACTGTTGTTAGTGCATTCATCTGTCGACTTCGTCTTGTATTGAGTCTTGTACGTAGAATGTTAAATCAGTGCACTTAGTTCGAGATATAGTGGTTTAGCTTGAAAGTCAACTTGAGGTTTAGCTTGAATTGCATAGAGGTTTAGCTTGAAAGTAATTAGGAGGTTTAGTTTGAAATTGTCATGTCATCTTCAAGCTAAACCTAGAATAGTATAAATAGGGGAGTGTTCTTGTCATTTGTAACTTTTGTGCTTTTGGATACCGAAGTGCTGCCGGTTTATCCAGTGATTGTACAAGCTGTAATATCAATCAAAAACGTGTTTGAAGTGAATTGCTAGCTGTTTCGACGTCAGTTTCTTTGTTTCCGCCACTGAAATTGATAAAAACTTCTCTGAACGACTCGTTCGGGTCAGTACACGATCCTACAAATGTTCCTCGTAGGGTTCGGCCGGCAGCACCTCTGCCGCACCATGGTCCATTTATCTTAGTCATTCCGCCGCCTCGTTCCTCCTAGCCGCTGTAACAACAATAACACTTCTTTATACAGAGATTTCAGTTGCTGGTCAACGACGACCAAATATATTTAAATTTCATAAATTGTTGAAACTTATTATTATGATAAAGTTGAGCATAATCTGGGATTACTTTTGCAATACTGGATATGCCAACAATTATTTCACTCCGGATCTCAAATGTCAAGCAAACAATGAAACTGCTTTAGTGTTAACACCTCGAAAATTCACGTCCTATAATGTATTGACACGTGTCATCAGCTTGAACGTGAGAAAGTATACTTAAGAGGGACTAAAGTTGACAAACATAGAAAGTATGTGAAAATAAGGGTTCAAAATGTCAACAATGGATAAACATACTTCATAATAACCCTACATGATGTTTATAACATCAAACGAATAAATCATGGATCATACGAAGCTAAAAGTGAGAGATTACAAACTACAGGGGTTAAATGTGTCAACATGTTTAAAGATATACCTCTGAGTGACCTTTTGACAAACCCGAATCTTTGTAAATATTAATTATACTCACTTGAATGCACGATTAAAATTTCACTATGTTTCGTTATCGTATGAGAAAGTTATGACCAAATTCGTAGGCGAGGGGTTAAAGTGCAAACATTGAAAGTTAAGACTTTTCGGGTTAACCGGAAGTGTTCAGGGACTTGGCAAAGTGGGTATAAGTCCTAAAGCCCTTGTGGGTAAATATAAGGGGGTCAAAATGCAAGAAATAACCCTAGTTGCCCCTTCGTGAAACCAAAGGTCAAGCTGCAAAACATTTAAAAAATGAAAATCTGATTTTTGGGGCCAAGCGGCCCGCGTGGGTTTAAGCTTATCTTGAGGCGGCCCGCGTGGGACGCCCAGAACCAGAAAAACCAGGCAGCAGCCTGTTATGCGCGAATTTGACCCATCTAGCCGGTTTTTCTCACATGTGGACGACCCCTAGGCACCCCTAAGCACTAGACAACAAGTGTTGATCAATTGTGGTGGGTGCTAGACCTTGTTGTCAAGGATTTGTGGTGAGAATTTTACTATAAAAGGCCATGTAGTGCACACAAGTTCCTCACACCAATTTCCTTGCAATCTGATCATTCCTGGAGCTCTCAAGCAGGTCCAACTGATCATAAGTCGTGCATAGGACTCTTGTAAGTGTTCTAATCCTTCTTTAGTTGAGTTTAGCTTGTTTAATTAGCTAAAAGTCAAACCGTCGTAATTACGGTTTGACTTCGAGATTAGTCAATAATGGCTCAGTCATATCTCGAATTAAAAGTAGTTATAAGTTGGTATTTATGTGGGTAATAAAACCCCCAAAAGGGTTTCCCCTGATCACCACTCTAACTAGTTCAATTGTCGGGTCAAACATGTACTTAAAAAGTCAACAGGATTCTTAAAATGTCATTTATGCATAGTTAGCTATCTAGAACATATATAACCTGTTTGATCATTGTTATAACTTAGTAATTAGTGTAAGAACATGTCTAAACATGTTCAACCCGACAATTTCCTGTTTAGACCCGGATCGGAACCGAAAGTCACATAGTTTGACTTTCACTTTGACTTTCAGTTCTGACCCGTTTAGGCACATTTTAGAAATGCCTCAGAGCTTTAGTTGGATTAGGTTACATGTTAGAACAACCCTCTGTGATTATACACCTTGGTTCATTAGTTATCCAATTAATATGCATGTTTCCGTTAATTGCTCATATGTTGACCATTATGCCCTTATTACCTTAGAACATGATTTATGAAAATGTAAAAGTGTAGAAACCTTAGTTACTGATATATAAACTTGTATGCAAAGTTTGACATCAGTTTGACTTATAGATTGAGAGTTATGCTCAATATCGCAAAATTAAAGCTTTATGTTAATAAAACGGCGTAATTAGCGTATAGCCTAGTTAAGCCTACTTTTTGGTATCAAAATTAATACCCACTGATATAATATATTATTTTGGGATTTTTAAAGATTTTTAATTAATTTTAGGCTGAGCATAACTAGTAGTCGTAGGCTTAATCCGGTAATTGTCGGTTTTGCCCTTACGGGCCATAAAATGAGTTTTACATATCTAAACGACCCCAAAACTTTTTGCTACTGATCACACATGTTAAATAAATTATTTTAAGCCTTCTAGAAATATAAAAATATCAGATTTAAGTATCGAACCCGGAAATGGCCTTTAATCGCCTTATTTAGCGTTTTTAACGCATATTATGTTTTAAAATCATATTGAACATACCCGGGTTGATACCTACTGATATATAAGGAAAATTATGATATTTTAACAGTAAGAAAAGGTTGATTAACTCAGACTTCGTTTTTGAGCTTTTCGGCTTATGTGAAATTACCAAAATACCCCTACGGGGCATAGTTTGGTTAAAAATGATAAATTTCACATATATGCTTTAGCCTACTGTTATAACTCATCAAATTGAGTATGTTTATTGTTTACATCAGACCTGTAACTCAGTTAAACATCTAAACGCTTTTACAAACTTTAAAATGACCAAACTACCCCTACGGGGCATAGTTGGTGTTTAAATTAGTTCGGGGCATAATGAAAGACATACTACTGATGTCCCAACATATTTGAAGCATATTAACTTAGGAAACCTGTATATGGCTCTTACGGATACCCGTTATGCTTATTACGCTTTCGGTTCGGTTTATGTAACAAGTTTACATAAATTAGCCGAAACGGGTCAAACCTTATCGGTCTTATCTCAAAATCCAGAATGTGTTTAGTTTACCCATATTATACAAGTCTCCAGACTTGTCGGGTCTAAATCACATCCTATTCCGGTCTTCGCTTAATCATGCGTTTTGAACCGTAAACCTTTCCTTAAAACCAACCGGTCTAAGTTACGACTTAAATAAGACCCGTTAGGAATTTAATAGGTTAATAAAACCTTCGTTCCAGATTAAGAGCCCCAGTAGAAGTACTTGTGCTTGCTGATTAAGATATACGGCTGAGTGTAAATTGCATTGCTAGCTCAGGTAAATACTTTTAACTTATTTTCCCTTATACGGGCTTGGGATACGGTATTATAAAAATACCGCTTGGTCGGGTGTAGAAACCTTTTAATCGGAGATGATTAAATTGCATAATCCCGTTTTAATCTGTATTGATTGATAACAAATAACATTGGGGGTTAATGACCGTGTCCTGGATATCCTTGGCTCATTTTAAAAAGTGAATGGCCACGACGTAAGCACAAGGTGTAGGCAAAACACCTCCTGTTGCATATGTATAACGTATACTCACTCGTAAGGGTATCTTCTTGTGAGATTATATTTGTGGTGTGTCGATTAATCTTGTCCGGCTTGTATTGTATGATCACCGGCCCTAAATGTTGGACAACCATGTAAATCGGATACAAGATTTTTATTAATAAAATTGTCCCAAGTATAAAAGATTAATTTTGCCTCTGTGCATTTTAATCAATGTGTCAAGATATTTTGTGCCGTTTGCACTCGAATCACTTTTCAAACTCTTTTTCCAAAATGAGTCAGTTAATTGTATTTACCAGTGTAAACTGACGTATTTTCCAAAAGGTTAAGTGACAGGTACTATGCGTAATTGGCTGGGAGCTCAGGGCGTCACTAGGGAATCCTGCAAGTTCTAGATGCCTAAAGTCTGTTGAACAGTTTTCTTTTATTGATCTGCCTGTGGATCCTTTACTTTCCGTTGTAATACTTTGACATTACTTATATTCGGAATGTAATATATTTATCTTTTGCTTCCGCTGTGCATTATTATATTGTGTTGTTTGACTATGATGATATCAACTACGTCACGATACTCCCTTACCGGGCCCACCGGTCAAACGTGGAAATATCGGGGTGTGACATTTAGTTATTAATGAGAAGCCCAACATGATTAGCTGAAACTTGATGGTACGTTATTGATAACACGTGCACTAACCTTCTTTCAAACCAACCCCTTCTGAACCTGATCTCTTAGCTCTCTCGGATCCAGCAAGGTCTACCAAATGTAACTTTGCACAGCAGTATTCCTTGCCCATAATTTCGATTGAATCGGTTTCACCTGTGTTTTTATCCTTCTGCTCTAAATGTGTGGTGAAGATTGCGTGAGAACGACTGTTACAAACATGTCAAACATGACATTTAATCCAGTGCTATTGTCGAGATCATATTAATGTCTACTATTTTGTTAAGATAATGGTCACCTTGATTGATTGTTCATATCTGTTGATGCTACGGAGTGATTCGAACATCCTTGTTCAAGGCAAGCTTCCATATCTTTATGCGTGCTAACACTAACTTCATTTGATCCTAAGTTTACAGCTTCGTCTAGTGCTTTTCGAATTTGTAACGGATGCTTTTCGGGAATTGCATTCTCGAGATTTCCGTCACTGGTTTCTAGTCTTTCGATAATGACTGAATCCAGCAAGTCCCTCACTTCTTCTTTTAAAATCTTAAAATTCAAACCCTCTAATTAAAACCAATTGTAAAGATAAAACCCCAACAACAACTTCGGTCGTAAGAATATAAGACCACTTAGATATATAAAAATGTCTAGGTATTTACTGGTCATTATAAGAACAAAGAAATTAAGAAAGTAACCTCAATGAAGGAAATGTGCAATTGGAATTCAGACTGATGCAGCAATCAAATCACTTGCAAAAAGAAAAAAAACTGTTAACAGATCAGTTGATTTAATTAGTGCAATTACTTCATCAAATTAACACATTAACAGTCCAAACAGAGATTGAGCATGAACAACTTACATAATTGTTAACCTTTAACAGACAACAACATTCTACTAATTAGGTTACCGAATTCCAGCAACACGGATCATCAACATGCATACACAAATCCAAACCACTCGATTAACTGTATAATACACGTTATCACCATCCGATTAACCTGAATTTTCCTTGGTTACCAGATCACAAAATTCAGTAAACATTCAACGAATTCATAGATTATGAAATTCAGCAAACAAATCACTTGCAAAAAAATAAATAAATAAATGACTGTAACAAATTAATTGATTTCATCAGTGCAAATAACTTCATCAAATTAGCAAACAAATCACTTGTAAAATAAAATAAAAATAAAATCTATAACAAATTAACTGATTTCATTAGTAAAAATTCTTTTTGACCAGTTAATGAAGAGGGTATACCTGCAAACTTCAAGCAAAACCCTAAATAACATCCAGATCCATCCGTCACCCAAGCACACCTTCATTCTTCTTCTGCGTTCAAATCAAAAATCACCACCAACAATAAAAAACCCTACCTTGATTTAAAAAATGCTGAATCATAATGTGACAAAGATGAAACCGAATCAGACCTAATCAAACAAAACCGAGCCATTGAATTAGATTGTTTGTCACAAAAGATGAGATAAAACCCAAAACAATGCTTCAAGCACAAAAAAACTCGATTAACATTCAGATTAGATGTAACCAAATGAATTATGGATGAATGATAGAAGAATCATAAGAAATTGAATGATCAATAAGATAACAAATCAAAGTACAACAAACAATTCAAACAGAATCGATCAATAAGATGATGAAGAAGTTATCGGAATCATTACCGTCGATGATGATCACTGTTGAATATTTGAAGATTGAATAAACCTCGGTGCACAGGATTGATTGAGAGCGCAGGAACCAGAATCGTCGATTAGGGTTTCGGAGTAATGATTTGAACAATTTGAGATAATGAGAGAGAGAGAGAGAGAGAGTATAGAAAACGTATAGGTGATGAATGATGAGAGATGAGAGAGAATGAGAAAGAAACGTATGAAAGAAGCCTTCTCCAATCCTTGCATATGAGCAATGCCACATGTCCTATCATTAGAGTTTTGCCACATCATTGCTTAGGTGGATGCTTAGGTGGCTTGCACCATTGGGTGACATGTGTCCCCCAATGGTTTGCTTTATTAGAGATATAGATGTGCATCACATATTGCTTAAAGTCATATCATTATTGCATGAGAACTTTATTGGTTCAAATGATGCACGAAACACAGTTAGCACAGTTATTAGATAAATAAGAAATATGCTGACGGAGTTAAGTACATAGACAGGCAGTGTGTTGAGACACAGAATGAGCCAGAAACCAAGTATTACACTAGTATAGTGTGTAGGAAAGTAAGGATCACAAAACTGCCTTCCTAGAGATAGTTTAAGTGCCGGAAAGTGCCTAAAACTCACATAAAGGGGTGAATTCAGCAAAAATCAGCAATTTTCAGCATTTAAACAATCTAATATCATGCAGAAATATGGTTAAATGGTCCTGAATGCTTTCCTAAGTATCGGGAATCAAAAGTGTCACAAAAGGTAACATAAAGCACACTAAACTGCATAGTTTAGCACCTTAACGAACCGGTAACCAACTGAACAACCGGACATTACCCGAAACACCAAATTTTCCCTAGAAGCAAAGTTTTAACATTACCAAGCTAGTTATGGTCCCCAAACATCATAACACGTCATACAAATATCTAGTAACTAAAACACTTAACTTATACTTGATTTTCAACTACAAACTAACTAGTTTAGTTTAAACCTAGCCTACTACCCCCCCCCCCCCCAACCTATGGATGGCCAACAAGGGCCCCACCATCTTGATTTTATGGTGATTAAATAATAGATTATGTTGCTTCTTTAGTGACACATTACACAAGGGCAGTTATGAGAAAATGGATATAAGTATAACACATTAAGATCTGAACCTCATAACTTTCACAAATCAAAACACACACACACACACTCCTCTCTCCCTCTTGCTTACCTTCGGCCGAAACCATAACCATCATCATTACATTCATTCATTCACTTCTCATACATTTCAAGCTTATACAAGTGTGTTAGAGGTCACATAAAGGAGCTAGGAGCTTGTAGAAGTTCAAGGACCTCTTTTATTTGCTTTTATCCATCTCTTATCTTCACTTGATCATCCCTAGCCTTGAGCTAGTGGTAAGAACCTTGATCTTGCTATTTTACATCTTATATTAGTGGTTAAAAGATGTTACATAAAGATAATCTTGAAGAACACTAAGAAACTTGAACTTGAAACATGAACATAAGCTTGAATACATAAGAAATCTTAATGTTTATGTGTTGTTATACTTGTTGATCATTGTTTGCTTGTGAAAATGATGTTGATCATCATATGATCTTGCTAGATCATGATTAAAAACATGATCTAGCAAGATGAGAGGATAAACATGGTAGAAGTTAATGGATCATCCTTATGAAAAGCATGAACTTGAAAAGTGTCACACCCCGATATTTCCACGTATTACCGGTGGGCCCGGTGGGGAGTATCGTGACGTAGTTGATATCATCATAGTCAAATAATCACAGTTCAATGCATAGCGGAAGTCTAAGGTAATAATAATACAAACCGATTTGAAAGTATAATAAGGTACTACACAACGGTTGTATATGGATCCATAGGCGGATCTTAAAACATAAATATAAACACTGTTCAACAAACTTTAGACGTTTAGAACTTGCAAGATTCCTTATTAACGCCCTGAGCTCCCAGCCAATTACGTACAATACCTGTTACTTAATCTTTTTTTTTTGGAAAATACGTCAGTTTACACTAGTAAATACAATTAACTGGCTCTTTTGAAAACATTTATGAAAATTGATTTAAATGCACAAGGCACAAATATCCTTTTATAACTTGGGACAATTATATAAAAATAATCTTGTATACAGATTTATATGTTCGTTATACATTCAGGGCCCGATATAGAAACCGAGTCAAGATTAACAGACACACCACAAGTATAGGCCCACAAGAGAGTGAGATACCATTTTTCCTACGCAACTGTCAGGTGTATGCCTACACCCCGTGCTTAAGACGTGGTTATTTCTTAATAAATGATGCCAAGGATATCCGGGACATGGTCATTAACCCCCAAAGGCTTTGTTTCAAACAAGACAGATTAAAACGGGTTACCTTAATAATTTAACCACTAATCGATTAAACATTCAATACCCGACCAGGCGGTATTATTATAATACCGTATCCCAAGCCCGTATAGGGAAAATAAGTTAAAAGTATTTACCTGAGCTAAAATGTAATTTTATTCTCAGCCGTATATTCAAATCAGCAAGCACAAGTACCTCTACTAGGGCTCTCAATCTGGAACGAAGGTTTTATTAACCTATTAGATTCCTAACGGGTCTTACTTAAGTTTAAACTTAGACCGGTTAGTTTTAAGGAAAGGTTTACAGTTCGAAATCGCAAGATTAAGCGAAGACCGGATTAGAATGTGATTTAGACCCGACAAGTATGGAGACTTGTATAATATGGGTAAACTAAACACATTCTGAATTTTGAAGTTAAAATGATAAGGTTTGACCTGTTTCGGTTAATTCATGTAAACTAGTTAAATAAACCATACCGAACGCGTAAGATGCATAACGGGTAACCAAATGAGTCATGAGCATGTTTCACAAGTTAATATGCCTTAAATATGTTGTGATATCAGTAGGATACATTCCATTATGCCCAAAACGAATTTAAAATCAATTTAAGCCCCGTAGGGGTATTTTGGTCATTTTATAGTTTATAAAAGAGGTTAAATAGCAACCTGAGGTTCTGGTCTAAAATAATCAGTAAAAAATTTATTTTAGTAAGTTATATCAGTAAGATGTCATACATATGTGAAATTTATCAATTATGGCCAAACTATGCGCCGTAGGGGCGTTTTGGTCATTTTACATATGTAATAAAGGTCAAATTTGGAAATCTGAGTTCAAAACTTTTACTTACTATTTAAAGTATAAAAATTTATTCATAACATCAGTAGGTAACAATTCTTAGGTGCTAAATATGGTTTTAAACCATACTACGCGCCTAAATCGCATAAAAGTCGGTATTTGACGATATTCGGGTTGATTAAGGAAATCTGAGATTTTGATCAGCCTTTACTGTTTAAAATAACTTATTTAATATATAAAATCAGTAGAAAAAGGTTTGACATGTAAAGGATGTATAAAACTCATTTTATTAGCAAAAAGGGCGTTATTGTCAATTACCGAGCCTATGCGAGAACTCTATGTTATGATTATTTTAAAATTTAATAAAAATTTCCAAAAATTCCAAAATATTATATTACATCAGTAGGTAAAAGATTTGATGTCAAAATTTGAGTTTAAATAGGATTTATATCAAATATGCCGTTTAATTAATAAAAAGGCATTCATTTCCGATATTGAGCATAACTCTCATTTTAGACCATAAACTGATGTCAAACTTTTAGGACATACTTAAATATCAGTAATAAAGGTTTTTTCCCTCTCACATTTTCAAAAATTTCGTTTTAATATCAAAAGGGCATTATGGTCAACATTTAAGCATTTAACGGAAACATGCAAATGAATCGGATTAATAAGGAACCATGTAGTATAACCTCAGAGGGTTTTACTAACATATAATATGGTCCTAAAGGAATTCTAAGGCATAACTAAACTAAGCTAAATTGGGTCAGAACTGAAAGTCAAAGCAAAAGTCTACTTTTGTGACTTTCGGTTTCGAACCGAGCCTAAACTCAGAATTGTCGGGTTGAACATGCCTAGACATGTTCAATTAATATTTACCAAGTTATTAAAGTGACAAAACTGATTTTATTGCCTTTACATCATTAGTTATGAATTTTATTCAAAAACCGACTCGTTTGACTTTTATTTTAATTACTTTGACCCGACAATTAACTAAGTAAACGTGGTAATTAGGAGGTGCCCTTTTGAGGGTTTAATACCTACCTAATTACGATCACGTAGCCATGTTCGTTGCGAACAATGGCTTGACTGTTTAAAAGTCAAAGTGTTTATCACAATGTTTGACTTTTCGGCTTTCTAAGCCAAATAAAAATAACTAGCCATAAGAGGGCACTTACAAAGGGTCCAAGCAAGGATGATATTGATCTAGAATACTCAGGTATGAAGCATAAAGCTTCAACTTAGAGCAATTTAGATCAAGTGTGAGAAATGAGAGCAAAACTAGTGGGTATTTATAGGATTTCAAGAACCGTTAGGATCGTTCCTCGATAATTGAGCTTCGATCTGGACCTTACACATAAGGCACATGGTTTTGGAATACTAGGGGTGTCCAAAACCATCACACGGTATTGAGAAAAGTTACACTTAGGCCCCTGAAATTCAACCTGGGTGCAAAAATGAAGTTTCTTCCCAGATGAGGCTGTGGCGTCGTGCCACGGCAAAACCCTATAGTGGTGGCGCAGCGCCACCACCTACCAGGGACCAGAAATTTTGCTAAAATGTCAGGTTTGATCCCTGCAACACTTTTGAGCCATTTTCGATGCGTTTAAACCCCGTTAACCCCGTTTCAAGGCTCTAAAATGAAGTTAAAGTATAGGGAACATGAAATATGCTCAAAAACATCTCAGATGTCGGTTCGTTTGGCCGTATGGTTGAGTTGTTCGGTTAATTACGACGAAACACGAACGGATGCGAAAAACGATCCAAATTACACGACGAATGGAATTTTATCATGCCAATCACTAAAACAAAATATTTTAATGATTACATAAATTTTTTGATGTCTGGATATGTTCAGAACGTAAGATATGTGCGAAAATGCAAACTTATGCACTTTTTGACGCTTTTAGTCCCTGTCGATCAAATAAGTTTATTTTTTGCGCACCAAACACCTCTAAGCCTATTTCTAGGATATGTAAAGGATATTTAGGGCATGTTAAACTTATGATCATATTCCAGAAGGTTTGATACCATACGAATCGGCAGACTTTTGCAGTTTGACGCAATTAGTCCCTCTAATGCACAAACTTGCGCATACCATCGTTTAATAGCATCGAAGCCTTATCTAATCCATATTAGGCATTCTTGATAGTATTTTTGAACATCATGATGCTTTGGGTTCATAAAAAGGTCATTCAGAGGTATAATTAAACATATTAACACTTTTACCCCCTTAAACTTGCAAAGTTGCGCGTATCGTCACTTAAAGGCATAAAAATCTTAGACGGCCAATAATTGGCATTCCCTAGGGTATAATAAAATGTCATGAAGCTCCCGTTTTGTTTAAAAGGTCACTCAGAGGTAAGAATTAACATGTTGATGCTTTTAACCCTTCATCGCGCAAACTTTCAATTTATTACGCAAACGGCTACACTCGATCAACACGTGGCTCATTTGTGAATATGATTACCGAGTAACGTTATTCAGAGACTTATGTTAAGTATGTTAACAATTCCAGTCCTTCCATAATCAAAGTTTTTGATTTTTCGCAAAAATAGTCCTTCGTAGTCATCGATTGACCTTATTAGGGTTTTGTACACGTGTCAACATATCATTGGACGTGATTTTACGAGGTGTTACAAAAAGAATACATTGATTTCTTGTAAAATGATGAATAAAGTGAGTTGTTAATCATGTAAATCTAAAGATATCATGGATGATTTTTCAAGAAACCAAGTTAAAAATACAAGTTTTATTTAATCTTGGTTCTTACATAAACAAACCTTATTTTTGGTGGTTAATAAGGTGTAGAAACACTTATGTAACAAGAAAAATCAAAGAAGAAACATTTTAGAAAAATATGATTATAAGTTGTGAAGATCCATTTTCTTTAAAAATGAAGTTTTTAAAGAATCAATCACACTTTAAAGGATAACAAGGCTTACTAAGAACACTAGTAAGTTACTACAATTTTTTGTGAAATTTCAAGTTCATGAAGTAGTAGATTATACTTGTTTTTGGCAAAATTGGTAAGTAAAGATTGTTTATTGTTGATTGTGTTGATTTTACAAAAGAAAATGATATACCTTCAAGGTATGGCAACCTCCATTTTTAGGGGAAACTATGGCAAATTTTTTCTAAAAATGAAACACTTAGCAAAATATTTCCAAATAAATATTTACAAGTGTATTTTAAACCATGGATTTCTCACATAAAGTTTGCCATAATTTTTGTTACAAGAATATAAATATTGGAGGTTGGTTTTTATAAATAAAAGTGACTAAATATGTATTTAGGAAAATATATACTTAGAAGCCACCATGTGTGTGATTATTTGTATATTATGTGTATTAGTTATATTATTTTAGGACTTGAAATAATATAACTCGCTAAAATACCAAAAATTACAATCCAAAATATTACCAAAATTCCAAGAATATGAACATACACATTTTACACAAAATATTGGTGAAACCGAACAAAGGAATATAACCCACAAAAATATTCCGGAAAATTTATTTACAAGTTTATTTTGGTAAATAATATTTTGGACACCAAGGAAACAAAAATATGATTTTAACAATTATTACAAATTTATATCATATTTTTGATAAGAGGAAAATATATTATTTTGGGTGAATAAAAATATATATATTTTTCTTGAAATTATTAGAAGATGTATTATTTTTGGGAGAAAATATATATTTCTTAAACAAACATGAAATACAATATTTTTGGGGTGAAAGATATATATTCTCAATTAAATACGAAAATATATCATTTTTGGAGAAAAATAAGTTTATATATATATTTTCCAAGTTAGACTTGAAAATATATTATTTTTGGAACTTATATGAAAATACAAGTATTTTTGCCTAAGGGAAAAATTATAAATAATTTTTCTAAGTAATATTTCTTTAAATATATATTTTTTGGAAAATATATATTGATTAAAGATATTATTCCGGAAAAATTAATACGAAATTAAGTATAAGAATACTTAATGAATACAATAAAAATACGTATTCTCATACGTATAAATACACACCGGGATACGACACCAATTCATGGCAAAAATATACAAATACAAGAATACGAATACACCCATCCTTGGGAAGGAAATACATGTATAAATACTTGAAGAGTATCAAGTCAAAATATATTATTATTCCAAAATTTAATAAATATAATTTAAGTTAAAATATTTATTATTTTAACAGATAATTATATAACATGGGATAATATTGAAGATACAAAGAACGTAATTCAAAGACACTAACTAATACTAAAGCAAGACACGACCCGCTCGTCTAATAGACATTAGTACGTTGTAGGTAGTCGTGTACGCCAGACGAAGCGTTGAGTTACGGTGTTTACGAAGAACGCAAAACTGTGAGTTCATGTCCCCCTTTTCTTTTTAACTGATTTGTTTTATAACTTCGGGGGTGAAGTACATGTTACAAAATGATTACAAACAATTACAATTGGTATGGTTAGCTATGGAATGCACAGTAGATCATGTGAATGGGTAGGCGCACTCCAAAGGCCATTAATCCTCGTGTTAGGACCGAGGGGCATGAGTGATATATCTATTTGGGTGTAGCGAGCCCACACCCATGTGGACCGGGGATTGGCCCATGAGGTGACTATGTCTTACAGCCGGAGGCCCGGTGCAAAATCTGCTAGGTTTGAGCCTTCCTACGCCGTTGCACGCATATTAATGGCCTTACAAACCATTAATTGATCTGTTTCCTTGTGTTGCTTTCATACCGGGATTTACAAAATATATATACATACAATGATTACAAGATTTATTTTCATACACACAAACAAACACATGAACTCGCTCAACTTTTGTTGATGTTTTTAAACTACATGTATTTCAGGGAATTAAAAGTGGATCTGGTGGGCGTTTGGATGTTTCAAGTTGCATTAAGAATAAAGGATGTCATCCGTTGTCTTAGGGTTTTGTTAGTGTGTCTTATCCTGGACGAGACACATCTTCCAAAGCCTGGTTTTATTTAGAGTCTTTTGATGAGTCCTTATGGAACTCTAAACAATTCATATGGGTTGTAAAATTTGAATTTGAAGTCTATGTTTCAAACAATGATGTTTGTGATGTTTTTAAACTGATATAATGGATGATCATTTATGTTTTTATCATATAGTTGTTGTTATGATTGAATGCAATGATATTAAGCAAGTCACACATAATCACGCTTCCGCAAAAGTCAGGGTGTGACAGTTTGGTATCAGAGCTTCGATTGTAGCGAACTAGGATTCCTTCTCGAGGCTAGACTACAATCATTAGGGCTCTCATGAAAATGTTTTTACAACATGTTTTCATTGCATACACGAAACGCCCAGATCCAGGGAAAACAAACATCTTTACAAACAGAAAGACACGGAACACGATAGTAAGGTTGCATTTGTGGTTTAGTCTCGGAGACTAGGTGGTCTAGTCTGGGAGACTAGGAAGGATAGAAAGGAATTGTGAGGAATGATAAGGATACATGATTGCATGATTTCATGATGCATTGAATTTGCTTGCATACTAAATGTTAGTGGTTAATATATGTACATATGTGGTGATTGTTATGTTACAGATACTATGTCGTCGTCTGATAGCGGATTGTCCGATGACCATGATCCCATGGCAGTAGTCTCCGACGATGAGGTTATGCCAGAGCTGGAGGTCTTCACGTCAGATTCAGTGAGTGACCCGGAGATGATGTCCGACGACGAGGACGATTTTCAGCCATTTGCGCTGCCCGATTTTGGAGATGACTTACCACTTGCTGATGGTATCCCAGACGAGGATCCTTTTGTTATTCCCATTCCTGTCCACGATCACCTTATCATCGGTCATCCCGATGGTGAGCATATTGTGGCACCGATCCTCGCTCCTGTTCCCTTAGTGGTCATCCCTCCTGAGGATTGGCCATTCGATGATCTTTTTGACGATGATTTTGATCTGTTTGTTGATGGTCCTCCCGATGACGCCCATGGCGACGGAGAGCTAGATGAGGACATTATTGCTATTCCACTTCCTGAGATCCCTGTTATTGAGATTTCCTCTGACTCTAGCTTACACTCTGTCTCAGATTCCTTTGAGTTTGTGACCTCTTCCGCCTTGCAGGCAGTTGGTTTGCGACGTTATGCCACTGATTCTGATGACGATATGGCCATGTCAGCTGCACCGTCTCCTCCACATGACTTTGAGCATGGACTTGAGCCTGATTTTATTCCTCTTGATCAGCCCGATGCTGCACCTGCTGATCCTGAGCCGATACTTGCTCATGAGCCTTTGCCTGATCATGACCCTATTCCATTTGGCCTACCTGATATTGCACCTCTCATACCTGATCCAGTTCCTGCACCCGTTGATCCTCCTGTTATTGAGCCAGTCACTCCTCCACTTGCACTTGCACCCGCTGATTTTGCTCATTTTCATCCAGTGGAGTCTGATGTTCACCGCGTTGATCTACCTATTGTTTTCTTGCAGGACATACCCGCACCCCGTTCAGGGGAGGGCACTTCTGGCCAGCAGCCTAGTCACGATCCTCATGTTTCAGCAGCTTTTCTCCACATACCTCAGTCTGTACCTTTTGCTCATTTTACTTCTTCACCACTTGATGAGCCACTCAAATGGTTCCCACCGTACACCATGCCGATTTCTGATCCCTACCATCCCTCGCACTTTACTCGTTATACACAGGATGAGTTACTTCTACCATTGCAGCTCCAGTATGAGATCATGAGCCGTAGGATTTTAGAGCTTGAGATGACACCGCGACCTTTGCCATGTCCGTGTCAGCCTGCTTTTGTTCCCACTCATTCATCACCGTCCCCATTTTCACATCCTCCTGCACCGCTTACTCCATTTCCCGAGTTTGATACTAGATTTCTTACCGTTGAGCAGCAGATCAGTTATCTGTTGTGTCATGTTCATGATCTTGAGGAGGAGCTTGCGCATGTGCGCAGCTTGCTTTTTGTTCCTCCACCTCCTCCTCCACCACCATCAGCATAGCCGGTTTTTGGTTTTATATAGGTTGCTTTGCTTTTGATGAGAGCACCACTATTGAGCTGAGCTAGTGAAGCCTTTTGGAGACCACCTTTTGACTGTATGACTTTTGGTAGATTGATAGACATTTTGGACAAGGGTAGTGTGACCCTGTGTTCCCTTTTGATACGATACTTTTGTAAAACATGTAACAATATTTGTGGTCGATGATTAATGAAAGCTCATTCGTCATGTTCTCATTAAATACGTTGTTAATTTACTTGCTTGTGCTATGATTGTGATGATTACATGCTTACTTGTTATGATAAACACTATTACATACGTACTATTTATTATACAATTAAGACCTGACCTATACAATCTTCTTTATAGAAGATGCCTCCTCGAAGGAATAATCAGTTGCCCACAACAGAGGCAGAACTGCAAGAACGGATTTCACAGGCAATCGCACAACATGAGGCCTTGCGCTCTGAACACAGCGGAGGTACCTCAGGAAATAACCCACCTCACTGTAATGTTTAAGTCACTTAAGACACATTACAATACATTTGGACATTCCATGTGCATTTGCTAATGCTTTCTGTGAATGATGTTGCTTGTACAGGCTGTACTTACAAGCAGTTCCTTAACTGCAAGCCTCTGAACTTTGATGGCACTGGAGGTGCTACAGCTTTCGTAAGATGGGCTGAGAAAACAGATTCTGTGCTGCGAATGAGCAAGTGTGCGCCAGAGAACCAAGTCACTTACATTTCTAGACTATTCCTAGATGGAGCTCTGTCGTGGTGGAACCTCCAGGTTCAGACTCTAGGTGAGGCTGCAGCGTATGGTATGACATGGGATGAGATGAAAGAACTGATGCGTAAGAAGTATTGTTCAAGGGCTGAGATTCAGAAGCTGGAAACCGAGTTCTGGAATCTGAAAATGGATGGACCTAAGATTGCTGAGTACGTGCAGAGATTCCATGACTTGTCTAGTGTTGTCCCCTACATGGTAGAACCGGAATTCAAGCGAATTATATGTTTCATTTGGGGATTGGCACCCCAAATTATGAGCATGGTGACTACTTCCAAGCCTCCAACGATCACTGAGGCCATTGATTTGAGCGTGGCATTGACTGAAGAAGAGATTAGATTGAATAAGTTTTCAATCTCTGAGGGAAAGAAGAAGGAGACTCATGTCGAGTCGTCAGGGGAAAACAAAAGGAAGTTCTCAAACTTCAAGAAGGGTACTCGTGCGAGCAACAATGCCAACAAGCGTAGGACGCTAACCCACCAGTTGAGGCACAAGCTACTGCTACTAGTGCTGCTACTGGTGCTGAGATTAGAGGAAAAGGGTATATGGGCACCCTGCCCAAATGTGATGTGTGTCAGTTTATCACACTGGTCGATGCAGAGCTAGAAAGTGTGAAACGTGCGGAAAAGTTGGCCATGCCAAAGAGACATGCTGGTATGGAACCGATCGTGGGAATGGTGGTCAGAGAGGAAAGGGTAATGGCAAGGGAAACCGTGGTGGAAACGGTTATAGAAATCGCAATCAAGGAGGAAATGGTGGTTCTGGAAATTAAGCTGGTAGCGGAAACCGTGGTGGAAACAACAATCAAGAAAGACGCAACCAAAACAACCATCAGGGTGGTACTGGAAACAGTCAAGGATGCTTTAGTTGCAGAGATGTTGGGCATTTCAAGCGAGATTGCCCAAAGAACAATCAAGCCCAAGGAAGAGTTTTCAACATTGGAGCTAGGGAAGCTCGTTAGGATCCGAACGTAGTTACTGGTACGTTCCCTATCAATCAACATTTTGCATCTGTGCTATTTGATACTGGTGCCGACTATAGCTTCTTATCTCTAGAGTTTAAGAATATACTTGGGTTAGTTGCCAGTAAGTTAGATATCCCATATTCAATAGAACTAGATAATGGAAAGCTAGTAGAAGCAAACGAAGTAATTAGAGGCTGTGTAATAGAGCTGGGAGAGCATGAGTTCACGCTTGATCTTCTGCCAGTCGAGTTAGGAAGTTTCGACGTAGTAGTTGGAATGGATTGGTTATCAAGTAACCGAGCTGAGATCGTATGTCATGAGAAGATCATCCGAATCCCGATGGCGAATGGAGAGACGATCACGGAGAAAAGCATGATACGCCTCTAAGGATTATCAGTTGTTTGAAGGCCCGGAAGTTTTTGCATAAAGGATGTGTTGCCTTCTTGGCGCACGTTGTTGATAAAGAAGCCGAAGAGCCGAAGCTGGAAGATATACCTGTGGTAAGGGAATATCCTGAAGTCTTCCCCGAAGACCTGCCAGGATTGCCGCCTCAACGACAAGTCGAATTACATATTGACTTGGTTCCAGGCGCCGCGCTTGTAGCCAAAGCACCTTATCGACTTGCGCCTTCCGAGATGCAAGAGTTGTCGACGCAGCTTCAGGAGCTTCTGGACAAGGGATTCATTAGGCCAAGCTTCTCGCCTTGGGGACCTCCAGTTCTGTTTGTCAACAAGGACGGTAGTTTCCGTATGAGCATTGACTACCGAGAGCTAAACAAGTTGACCATCAAGAATCGGTATCCTTTGCCGAGAATTGATGATTTATTCGATCAACTTCAAGGTTCAAGTTACTACTCCAAGATCGATCTTCGATCAGGTTATCACCAGCTGCGGATTCAAGAAGAGAGTATACCGAAGACAGCCTTTAGAACTCGTTATGGACATTACGAGTTTCTTGTAATGTCGTGTGGTCTGACCAACGCGCCGGCAATGTTTATGGATTTGATGAACCGAGTTTACAAGCCATATCTCGATAAATTCGTGATTGTATTTATCGATGATATTTTGATCTATTCACAAACGAAGGAAGAGCATGAGCAACACCATAGAGCCATCTTGGAACTGCTCAATGTTAGGGCATGAATTTTATGCTAAGGATCATCTATCCTGAGACTAGGCATGGATCACGGATCCTTAATGGATGATGCAGATAGTCTGAGGATCTAGAGTCTGAGGATCACGAGTCTGAGGATCACGAGTCTGAGGATCACGAGTCTGAGGATCCAGGATCCTTAACAGAACTTATGATTTCTAACAATTGTCACGTTTTTAATATTTATATGCAGATAATGGACGTAGTGGACTCACTCTCGGCTGGAATTTAGGGGAATATTCCATCAAAAGATGCCCCACATGTGCTATTTTCACAACGGTTATGGAGTGCACATGATCTTCCTAGAAAATAGGACTTTTTGTTAGCTTATTTAGGGGGTATTGAGCTGATAGAAAACAACTAATTTCGTCACAACACCTCTGCTACTCGCTCTCAAACACGCACACACTAGAATTCCTTGTAACAAGCTCAATATCTTCCAAAGTTGTAATCTTTTTATGCAATATAGTTGGTGATCGGTAGTTTCCATCACCCGAGGTTTTTTATGCCGGAGATCTTCTAAAGATCAAGGGCTTTTTCCTCGTATAAATCTTGGTGTTCATCATTGATTTCATATACTTGTCGTTCATACAATTAGCCAAGCATCATACCTTATAAAATCAGATTTGGTTGCATTATCCTTGTGTGATTTTTGACCAAAACAGTTTGGCGACCACCGTGGGGCAATTGGTGCTTCAATTCTGAGAAATTTTGTTCATTTCATTCATTTCGGTTCATTACCTTCAACCACATGGCTTCTCAGGGAAAAACTACTTCAAGTTCCATGTCGGCGGTTTCCTCATCATATGGCATTCCACCATTGCATCATATCCCCCTTGCATTCCAGAAGAATGCTCCGAAGAAGACAACCCCCGTTTTCACAAAACCAACTGTTGTTTCTTCCTCTACACTTACTAACAGTGATCTTTATGCTTTGATTTTGCAGATATGCAACAACAGGACCAAACTAATGGCAGGATCCTTCGCGAAATTGATAAAATCAGCAGAGGATCACTCCCCTTTGATGCTGAGGTCGCTGAATTTCAACACTCCGGTCATAACTTCCCGGCACTTTGCAGCTCCAGATGTCCAATACCAGGGTGGATCAACAGGAATGCGTTCTGGATCATCGGCAATGTCTCAGGCTCAAGGATCCTCTTTCCAGCCTTCAGGATCCTCATTTCAGCATCATAGATTCTTCACCAGTTTAGGAGAATGCATGGGGACGCAGCCAATTCAAGGATCCTCTCAGGTTCAAGGATCCTCCCAGGTTCAAGGATCCTCTCAGGTTCAAGGATCCTCTCAGGTTCAAGGGTCCTCTCAGGTTCAAGAGTCCTCTCAGGTTGAAGGATCCTCTCAGGTTGAAGGATCCTCTCAGGTTCAAGGATCCTCTCAGGTTCAAGGATCCTCCTTCCAGGTTCAAGGATCCTCATCTCAGGTTTTCGGATCCATGGATTATCCTCCAAGACCTTCATTCACAGCACATCAAGGATCCAACATCTTCCAGGATCAAGGATACTTAAGGAGTGTGCAACCCAGAAGTTCAGATGTTCATCTAGGAGACTTTATACCGATGCAGACTATTGCTTCTTCTGGTCCCTCAGATACAGGAATCAACCAAGCTATGGCTAAGGAATTGCAGAAACTCAAAGATATGATATCCAGTGTTCCAGGAGTGGTTAAGCCCATTCCTGAAATTCCAGATGGAAGTCACAAGGGAAATAATGGAGATCAATCCCATTCCCGAGAGGTTAAAAGAAGCACGTCTATGCAAGGGTTTTGGATCCACACTCACAGGATCTGCTCTTAAATGGCTGCTAAGTCTTCCCCCTTACTCTATTACTCCATTTGCTAATCTAGTTAATCTATTTAATAGTCAATTTTCATGTAGTAGAAAATTTGAACGATTAACTAGTGATCTATATAGGGTAACACAAGGTCAAAATGAATCACTTAGAGATTACATCACTAAGTTTAGTAAAGAATCCTTAGATATCCCTAACCGGGATATAGCTACGACTGTAGAAGCCTTTAAAATGGGTTTACTTAGGGATTCAATGTTCTATGATGATCTTGCAATGACCCCTTGCAGGAACTTAGATGAGGAAAGGAACAGGACCCTTAGGTTTATCCGTTTAGAAGATGACATAAGGATCCACGAGAGATTGTCAGGATCCTCAAAGCAAGACAAATAAGGATCCTATCTCAAGGATAACTGATCCAAGCAATACTCCAAGCATGACAACCAGAATGTGCATGCTGTGGAACAAGAGGAAGATGATGAGGATTATCCTCCTATTTCTGAATATTGTTTTTCTGCTGATAATAATGAACTAATCCTTTCTATGCAGAGTTTAGGTGACAAGGTTAGGTGGCCAAGAAAGAATGACAAATCGCCTGCCACCAAAGACGAATCGAAATGGTGTGCTTACCATGGGGATTCTGGTCATCTCACAGATGAGTGCATAGCATTAAGGAAGGGGATAGGTTATATTTTGAGCAAAGGATACTTGAAGGAATTGCTTGGAAGGAAAAAGTCAAGGATCAAGGATCCTAGGAAAGTTCCTGATAAAGCTCCTCCTCCACCAGCTGATGCTCAAATCATCCATTTCATCTTCGGAGGTTCTCAGCAGCTAAGAGACATGCAAAGGAAACAAAGATGGAGAATAGGGACAGACCTGTTCGAACTTCCATCCTTACCCAGGAAAAAGTCATATACTTTGATGGGGATGACCGTGTCGACATACATGATCCTCATCATGACGGTTTGGTTATTACATTATTTATATCTAACCATTTTGTTCGCAGGATTCTCATTGATGGGAAAATCTCAGTGAACATAATCCAGTTGGATGTCCTCAATAGAATGGACGTCCTTGAATCCGATATTGTCCAAAGATCATATGTCCTTGTGGGATTCAGTGGAGAGACAAAGATTACATTGGGGGACATCAAACTTCCTATCTATATAGAGGGAGTGAATTATGTTAAAAAAAAATTCTATGTTATTGATTGCTTATCTTGCTGTAATGTTATCTTTGGCAGGCCATGGATACACGATATGAAGGCAGTCCCCCTCAACATATCATCAATGTGTCAAGCTCCCAACTCTGTGAGATATGGTGAAGATAGAAAGTGACCAGCAGGAGGCAAAGAACTGTTACACTTCTTCAATGAAGCCAGCCTCTAAGGAGCAAGACGTCATGGAGGCAAGAGAGCAAGACGTCAAGGATATTCTGTTGAACCCAGAGGATCCTAAATCCAAAATTTTTATAGGATCCGGGATCCTAGACAGTATTGAGCAGGATTTAGTATCCTTCTTGGAAAGAAGAAAATCTACCTTTGCTTGGAAACATGAAGATATGACAGGTATATCTAAGAATATTATTACTCACAAACTTAGTATTGACAGGTCTTTCAAGCCAATACACAAAAAAAGGAGAAAGTTTGCACTTGAAAGGAATGCCATTATCCAAGAAGAGGTAGACAAATTGCTCAAGGAAAGTTTGAGTGGACTGATAAGCATGAAGCTGCACTCAAGGTTCTTAAGGATTATCTATCCTCAGCACCAGCCCTGATGAAACCAGAAAATGGAGAATTGTTATCCTTATACTTAGCTATTTCAGCTAAAGCAATAAGTGTGATCCTAGTTAAGGATCATGAAGGTTCTCAACATCCGGTATACTATGTAAGTAAAATTCTACTTGATGCTGAGGCTAGGTATTCTCATTTAGAGAAATTAATTCTTGATTTAATTATGGCTTCTGCTAAACATAGACATTATTTAGAAACTCACACCATTATTGTGACAACTCGAGTTTCCAAGATTTCTATCTTCGAATTAATTACACGTTAATTGTTTAAGTGTTTGTTTACACGACTTGTTTGTTTCATATGTTATATATGGTGTGTATAAGTGTTATTAGTGAATTTGTTTAACGCTAATGACTTTGATAAACTTGTTAAACGTAAATGTTATTCGGTGCGATTGAGTGTGTAATGGATCAGTTTATGTCTTGTGTCATTTGGGCCACTACCATGTTATATAGACTTGGCCCAATCTATTGTTTTCAAAACATGAATCGGCCCAACCTTTTCTTTGTATATGTGTGCGTAACATATGAGTTATGTTACACAACTCTTCACAATATTTCAAACCCTAAAGCATTCCTGAAGTCGACGGCAACAGGAGCCCCTCCCCCTCTCGTGACATCATCCTAGCCAATCAAGTTTCTGGTTAGTGTGTTGTCTTTATTTGATTGAGTTGTGATTTGTATTCCTTAAATGTATGCGGCTGAAATTCCTGTCGATATGGATTAGGGTTTCAAGCATAATAGATTCGTGGTATTAATGTTAGAGAATTGGTTATTTTAGCATGATCTTGTTTGATGTGTATAACCTGAACCCTTGTCGGCTATTGTGTGGTTGATTGGCTGGTGAAATTGAATGTTGCTTTATGAAGTTCATGGCTAATTAATATGCATGTGGTTTGCCTTGAAATAGCAGCCAAATTTAGATAAAGATCATGCATGATTGTCAGCCATCTTATTCATGTTGGCATAGGAATTGTCAAGGCATGTGATGATCCATATGTATGCCACTAGTATTTGTCTAGCATGTATATTTAATAATAGATTATGTGGCCACATGCTATTTGGTTCGAAATACACATAATTTAGGATCTATGCTAGTCTGTTAGTTGGTGTCTAGATAGTTAGCAATAGTTGATTTGATTGATCGATTGTTTGTCATAGTAGTCGAAACTGTTTGAGATAATTAGGGTTGCTATTGCATGTAACTGCTGTTGTTGATGTTGATGCGATCGGGTGAAAACATAGGGATCAGACGAAAACACTTCTGTGTTTTCGTCACACCTCATGTCCAACGAAAACCAAAGGGTTTTCGCCACTTTGTGATTTCGTCGAGGGGTTCTAGCACTGTAACTCTGATATTCGTTAACTCTGTTAGTTTATTAACCATGTTAGTTGTTAACTCTGTTAGTCCATTAACTTCGTTAGTTTATTAACTCTACTAGCTTATTGACTCTGTTATGTATTTTAACTATGTTAAGTATGTTAAGTGGGTTAACTTGTTCAAACGTGTTAAATCTGTTAACTCAGTTAGCTTATTAGTTCTGTCAGAGGTTAACTCTGTTATATATGTTAATTCAGTTAAGCTTATTAACTCAGTTAAGTGTGTTATTGGATAAATATATTAGAATAAACTGTGAAAGCTATTATGTGAAAGATGAATTTGCATGAATTGGATTAACTGTTTACATGATACAAGATGCTAACTGCTAGGCACACTTTGTGATAATACTGTGATGCAAGTTACATGTGAAATATTACGAACATGAATTGATTGAGTATACGTGCACTATAGGACCTGATTGATTAACTGTGAGCATATACTTTAGCATACCGAGCAAACCAAGGTGAGTTCACACTCTTACCAAGGCATGGGATTCCCGGAGGGTAGGGAATGGGATTGAAAGAAATGAGGTTGAACAATTTCTTGGACTTTCACTATTACTAGACTACCTACCATCGTCCTCGGATGCGAAGGACACATACGTAAAACCTACGTATACTTGTACTTACCACTGTCCTCGGGTGGCGAAGGGCACTTACGTAAATCCTACGTAAACTCATACATACTACTGTCTTCGGGTTAAGAAGGACACTTACGTAAAACCTACGTAAACCCCCGCGTACCACCGTCCTCAGGTTGAGAAGGGCACTTATGTAAAGCCTACGTAAACCTCGTGCGTACTACTGTTCTCGGGTCAAGAAGAACACTTATGGTACAACTCGTCTAGTAAATACAACCATGGGAAGCCCCCACTAATAGTACATACAACATGGGAAGCCCCCACTAATAGTACATACAACATGGGAAGCCCCCACCTACTGAACATACAAACGGTTTAGTTAATAACGCACTGTTATACAACGAACTTACTTACTGTGAACTCGCTCAACTAGTTGTTGACTTTCTGTTACATGCCTTGCAGGACCATAGGTACTCATGGAGTTTGCACGGGAGGCGCGATCGTTGTGGGCACATGGACTGTTGAGTTCCATGATAAACATTTACACTTTGTGAACTTAATACTTATGTTGGGTTTTACATTTATGCTTCCGCTAAACATTGATACTATACTTTGGTTTTTGGAACACCTTTCATATTGTTTGGTTGAGTTACACTTACAATTTACATTGTTCAATATGATTGGTGGCTTGATCCTGGTCAGTCACGCCTCCAAGCGGTGATATTCCGCGTGTGGATTTTGGGGGTGTGACAATTATTGTGAAAACTAACCTTCCTATCAAGAATGTTCTCAGGAAACATCAAATGTCGGGTAGAATGGCAAAGTGGGCAATCAAGCTTATTGCATATGGCATTAAGTATGAACCCAGGACTGCCATCAAGTCCCAAGCTTTAGCTGACTTTGTGGCTGATTTCAGTAGTGATCTACAAAGGGAAGCTGAATTAGAAGTTCAACAGCTTGAGAAGACCAAGGATCCTTAGACACTATTCACGGATGGAGCTTCAGATGTTAAAGGAACTGGACAAAGCACACTACTAAAATCGCCACAGGGGGACATTATACCCTAATCCATTGCATGTGAATTCCAAACCACTAATCATGAGGCAGAGTATGAGACCTTGATAGCAGGTTTGCAATTAGCTAACAATATGAGGATCAGGTATCTTCAAGTATATATAGATTCTCTATTAATTACTAATCATTATAACGGTTCTCACACTGTCAAAAGTGAAAAACTAATCAAGTACTTAGAAATAGTCTGGAAACTGGCAGATTCTTTTGCTTTTTTCAATTTATCACAGGTACCCAGGGAAGAAAATGTAGAAGCTGACGCTCTAGCTAATCTTGGATCATCATTGAAGATTCCAGAGGATGTGAAAATACTCATCATCCATGTTTTAACTCCTGCAATTGAGGATCACGTATTCATGAAGATAGTGGAAGATTCTGCAATCATCCCTAGTGATGATACACAATCTCATTCAGGATCATGGACCCTTCCAGTCATGAGATATATACAACATGGAGAGATTCCTACTGGAGAAAATCCTAGAGCTTTCAAAGTCAAGGTATCTCAATTTACAATACTAAATAACATGTTATATAACGACCTCTTGCAGGTCCATATCTAAGGTGCATTGAGGATCCACAAATTCAAGAAGTCTTAAAGGATTTTCACGAAGGAGATTGTGGAAACCACACTGGTGGCAGAGTACTGTTCTAAAGGATCCTTAGAACAGGATACTATTGGCCAGCTATGAAGAACGATGCTGTGGATTATGCTAAGAAATGTGATCCTTGTCAAACAGATAACAATATCCTTCATCGACAAAGAATGGCTGGAGTATACAACAAGAATGTCAGGTCCCTACTTAATTGAAGCTGAAGCAGGAAAGGGGGCATATCGTTTGTTGACAATGGATGGTGACCTCTTACCAAGAGCTTGGAATGTTGTTCATCTCAAAAAGTACTTTATGTAAGAAGGGTCGGGGATCCTCAGCGATGCCGGTATTCAGATTAAGGATCCGGGATCCTCAAAGGATATATGATTCTACATTTGGTAACACATTACTTTCATCTTCATTCATCTTATACTTATTACTTATCATAAGGCAAAGATGTTAAACATTTAACATCTATTTTCATAAAGTTTAAGCTTTTGCAGAGTTGTTATCATTTTACAGAAGATCAAAGTGGTTGGCCAACTCTCCAAAGTTTATTTGGGCTTGTCCCCAGTTATTTGGGCTTGACCCCAGTTTGGGCCTGTCCCCAGTTTCGCCAGTAGGGCACGATGATCCTGGTACAGTTCATGGCAATGGGACCAGTACTCGCTTTAGGGGCTGACAATTTCATTGTACTGGCTGTATCCGGGATCCTACGTATAATGGTAGACGTACCATACATCCGTTCCTAAGGTTTCGAACGTTTTCACGTTAGCTAAGGTTTCAGCGTTTTCACGTCGCTTAAGTTTGGATAGTCGCCAGTGAGGGCCATACTCCAATTTACACAAGTTATATGGGCTTGACCCCAGTTTACACCCGTTTATTTGGGCTTGTCCCCAGTTTATTTGGGCTTGTCCCCAGTTTGTTGGGCTTGTCCCCAGTTTGTTGGGCTTGTCCCCAGTTTATTTGGGCTTGTCCCCAGTTTGTTGGGCTTGTCCCCAGTTTATTTGGGCTTGTCCCTAGTTATTATGGGTTCATTCCCAATTATTTGGCTTGGTCCCAAGTTTATTTTTCTTACAGGATATTGGAGCTCTAAAGTTATATAAGTTCTGACGATAAGGATCCTTGATCCTAGAAGCTTTACTTTTCATAGTTTGCTTATTCAGCAATAATTTACAAGGATATAGAATCCTAACTTGGATTCTCTGGTATGTTATATTTTAACTTTTTCTAAGCTGCAAGTTGTCTCTTATCCTTTTTGGTTAAGGATCATTGATCTACATTTGTCCCAACACTTCAAGTTTTTTGTTAAAAGTTTAACATTATCATCAGATTTCCAATAACTTTCTAGTCGTTTGGCGATGATATCTTTGGAAATAGAAAGCATACATGGAAAATAAAAAGGGAAGAAACAACAACAGTTGTAGCTAAAAATGTTTAATGTTATTACTCATTCATTATGTATCAAATCATCTGGCCTGGATTTCACCAGCAAAACCGTGGACCATCCACCCAGGCCGGATAAGGCTATCTAACAGTTAAAGTGTCTATGCAGAAATTAAAGTGCAGGAAGGTTAATAGCAAACTGTGTAGAAGGATTCATTCTCCACAAACAGAAGGATCTTCTTGTCTGTAAAGGCATTTGAGGAGTTATCTCTAACTCTATATTTTGCAATAATGATTATAGCAGGTCTTATCAGTGACGACAGGCAGTGTAACGACTAGTTACCAGCAGCAACGGCTAATCCGCTTCTAACGGAAATATGACAGCTGTGAATCCTTATCACAACTGCCATATTGGGGGCAATTGTTAGGGCATGAATTTTATGCTAAGGATCATCTATCCTGAGACTAGGCATGGATCACGGATCCTTAATGGATGATGCAGATAGTCTGAGGATCCAGAGTCTGAGGATCACGAGTCTGAGGATCACGAGTCTGAGGATCCAGGATCCTTAACAGAACTTATGATTTCTAACAATTGTCACGTTTTTAATATTTATATGCAGATAATGGACGTAGTGGACTCACTCTCAGCTGGAATTTAGGGGAATATTCCATCAAGATGCCCCACATGTGCTATTTTCACAACGGTTATGGAGTGCACATGATCTTCCTAGAAAATAGGACTTTTTGTTAGCTTATTTAGGGGGTATTGAGCTGATAGAAAACAACTAATTTCGTCACAACACCTCTGCTACTCGCTCTCAAACACACACACACACTATAATTCCTTGTAACAAGCTCAATATCTTCCAAAGTTGTAATCTTTTTATGCAATATAGTTGGTGATCGGTAGTTTCCATCACCCGAGGTTTTTTATGCCGGAGATCTTCTAAAGATCAAGGGCTTTTTCCTCGTATAAATCTTGGTGTTCATCATTGATTTCATATACTTGTCGTTCATACAATTAGCCAAGCATCATACCTCATAAAATCAGATTTGGTTGCATTATCCTTGTGTGATTTTTGACCAAAACACTCAAGAAGGAGAAACTGTATGCTAAGTTCTCGAAGTGTGAGTTCTGGTTGCGTGAGGTACAATTCCTTGGTCACGTAGTAAACGAAGATGGAATCCATGTGGATCCCACCAAGATCGAGGCGATCAAGAATTGGGAAACTTCGAAGACGCCAATCGAGATCCGCCAGTTTCTAGGATTAGCAGGGTATTATCTCAGATTCATTGACGATTTTTATAAAATCGCTCAACCGCTGACCTCCCTTACTCAAAAGGATAAGAAGTATGAATGGGAAGACAAACAAGAAGAAGCATTTGAGTTGCTTAACTATGTTATTATACCATTTATAACCATGTCATTATATCATATATTTGTGTTGTTATAGTGGTATAAACGCAAATCAGTAAAGGTGAAAGTGATATGATAAAACTACCACAATTAAAATCGTAAAACAGCACAATTTTCGCATGGTCCAAAATACTTTTTCAATTCAAAGAATGTGGTCTTAAAAACATATATCAATATCATAAGGATAATAAAATTCTGTACATTATGGTATAATTTTATAAAAGTTTATTAATAAAGTATATAAAAGTTATTTGAGTTTCAAAGAATAACAAAAATAATATTTAGTAAAAAGACCAACGGGTCATCCACAACAATTGCTCAGCCTCAGGGGACGAGGTTTTGTCTTTGGTAGATTAGGGTTTGCAATTCAGAAAGGGGTGGTGGCACAGCTTGTTGCCCGTCTACCTTCTGTTTTGATGTAACTTGACTAGTATGAATGAGATTTATATAGATTCAAAAAAGAAAAAAATAGAAAAGTAAACACGAGTAGATATTCCCTTTTTTACCTTGTTACGACTAATAAGTCCAAATTAATCTCAATCATTAGGCACACTTATTAGAACACCCGTACTCGGGCGTGATTCATAAAAAATAATGCCTAAACAAGCCCCAAAACGCCGGGACGCCGCCCCCTAGTCGTGTTCGGGCGTTTTCTCCGGCAAAAAATGAATTGGCGTTTTTTGAATAACGCTGGAAGAGGCAAATGTGGACCAATGAGAAAGGGGTAACGACTAGTTTTTTATTTTTTTTTCCTTTTTTAACCTCTCACCTATATATATATATATACACACACTTTTAAAAATTTTCAAACCAAAACACTTAAACACTCTCATACAATACCTCCATTTTATAAAAAAACATGGATTCTCCTAGTTCCTCGTCCATCATGAATTATTGCTATGAAGAGTTTTTTGCGGATAGCAGTGAGTCAACCGATGAGGAGGTCGAGCAAGAGGCGGTTACGAGTGTTTGTCAACTAGCGGTGAGATATGTGAAGCAATGTCGCAGGCCCGAACCTGAAATTAAAACAAGAGATTATATTGAACGAGACCGACGCGCGACACACTATCGGTTGATGAACGATTATTTTGATGAGGCGCCGACATTTTCGAACCCAGAAATTTTTAGGCGTCGTTTCCGAATGAGTAAGCGTTTGTTTCTACGCATCGTCGACGACTTGGAAACCAACTACGATTATTTTAAACAAAAAGCGGATGCGAAATGGACACTTGGATTTACCGGTATTCAAAAGTGTACGTCGGCGCTACGAGTCCTTGCTTACGGAAACACAACCGACATCAACGACGGGTATTTAAAAATGGCCGAGAAAACAACGCGAGACACCTTGGAGCATTTTTGTCGCGGTACAATTCCTATACTTTACTATAGTGTTTACAAGTGTTTTTTTTAAAGCTTATGTTTGTATATTTTTTTTTATAAATTAAGGTATTATTGATTTGTATGGTGCGCGTTATCTTAGAACGCCCACATAGGACGACCTTCAAAAGATCTACGAGGTACATTCAAAGACGAAAACTAATGTATTTTTTTTTAATTTAGTCGGATTTTATTTTTTTATTTCTAGTATTGTAATTTTTTTAATTTAATGAAGTATTTTAAGTTTTTAATTAAAAAAATAATTGTTTAATGATTGGAAGGGGCGTTATTGGGCATTATTCCCACTACGCCACTTTTGCAATAACACCCAATAATGTCCCCATGCTGACTGGACTGCCACGTGGCAGAAAACGCCAAAGGATGTGGGCATTATTGCTCAAACCACTACGCATGGTTTTAGGCAAAACTCATTTTGTATCTTATAACAGATCATAGAAATTCTCGCGTCCCTTAAGCCCATGGCCAATCCTGAATTAAGGATGGTAAACGAGTCCGAACCTAGTGGGTAGTTTGATACCTAGAACATTGGGGACATACAGTCGGGTATAAAATGAGTTAAACCTTTCACGGTTTAGAGGATTTCTGCCTGATTATCTGAGCTTGTTTAACCGCATTAAAACTGATATATTAGTATACTATATAATACTAAAAAATACAATGAATAGCATTTTAAAGTCATTAGAAAATTTTAATTATTAAAATCAAAAAATGGCTGAGTGATTGAATATTTTATATTTTAACTTGGTTTGTGAGGTGAGTTTAACATCTGTTGAAGGTGATGGGCACCCGAACAAATAACTTTTAACCACATAAGACCATAAATAAATATATCCGATACTTGTAGGAATGCTCCACGAACCCAATAGGTACGCGACACACACACACATATATAGGGTTCTAGTTTATTTGAACAAATTCTGACCATTGATTTACATCATCAAATTGTAAAATACACTAGTGTATTTTCATCAACAAATCCTGGCCGTTGATTTACACTTGTGTATTGATAATCAATGGCTAAGATTAGTTCACTAGTGTTCACAATTAAGGGGGTTATTCACAAATTAATGGCTAGGATTTGATGATGAAAATACACTAGTGTATTTTACGATTTGATGATGTAAATCAATGATCAGGATTTGTTCACTCACTTCACAAATAAACTAGTATTTACTATTTTACTCTAAAACTCCACCCTATATATATGTAAGATCATTTCTTTTTTACCTTCACATTTTGAGGTCCTCATACTAGTTCAAACAAACTGAATGCACACAGTTGACTTGACTTTCAATTCTTTTTGTATGGTATAAAAGAGAAAGAACCTCCACCTCAAACCCTTAACCATAACATTCCCATTTTTGGAAACTTTATCCATACATAAGAATCTCTAATCCTTAAAATCATTTTAGGAACCCTCCTACATTCATACCATTGTCTCAATCACAATCACAAACCAAACAAGGGATTAGAGACAATGGCCCTTACAAAGAACACATTAACAACTTTTCTTTCCATTTTTGCCCTCCTCTTCTTTGCATTATGTTCCAATGCCCACCCCTCCCCTTCCCCATCCCCATCCCCATCCACACCCCCCTCTGATGAACCTACCGACGACACCTCGGCCGACTCCCCGATATCTCTTTCGGAGCTTTTTGAACTTGCATTGCCCGAAATCGGCGTACAAAAGAAAGCGGCCACCTCAGAGACCGAGGGGAGTAAAGTGGCAAGCAAACAACTTGAAGCGCTAGAACTTAAGATCAGCGACTTCAAACCGGTCCTTCAGAAACAATTAGAGGATCCCAACACATCAAAACCGGTTAAAAACTGCTTAACTCAATGTCAAGAAAACTTTGCTAGTGCCATTGATGGTGTAAAGAAAAGCATCGAAAGCATCCGAAAACAAGATCTCGCCAAGGCTAACATTGACATAAGTGCTATATCGACGAATGTTGATACGTGTAACAATTGTTTCGTTGACATGAAGGCCGAAGATCTCGAGATAAAGGCGGTTAATGATTGGGTTCAAGGGGTCACCGGAGATTGCCTTGCTAGTCTTAAAAAAACATGAGATAATTAAGGTGATCATGCATGCATGCATGGTGGTGTGGGTACGATAGGGTAGTGGTGGCGTTAGGATACGATCGACTAGTTTATAGTTCTTCATTGTATATGTTTTGATCCAGTGAATTATATGAATTTGTGATGCAACATTGTTGTGGTTGATTAATGGATTATATATAGATGTTTTAAGACAGGTTTAACTATAAACTAGGGGCTTAATCTATAATCTAAATGGAAACGTAGACACAATGTTAAAAATAACGAAAAAAGAATGTAAACATAAAACAAAAAAAAAATAAATAAATAAATAAAATGTGAATTATATTTGAAACTTTTGATCCCGGGTATATATAAACTATAACGATTTCGAGTAAGATTTTTTATTTTAACAATATTGCTTAAAAACTATTTTTTCTATTAAATCCATCAAATGCTTGCAATAGGTCAGGACTGTTGTTGGTGGCGGATTTAGAAAAACGTCAAGGGACAACGTTTCAAAAGTTTCTTTTCTATAGGGTCAGCGAAATAAGTAAAAAGCGTCAATTTTTTCCAAAATTTACACTAAGCTATACCCACCCATGACTGTTGTCGTTTTCTAAAACTATAGTCATTGACTCAGTTCGGATTTTTGTTAAAACCGCTAAAATCATAGAGTGAGCACCATTGTTTTCTTGTAATGATATGTTTTCTTTCATTTTACTAGTATGGCTTTGATGTTAAAGAAAATGTGTTGTCAAATAATCTCAACCCCATCTTTAGACATACAAAGAAGGTTTAGACTGAATTTGCATATTACTCTTGAATTAATCAGTCCATCGTGCAACATGAATAAAAATATGAAAATGAATTAATTTTGATTTGAATGTTGTGATTTTTTTTTTTTTTTTTTGAATTTACTAGTACAGTTGTTGTCGAATTATGTGATTTTTAATAAGGGAAATTGTTGGAGATAATCTCGATATCGTTAGTTTGTCAAGGATCTCGTGTTAGTTTATCAAAGTGAAGTTTGAAAGCTTAGTTAGTATAGTTAGTGCTCCGAATGTAATTGCTAGAAAGTTTGGGCTATTGTTGTAATTACTATATATAATATATTAAATGGTACGTCGCATTGTCTGGGAAACATTGTGACGGTTCACACCGATAGGTTTCCGACAAGTATAAATACGCCGGTAGATAATTGTAAATCAATTCGTTCTAGACATAAATTAGTTATACGAATGAGTTTCTTATCAATCGATCATGCGTATATCTTGATTTCGTTATTATCGTGTATGTTAAATCGAACCTTTAGGCCATCAAATTGGTATCAGAGCAAAGGTTGAAGAAGAAGATCAGAGACTTACAAGCCTCAATTTTAAAGAACGAATTTCAGGAAGAAGAAACGATATAAGCGATATTGCTAACCTCAAAATCGTAATCGTAATCGATGCTCGATATTAAGAACGATTTCACTTAGTTGCGAATTCCGAAGAAATTATAGAACAATGAAGAAGAACTAGACCTTTAATCAAGAATCACAAGAGTGCGATTAGCAGAGGAAGAAAACCGAAAGAACCGAATCTCTGGTTGTGTGGCAAAATTTAACCTGCGTGGCAAGCAAATCCTCTGTGGTACGATCAAAACATGAGTGGTTTAATCATGAAAGAAGAAAGAAGCAACAAACATGGCAAGCAACGACGATAAGAAACAAGACACTACGTCAACACCAACCCGCAAGCAAGGGAAGTATTAGAAGTTTGAAGACTTGTCAAGCGGTGTTGCAATATCGAGATTAATAGGGTGATTGTTGGAGATAATTTCGATACCGTTAGTTTATCAAAGATCTTGTTGGTTTATCAAACTGAAGTTTGAAAGCTTAGTTAGTATAGTTAGTGCTCCAAATGTAAATGTTTGAAAGTTTGGGGCACTGACTAAACTAACGGTGTCAAACCCGTAAGATGTAAATGAGTATTCAAAGAAAAATTGGATTCGAATGTGAATGTTGAATGCTATAAAGAGAGATTGGTTGCAAAGGGCTACACTCAGAAAGAGGGAATTGATTACGAAGAGACCTTTTCATATGTCTCTTGAAAAGATTCATTATGGATTATTATGGCCTTAGTATCTCTTTTTTATTTAGTGCTGCATCAGATGGACGCTAAACTACTTTCCTTAAGGACGATTTAGGCAAAGATGCGTACATGAAACAACATGAAGGATTTAAACTTGAAGGTCAAGAACATCTATCCATATACGGGTTGAAACAAGCATCACGTAAATGGTATCTCAAGTTTGATGAAGTCATGAAGAAACAAATTTTTACAAAGAATCAAGTGGATCAATGCACCTACCTCAAAATGAGTGGGAGCAACTTTACTATACTTGTCCTTTACGTAGATGATATTCTATCGGCAAGTAATAGCTTAAACATGTTGCACGAGTCGAAGTGATTGCTCACGCATAATTTAGACATGAAGAATCTTAGAGACGCTTCTTATGTTATTGGCATCGAAATACACCAAGATAGATACAAAGGGATCTTAGGGTTATCTCAAAGGGCTTACATTGATCGTCAATAGTCTGTTTATTTCAATGTCTGAAAACAGAGGTTAAAATACCAGGCCATTAAGGGGGACGTTTTTGGTTTATTCCAATGTCTGAAAATAGAGGTTGAAAAAGAGCAAGTGAGACTGATACCTTATGCGACAGTAGTCGGGAGCCTTTTGTATGTTCAAGTCTGTGCTCACCCAGATATCGCTTATATTGCTGGAATGCTAGGCCATTATTAAACTAATCCTAGCTTAGATCACTAGAAAGCAGCTAAGAAAGTACTTCGATATCTGCAAGGGACGAAAGACTATAAACTGACTTATAGAAGAAGTGATAGTTTAGTGGTAGGTTATTCTAATTTTGCTAAATGCAAAGATAACATGACATCCACTTCGAGCTATATCTTTATGTTTAGCAGGCAGACCGATTTCATGGAACAGTGATAAACAACAGTTAACTACATCTTCCACAATGATGGAAAATACATTGTTGTTTACAATGTAACCTGGTTGCTTAAAAATTTGATCACTAAATTCAAACTAGTTAATTCTATTTCTAGACCATTGAAGCTTTACTGTGATAATTCAGTTGTCATTAGTTTCTCAAATAGTAACAATTCGATTGGAGTTAGTTCATACCTTAATACAAAGTAGTGGTTTGTACGTAAGCGAGTTGAGGAAAATAATCTTTGTATTGAGTATATAAGTACTAATAATATATATGCTTGCGGATCCAATGACTAAAGGTCTCTCGCCTAAAGTTTTTGAAGAACATGTTTGGAATATGAGATTTACTAAAGACCTTATTTAATTGCATATTGTACTTACTTACGTTTTAATTAATGAAATTTCCTTGGTTTTGATTGTGTATGTCTTTTAATATGTTCTGCATTGTAAGACCCTAACACGTATTTGACAAAAGTCGCAGCGGAAATTCGTGCCATAAAATTTCTTTCATTACAAACATCTTAGCTTACTTGAAAGTCCTTTTTAAAATAACTCTTTTGCGAAACATAAGCATAACTTCTGTTTGCTAAGGTACATAATCAATTATTCCCGTACAATCTATCTTGTGACCCGGTCTTCGATCTCTATTCCTCGTGATAATCGTCCGTGATTTGTACAACCTGCACTCACCACATTCATTCATAACATTAGCACACATTATATATATACAAGATTCATATATGTACACTTCCCATTCAATTATATATCTATCTTTAAGCAATACATCCACATATCCATTCCCTGGTGAGTCTTCAATAAAGTACCTGCATTAATGTTCATTCTCCAGGCACACTCTTAATAATGTTAATCCTCAACGTATCGAAATCATGCATACATACACAGTTACATTCATACATACACATCTACATACTTACATGCATTCATACATCTCTACATACACGCATACATACATACGTATCTTCATATATACGTAAACACACATCTACATACGTACATACCCCTATGTCTCTACATACATGCATACTCACATACGTACCTTTATATATACATAAATACACATCTACATACGTACATACCCATATTTACACATTCAAGATCTTACCTAACCCTCATATACTCATACATACCTTTATGCTTACATACGTAGACATCCACATACATACCTCCCCATATCTTCACGTACATACATACACTCAGACGTACCTTCATACATACATATATATACACATCTACAGATGTACATACCCATATATACACATACAAGCTCTCACATACCTCTTACATAATCATACATTAATTACGTAGGTCTTAGACGTAGATTTATAACCCATAATCATCAAAGAAACGATCAGAATCATGTTTGGGAGGCCCGCCGTAGTCCACGGTTAACATACCAAAGCCCACGACCCATAAATCAACTTAGATAACAATTTTCAGCTTTTGGGACATGGGGATGGCGTCGGCGACGCCCCTAAGGCCGTCGGCGACGGCCCTTGGTTTATCGCGTCGCTAAAACATCGCGTAGACAGATAAATAGCGCGTCGGAAGAAAACTGACTTTCTAGACCCCATCGGCGACGCCCCTAAGGCCGTCGGCGACGCCCTCTAGATTTTTCCTTTTTCTGCAGGTTTGTTTCGTCGTCCGTACGCACTAAAACGCGCATAACTTTTGAACCGTTTACCCGTTTAACCTCCCGTTTCTTCCTACATGATCGTAATTTGACATTCTATCATGTGAACTTGAAATCCCATATCCAGATTAAGGAAATTCTTAACTTACACGCTATTGGCTTATTATTCATTTACGATTATTCGACCCGTTCATGTTTTCATCAAACATCTCATTCGTTTTAGCCCAAAACTTACATGAACCTTATAACCATAATACTTTTACATTATCCGGAGTTTCGTGCTTGGGGTTTACGCACCCGATACCCGGTATGCGTTAAACTCATTCATTTATTCAATTTTACGCAATCAACTTAGTTAATCCAATTTCCATTCACGAACTTGGTTACCCATTAATCCTAACTTACTACCGAGTGTTTTATTGATTAATCCGCGTCACCATTTCTCGGTTAGCGTACGTGTGTGCCATTCTAATCATTACCCGGTTATAATACCGTAGGCATTTCATACACTTTATTCCGTTATAACTACAAAACTTCATTTTTGACCCGTTTGGTCTACTTAGCGAAAATAATAGATTTCATACCACCAAAACCATACTTAACGTCAGACATCATGCTTAATTATCTATAACGCTACCTTACTTAAACAACTAAAAAGTGATTCCGAAAATCACTTACCTTATGCGACCATGCTCGTATTCGCTTCCTTGCTTCTTCTTGACCCGTTAACCTTCCGTGCTTGATTCCATCTCGACATGATTCCTATACTTTCATGTCATAGAAATTACATTCTTGTTAGCATACACGATTATACATGTTAACGATCATATAAATCGCATATTTCACATTTGACCTTCATCGGTCACTTTTAACATGCATAAGACATATAACCAAATTCGTATCCTTACTAACTCATGTAATTCATCATGTCATCGCATTAAACACGTATCAGTATAACATGTACCATACGACTTCCTATAATCATACCCTTACAACAACACTCAAATCATGTTCCTTATGCGTAGTTGACTTTCAAAAGTCAACAATTCATCCTATGAACTTTCGGCTTATTCTTATGTATTCGTATCGTCATAATAGGCTATACGGACGGTTCTATATACATTTCATCCTACACTTAGTGTGCATACAACTTCCTAAGCACAGTGTACAATCAATTCATGCATATACTTCTAGTCTCATACATAATTCATCAAATCCTCCTTCTAATCAACATGAATCATTCATACCTAAACATCAAACATATTAGCATCACATTTATTTCGATTCCTTTAACAAGAATCCATCATACGTATCATGATACATCAATATTAATCAAGAATTGGACATGGGTGATCATTCAAGTCATCCTCCTCCCCATACCAAGTGGGTTTCACCTCTAAACATCAAATTAATCCAAACCATGCATAATCCATGTTCTATATGATGATTATAACACATATACATGATCAATTTCATACCAATTCACAGATTGGAACATAACCCACTTCATACAAGTTCATCAATCTAAGTTTCAAGATATACCTCACGATCCCCTTGTCTAGGTGATCACTAATTCATGTTCCTTAATAGATTTGAGCCTTGATTCAACCTTCAATTTGGAGCTTCTTTAAGAACTAGGGTTTACACCCCTTTGTTCTTCTCCAGAGCATTCCACGCACACACACATGATGTGTGTGTGTGTTATGTTTTTGTTTTATAAAACATGAGTTTCTCATGTTTACAATTTAGCCCCTCGTGTTCGCCACTTAAATATAATTGGCACAACTTTCGTCATTTAATACCTTTGACCATACCCTTAACTAGGTTAAATAGCCTAGTTATTTATTTCATGACATGTCCTATAGGAACATACGGAAAATATAAACATTCGGGTTTTGGGGCTTTACAAGTCTACCCCCCTTAAATGAGGTTTCGTCCCCGAAACCTTTCTTATCTTTACTAGATTAGTTCTAGTAAATCGATCCCTCCGAAAAGTTTTCTCCAACCCGGAAACGCTTGTGACTTCTTTTTAACAAGTTCATACTTTCCATACCATGCTTTCACATTACATCCTCATTTCCTTGACTCGTTCATAATATGTCAATATACATACTTCTTCAAACTTGTATTGATGCATACGTTCGTATGATCCGTTTATAGCGGGTCTAATACCCTCATCTCATCTCTTAAGATTACTTTCCGTACATACACTGTATAACGTCAAATTCTTGCTTTGTTATCACAACAAAGTTACTATTTCATAGTCTCACATACATGCTTGACTCCAAAGTCGTACATCATTCTACGTTTTCTACAGTTACATGTACCATGCATACCATTACGTTACTTTCAACCCATCTTTTTCATTTCACCTTACAATTACTCTCACTTCATTTAATTTACATAAGTAAGTGTATCATGCCAGTTCATCATACGAGAGTTTAATCATTACCCGAAATTTTCACTCAAAACTTTTGGGATTTACCCTTTTCTTCTTATGTTGACTGTTAAAAGTCAAACATCACATACCATACCATACCTATCCTATCCTTCACTTCATAGGTCGCTTTCCAATCTTCTAATTCGTACCTATTCAGCATAAGTTGAACATTTTACTGACCTCGGTTTCATTTCATAACTCAACGATCCGTAAACCAGATCGATCCGCCTCTTCACGAGTACTAACCGTACCCGGCCATGTTTCATTTATCCTTGTAATGAGCTTCCGCTCGTGCACATTTCATTCAAACATTTATTTTACTAGGTGATTACTCACCCATAATTCTTCTACAACTTCCTACGTACATGCTATAACACATTCCATACTTCATTCCTTACATACAATTCTTTTACGCTGGTTACTTATTTCGCCAACCTTTGCGGTTTGACTTTTCAAGTCCGACTGACATTTCTTACTTATCATAGATACATCGAGGTACACGTTCGTACTTCTTTCCTTTCATGCTTACTTGCAAAGACATTCATTACATTATTTCGGTACTCATGACCAAGCTTACCCTTCTCATTCATACTTAAATAATTGTACGGGTCGTAGCCCGCCCTACATTATGACTCCTACGAGTCGATTACTAACACATCTAACACATAACGGGTTCAAAACTTCTTTCTTTCATTTTAAAACTTAGGTTTGCGTGCCCATTACGATCATTCTTATGTTCATTTACTTTACATTTACTCATAGGACTCGTTTGACATAACTACGGTCAACTATTGACACGATTCTGATGTGGGTAAATTTTATCCTTTATATGTTTTAAATCTGTCCCGCGGATTCAAATGTAACATCCATACCTTTTATTACTTCTATATTTTGAATCCGTCTAACGGTTTCTAACCTACCATTCATACATTTTCTTCCTTCTATGATTTGAATCCGTCTCGCAGATTCAAACATATCATTCTTGCATTTCATTCCTTGAATCCGTCTTGCGGATTCAAACATTCCATTCATGCCTTTCATTCCTTGAATCCGTCTCGCGGATTCAAACATTCCATTCATATCTTTCATTCCTTACATGTGTTGAATCCGTCTTGCGGATTTCAAACACGTCATTCATACCATGCCGATCCGTACTTACTTACGGATACAACATCATTCATCCTTATCATTTCTTCTTTTTCATTCTTGTATAATACTCTCAATTTCCTGAGAGTCTTACTACTCATTTTACCCGCACGCCTCACCTGCTACCCAATTCTCCCGGACATACCTGCGATAATTACCACGGCCTCACGAACGTCATATGCTTCTTGTGTACTGGCCAGGTGCGCAATCCACATACTAGTTTCGTGCCTTCATGTAATCATCGCCTTATGTCCGAAAAAAAAAGTTTTCAGTCTCGTGCAACATCCTTAAAACTTTACCGAGGCAACATCGTTATATTTCGTTTAGTATTTACCCTCTCAAGGAGATTTCTTACTTTTTCTTTTAACACTGGTACCCATACATATTAACATTGTGTACCTGGGTCCATTTGTCTATTTGCATCTTTGTCTGCCTTAGTACTCATCCTAAACTGCATTCACGGGTCATCCTCTTCAAACACTTATGTTTATGTTGCACATAACATACCGTTAGTTTCTTCATATGCATACTTAAGTGCTTACTTACATTCGCTTTTACCTTTGGGATCTTGACCGAGTCTTAGATTGTACGGGTTTCTTATCATAAGAGCACATAGGTCTGAGTTCAAGTACTTACCTTATCGTACTTGATTTCCTTCAAACCAGGGCTCTGATACCAACTTGTAAGACCCTAACACGTATTTGACAAAAGTCGCAGCGGAAATTCGTGCCATAAAATTTCTTTCATTACAAACGTCTTAGCTTACTTGAAAGTCCTTTTTAAAATAACTTTTTTTGCGAAACATAAGCATAACTTCTGTTTGCTAAGGTACATAATCAATTATTCCCGTACAATCTATCTTGTGACCCGGTCTTCGATCTCTATTCCTCGTGATAATCGTCCGTGATTTGTACAACCTGCACTCACCACATTCATTCATAACATTAGCACACATTATATATATACAAGATTCATATATGTACACTTCCCATTCAATTATATATATCTATCTTTAAGCAATACATCCACATATCCATTCCCTGGTGAGTCTTCAATAAAGTACCTGCATTAATGTTCATTCTCCAGGCACACTCTTAATAATGTTAATCCTCAACGTATCGAAATCATGCATACATACACACTTACATTCATACATACACATCTACATACTTACATGCATTCATATATCTCTACATACACGCATACATACATACGTATCTTCATATATACGTAAACACACATACATGCATACTCACATACGTACCTTTATATATACATAAATACACATCTACATACGTACATACCCGTATTTACACATTCAAGATCTTACCTAACCCTCATATACTCATACATACCTTTATGCTTACATACGTAGACATCCACATACATACATACCTCCCCATATCTTCACGTACATACATACACTCAGACGTAACTTCATACATACATATATATACACATCTACAGATGTACATACCCATATATACACATACAAGCTCTCACATACCTCTTACATAATCATACATTAATTACGTGGGTCTTAGACATAGATTTATAACCCATAATCATCAAAGGAACGATCAGAATCATGTTTGGGAGGCCCGCCGTAGTCCACGGTTAACATACCCAAGCCCACGACCCATAAATCAACTTAGATAACAATTTTCAGCTTTTGGGACATGGGGAGGGCGTCGGTGACGCCCCTAAGGCCGTCGGCGACGGCCCTTGGTTTATCGCGTCGCTAAAACATCGCGTAGACAGGTAAATAGGGCGTCGGAAGAAAACTGACTTTCTAGACCCCATCGGCGACGCCCCTAAGGCCGTCGGCGACGCCCTCTAAATTTTGCCTTTTTCTGCAGGTTCGTTTCGTCGTCCGTACGCACTAAAACACGCATAACTTTTGAACCGTTTACCCGTTTAACCTCCCGTTTCTTCCTACATGATCGTAATTTGACATTCTATCATGTGAACTTGAAATCCCATATCCAGATTAAGGAAATTCTTAACTTACACGCTATCGGCTTATTATTCATTTACGATTATTCGACCCGTTCATGTTTTCATCAAACATCTCATTCGTTTTAGCCCAAAACTTACATGAACCTTATAACCATAATACTTTTACATTATCCGGAGTTTCGTACTTGGGGTTTACGCACCCGATACCCGGTATGCGTAAACTCATTCATTTATTCAATTTTACGCAATCAACTTAGTTCATCCAAGTTCCATTCACGAACTTGGTTACCCATTAATCCTAACTTACTACCGAGTCTTTTATTGATTAATCTGCATCACCATTTCTCGGTTAGCGTGCGTGTGTGCCATTCTAATCATTACCCGGTTATAATACCGTAGCCATTTCATACACTTTATTCCCTTATAACTACAAAACTTCATTTTTGACCCGTTTGGTCTACTTAGCGAAAATAATAGATTTCATACCACCAAAACCATACTTAACGTCAGACATCATGCTTAATTATCTATAACGCTACCTTACTTAAACAACTAAAAAGTGATTCCGGAAATCACTTACCTTATGCGACCATGCTCGTATTCGCTTCCTTGCTTCTTCTTGACCCGTTAACCTTCCGTGCTTGATTCCATCTCGACATGATTCCTATACTTTCATGTCATAGAAATTACATTCTTGTTAGCATACACGATTATACATGTTAACGATCATATAAATCGCATATTTCACATTTGACCTTCATCGGTCACTTTTAACATGCATAAGACATATAACCAAATTCGTATCCTTACTAACTCATGTAATTCATCATGTCATCGCATTAAACACGTATCAGTATAACATGTACCATACGACTTCCTATAATCATACCCTTATGACAACACTCAAATCATGTTCCTTATGCGTAGTTGACTTTCAAAAGTCAATAATTCATCCTATGAACTTTCGGCTTATTCTTATGTATTCGTATCGTCATAATAGGCTATACGGACGGTTCTATATACATTTCATCCTACACTTAGTGTGCATACAACTTCCTAAGCACAGTGTACAATCAATTCATGCATATACTTCTAGTCTCATACATAATTCATCAAATCCTTCTTCTAATCAACATGAATCATTCATACCTAAACATCAAACATATTAGCATCACATTTATTTCGATTCCTTTAACAAGAATCCATCATACGTATCATGATACATCAATATTAATCAAGAATTGGACATGGGTGATCATTCAAGTCATCCTCCTCCCCATACCAAGTGGGTTTCACCTCTAAACATCAAATTAATCCAAACCATGCATAATCCATGTTCTATATGATGATTATAACACATATACATGATCAATTTCATACCAATTCACATATTGGAACATAACCCACTTCATACAAGTTCATCAATCTAAGTTTCAAGATATACCTCACGATCCCCTTGTCTAGGTGATCACTAATTCATGTTCCTTAATAGATTTGAGCCTTGATTCAACCTTCAATTTGGAGCTTCTTTAAGAACTAGGGTTTACACCCCTTTGTTCTTCTACAGAGCATTCCACGCACACACACATGATGTGTGTGTGTGTTGTGTGTTATGTTTTTGTTTTATAAAACATGAGTTTCTCATGTTTACAATTTAGCCCCTCGTGTTCGCCACTTAAATATAATTGGCACAACTTTCGTCATTTAATACCTTTGACCATACCCTTAACTAGGTTAAATAGCCTAGTTATTTATTTCATGACATGTCCTATAGGAACATACGGCAAATATAAACATTCGGGTTTTGGGGCTTTACATGCATGCATAATGACATACATATATTTATTATACGAATCAAATGTTTAAAGTGCTTACCTATAAATTTTAATCATAGTTGCTTAGGTTTTAAATTGAGGCTATAGTATGATTAACGTGGGTCTTGAGTTTTGAATACTGACTTAACGACTGTAATTCTTTGCTACAGTAAAGCTAAAACTAGTATTAAAATCTGCATACTAATCTAATGCTCATAATAAATGATTACTCTGCCAAGTGTGAGAATGTAAGATTAAACATATTAATTATATGGCCATCACTAATCATTTATATTAGAAAATATTGCACAAAACAACCTTTATGTATTCCCAAAACTGCACGTTATACCTTTCAGTTTAAAAATCGTCAAAATCAATCTTTAACTTGATATTTTTGTTACGGGGATCAACTTTTTCGCTCAAATTCTGTTAAATTTTTTTGGTTAAAACACCTTGCATGCATAGCAAAATTATACAATTTAGGATGATCATGATAGAAAGAAAAACCGAAGATGAAGCTAGAGAGAAAAACCGTTGCAGAGCGTAGAGAAGGAAGGGAGATCAGAGTATAAGATTGGCCTTGGCCTCCGACCGGCTATCTGATTCTATATACAACAAAGAAAAAGTTGGTTGTGGGGAAGTCAGTGGCGAGCGATGATGGTGGTTCCGATGACAAAGGAACCGGCGGTGGTGAATGGTGACGATGATGGTGATTTTCTGTTGAGTGATGATTCTGGTTACCGACATATATGGTTTCTGATCGCCTAAATATTGGTGTATTACTTGGTGGTTAATGATTGTCGAGGTGGTGATGTATGGTGGCTTACATAGATGGTTATAGGGAAACAATAACCGCGCCGAGTTTCGGCGGAAACGGTGGAAAGTGTTTGTTGTGGTGATGGTTGTAGATGGTGATGATGGCGGTTACGAAAGTGAACATAAATGATGATGATGGCATGCATGATGGTTATTAGTGACAATGTAGTCATGGTGGTGGTGTTCTACTGGGTATATGGTGGTAAGTTAAGGTGGTTATGGTTGATGATTCTTGATTGTGCTATCAATGGTGAACTATGGTGATGTATGAGGTTGATGATGGTAGATGGGCTCTAGATTTAAGGTGATTGAAGTTGAAGAGATGATATATGAAGAAGATGGTAGTGGATGAAAAAACCATAGTTTTGGTGGTGACAATGGATGTTTATGGCGGTTGTCAGTGGTGATCGGATGAAGTCGGCGTTTGGGTCAGTTGAGTCCAGGCAGAAGCATGTTCGGTCAACAAAAGTCAACTATAAAGGTTGTTGATGGAGACTAATGATAAAAAGAAACAGTAAGACCCCCTGGGCTTTGGGAAATCTCTAATTCGCCCCCTGGTTCTGTATTAAAAAAATGTATATTAAAAGAATAAGTAAAAGGACCAAGAAGCCCTCACATACTTTGCATGTGAAGTGACTTAACCAAGAAATTTAACAGAGTTTGTGCAAAGGTTGATCCCCATAACAAAATGTCAAGTTAAAGGTTCACCTGGGCGATTTATAAACTTAAAGGTATAGCATGCAGTTTTAAGAATACATAAAGGTTGTTTTGTGCCATTTTGTCTTTATATTATAAAATGATCAGAATATAAATTATACCTAATTATATATTAGTTTGTAATTGTTGATGGACATAATTACCCTTATTATTAACTAATAAAGGGTTTCCCATTTGGTGTATATAAGAAGATGATTTAGAGAGATTAAGGGTACTTTAACATCAAACATACACCACAATTCATCCACCTCTCTACTCCCTAATCACGAGTTCATTAATAACCCATCATTAACATACACCCTAAATGGGACCTCGACCAATTTGACAATGTCATTTTCTTTAATGTCTATTGTAGTTACTGGTTTCTCTGCTGTAGCAGGTACATACCTTTATCATGTTTTTCATTATTAACATACATAACTAATCAACAGTCAAAGCTTTCACGAGCATAGCTTCCCCTTTTTTCAAATAAAAAATTAGAAAGTTTCCAAAATCTAGCCTTGAAACTTTAATAAAAAGAATTCTAAATTCAATGGTAACATTTAAAAAAAAATTATTTTGTAGATAAAAGAAATAAAATAGGGTATAAATAGCTTCACTTTAGAAATACCTTCATTTGGTTCGAGCTTCTATGAATTAGTGGACTCAAAGGTCAAAAATATGGATTTAGTTGGTCAAAGATTAGAGAAAAAAATCACACCTTACATGAAACGACCAACTTAAATAAGAGAACGAGATTCAAATATGAATTTGATTAACAAAATGAATTTGCCATTATTTTTGTTTCTATTTATGGCATGGAGTAAGAAGATCCTCAACCTCGTATCCTTAACCATGAAATTCCCATTTTTAGAAAGCATATCTACAAATAAGAATTGCCAATCCTTAAGTGTATTAAAGGAACCCTCCCTCAAGTTTTTTATCTTTATTAGAACTTTAGAACCCCAAACAAACCATAAAAAAAGATTAAATACAATGGCCTTTGCCAAGCATACATTGATTCTCATTCTTGTGTTTGGCATTCTCTTGTTGTTAACACAATATTCTAATGCACATGGAGACGAGGACGACGACAAAACGCCTTCTCCTGCTCCTTCAGATGAAAAGTCGTCCCCTCCTCCTTCAGATGACGAGTCGTCCCCTCCTCCTTCAGATGACGAGTCGTCCCCTCCTCCTTCAGATGAAGAGTCGCCCCCTCCTTCAGAGGAGGAGAAAGATGATGAGGAAGAGTCGTCCCCACCTCCTTCAGAGGAAGAGAAAGATGACGAGGAAGAGTCGTCCCCACCTCCTTCAGAGGAGGAGAAAGATGACGAGGACGACGATGATGACGATGACGAGGAAGACTCAGCCCCTAACCCTAGCCCTACCCTCAAATCAGGGCCCACGGCCGATAGCCCACTCTCTTTTAATGAACTTTTTGAACTCTCATTGCCAGAAATTGGTGTACAAAAGGTGGTCAACGGGCCATTAACTGAAGGGGCTAAAGTTTCAAACAAGCAACTAGAAGGAATCGAACATAAAATCGTGGAATTCAAATCAGTGCTTGCAAAACGAGAGGGCAAACCCGGATCAGAAGCATCAAAAAAATGCCTCAAGCAATGCCAAGGAAATCTCGATGATGCGATTGATGGTGTCAAAAAAGGGATTGAGAGCATCAACAAGCAAGACCTCGATAAGGCTAATGTTGATATTAGCGGTGTTGCCACCGACATTGAAACGTGCAACGATTGCTTCGTGGAAGCGGCTGATGAGGACAAAGATATCAATGCATTTAACCTTTGGATTAAGGGAGTCACTAAAGAATGCCTTGGTAACCTCAAGCAAAAATGAAGTTTAAATTCTTTAGAAATCTTTCTTGATTCCACAAGAAACTTATCTTTCTATTCTGTCTTTTGTTATACATTATTGTATATTTTCTTGTAGATTAGAAAGAGAACTATAAGACAGGTTCTTCTTGTTCATGCAGAATTATATGTAAGTATTCAATAAAACAACTTTATTTCACCATCATGTTCCCAAATAAGTAAGTGGGATTTATTAAAAAGAATGTTTTCAATAGATTTAATTCAATAACGTGACTAGAGAGATTAAAAAAAGTTGATGAACCATGAGATTGTTCATTTAAAGAGTGTATGCTGCAATAAAAACAAAAGTTGAGATGGCCGAGTTGGTCTAAGGCGCCAGATTAAGGTTCTGGTCCGAAAGGGCGTGGGTTCAAATCCCACTCTCAACAAATTTGTTTTTTTTTTTTAATTTTATAGTAATACATAATCAAATCTAGATTACGGTTGTGATATCTGTAAATCTGTAATGCACAATCAAATCCAGATGATATATTTCTTTTTCTACATTAAAACGCATAAATCTTTCAATCAAATCCAGATGATATATTTCTTTTTCTACATTAAAACGCATAAATCTTTAATTCAAGTATTCACGCATTTATTTAGGAATTCAATTTCATATTTATACGGTTAGTTTATCTGAACCAACAAGATTAAAATACACGGTCTAGATAAGAGCGTAACTTTTGATCCGTCCAAAGTCTCAGTACCCGTAAAATATTGACCAAAATGGTGTACCAGAAAACAAATACATGTCTGAAACTAGGGATGAGCAAATAATACTGGGTACCGGTACCGATTTTCCCGAACCAAACTTTTTCGGTACAGACTTTTGACGTTTTTAGTATCGGTTCGGTACCGGTTTTTACGTACCGTACCGAGTATTTACCTGTACCTGTTTTTGGAGATTTTCGGTACCGGTTGGTAACGAGCTCATCCCTATCTGAACACATATCTTTTTGGTATACCAAATTGCTACTAAACACAAGAAGATAATAATATGATACCATGATACCAAGTCTAGCTTTTAGTGAATACATGTCTAATCCACTCAAGTTACATTCAACATGAAACATTTTAGAAACAAACATCTTTATTAAACCTAAATCAACCACAACAGACCAACATTACCTCAAAAGATGCATCAATGTCAACACAAAAACCAGACAAAAAAATGCAAGTCTTGATCAATGATGAGGCAAAAGCACACTCTTTGGAAAGGTTGATGACCCATTATTGGCAGCTCCATTTATGCCAATAATTGATGTAATCAAGTTGTATATTTGAACATTCTCAAAAGATGGCACTTTTCGACCTCTAGCAAATGGCGGACCATGACCAATAAAGATCGTTCTCATGGAGAAAAACGAGTTATCATACCCGTGTGCACCTCCACACTCCATACTCTTCGAGTCCGTTTGTTCCACCTTAAACCCTTCGTCAACTAGCCCGATAATTGGGGTGATCCTATCACTCTCCGAGTAATGCAGCCTTTCGGGAAGGTCTTCTTTGCGATAGATCTTCAACTTATCGCCGTTTTTGACCTTCCCGGAAGTCAAAGCTCGGTTCATTTTGTCTACGATGTCAGTAACCAACTGATCAGATGGCGGTCGGATAGATAACACGGGGGTAGTATACTGAACCCATTCTTTAGGAATCTTGATCCAAGGTTCTAAATCGTCTAAAAAGATTAGTTTCTGATCACATGTACCGACCATCCCATGATCACCAACCATGATTATCGTAACATCCTCAAACACACCGCGGCCCTCCAAACCTGTGATCAATCTCCCAATCAACCCGTCAATCCTACCAACAGCTTCGGTCACTTGCGGATCATCCGGGCCAACCATATGACCCTGATGATCAGGGTCCTCAAAATACAATGTCATAAAAACCGGAATATCCTGATTTGGTAAGTCGAAATAACTCAAAATGTCATCGACCCGTTGTTCAAACGGGACAGATTCGTTATACGCTGCGCAATACTTCTTCGGACAATCCCACGAACCCTTTTTTACCTCGGACCCGGGCCAGAAATAGGTTGCAGCCTTTAACCCGTGGTTCGATATGGTCTCCCATATGGGTTCACCGAGCCACCATTTGGGTTCATGGCTACTCATTGTAAAGGTTTCCCCTGTCTTTGGATCAATGAATTGGTTGTTTACAATTCCATGATATGCAGGGTATAATCCTGTGGCAATTGAGTAATGATTTGGGAAAGTTAACGTTGGGTAAACCGGGATTAACCCGGTTTCGGCTTCGGTTCCGTTGTTGATTAATCTGTGGATGTTAGGGGTGGGGGTTTTGTGTTGGTACCTGAAAGAATCGAAACGAATAATTGAAAACCGAAAATCAGATCTACATCGAAAGATTACAATGAGAAATACAAGTGATAAGACTATGTGTAATGGGGCGTTAAGGGGCTGCCACATCACCATTTTCACGCCCTAAAACACCGCTACACATCAATGAAACGGGGCGCCAAAGGTGAGCTCTTTGGGGCCAGTTGCAAACCAACCAATCAATTATATTCTTTTCCTTTTATTAAAATTTTAGTTAAAACTATTACACCTATGTGAAAGGTTGTAGTTAAAATCTAGGGTTATAACCGAGTCGAACTAGGGTGGGCTCGAGCTCAAGCTTGAAATTAATTGATGCGGCTAGACTCAGCTCAAGCTCTAGCTCGGAGTTAAACAAGCCTAAGAACGAGTTGAGCCGAGCTTGGCTCGAGCTCGACTTGGTTACAAAATGAGCCAGCTCAGCTCACACCATCTCAAATTGAGCTTTTTTAGCTAGTTTTTTTCGAGCTTATTTCGAGTCGAGCTACAAGCTGTTGCCCTATTAAAATCTACGTGAAGCTGAGGTATCACTTTAACCAACCATTTTAACTAGAACAACTACACATAGTAAAGCTAGCATTTAATTAAGCTGGAGGTTGTGGTATAAAGTCTCTAGGGGCTTTATCACGCCACATCAGCGTCATATCACATAGGGGGCTTTAAAGTCCCTCCCTTTAACTTGCAGGCAATGGTTTAAAGTCCCCTATTAAACAAAATAAAAAAAATAAAGAGAGATTTGATTGGTTAATCAGAATGAGCCCGACCTGCTCTTCCCTTTAACGCTCGTTACCGTTACTGTTACTATTAATCAGTGGCGGATCTAGAAAATCTTTATAGGGGTAACGTTTAAAAAAAAAACGTCAAAAATTTCCAAAATCTACACTACCACCTGAGCGCCAAGGGGTAGCAGGGGCTACCCTTATCATAAGGTAGGTCCGCCCTTGCCATTACTACGCTACAACAAGAGTAATAATAATTATTATAGTTTAATAGTAATTTAAACAAAATTACTCTAGTTAATTATATGTTTATTTGGTTAATTCTATTTGTACTAAATCACATCCCAATAATAATAAAACGGATTAGGATCAAATACAAAGGCTCCTAATTGTAAGAAGGGTACAAAGTCTCCTAAAAAAACCCACTACAAAAAAAAAAAAAAAATTTAAACATCCACCACCACCCAAAAACCTAAACCCCCACCCACCCCTCCCCCATCACCCACCCAAAAAAAATATTATTTTTTATTATTATTTTTTTTGCCGAGCCCCCCCTCCCCATCACCCACCCAAAAAAAATATTATTTTTTATTATTATTTTTTTTTGCCGAGCGGGTGGGGGTGGGGGTTTAGGTTTTTGGGTGGTTGGGGGTGGGT